>CP142461.1:37302500-37902500 GCA_038049695.1 Cinnamomum chago
ATGTGCACTCCAATCAGTGAGATCTACACATCCTGTCAGTTTGATTTTAATTTTGAAGAGCATTAAAATTTTTAGTCTTTGCATCAAGTTAATATGGAATTGTCGGCCAAGATGGACTTGCAACTTCTTGAAATAAATAGAAGGCTTACAGAAACCAACAAAGAGCTTAAAGAAATCAACAAAAGGGCTAAAAGGATGACATATGCAATCATATATGGGAAAAGATATTATGCAAATAAAGTCTGCTTTGAGCAGTATATTACTTTGCCACAAGGAAAATTGTCTGTCGAGGAATATGCTGATGAATTTGAAAGGCTACATTATTTATGTGAATTGGAAGATACACTTGATTTCAATCACTTTCTCAACGGTTTGAGACCAAGTATATTGAAGAATGTGGAGGAGGAATGCAACGATATGTATGAAGCATTTTGGGAAGCAATTCATGTGGAGCAGATACTTAAAAGGTCTCATTTAGTGGAAGTTACGCTTCAAGAAGAAAAGTCCCCACGCATAACAGATTGTGTTGAGGAACCAGTGCCAGCAGATATGCGGACCGATCCACCAGAGTTGGACAAAGAAGATTCCATATCTACAGTTGGCCTTGAAATTTCTCCTATGAGTACTAATAATTCCGAAGTGCAAATACCAAGTGATGAAGCGCAAGTTATTGATATTCCCCACATTACTATTCCTATTGATTTTGTCTTTCGGGATCAACTATGTCAACTGGGAGATGACTAGCGGATAGTCAGAGATTCTGATTTGATGGTGCGTGTTCTACAAGTAAGGCACATCAACACATATTTCAGCCATCAAAAGCAATTATGCATGAAGCTGTGCCAAGAAGTTATAGATCGAACGACAAATCAGAAGTTCGTTAGCATGATCTTTGATCCAGGTAGACATTTTCCGAACTCGAGGTCGAGTTCTTTTTCAAGTAGGGGAGAATGATGCAGCATAGACCTCATGGCCACATGTGTAGGGCCCACATAGATTTACGAATTTATTTTTATGTCAATAGATTCGAATTTTATTGTAATTAGGATAAGATTCTAGTTTCCTAGTTTAAGTAGGTTTCTTAGGGCTTAAGTTAGGGCTTAAGTTATCTTTCTAATTTATATGGCATTGTAGTAAAGAATTATTTAGTTGTCGATTAATGAAATTGAGTTTTCCCATTTAGGTGCGTCCTCATTTATTATCTCTGTGGAGATTGATTGTCTTTGGACACGTGCTTCGGCTCCCATTGTGCTTTTAGCACCTCCCATGAAGCCTTAGCCCTAGGGTCTGCATCAATAAGGTCTAATTTATTCCGCACCACAGTCGGCAACCTGTATAAGGACATGTAAAATACTGGTAGGCTGGATAAGGATGATTTCATAAGCGTGATTCTTCCCCCAAGTGACAAATAATGCCTCTTCCAAGTGGATAATTTCTTCTCAAACTTTTCCACTACCAAATCCCACATCGACACTGACCTTGAATTTGCTCCAATGGGAAATCCAAGGTATTGACAAGGGAGATCACCCACTCTGTAATAAAAAGTGCTTCCATTGCTTCCGCCACAATAGTGAGTAAAAATGGTGAAAGTGGATCTCCCTGTCTCAACCCTCTCGAAGCTTTGAAGAGTCTGGTTGGAGAGCCATTAACAAGGACTAAAAATGACATAGATGAGATGCATTCTTTAATCCACCCTCACCATCTAGTGCCAGATCCAAATCTTTCCAGCATTGAGTCTAAAAGCTTCCAATCCACATGGTCATATGCCTTTTCCAAATCTATTTTGAAAATTGCTCCCTCCTAACAAGCCTTCTTTCTTGAGTCTATAAGTTCATTTGTTATCAGGATGCCATCAATAATCTATTTGTCCTGGACAAAAGCCCCTTGGGATGGAGTAATGATGATAGGAGTAACCGTTTTCAATCTATTAGCTTTTTTTTTTTATAGCAACTTGTAAACACAACCAACCAAATTTATGGGCCTAAAATCTTTTAGGCCCACGGGGTTTGTCACTTTGGGAATTAACCATAAGAAAGTTGCATTTATTTCTCTATTCACCCTTCCCCTTAGATGGAACTTAGATAAGAATCACCAAAAGTCCTCTTCTAGAATATCCCAAGCAGCCTTGATAAAAGAGGAATTGAAACCATTTGGGCTCGGCGATTTATCATCCGCGCAGTCAACTTAAGCAATGGCCACCTCTTCATCATCAAACTTCCTTTCCAATCAAACATTTAGGTGGTCCTGAATTGAAGGAAATACAATACATTTTTCCTTTTTAAATCATAACTTTGTTAGTGAAAGAAAGCTTATATGGTACGAGAGATGTATACTGAAAAAAACAAAGACAAACAATATCAACCAGCACCACACCCAAAAAACATTACAGCACATTCTTTAGTTCTTAAGAAAAAATAATAATAATGAAAGCCCCCACCACCCTTTTGTTGGACTAATATTTTTTAGATCAAAATAGTCAGCTTAAACCTTGTTTTTGTTATTTGTTCTAAAACTGGATATTTAAATATTGCAATATTCCACCCAAAGTTGGAGGTAGTGCAATATTTAACCTAACATCCAAATTCAGCCCGTCTGATTTAAGTCTCATGAATGAGCGTTAATAACTTTATGTGGTCTCTTATAAAGTAGGATCTTTTGTTTCAGTTAAATTTGAGAAATGATCCTATATATATATATATATTTTTTTTTTGAATGGGGAGAAGTTATCCTATCTTGATGTCTATATCGTATGGACACCCTATTAAACTATGTGGAGCCTGCTTTTTCTTGATTTGACCTTTTCATATCACACACCTTTCCATGTAGAGGCATGGGCCAAATTCTTCTCAATTGACAATTGTATACAATGTTGTATTGCTTGTATTTAAGTGAGACAACTATATGTTCGACATGAATGTAAATCTTCTAGCATGTCTCAATCATTTTGGAGTGAAATTGGGCAAGTGCAAACACATGTGTGGGTTTGTGATATAGACAGTTTCCATTATAGAAGAATGTCTTTACAAACTAGTTGTTAATTAGCAAGGTCAGTGAAGTTTGCAACTCGGGATAAGATCATTTCTCACTAAATTTTCACACACCATCTCTGTCCCATACACCTTAGGACTTAGAAATGCTAACATTCACTTTTTATTTTGCTGCTGCATTTTTATAGCCAAGGAAAGCAGAAGAAAAAAAGCAGTGATCATTATTCATTCTTGTTGCTTTTGCTGAGATCATTTTCATTTATATTGGATCAGGTAGGGTCCCATATCTCATTCTGGATAGTTCAACATCTTATATATTATGAGGATGCTATAAGCTTTAATAATTTTGATCCTTCAGAAAGCATCAACTTGTTATTCACAGTTTATCACAATCTTGATATGCGAAGAATGTTGTGACTATTTCCCTTCGTTTTGGTTATTATGATCTTGCGATTCTAATGCATAATATGCATGAAAAGCATCAATGCAACAAACCTACAATGATGTGAATGGACCATACCAGTCTCATTGAGCTTCTCTCTCTTGACTGGAGGACTGCAAATCTGGTGCCTGTAGTTGTAATATTCTTATCCTGTGCCTTCAGTGTATTATTGTCCAAACCTTTTCACTTATCAGATGTTAGTTGCCTTCTTAATTTGGACTTTATGTTCACATTGTTTTTTTACCATCCATTTGGTTGGCACTTCATTGTTTGTAATGCAATTTTGAGGCTGCATCCCGCATATCATAACACTACCTTATAAATTGTTCTGGATGTTGCTTGCCACTACAAGTATATTTCTAATTTGAAGGCTTCTCCTTGAGGATTCTTCTTCTTTTTATTTCTTTTATTTTCCTTTTTTTTTCCCCGAAATGAGTGAGGGCCTATCAAAAACATTTTGGCCAATGCCAAACACCTCTTTTCTAAATGTCTACAAACAAGCATTTATCTTTTCGCTAAAATTGCTTTCTATTTAAGCAATATTCCATAATACCTTGTATCTACCGTTCTACTTGTGCTGTAATGGATGGTTGCATATTTTTCTCTTAACTATGAATTGTAGATTCTTGCTACAGTCATGACCTGGCCCGCCAACCTTGTTTGAAAACCTCATCATTGACGTATATCACCAGTAATGGTTGGAGAGTCTGACCTGTTCCATAATCAGGTTGGGTTCATGTAAGGGTGAAGATCCATTGGGTCGGTAATCCCCAAACTCCTATAAAAACTAAGAGAAAAAGGCCTAATGGTCCGAGTCGCAAGTCGTCTCTCCATCTTTATGTCTCTCCTGACTTTGGTGTCTGATCCCTGCTCGCCATCTACCCACATCCCTCAAGGTAAGCATTCCACTCTACTCTTCCCTCTGATGGCTCCTTTCCATTTTCACACATCTTCGTCTTCCCTTTTCTTTCCCTTTTCATACTCACATCCCTTCTTCTTTATATTTGTCATGCATTCCCCACCCTGCCCTTTTCCTCTTTTTATCATATTCTTGTGCTTCCAAGTTGTCTTACCCGAGTGGTATTTTGACTATGCTTAACAACCATTTGATAATCTCTGATAAGTTGTTCCAAAGACAAATAGATGCATGTTTGATAAATGTCCGATAAGATGTTCCAAAGACAAATAGATGTTCCAATTTTCACTCTCTTTTTTTATTTATTTATTTATTTCCCTTCAACATAGATACCTACATATGCGGAATTTTATTTTTAATTTCCCTTCTGTTTGTCACTAGAAAACCAGAATCAGATTCTTGATTTTTGTTTTTGTAAGAACTCTGAGGTAGGTAATGTGGGTTAGCTGACCTGATTAGAGGTAGGTTGGTTATGGTTGACATTTTCAACCCGTTCAATAAATGGGTCAGGTTCAGCCCCAAAACTGTTGCCTCTGACACAGAAGAGACCCTTTGAAAACGAAAGAAGTTTTTGAGATAATTGATCAAGATGAGTTTCAATCCTTTGATGGCTTTCTCAATTTATATGGCCTTCTCAATTTATATATCATTAGTTGCCATAATTGTAAAGATTACAATAGTATAAACCCTCTTTGATTGGGGCAAATTACATCAAACATCCTACCTAAAAAGGAATGCACACCTGTTTACAAGAGTTTGTCTACGGTGTAAAAAACTACCATAATAGGCCCCTGGCACATGAATGGGCCCAGTCTGTTGGTCCGGTGGACCAGAATTAATGCCCCTCCTTTGGTTCAGTCCCCGGCAGCAGAAACATCCACATTCTCTACCTTCCCCTTTCTGTTCTTTCCCCCTATTTTCTTCCTTGTCTGTTGTACCTCACTCAAGCTAAAAGGAGGAGTTTTGAAAAAAGATAGGAACTTGGAGGCCCATTTGCTATATGCAGGCGAATCTTTACTTGTCTGGACTTTGGAATGCTTGAGAATGCTTGCAAATTGGGGCTCCATGTCGAATCTGTACCACACTGCTTCGTGGTCGCTGTTGTGGCTCAAGCTCGAGAAAGACTCAAGCAAAATGAAGGCAGTCAACTCGGAGGCACGTCCCTTTGCAGGCTAGGCGAAGGGCGTGTCCATATGGATAGGATCGTTGGCAGGTACGACAAACCTTATGGCTCTTCCTATCGATGATTTTCAAGTCATATGAGGCATGGAATTCCTGCATACTGTTTGAGCTGTCCTCATGCCCTTCATGAGGGAGTGTGCCTAACGAGTGAAGAGCCCCCCCTGGAGATTACCACGGTAAAGGTTGGAAAGGAAATCAGCCTTACATCCGATAGAGGGGATTTATAGGCCTACTTCTCAACTTGGAGTTCCATTCGCTTCTATCACTATTGATTCGGGACACGGAAACACTCTTTATAAAAGCAAATCCACTAGCCATAAGCTTGAGCTCCTGCTGATATGGAAACATCTCTTTCCATGTGATTTGGCACCTGATCTGTTTATGCTTTAGCTGCTGCTTCAACTTGTTCCGGGTAAAATACAACTTGGGCAACTGACCGATCGGGGTTTGTATCTCCAATGAATGGTTCTGCTCCTTTATTTCCCACTGACACCCCGGAGTAAATTAGGTGACAGCGGAAGTAAATAAAACACTTGATTCAATGGCAAAGAATGAGAGATTTTTTGAACACTCAATGGGAAGATTCTTCCCATCTGCAGTGCTATTTTTTGAGTTCCCATGATATGGCTGAATATCAGTAAGAATGGATGAAGAATAAGTCATATAGTTAGAGGCATTGGAGTCTACATAACAAAGTTGTGATGTTGGTGTTTTACCAGTAAGATCAAGGGCAGCGATGCAGACCGTAAAATCTGTTGGAGGTCAGGAGGAAGAATATTGGTTGGAGGAGTAGGATTAGTTGGTGGAGTAGGCTGCTAGGCTAGCCATTGCCCTTCATGATGGGAAGAGTATGAAGTGTCCGATACCCTCTATTCTGCGGCCTCCTTCGGCATTTAGAAATTATATACCCAGCTTTTTCACAATAATTGCGTGCCTTTTTCTTACTGATGGAGAAATTTTTTATTAAGGAAAATTGATTAATTTTTACCGATAAGAAAAACGTCGGTAAATATCCTCAAAGAACAAATTCTCGCCTCATGTATCACTGTGGCCTCGACTCTCCCACCACTATTACACCCCCAAAACCAAGACTCTTCTCCCTCCAAAAAAAAAAAAAAAATTCCCTCCCTTCCCTCCAAAAAATCGAAATCCCTCACCTCCACTATCTTCCAGACGATTCCTCCATCAAGGTCCCAAATGGCTGGACCCTAACCCTTCTCATCTCTCACAGGGTACTCGCATCTCCTCCTACGTCTTCATCTCTCCAGCATCTCCAAAGCAACGAGCCCATCCTCTATCTTCTCCGTCTTCATTTTTCTGGACCTCTTGTCTCTTTGTATCTCTGGCATCTCCAAGGTATGAATTTTTTAGGGTTTTATGGATTTTTTGTTCGATTTCTCTCTTTATCTTTTGTTATTTTGAGTTCTCAACTGAATATGAGAATCTGATGAAGATAGGATATGGGTTTCATGTGGGTATTCATGGGAGTAAGAGCAGATTTCAGTAAAACTGATTTACCAAAACTGTATGAAGAAGATTTCTTCATGTTAGGAAATGAGTTTCATGTACTAAGAGAAACCCATTTCCTAACATGAAGAAATCTTGTTAGGAAATCTTCTCCGTGGAGAAGGAGAAGAGAAGCGGCGGGGGGTGTGGATTGACATATCGTTCGATTTTGAAGATCACAGTCAAACGGCATTCTCATAGGTTGGTCATTTTCATGTGATTCTCTTCGTTTTTGCTCGCATTTGATGATGTCTGTGTTTATAGATCTGATGTTTGGAGACGATGAAGATGAAGATCTTGTTTTCAAGATTTTTTTTTTTTTTTTTTTTTAGGTTTTGAAAGATGTCTTTTTTTTTTGTTTTGTTGATTTTGGTGCAAATGCGGCTGATTTGATGATCTTGTGGGTGTCTCCATCGCATTTGATGAACGGGGAATTTTTTAGGGTTTGGATGTTGATTTTGGTGCAAGATCCGCTGCTTAGATCGATCTGATGCTTGATTTGTCTCAAATTTCTGTTAGGTTAAGGTTCATTCAATTGGAATTTTAGCGGGTAGGAGGTAAGACCAACCAGATCAGGATTTATCAGATTCTGAAAGATCACACTTCTTGTTACTAATATTGAAGAGATTCTTGCCAATTGTAATGATCTTCTATGGGTCTAGAGTTCGTTTAGAATCCATTAGAAATGAATGGGTTGGGAATGAAGAGATTAAGCAACTGAAAAGCTGAATCTTTCCTGATTGTTTCTGCAAGACCAACATTGTATACTGAAGAACTAGAAAAAAAATACTTATTGTAACTAATCTTCTAGCAGTAAACTTGGTAAAGACAATTTCCTCGCGAGCTTTCTTAGCCCTTTGGCTAAAATGATTTCTGATATCGCAGAGTGAAAAACAAACTCTTTTACAATGTGACGGTCTCTTTGACCATGACCGTTGAACCTATTTATTCAGGATGCTGCAGGCCAGGATAATATCAATGTGAATCCTGCCTGATCTCACTGAAGAAAACTGATCACATGTTGATGAGTTGGATATAATCTACACTCACCAATTATGTTCTCACTCGAGTGGTTTATTGGAAATCACTTGAAAGTTGAAACCCAGTATAATACTTGCTTTAAATCTTGCAAATAGCAACTTTGTCTGTGGTTTAGACATTAAAGATGGATACCTCACTCACCAGTTTCATATGATCCCTATCGTGATAAGTTTATAGCCGGTACTATAGCTTTGATCAAGTATCCAATGGAAATCACACACATACAGATTATAATTCGAGCCAACACACACACACACACAATGTAGCGGCTGCTTCCCAGGTTTTCTCAGAGCTCTTCAGTGGTTTGGGGAAGTTCCAACCCTGTTCAGAGCTTCATTTTGTATGTGGTGGTTTGGTTTTCCTTTAGTAGAGTCTTGCTGTGAGCAGCGCCTGCAATGCCTTGAATGCAGTTTGTTTGGTGGTGGCTCTCTTCTTTTTGCTGAGTTGCTCTCAGTTGCTGTTGTGCTGGATTTTGTAGTGTAGTTTCAGGTTTTTCTTGGGCTGTGATCCGGATCTTTTCCTCTTTGTTCTTGGCAAAGAGTTGGCTCTTTTCCTTCCATTTCAGCCTTTCTGTTTCTTCCTGTGCTCAACTCTCAGCCTTGTTTTTTTTGTTCTGTGCTGCTTCGGGTGCTCTGTTCAGCTAGGGGATCATCTCTGTCCTCATAGTGAATTGCTGCAGCAAGTCACAGTTGCTTCCGTAGAGCTTCAAGTTGATTAGTATTTTTGTTTTTCCTTTTTGTTGCTTGGTTTCTTGTTCATCTTTGTTCTTAGTTCCTGCTGTTTTGCTCCCTGCTCTGTCCATCCTTTATTTAGAGGTGGCCTTTTTGTTTTGCTTGTTGCCATATGGTTGTATTTTTTCTTCTCCTTCTCCTGGGGGCTTTGCCCCTCTTTCCCTTCTAATACAAATTTACCATTTAGCAAAAAAAAAAAAAAAGAGAATAGACTCCCCAGAGTTTGGCAGGTTCTTTATTCCTTCCTCCTCTTACCCTTTCATCATCTATGCATACAATCATCATCATCAAATCAAATCAAAGAACCCACACCTCCAAAACTAGGCTTATTACTCAACTCCTCATGTCATTCACCCCTAGCTAAAATTTGTGCTGATGCAATTTGTTGCTTCTTGTGTGTGTTGTTTGAAAAGCCCTGAAAAGTTTCACTTGATTTTTTTAGGTCTTGATTCATGCATTTCCCTTTTCTTTGATGGATAAGTTGTAGGCAGTTTGGATTTAAATCCTTGTATTTTGATTTCAATGCATTTCTCTGTCGATTTATCAGAGCCAGGGCTTTTGAATTTTGTTAATTTTGATGTTAGTTTCCATTGTTTATGAATGTTGTGGGTATTGTTAGTTTTCTAATGAGATTTCAATCTCATGTTACTGCATGCAATTGTCTTCTGTTCATAGACGTCTGAAGAAGTTCTTTTGCATAAGGTAATCTTCTCCATTTCCACATATTTATTAGTGTTTTGTATTCGTTTCCTGCGTTTGGATTCATGTATCTGACACTGGTCTTGGACCCAGAAAATTAAAATCTGTAGTTCTCTATTTTAGTTTTCTTCTGTGATGAAGATTTCAGATTTCAGATTTTGTACTGTTTACTTTATTTTATTTTGTTTTTCTGTGGGACGGAGGATTAGTAGGGGGAATGGAGGAGTCAAGTGTTTGAAATTAAAAATCAATGATAGAAACATTAAATTTGGTACATTTCAGTGGGGCTCCATTAATCATGTCAACTGAGTTTGTTTTCTTCTGGGTGGGTCCTCTTAGAATACATGTGGAAGATTGAAATATATCTCAATTATTGTAAAGCATTTGTGGGACTACTTTTTTTCATTAAAATTAAAGGGGTCTCATGTAAAATTAAAGGGCAAATGGGCAGCCACAGTAGAAAAAAAAAGGCTCTTGGATGGTCTGCATTCAATGTACATTTGTGGCCAACTTGAACCACCTGTTAATTAATCAGGTGATCCATGCACATGTCCAGTTGCATGTGGGCTGACCAAAAAATCCCACCTAAGTTTGGTTACTATGCAATATTTAGAGAAAATGGGTGCCTTACATAGGAAAGACCTTAGGACCTTGGCTCTCTGTAGAAGGTACATGCAAATCATGTGACCAACCTTTTGGTGGTTCTTTACTGAGGGAAGGCCCACTAGGATATGATGATGGTGCAACCATGTGTATGTCATTGATTGCATGGGTAGAGTGGTCTCCTTTAGGTCTGGGCTCACATGTTCCTTCTGCAGGTTAGCAAATGTATGTTCTGATCTGCTGAGGAAAGCCTTAATGGTGGATGTTGAAAGAAGGGATCCTTGTCGGAGATGAATTGTTTCCTCTGTTCATTTTCTTTTATTTATCACTGTTTGCAATGGTTCTTTGGATGCCTTGCTATCGTCTGCTCTTCCAGTTAACTACTGTTCACCTTCACATGATCAAATCCCATTTCTTAATATCTTAAATTAAGTATAACTATTAAATGCTTTCGGAGAAAGGAAATTACCTTCCAAATAAAACCCTGATGTTGGACAAACTATTATTATGCTGATTGAATCATATCTTAGTATTTGGGTTTTGAGACTTGCCATTGTACCGGCTACAGGAAAAAAGAAAACCTGGTTTTGAACAAACAAGTGCTCTGTTGTTTTTTAACAGACAAATGTTCTATGATTTGCATCATTATAATATGTGGCTTTTGAGACTTCCATAATTCCATTGGGCCATCTAGAACCCCAACCATCATTGTTAGAATTTCCTAGATAGCTATAGATGAGTAACTTCCCATTTGCGGAGTATTCTGTTTGTGGTACATCCTTCTATTTTGTTCTAATGGGAGGAGTTGGAATAAAGCTATGAAAAGCTCAACTGGATCATTGCCTCGCACCACTGTAGTGTGTGGTGTGATGGAACCATTCTCCTGCCAAATCCAGGTCCACATGTAAACCTTTATGTTTTATAAGTTATGAATGTTGTACGTGTTGTATACTCTAGCTCATCGATATATTTTGATGATAGTTGTAACATTATGATCACTTATGTTCTAAATTAGAGAAATTAGTGGGTTTTGCATTTTTTTTCTTCTTCTGTTTGCTTCATTTCTCATGAGTACCCACTAGAACTAACAACTTAAGCTGACAAAGATAAATTTCATGGTTTAGAGAAGATGATTTATTTCTTCGACTCAAGGGATGCCAAATCCCTTAAAGAAATTAGATCTACAGATGTGGGATATTGGCAAGAGACTGGCTGAACTTTGACAGGTTCTAACATCGCTGGAATAACTTCACTAGAATTCTACAGGGGATAGGCTCCCCATGGAGATAGAACTGGCTGGACGATGCTCAAGTACACAATTGACCGAAACTCGTTGGTATTATACTGAAAATATGAACTCTATCGTTTATCAGCTGACACTTTTTTGCTTTAATCCTCAACCAAAGCAAAACTCAATTGCTTTTTTGGTTGAAAATTTTCAGGGCTCCAGTTCATTAAGGAGAGTATTTAACCAAAGTGATCAAAGTCACTTTGAAGAGCATCCGCAAGCTGGTTCTGATGATGACTCTGATAGAGACCTTGTACGTGCTCTTTGGATGAGTTTGGAAAATGGAGACAACAATCATAACTTGCAAGAATCCTCAAACAAGTCTCAGGTGCACTTGAAACTTTCCATTTCAGATGAGTGGTTAATTATAGGGTTTAGTTCAATTACAGGAGCCCTGCATGGCAGTCGTGCAGGATTCACCGTCTGTTGATTATGGGAGGAATTGAAAATCCTGCATAACGCTTGTGCAGGACTGGACCCCTGCAGGTGAAAAAACAGGGCTTTATTTATATAACCTTTGCAAATTGGGTTGAAATTCCTGAGTTTGCGCTTCTATGGCCTATAACATTTTTGAGATGGCTAAAATATGTTGTTGATGGTGTTCAATGTATTTTCTAATTGGAAGTATTTTTAAACAAAACATGATAGCAAAGAGAAAACCAACTGTTCCACATTGTGCTAACCATATCATTCATAGTTTTTCTCTAACTGGTGCAAGTTTTGTTTGCATGAGTACTAGATTACAAATAGTTACTGATTATAGATTTATCCCAAAACTACTTGTGGTTGTGTCACATTGAATGATGACTAAAGAGCTCCAAATCTTAGCTGTACAGAAAGTTTCTAGTCTGACCATTATTACCTTGTTTTTCCCAGTATGCTCGGATTATTCAAAAACTTGGCTTTCCTGTTAAATTCAAGGTCTCTCTCTCTCTCTCACACACACACACACGCGCGCACACACAGATGCATTCCTTATTTACAATGTTATTTATTTATTTATTTTAACATCATGACTGTGATCAATAGGATTTTAAGATTCAGAACATAGTGGGCTCTTGTGATGTTAAATTTCCTATAAGACTGGAAGGGCTTGCATATTCCCTTAGTGCCTTTTCAAGTGTAAGTTATAAATATCAGTGCAAGACTGTGATCTGCTGAATGAACTGTTGGTTGCTCTTTATATATTGTTATACCTTGTATTATTATGAATATTTTCTTTTTCTGTGTTTTCCGAGAATGGTATTGTTTACTTGAACGCATCTTCCGTGTTGGTTCTTCTAACAGTATGAACCATAACTATTCCCTGGTCTGATATATCGAATGAAACAACCGAAGATAGTGTTGCTAATATTTGTATCTGGCAAGATCGTTCTTACAGGAGCCAAGGTCACACATTCATAACTCTTTGGTTTTTTATTCTTTGGTCACATTGTCCTTTTCTTCTTCAATCTGTTTTGATTGTTGATTTCAGCTTCTTACATCTCCAATGTACAAACGGAAATGATTGTGGTTCAGATCGATAAACTTGATCTGGTTTCGGACGAGAGTTCACATTCTCATATGAATAGGAGCTCAAGTAGGTAATGTTTCATTTCTTTATATTCAAAAGCTTGGGATTTGTTTGATTGATAAGCGGAATGGAAATGGCTTTCCACAACTTTGAGTGGCAGAATTTCTGGGGAGGACTTTAAATTTTACAACCTTGGAATTTCTCCACTTGCAAATTGAGGAAAAACTATTTTAAGTTTGTAAAGTGACTTAGTAACCTAAGAATGATACATTTGATAACATTCTTAACATTGCTTTGAACCTCCTCAATTGGATGCTAAAGTGATATAAGATGTTGGAAGTGTAGGTATAAAGCATGGGGTGCTCTTTTGGGGCAAGAGTTAGCAGAAAAAGGCATCATAGTGGCATGCATTTAGACAGGTGTTTTCTATCTATTCGGGTTCAACCATGTTGTAGTCCAATCTTATATATGTATACACTAAGCACAACACATTCATTAATATATGATTTTTTAATTTTTGTCTAGGAACTTTCCTCACCGTGATATGGTGAAGGATGCTTATCGAGGAATCTCTTTTGTATGCAATAATACTTTTGAATATGGCGGTGATCCTGACAGGTAACAGATGTCTAATTTATCATTCAGCTTAATAATTAGAGAAAACATCCAATGTTCAATGTGGGGATTTACTCATGAATTAGTGCATGGTCTCTCCATGTGGTGACTGTAACAGATATATGATTCATTGTTAAAGACAATTCTTTTGAGAAATAATGCTAGAATGTTATTGGAGATAAATGTTTGAACATAATTAATTGTAAGTAGTTTACTCCTAACAAGGGTAAAAAAACCATTTCTTTTCCAAATTAGTTATTACCATTTTCATTCGATAATTGCATTTCTTCTTACTGTGGTTTCATATTGTGGAAATGAGTCCTATCAGTAAATGATAAGTTATTATTTGACGTTCTTTGGTTTGATTCTGCTGCATATGTGTTTTAGTCAAAGTGTAGTCCATGCTTCATTGTGACACGTTGATTGACATACTTTAATATGCAATCTATGGACTTTTCAATGCCATATCATGTAATTCCTTTATTCATTTATTTATTTTTGGTGGTGTTGTAGCGTGCCTTTATGTACATTAATTTTTACTTTTAGATAAAGAAAATTATTATTGTATGCCACAATGATGATTTGTAGGATGTTGCACTCAGCTCAATCATTTGTAACTTAAATATGGATGTTTGCACCTCAGGTTGAATGTGTTGAAGTTTTCAAGGAGTTCTGTCAAACAAAAACCAAGCATAGAAATGCAGATTTTTGGTGTGGAGAGTTTTCTTTAATCTTGATTAAGTATATTTAGAACGTAGATTTTCGGTTTTTCAATGATTATTGAAAGCTTTTTTAGCAAGAATTATACTAGTTATTTCAGTCTTTATAAGTAATTTTATAACACAGTTTTTTTTTTTTTCAATGATTAATGAAGTATCATTTCATGATAATATATATTCCCCTTTGTATGCTATGAATTCTTTTCTTTCTTTTCTTTTCGTTTTTGGTGTTTCCTTATCACCATATATGGGGCAATACACAATGCTCAGTTGGTTTTTCCTTCACACGGTACTTAGAAATGATCTCATCACTTACACATCTAGTGTTGGCAATTTCACTTGCTTCTCATCTTTGGTGATGTTAATATGACTAGTTATAATGGCAAATATAGTAGTGTTTTATAGATTTTCTTTATAGATTTTAACATCTATCTTGTTTTATTTATTACAAATTGAAATGGGAGATGAAGAGAAAATAAGAACAAGTAACATTTTTGGACTGATTTGGAGCAATTTGAGGATGCTATATTTTATCGTGGAAATTGCTTGTCGTCTCTCTGTGATACATATTGAAGACTGCATTTCAATTATTGTTTCTATGTTATATTGAGACCAACTATTATATAGATTTATGTTTAATAGAATTTTATCAATATCATTCAGTAAGAATTTGTGATGAGGACAACTGATTCGTTGCACTCAAATTCAATGAATTAATTTAGTTTATGTTTTTACATCGATGGAGTGTTATTTTCATACTTGAATTGCAATTTAGAGATATATGATTGTGATGACCTAATGGTGATTTTGCATTAAAGATTTGTGAATGGATGACTTGTGAATGGATGATGAGATTATATTTGTATTGATTGGGTATAAAATCAGGAAAAATATATCTATTTTAAAAATATTAAATTTTTTTTTGAGAAATTATTAGTTGCGGCGCTTTTATTGCGTTGCAAATAATCAAATGAACAAGATAAATATTATTTACCACACCACATAAGCGTCGCAAAAAAAAAATTTATTTGCAACTTTATATGAGCGTCGCCTTTAATAATTTATTAACGACCTTTTAGAATTGTCGCAAATATAAATTATTGGTGACACAATTTTACCGTTGCAAATAAATCATTATTTGCGACGTTTATAATATGTCGCAAATATAAATTATTGGTGACGCAATTTTACCGTTGCAAATAAATCATTATTTGTGACGTTTATAATACGTCGCAAATGCTACGTAATTAGCAACGCTTTAAAACCGTCGCAAATACTCTCTCCAATTGCCACGCAACAGTCTTTAGCGTAGCTAATCTTTCTGTGACATTATTATTTGCGACCCCTTTGCGACGCTTAGTTTTTTGCGTCGCAATTACTTATTGCGACGCTTTTTATATTATTTGCGACGCTTTTTTGGCATCGCAAAAAGGCAAAATTGTTGTAGTGCACTATCCAATTCACATTTACATCAACTATTACAAATATAGACCTAATCCAATTAATCATATTAAGAGGCTAGAATGATAAGACAAAGAGAATCTCTGAATCAATCAATGAATAGACAACATGTAAATTCCAATTAAGCTTATACTTGCCTCAATTGGTGCTTTTCCAAGCTCTCTCTTCACTATGGCTCAAGGAAACCCAAAACCCTCAAATAACAAACCCTAATAACAAATAAACATGGAAAATGAACATGAATATGCAAATATGACTCCAGTAGAGTCCAAAACACAAAGAAAGATGGGTTTGATTCTTACCTCAATAAGAAACCCGAAAATGAAAGTTGTAGAATATGGTTCTTGTCAACAAGGCTTAAGAGGAAGATGGGGAAGATGAAGATAAAGATAAAGATGGAGAAGAAGAAGACTCCAAATCCTTGTCTCTCAACCACATGCACAAAATGATTTGACAAAAGAAAGAGGAATGGAAAGGAAAAAGGAGGAAGAATGCTCTCTCACTCACTCCCTTTCTCAAGATGTAAAAAGCAATGAATGAAGATAAGGATGGGTTCTTTTAAGGGATAAGGATGTCTAATTTGCAAATAAGTCCACTAAACCAATATATTTCAATTTTGGGTCAAATGATGGCCCACTTCTTCAATGGTTGATCAAATGAAATAAAGCTTAGTACGAAAATCGACGTGTTCAACGAGATACACGCAATGATGCCAAAATGACGTGCATATGATGACCTTTGAGAAAATCCATAATTTACATAAACTACCTTAATTAGTCACTAAGTAGAATTAAATTAACTAAAACACAATTAAGTAGCATTAAATAAGATCAATTCGGGTCGGGGTGTAACACAAAGCTCTGGGAATACTGAAACAAGCAACAGTTCCATCCAGCGAGTAATAGGCAAGTTACTTCAGACACACAGTTGACTCCAATGCACAAGACAAAAGAATGTGCGTTTGAAAACTAAATGGGAAATAAAAAAATTTGATAAGTTAGTATGTACACACTATTCAGACCTAATTGGTTGGACAAAATGATTTTGTTTGGACCTGTATAGCCAAACAAAATGAGTTTGTTCCACTAAATGCAGCTAAACAAACGAAATCCGTCTAGCCCTAAATGGCCGAACTGTCCGGAGAAAGAAAAAAAAAACCGTGTGAATGGAGGGAGAGAGAATGCATCTCTTTAGCCGGCCCATTCAACTGTTCTGATGCCAACAAACAACCACCGCCATGAAAACATAAAAAAGAATGAACTATGGGGAGATGAACATGGAGAGAATGAAGAAAAGAGATTTACCTTAACAATGGCCTTTTAGAGAGAATGAGTGATGAAAGAGTAAAAGGACGAGGAAGAAATAAGGGAATGAGAGAGGGGCAAAGAGGAAGAAAGTGAGGAGCGAAAATGAGGGTGAGAAAGAGAGGGATTTGAGAGTGAGTGATGGCAAGAGACATTGGAGAGTGAGGGGGAAGGAGGGGTGTGCAGAGAGCAATGGAGTAAGTATAGGTGAGGGTATTTCAGAAAGTCCAAAGTGTGTAGAGAGTAAGTGTGATGAGTTTAGAGAGTAGCAGTGAACATTGAGCAAAACTCAGTGTGCAGGTAGCAGCTATATATATATATATATATATATATATATATGGGGAGAGCTGTGCAGCGTTCCGGCATTTTTTAAGAAAAAATGCCTCTCTTAGTTGAGCCGACAGGAATGCATGATGATCATGAAAGTCCATTAGATGGAAAGATCCAAATGAGGCATACTTATATGTAAAATTTTGAGTCCATAAGATCATCCCAACCTTTTGATCAAAGGCACTAAAAGTTAGTTGTTTAGAGCCATCTTCTTATAATAATTTAAATCCAACTGCGAGGAAAAGTTGGGTGAGTGTCAAACTTGGAATAGTGAATATTCATGAGGATAGTGTGTGAAAAGACTACATTGACTCAATATGGGCCCCATGACAAAAAAAAAAGTAGGACGGAAAAAGAGGCATTTTTTAGAATATATATATGCTCATATGCATCCATCCCTCACAATTGGGTGAGGAACACTTACGTAGCTTTTCCTCTCTGCATATCAACATCCCTCTTCTGTAAGTGACCATAAAGAACTTTTCATTTTCTATACATGCATATTTCCAAATCTGTAAGTGTCCCTCACCCCTTGGGGCCTGTTTGGATAGAGAAGTAATTGAATGAAGTTAAGTTAAATGAGGCCCAACGGTTAAAAATTTCAACTCATCGTTGTTGGGATAGGGCTAGCCTGACAGATGAAGTATTCTTGTGGGCCCACATGGATCCCATTTCACTTCAACACAAACCACTTTGGTTTTTCTGGGTAAAATCGATTCTACTCCCTCTCCTCTCCTCTGCTCTCACTTCAACGCAACCGTCTGCAACTTAGATGAAGTGTTTTGCCTTTCCACATCTCAGGTAGTCTCCCTCTCTCTCTTTTTCTTGATAATGGGTGACGATTTCTGGTTTCTAGACATGGTTTGAAAGATTGGATTAGGGCTTACGATTTTGTTGCAGGCTTCTGGTGGATTAGGTTCAATTTGGGGTTGGATTGAATTGTGGTGGATGTTGGCTAGGTTTAAGGTTTGGGTCTATTTTGGTAAAGGGAAAGGGGTATTAGGGTTGGGTTATTATTTGATGAGAGGGTTTGGAATTTTCAAATGCTGGGTTTGGAATGATTTTGGGGTTTTGGGATAGATGAGATTGAAGGACTGGTGAGGTTGTAGGGTTTGGAGAAATGGTTTGTTATTCATGCTGCATCCTTCTGAAAATCTCCGAAAAGCCCGAGCTTCAAGCTCCATCCCTCAACATCATTGCTATTGCTGATGGTGAGTGACTCTCTTCTAACCCAAGATTGCATTTTTTTTATAGAAATTTTTTGTTACTTGTATTCTTGCTTCTTTCTACTTATCTTCTTCATGTATGCTTCCTTTGAGCATCTCCTGTTTGCTTGCGTGGCTGCTGCCTTGGTGGGTTTGAGTGGAGTGGAGAAAGAGTGCATTTTGATTGGTGGGTTTTTGTTTTTTTCCACTGTTTTTTCCCCTCTTGCTTGATCTCATGTTTCAAGGTCCTGAGTATTTCCTAAGCTAGAAAAAAATATGTGATTTTGATTAAACACTGTTTTTTTTTTTTTTTTTTTTTTTTTTCCCTCTTTTTCAATCTTAGTTTTAGATTGATTAAACTTCTTCATTTTCCCTCTTAGAGGATTTTTTTTTCTGGGTTAGAAAAGGGTTTCTTTTGTTTATTGGTGGTGATCTCAATCCTGGGGTTTTCTTATATTGGGTTGTTTTTATGTTTTCTTTTCTTCGACTTGCATGTTGTTGGTTTTGAGTAGCGCAAGAAAAAATTGCATTTTGACTGCTGGGTTGTTGTTGTATTTTTCTATTGGTTTTTTTTTTTTTTACAGAGCCATGTGCTCAACAGTAGCATGAATGGTACAATGCTGATTCTTTATATATGATGAAGGGCGGCCATCACAAATAGTGTGGTTCTATTTTATCCCATGAAAGTGCAGTTTCATATTGTGGCACTCCTAATTTGTTAATTGATAGGGACAATACCTTCCTTGCATTTTTATGTGCAGGCATAGTGGATCGGCTAGGTTGGGTCCTCTAGGTCCGGTCAATTAAATTGACCATTGTTGGTAGCATTAACATATATGGGCTTTAATTAGAACCTCACCTTTTGATCAAGTGAAAATATGAAATCTATACTTTTAACTTAAAGTTAAAAAGGGTTAAGTTGGCCCATAATTGCTAGTCCACAGATAGCTCAGGTGTTGGTGTGCAGATGAGGAATTGACCCCTATGGGCTGAACCAAATGAATTTAGATGAGGACAACAGCTTGCAACTTTATTGAAAATAAGGTGGCTTTTAAATGAGTCAATGAAATCAGACTATCAGCACCACTAACATGCAATACAATTTATCTTATTGGTAAATTTCTCCACCCACAATGACTTTTAGTAGTTTCACTGGCTCAAAAATTCATATGGGATGCAACCATTGTACATGTTTACCTTTGTGGGGCACATGGTAGATGTGTTTTGCTCCAAGTTGACATTAAGTTTTTCTTTTAAGAGAGTGTTTTTGTCATTCCACGCTGCACAATTTGGTTGTTGGTTGGTTTTTCTTACATAACAGAGAAGGATTGCATTTAGGTGTGAGATTGCTCTTATACTAATGGAGAAAGTTTACATTTACTGCGATTCCTTGTTGACCAATGTGGTTTTCAAGTCCTTTCCATCATCTTCTTTAGTATGTTAGATCATACACAGATATAAATGAATTATGCATTCACATACCTCTACAAGGATGTAATTAATTATAAGGTGGTGTGGTCTTGCAGGGAGATAACTTGAGGCAGCAGACCCTTCATCAAATTAACTAGATTCTCACCACGTTTAACTGCTACAGAAGATTGTGGAAAGATGGCCTCATGATCCTGTACTTGGTGTCCTTTTTATTGCTTGCCTTTCGATGTATTGGATTCAGCAGTATTCTCTTGGAACTAACTCATTTTAGCATTGGACTAGACCGTAGAGGAAGGACGATGTTGAAGTCGAAAGCCCAAGTGGCTTCTGTTATGGGACTCAACATTTTTGATGTCTAACCAAGGTAGCAAACAAGACTCTAGATGCTGTCATTGGCTGGTTCTAGTAGGATAGTATTGCTTCCTTTCTTTTCTTCTTTTTGTTACTTAGCTTACAATTTTTTTAGTACTTTCACTAGTGTTGAGGGTGTGGGTATGTTGATGGTTTCACACAGCATTACATGACATGGTAGATCAAAAGATCCTCATAAATTATGAAGCGACTTTGCAACAGTTGAATACAGGTTATTTTGATATTTTAGGTGACGTTATTAATTATTGTTGCTTTGGGAGGAGAATGAGAGTGAGATGCCGTGAGAAACAAGTGGAGAAACCAACTGATGTGGTTCACGTGAGAGCAAGAAGAGGCCAAGCCACAGATAGACACAGCATAGCTGAGAGGGTATTGTAGTGATTTTTGTGCAAATAATCTAAAAGAACCAAGAAATTCGGGTTGCTGTGGAAAGAAACTGTCGTTAGAGAAATCCATCAAGCCATGTAGATTGAAAGTGGAATTCTCTAACATCAGTCCCTTGCTTGAATCCGTTTCAAGGAAAGGGAGAGAGGCTTCAAAGCTCTGCAAATCATTTGAAATTGCATCTATGGATTTAAAATCGCAAGTATTAAAGATAAAGATAACCCATGTTGTGTTTATATAGAGCAGGGGTGGAGAGTAATGGAGGAGTACCTACCTACATGGAGCATTGTATTTTTTATTTTTTTGTATTGAGAGGAGTTTTCCTAGAGGAAGGGACCACTGGGATAAAGGTTGTGCTCACTGGTCCCACCAGAGGCGGATCTGGTATGAATCGGCCCCTAGTGGATTTCTAAGTTTCAATTATAATTTTGGTGGGGCCCACTGATTTTTTCCATAAGGCCCTCAGTGATTTTTTTGGGCCCCCAATGGATTTTTGTAGCCCAATATTAACTTTAGGTATTCCATATTCTTGTCCCTAATTTTGATTGTTTTAATCACTTTCTTGTAGCATCATCGCGTTCTCAGTCTCCTACAAGAGCTAATACCAAAGAAAATTAATAGCAGCCATCGCTGAAAACAGTTAAGATAAATTAGTATGTAGAGGCGGAGGTAGTTCCTAGCCCCCCAGTGACTTTTTGGGAAAAAAAAATTTATGTATACTAAGTTAGGCCCAAATCAATTAGGGCCCCAGTGACATTGAACCGGGTCCCCCAATGAAAACTCGTAGATAACAATTGTGATAAATAAATATGTCTTGTTTTATTGCTTGAAATTATTATATTATATTTGTTCCATATAAAAGGTTTGAGGTAAATTTGCACACTATTTGTCATTGCTATGCATGATTTGCAATGCCGTGGAAATCTACAAACTATCTGTCTTTGAATGCACATTTCTGTGTATTAGTTACTGATAGTGTATGTAAAAGATCCACTACTTTTTTTGTGTATTGTTTTTTCTCAAGCATGAAGAAAAAAAGAAGAAAAAATCATTTGCAATCATATAAATAACCCAAAAAAAAATTCCGGGGGCGTTGCCCTCGGACCCCTACTACTTAATCGTGCCCCCAGTGATTTTGAATCCTGGATCCGCCACTGGGTCCCACCATCAAGTAGAATGACCCACTAAAGATGAGTAATCTGTCTAAGCTCAGCCTCATCAGTCTTCAGTGTTTTTTTTTTTTGTAAAATCACCAGTCATCAGTTATTCTAATAATCAGGTCTAAAACAGTAAAATGGAAGGTAGAGATGATTCTGCCTCTAAATTCTCATTTTAGAGCATGTTAATCATTTTGAGTCTGGTGAAACTGCATCGTATAAGGGTATGACTTTGAAAAACTCTGGGCAGGAGTGGAACTATCCACTCCATAGTGGGCCAATCTATTGAAAATTAGAGCGTGTTCCCATATTTGGCCACCATACTATTGGTCATTTGCCTAATAATGAGATTAATTCACTATTAATCATATTCATTAATCATGTTCAATTTTATGATGGGACTAATTTCTATTGTAAGGAAACTTGAGGATATCCCATACAAAGAAAGGCCTTCATTTTTTAACATATCATATTTTCAATAGATAGCCCCCACTATGGAGCTCCTCTTCTTAAGTAGGGATGTCTCTAAAGCCGGAACCACAGAGGATCTGGACTCAACTCTGGTGGGGTAGATATGTACGCGACATTACAAATCAAGAAAGTGGGCCCCTTATCTCAATCTGAATACACACATTGGAATTAGTTGCATTTATGGAGACATTTGTAGAAGGAATGAATGTCCCAAGAGCACTGATATTGATGGCTGTTTGAAGTGTGGACTGTGGACTAGTAAGGTGGGCCCCACTAGCACCGCCCAAGTCGAGTATGCTCAGTATTAACTCAGACTCAGTTAGACTCACCCACCCGACTCTTTCTAACCTGCAGAACCGAGTCAACTCATTTATCCTCGCCCCACCAGTGTTACAGATTTCATCCTTCAGTTTCTTCATCGCCAATTCCGGTGTGCGTTTGGTTGCAGATAATCCACGATAAAAGAACAAAAAGAAAAGGCATACACACACCATGTGATATGATATTGACGCGTAGACTTGGATCCTGCTGGTCAGGCCCACGTGGTGGGAACCAATGCCACGATCTGAAGACGGTTCCAAACTCACAGATAAGATCTGTGCCCTCGGAAATAAACAAGGGATGGGTTGTGAATAACTGCATATTTATGATAGGATGGGAAAGAGAGAGAAAAAGAAAAGGTAGCAAGGTAAGAGGAATGTAGAATTTTCGCACATTGGTCATAAAAAGGGCAAAAGATTTCTGGCTCAGAATCCCACATGAGAAGGAGAAACATTTGGTTTGGCAGGTCGAGTACTAAAATTCCAATTGGCCACGTACGTTTGGATTCTCCTCAACTCAATTTACATGTGAAAATAAGTTTGTGTATTTGAATAACTTATCCATGTTATACATGTAAATTTAATTCACCCTTTGACCGCTTGTTATGCATATTTAGAGATGGGTCCTACCTCTCGAACGGTCCGGATGCAGTGCAGTGTGCAGTGCGCAGACGAATATTTTTCAAAACAAGAGTCTGAACTACATCGTGGACTAGTTTGAACTGACCAATCAATTTAGACTGACAGTTCCTTGCAGCCAAATTAGATAACTGTGAATGTCCATAACTAAATGAGGGGGGTTCAGTTAAATAACTTGTCACAGTTGCCTTTTTTAAAAAACCTAATTACAAGTAAATAGAGTTTCAGATAATTAAATTTACACGTAAAGCAAATGCAGGGCCACCAAGTTCCAAGTGTCCTAATTAAGTTTGTTGAGATTCTGATTTGTTGGATATAATTGATTTTCTTGCCATTTGTTCAGTGCTTGAGTTGGGGGAGGGGGGTGGTTACAAGAAGGAATATGAAGCTAGGATTATCTTTTTTAGGCATACAATTTGGAAAGGGATTATTAGTGTTTGTCTAGTTCAGCTTTGTCTGTCAAAGATGTTGGGCGGCTATAAATTTCATGGTCATGCTACCATAGAGAGTGAGAAAGCTGATAACAATTCATCTTCTATGAATCTGGTGCTGTACCTCAATGAAAATCCACGTGTAGGCTCAAATGTTTGAAGATATTGATTGCCCTGATATTCTTCACAAAGGAATGCATTGAATAAATGTGGCTTTACATGGCACAGTTGCAATAAACACTGGTCCTGTATCCACTATCCTGCATCCCATCAAATTTAGCGTTACCCAATGAAGTTACCCTTCAACTCATTTAGCAAGTTAACCAGCTGAATTACATATTTGTACGAAAATCAGAATTTAAAATAGATGTGGACTGAAAGCCAGCTGGAACAGTTAAAAGTAAAGACCAAAACTGGCCAATGTAATACATATTATATAGTTACCAAGACGACAAGAATGTATGGTATTCTCAGCCACAAATGGTGAATGAGTAGGAAACAAGTCACAGATCTACAATTATCCAAATGCTTGTCATGAAGAGCCTCAAAAAGGAACGCAACCGAGTATTTTCCACACCTTCAATCAGAACAGTTGATTATATTGTGCAGTAAATGAAAGTAGAATGGTTTATACACTGCTAATAATAAAATGGAAAATCAAATGCCATTGCAAGTTATATGCCTTGGAACTATTTTTAATAACTGTCATCATCTCTTAGAGAACACTTGCACAAAGTGAAGAAATAGAAAACAAGTATTTTTTCAAAGAAAAAAAATGTATGAAAGAAAAATGAAAAAAATTTCTACCTTCAGCTGTACCAGTGTAGAAAGAGAATAGCAAAAGTCAAGACAATAAAGGAGCAAAAGAAAAGTATTGCTACTGCTGTTACGATCAATGGCTTGAGACAGCTCCTGGTTTCCTCTCTTCACATTCATTGTAGCTTCGACTGCCTGAAAAGTAACAAAGAAAATTCAAGCCAAAAACACATCAATAATAGAGGAAATGCTAGTCTCATGAAAAATTGGCTTTACACCTCAGACTTGGAGAGTCTGCCTGTGTGAGAAATGAGAAGGCATGTCCAAATAACACTCAAGCATAGTGATATTCTTTGTTAGATTGAAATAGAGTACGCCAAATTTTTCCTTGTCAACATCAGTTTAAAAGGTTTAACACCTCATTTTAAGCTGTTTGTAAGTACATAAGTGAAGCAAACCTAAAAGACAGAGAATGTGCAGGACTTCTCTTTCACACAGAACCTGAGACAAACTGGGCTTGCTTGGTCAGGCATTGTGTGTATGTGTGACCTCACACGAGCCATGGATGACCCTCCATAACTTATTTGCATTTTTGTTTCCTTCCTCTGCATCCCTAGCCCATCTCAATATTAGAAAATGAATCCCACTTCTCAATGTACTGGCAGAACACAACATACCCTTTTGAGGCAACTGCTGAATAACTGAAAAAAAAAAAAAATGTGACAGTAAATCACGATACAAAGTATACAACTGACCTGTTCATACAAATGCTCAATCTGTTGGGCTTGTTGGAGAACTTGTGTTGACATAAGATGATTTAATGCCGACATTTCAACCATCTTTGTTTCTGTTTCTTGAACAGCATCAAGAAGGCTGGTCAATTCTACCTGCAAAATGTGATGAGCAAAATAAGCCAAAGGTTGATATGATTCTAGATTGGGAAAACAAAAGTATAGCTTCAATGCACATAAGATGATTCAATGTCTCCTAACAGATGATTCTAAAAATACTGATATATCTCATACCAAATGATGAAAGAGAAATAGCCAATGGCCCAATAGCACACATTAAATAGGGGACCAATTAGAAAAATATTATAATGTGATGGTTAAGATATTTAGGTGACCTCACACACTATGATAGATATGATGTGGACACACTATGGATGGGGTAGGAACACGGGGTTTTTAGAGACCATAAGAGGAGAAAAACCCAACAAGAGTGCCAGGTGTTGAATTCCATCCAAACAACCGTCCACTATGGAAAAGTAGAACCACCAAGATCCACTTATGAGGACATACCCTCCACAGTTGCATATGTCACACCCGTCTTGGCATCTTGGCTAACTACCTACATCAAATGAGCAAAGAGAGCCTTTGCCTCGTCGGTGGTTTTTTTTTTTTTTGGGTGGTGGGGTGGGGGTGGGGGTATCCAGTGGCCCAAGGAGTTTGTATTGGCTCCTTGGTGTCCTGCAGATGTGATAGATTTTGGGGGGGGGCGGCGGGGGCGGGGGTCCTATACTATCCAGTGGCCCAAGGAGTTTGTATTGGCTCCTTGGTGTCCTGCAGATGTGATAGATGAAGTTGTGATTTTTCAAGTGACCGAGCATGATCCATTTCTCTTATAAGTGATAGTGGGTCGGCTGAATGTCTAGCAAAAGCACAAGCGAACGCACGCGTGCGTGCGCACAAAAAAAAAAGGGAAGAAGAAGAAGAATAGTCTTTCAGTATTTTCTCATATACAGTTTTCTTTTCTATTAATATAATACAGAGTCACCATTTAGAAAAAGAAAAAAGGATCATATAACTTGTTACCTCAACCATTACATTCCATAATTTAAACCTACTGTTTATTACACTCTACTTTGGACATGAATGATCTAAAAATTACTTAGAGTAGCCTTAGAAATGTATTTTTAATCTTTTATTGGCGGACACAATTAACTCAAACATTTAAATATAAATAATTGGCATTTATGAGTTAAAATTTAAAACTACCGGGCCAGTCCAAGCTATGGCATGATATTTTTCACAAGGGCTAGGCTTCGGCTTAATTTTGTATCCCATTCATAAATGGGTTTACTTTTGGAAATTTTCACAAGGCCGAACTTTGTGGCCATTTAACAAACGGGTTGTCTCAAACACATGTTGGCCTGGTCCTAACTCGACTAACTGACACCCCTTCGGTATTTTTTTTTATTTAAGATCAGGCTAGTGGCTAATGGGAAGAGGATACAACCTACATGCCCAAGCATTGATCCCTGGGCACTTGCATGAGACTAAGGTGCCAATGCCACTGATCCATTGAATCATTGCTTATAGCCTTCGGCTAGAGTTTCTGTTATTTAAGAGCAAATTTATTTTCTTTTTGTTTATTTATTTGTTTGTTTTTTAGAGATGATATAAGAGTTGTTTTATGATCTTTGCGCAAGTGCAGAAGGAAATTAAAGGCAATGAAGGTTCTCGTGCAAACTTACCTATCACTTCATAGTTAAAAATTTAAAATTCAGAGAACGTTATAAACTACAATAATTACCGAAGTAGTACATGATTTTCTACCACGATGTCAAGAATTCAAATAAAGAACTTCTATCCATAAAAAGGAGGTATAAACACGTCCGAAAATCCATCCTGCTGACCAGTACCAAGCCCTTATACAAAGAAGTGTTAGGGAATAGGTATAACTCAGCTCAACACCTCGCTGGGCCGAGACAAATTCACCAAGTGACCAAGTATAATAGTGGAGTTTGCAAGCTACAGCTGCAGTAGCTCTTTGAAAAAATCAGTTAACCAATATAAATCAGTCATTACCTGAAGAGCCCGTGTTTCATCATCCAAATGTTGCTCTTGCACTCTAAGAGGTTCAGAAGGAAGGTCTTGCCCCCTGAGATCAGAAAGATTAGATTTAGTGACATCTGATGAATTTGCACAAACATGGCATCACTCGATCAACTGCATCCTGAAAGCGTATTGCTCTAAGCTGATCAAACTGAGCAGTGACAGATTGAAGACGCTCACTTAGAATCAAAACCTGCAATATGCCACAAACATGATGTGAAGTATAATCTGTATTAATCTGGAAACCAATGCAACAAAAATCTAGCAGAACTCATAATGATTAACTAAACAAGAGTCCAGAAAGAATCTGCAAGATACCTTGTGTTTTTATCAGTATAATAGAAAATCTTTATATATTGTTGTGATATTGTTCCTCCTGTTTTTTCAACTTTAAAACTGACCAACCTACAATAATCCATCAACAGTGGCATGAGAGCCATCCAAATTGTATAACAATTGAGACCCACAGCAGAATGACCTGGCCCCCAAAATTAGATCGATCAACTACCCGGGCAGGCCACACGTGGAAATAGATGTGGATGAGAGGCTAGATGCATGTTCATTAACTTAAAAAAATAATAATAATAAAAAGGGATCAGACTTGATATGCTCAATCCTTTTTTGCACATTTACTGGGCACTCAAAAATCTCTAGGGTGACTATTGGCAGACAAGCAAAGATCAATTTAATCAAGGTTATTCTCCATCCAAACGATAAATTTCGACTTTTGAGCATGAATACCTTCCAAATCATTTAACAACTGGATTCCATAAAACCCAAGGCTTGCCAATACAAAGAGGCAGACTGAAATAAAAAAAAAAAATGATACGGGTAAACCCACTCGACAACCAGAACTAGCAGGCTAAGGTTTCCACCTGATACAACTCCAAAAGAACCCCCATAAGCTCACACCTTGAATAATTAATCTTCAAATCTGACACAAGCTCAAACAATTAAGGATCGTATTTAGATTATCTACCAGCTCCAAATCCACATCACGAAATACAACAGTATCATCAGCAAACTCTAAATGTGTCATTTTAATGTCCTCTTTTCCCCCCCTTTTGAATGGTATTTAAATGTCCAATTCTCCATGGAAAAGCCCGTCGAAATTCTCAACCATTTGCCTTGGCTTCCCTAAACATGATGCAAAGCCTCTATTTGCAATCACAAATAAAAGAGGAGAAAGAGAATTACCTATCACAGAATTCATGCCTCTCTGAAACCAGAAAAGCTCCCCATACATTGTTTGAGTCCAACACCACCACTTCTTCACTTAGAAATCTCATGACATTGAATTCTACACCTACACACCATGATAGATTATAGACAACTCTTACTTCCTTAATTTCCTCCATTAAGATTCCACTCTCATTATTATCATTTGGATCATATACATTAGAGGCTAGCTGCTAAATACACGTTCCTCTGCTTAAAAAATCAAAGACACAGACCTTAACCATTCTCCCATTAATTTCACCTTCTTGTTGTCCTAATTAATGAACAAACCAACCACTGCCCCTATAAATGGAATAAATTTCCATCCGCAGTTGTTCCTTCCCCAAATTTTCCTACTAGTGGGCAAAGACTAGTAGTACTACTATTCCTTCATTATCCATTTCATTATACCCTTTGTTAACTGCAGCCCTGTTTTCTTTCCACTCTCCATGATACAATCTTCACTTGGAACCACCTCAACCCCAACCCCACCCCCCCCCCCCAACACACACACCCACTCCCTCTTCTCACAAAATCTTTCTTTTCACACTTCAATCGTCACATTTTATGGAGCATGACAATCTCTCTATTTCTTTCAACCCATTTTCTCTCCCATATTCCCCATTCTATACCTCTGCACCCCTGTCCTCCAACTTCTGTAATTTGACACCTAGAAAAGAAATAAAGCAGTAAAAGGAATTCGCAGGAGTTAGTTTGTAATAAGATTCTGATTCTTTTGTTAACAAAATTATTTCTCACCCACAATTCGGTAGACTATCCATACAGTCTTTGACCCCCAGAAGGCCATAGTGATGAAATCAGGTGATTCCAATTCATTGAGGCTATCCAAAAGAAGTTCCTTGTTTGAGTCAAGGTTCAAATTAAGAAATTGATGATTGCTCAGTTATAAACATACTAATACAAAATATGCATTTGAAATAACGCCACAAAACATACCACACCATGTCTGTGAGCTACAATATCAGCTTGAGAACCATCTTTCTGCAAGCCGAGCCATGACTTTGAGCTCCCATTTTCAACTTCATCACTTATCCTATTCTTGAGAGTATCTATCTGGTCCTTGCACGCTTTAATAAAAACACTTACCTGCAAAGATTGCACTTGTAAGGCAAAGAAGAACAATTTGTCTCTCCACCTAATGCAGCTAATGAATTAAAAAAAAAAAAAAAAAAAGCATGAAGAGAAACCAAACATTTGAATGAAGTTTAAAGAATGTGCGAGTATTTTCCCAAGACAATGAAAAGTATCACTAGATCAAGAATGTCTGCAAAACCTAATAACAAAAGTTGTAATATTAAATTTAAGGTAACAAGATTGCTGGACTTTGTTGTTCTAAATGAACAAAACTGTTCCAATGTAATAAACTGATCCCAGATGGATGGAATAGAGCTTTGACAATCATGAGGTTCAGATTTCAATGGACAACAAGGATCTCCATGTCACATATGTGAATTATACTCAACATACTTGTAATAATTCAGAGGCAATGAGAAAAGGTTAAAGGGGGAAAATGGAAAGAAAAACCTTATAATCAGTGACAGAACTTTTTTGGTTTGGGGGGAGGGAGGGGTGTTTAGGCGTAGTATATCTACAAACGGCCCCCTCAAGAAAATAAAAAGGCCCCAGAAAAATTTGCTGGTCCCTCTCTTGCTTATAATCATCCAGCATGGACATTTAAAGATTCAATTTTTGAAAACTGCAAACTAGTCCATGGCTTTCCGTTATGAAGAGTACAGAAGTGGGGGTGGAAAATCTCAGAATGTTAGCAGGGTAAAACTTTAGGGGAAAGGAGAAAAATGCCAAAACATGAGTATGAATTGGAGCACCATCCTAGGGATAAGGTTCATGCAACCTAGGAAAAGTGAGGACCGGACCTTATAATCCAACCCATATACAACTGGATTTAACCTGCTAGATCTGACACAAGATATATATGGGTCGGATTAGGGTTGACCAGCATAATCGATTTCTCCTTCAACCCATCTCAAAAAATTTCGTCTCCTCTTCATTATAAACACTGGCCCTTTCAAGTGTGCACATGCTCAAAAAAGCAATTGGGATCGGTTACATTTAAATGAGGTGCTATTCATCAGTTAGTCCTGAATGCAAGTCAATGATAAGCTAGAAGGGTGGAGACACCCATTCAAGACAAATAAGTGGGGAAAAAAAAGAAAAACAAAGAATATATTGACCGCATTTTAAGTGTAATGGAGAATAGTGAAGATGTGTTGGTCCAATTAAAAATGACTTGGCACCACAATGTACTACATTTTTATATCTATGGTCAATTATACAACAAAACAGCTATTGAGCGGAAAATTGCAAATAGAATCAACAAAAGGTAGGCAAAGCAGCGGCAAGCAAGTGAAGCGCCATTCAATTATTGAGTGCCACTTCAACTAAAGGATATTTTTACAAGATGGCAATTAGACCCAAGGCTCAAAAACTTGGACTCAGGGGGCAACTCTGTCTCCCTCGAGTCAAATCAGCAGAGTCAGAAAGAGTCAACCCTAGGGCCCAGTCAACCTTGCAAAGAAGCCCTTTTGTATACTCAGCCAAGTTGCGTTACTAGGTGGCTCACCCAAAGCAAACTAGGACTCAACTGAGTCGCAGTGGGACTTGGATGAGTCACTTTTAAAAAGGGGGATTGGAACCAAACCCACCACCCACCACCCCAAAAAAGAAAAAAGAAAAGAAAATAACTCATTTAGGACCGAGTTTGATCAAATGAGCGTGAGTTAACCAAGTTCTAAAAAACTATGGCTAGACCCACTATGGTGCACGTAGGTAATGTTAGGCTATGAAGAAACAAGGAGCTAAACTGCTAAAGTACATATGCATGGAGCTGAGCATTAGTTTAGCAAATCCTATAAGGCTCTTGTGAGCTGGTAAAGAACTCACTTCATGCTCAATGCTATCCCGTTCTTGTCCAGTGGTACGATGCAGATCTACATAATCCTTTCGATGCTTCATGATGAAGCGTTCCAATTCCTCGATGCTTTGAAGCTAACAAGTAGAACGACCAAATCATATTAACACAAAAGTCAAATACCCTATAAATGGGGGCACTCAAATCTAGTATTTTAAAGATGGAGCTGTAGAAATGATTGGTCACTGTTAGAAGCAGAACTTTCACGTGTATTTCTGTCAACAGATGACCAATCATCAGCAGTAAAATAGAGAAAAGATGCCATCACCAAAAAATTAAAACCAGTTGATGAGGCAATGTAAACAGTGTCACATACCGTTTTGAGTGCAGCCTTGGTAAAAGGTGACCTTTGTGGAGGTTTGTGCATAATCATAGATGCCAATATGGATGCCATTTTGGACTGCCAGATGCAAAATTCCATCATATAGAATTGCATTGTCAGAAACAGGTGAAACCAAGGAATTTGAAAGGTCACCAAAATGAGATCAATAGAGCATGTCACAACGAAACAATACATTAAGCCTAACAGGAAATATTTATCAACTGAAACTAAATATGGTATGAGAAATGATCCTATACGGCCTTCTGTAACGTATTGACTGCATGTTTGACCTATATGAGGCTCATCTTTGCTAGATCCAACCCACTGAAATCGCACACCTTCCTCTGTATACAGACTGGCCCAAAATTTAACTCTGATCAAACTGATGTACCAATATATTGGACATGTCTAGAAATCATAAGCAATATATATTACAGATTAGAGTGAAATTTGGGAAAATAACAGTACACAGGGACTAATGTGATATGAGAAAACCGAAGAAATAGAAAAAGAGTTTATAAACTTGCTATTCAACAGTTACATTATGCATAGTCACAACAGTTATTACAATGGTTTACTTCCTTCAGAAATATCAAAAGTAACACAGTGTGATAACAGCACCATTTTTTGTTCTAAATCTTCCATTTAGGATATTTTAAGCATAAATACACAGCTTAGAAAGAATATTAGTGACCTGAAAATAGGATTTGAATGGTGTTTCAGCACAAATAATCATGACCAAATAACAGTAACAGCAACTTTTGACATGGGTAAGGAACAGGGGAAATGGATAAAGCCATTGCATAACAAATGTCATTTTAAAACCCTGCAATTCAGTGGCGTACCTAGGATTCTCATTTGAGGGGTGTGGACCCAAACAAGCAATTTGGTTTTGGGAAGAAACCCAGGAATTTTATATGGGTTTTGGGGGCAGCGGATGCAGGATTTTTATGTGAATTTCCGATGCAGAGTCAAAATTCATTATGGTTTTAGAAGTGGACCAAGATCCAATGTCTCTGATCGCCCCAGCATGGATGTACTTGGGTCCGCCCTTGGTATAATTTAAATATCAACTTCCTCAGATATGAAAATAAATCCATCCCCACTGCCATGGATGATATGAAGAAGTTTGGACAATGGTGGCTCCATGAATTCGAGTCAGTGGGGTTGACAAAAGAACTATCTTCCACAAATCAAATAAATTTATTTTCCCCTTTATCAACGTCTATCATCTACTTTCGATAATTTGACAAATATAATATAAAATTCTCAAATAATTTATTTCCGACAATCCGACAAAGATAAAATTGAATTCTCAAAAAAAAAAAAAAAAAAAAAAAAAATAGAAATTTTAATACATTGCTACTGATAGTTCTTAATCCAAAATGAAATTCAAATACATAAACTCCTACAGTTGCCCTTGATGTATTTTCATGTATTGAGATCGTTGCATGATAGCTTCATTATCAACACTAGCAAGCACATTCTTTTTAATATATGTGACCAAACAATAATTCATTATTGAATCTCCCGTTTGGTTACACAACCTGTTCTTTATATACTTCATTGCTAAAAAAGATCTTTTTACCGTTGCAGTCGCTACTAGTAAAAGGTAAAATCAATGCCAATTTTAGAAGTAAATAAACCAATGGGTATACAATATCATTCCTTGTCTCCACTGATTTTCTAGCAATGTCACCAATTCCTTTAAGTTATAAAAACTCGTTGCTAGAGCGCATACCAGGGAAAAAAAAAAAAAAAGGGACCTTTCTTCTTTTTGGAGATTCATGACCTTAAGTGCACTTTCTTCTTCTTTTTCTCTATGTTGCTCGGCTGAGGCTAGAAGTCTATATGCCTGAATCTGAATGTTAGGGTTTTCTCCTTCTAATACGAGGAGAATACCGTATTTAGAAGTTAAGTTAGGGTAAATGAAGAGTTACTGACAAAATTTTCTAAAAAATGAAATTTTCTTTAAAAAATAAAAGTTGGGCCCATTAATTTTCGTTTTGTTTTGGTAGACAAATGGCCCATTAACTTAGGCATTGAGTGAGGTCAAAAGCTTCCCATAAGTTCAATTTATGAAGGAATTTTTTTTTTTTTTTTATATTTTCACAGATCTCAGTGGGATCAATGTAGCGCCGCCCATGAGTTTGGAGCAGTTTTCTATTGGGAATATAAAGCAGATCATTGCATGTAAACAACCAAAGCAATAATGGTACTGATATGAAGTCAACCTCGCCTGATAAGGAACAAGCAGCTCTAAATCAATTTTCATTACAAAACAACGCATCCTTGCTGATTGTTAAAGCTACAATTAAAATGTTCCAGAAGTATTCAATAACCTCATTGTATCCAATGAAGCGCGCAACAGACTGAACAGTGTCCCTAAAATCCTCAGTTCGGTCTCTACTTCTCGCCATCCCTTTAACATCAACAACCAAAAAATTTTACAAAATCAGTACTCTATGTGTGTAGGAGCTAGATGGTACGTTTGTGTACAGAAGAAACAATTCACACTTTTGCTACACGTTCAAAAGCAGTTTTACATTCAAGTTTGCCAGCAACATGAACTAGTATAAATTATCCTCCTAATCATCCTTTTCGGCACTTATCTGTGAAATGGAATGTGAAAGGAAGTGTCAAAATCAAAACAAAATCACAACTGAACTAAACCCAGACTCTATCCAAATGAAAGATGAACCCCATAAGTATCATGAAAACCACATTTAACAGATGTTCTTAACCGTGGCCATCAAATGGGACAGACGAGATACAACGGAATCCAATCCCCAATTCCCAATCAAACACGAAAAAGAGGAGGAACATTATAGTTACGAGAATCCAATGTGGAACTCTTTTTTTTCTTTTTCCCCTTCTTACTGTTCGATTTGCAGCACCCAAATTTCCAAAAACCCTAGACAGAAAAAACATGTCTAGCCCTAAATCCTAAAAATCGAATTAGTCACTAACAGTACAAGATCCAAGATCAGAAAGAAACAGAAAATGAGAAAGAAGCTGAAACAAACGAAAACTGATACATTTAACTCACGACGACGAGACGAAGGCCTCCAAAAGTAAAATCGTTGGTCCCTGTGTTTCGTTTCCAGCGGACCGAGGAAACGCGTTGATTCAGGAACTGGGTGAAAGCAAGTTGACGCCCACGGATCCAAAGTGTTATCCATGCTTAGCAAATAGCAAGGCGTAGAGTTTATGGGGTGGACTAATCTCCCCGGGCCATAATAATAGAAAAAATTACAGTCTTATGCTAACTTAACTACCCTTTGGTGAGGGATACATAATAGAGCTTTATGATCCATCCAGACCATCCACATACATGGGACTTACTGAATTACATTGGATGCATTAAGTTTTTACCGATCCAAAAGGATTATAGTTGGATTGAGGGTCATTTTTTTTTTAATATAAAGTTATTAAATTCATGAGCCATGAATGAAGGGGTTATAAGCAATTGATTGACTCCAAACTTAATATCTGGAACCATGCAAGATATCTCTTTCCACTCCCAGTCCTGTGATTAGTAGGGCCTTGGGTGGGCCCTATCAAGTTGTCCCTAGTATAGTGAAGGATAGATGCATATGAATATTTCTTTATCTCCCTCCATCCCTCTCTCTGTACATAGTCATATACTCTCAATCCAATGGTCCAATTCATTCTAAATGGGAACAAAACACATCACTCTCTCTGTACACACATACTCTTAGGGTGTCCCTATTTTGTGGTTGGTCCAAATGGGCAATGGCGGACCTAAAATTTTCATTTGGATGGTGCAGGTATTGGTCAAGTTAAGAATTCAAATAATAAAATAGAGTTTTCTAATTTGTTATTTAAGTTGTTTCTCAAACCTCATGGGTGTGGGTGTGGGTGTTTCCAAATCACAAACTTAGAAACCATGACAGTGTTTCCAAATCACAAGTGAAATAGCTGTTTCGATGAATGAGATTGTCACACATCCATTGACTCAGGGGCTGACCCACACGCGTATGCACCTGGGTGCACCTGAGGCGGACCCACGTTGTAATGGTCGCCCCAGGTCAAATTCCAAAGTCCTTTTGAAATAGTGTTGGGCCTTGGCCCACGCCCCACATCAACTAAATCCACGCCCCAGGTCTAAAAGGTAGAACGAAAGGAATTAAGGAAAAAACTCAAGACTCCTCTTCCCTCTTCTGCTCTTCGGCTCTTCCGCTCTTCGCTATTCGCTCTTGGCCTCGAGGCTCCACGGTTCAGGTAACTCTCTCTCCCTCTCTCTGTAGCTTCTCTCTCCCTCTCCATCTCTGGCTAGGGTTTGTGCAGTTTCCTTTCTTCCTCCTTTGCACATTAGGGTTTATGTTTTAGTTTTCCTTTTTTTTGAAGTTGAAGTGATGATTTCAGATTCAGTGCTCTCTGTTCTATCAAAAATGAGAAAAGGGTGTTTGAGAAGAATATATTCTCTCTAACTCTCTGTCTCTCTTTCTCTGATAAATGGAGGGAATTAGGGAATTCAAAGTGTAGAGATATCAGATATCATTGACTGACTGACTTGATCACATTTATGGAGGGAATTAGGGAAAAGGGCGATTTGCTTGTTGACTGACTCGATCACATTCACATTTATGCTTTTGTTTGCTTCTTTTAGTCGTGATTTTTTATTTGATTTGATTTTAATTATTTTATTTGGGTAAATGAGATAAGGAGATGCATGTGAATATGCGATGTTCTCAGTTCTTTAGCACATCTTTTATTTCTTCACTCGTTCTGATTAAGAAATTAGCTCACAAGCTGAGTTCTCTGACGAGGACGAAACCATCGCCTTGATGTCACTGGGCAAGTTGTAGCTGACACAGTCGGCAAGGGCACTAGACAAGTAAAGGGATGTGATTGGATTGCATAAGGATTTGTTGCCCATATGCTGACCACTCAACCCACGCCAAGGTGCACATGGTGTCTCCACAACATGCTGGTGGGTTGAGATCTCCAATTTCTTATCTTCAAAATGGGTGGTGAATCTGCATCATCCGATGTGCTCCCATGCACCAAACTTGACATTTTGACTCAACCCATTAATTGTTTATTCCCCTTTTTTTTTTTATAAATGTAAGTTACTTGTGTTGCCATACTTCTCTCAAATAATGGCCTTGGACTTCCTTCCATTTATTTAGATCATAATACTGTTACTTTATATTTTGTGGTCGGCAAAAGCTTGCATTCAATTGAAAATTGAGACCACCCAGCATTGGAGTTGGTATAAATTTTGTATTTCCTTATCTAGTTCATATGAATGCACTCCAATCAAGGAAGAAGTGGAACGAAATCTCAACTCTGTTGGTTATATAGGCAAAATTTTAGTGGTGTTAACTTTGCGTTTTTATCGTCATCATCAAAGCCTTGTCCTAGTTATATTAGGGTCAGCTACATGAACTCTATTTTGCTATTTCTTTATGTTATAAGTCAAATCTTTGGATAGGTTACACTACCTAATATCGTTAAAACTATGGAATATGTAAATTAAAATTTATTTTAAAGATTTTGAATGATCTAGAATTGTCCATATTTTCTATATCTTGGGTTCGAATAGATCTAGAATTGTTGTGAGCAAGTCTTATCTAATTGTCTTGATCTATGTTTAAACTTTAACTACTTATTTCTTCTTCTCTTTTTCATTTTGGAAACTAGGTACCTTGGATCTATAGTGCAACAGGATGGAGAGATTGATACTGATGTAAGTCACAGGATTCAGGCCGGGTGGACCAAATGGAGGAGTGCTTCGGGGGCCTTGTGTGATCGGAAAGTCCTCCTCAAGGTTAAAGGAAAGTATTATAAGGTGGCGGTATGTCCAACGTTGTTATATGGATCAGAGTGTTGGGCAGTAAAGCATAATCATGTTAAGAAGATGGAAGTTGCGGAGATGAGAATGCTAAGATGGATGTGCGGGATCACAAGGAGAGATAGGATTAGGAATGAGGAGATTAGGGGCAAAGTAGGAATAGCACTGATTAAAGATAAAATGAGAGAAAATCGACTGAGATGATTCGGCCATGTTAGAAGGCGCCCAACGGAGGCACCTGTTAAAAGGTGTGAAAGCATGGAGATTGCTCGGAGTAGGAGAGGGAGAGGGAGACCCAAGAGAAGTTGAAAAGAAACTATTAAACATGACCTTGACGACATGGATCTAACGGAGGATATGGCCCTAAACAGATTTGATTGGCGTTGTCAAATACATATAGCCGACCCCCCTAGTGGGAAAAGACTTGGTTTGGTCACAACCTGGAGAGAGACTGGCTGTCCAAGGATGGAGAAGGAGATTTGGAGATGGCCAAGGGCCAGACCCTGAGGTTGTTGATCTAGCAATTGAGCAATATTGTTGAATGTTGGGATTTGGGATTTCTTAATTTGGTGAGATTGGATGAGCATTTTGGAAGTGTCGTGTTATAAATTTCATTGCCCATTTGGGATGAGACATTGAAGAAAGCACAATGTTCTTCTTGCTATCATTGTGGAGAAAGACCTTATGGTATGGAAGCACTGTTTGATATTGAAATTATATTACTTGTTAATTTGTAAGAATGAAATGTTGGTTTAATAGGTTTGAATGCTCTGTTGTCTGAATTTTTTGAAATGTTAATGAAAAATTCCTACTCTAGGAAACCTCAGACTCATGGTTATACATTGTTGTATGGATGAGTGGGGTCATTTTTTATATGATGATTTTCCTCATCCACTTTCAGAAGCTTGGATTTAGATGGATCGAAATTCATTTAAGTTTTTATGGGCTTTGTTCTTTTTATTTATTTATTTTATGTATTGATGGATTTTGATCTTCTTTGTTTGATTTCTATGTATGAAGCCCAAATCTATGATATTATCTATGGCTGTTATTGTTGTTGTTGAATTTTTATATTATTTCATATTGGGACTTTTTTGCAGTTCTTTCCAAAAAAAATCTTGGAACTTATGTTGGAAATAAATGAGCCAATATAGACCTATTACTTATTGAGAAAGAAGGGTTTTTTTGTTTTTTTTGGTTTTTGTTTTGTTCTGGTATGCTGTAATGGGAATGGAGTTTGTTTTATTGTGTATTGACCTTGATGTAGAGTTTTGATGCATACTACTTAATTTTGCGGAAAAAAGTTAACTTTCTTGTAGTGAGTCTTGGTCCATCTTAATTTTCCTATACTTTGATATCCGTCGTCTGGAAAAATTCTCTTCACCGATTGAGCTTCTACATACTACTGCCGATTTTCATCGCTTCTCCTTGTCCGCCCCACCCAAACAAAAATCCTGGGTCCGCTTGTCCACTTGATACTTTTGTGAGGCAGTTGTGCATGTTGTAAATGGCAAATATAAAGTGATATTTACTGCTCATGTTGATATTTGGAATTGTTTTAGAACGATTTGGGGTGCTATGAATTTAGGTTTAGATTTGTATGGCAATCCATTAAACTGAAATCACTTTCTGCAATGTTGTGTTTTAAGATGAATACTTATTCTGTTGAATGAAAGTAGTTTGGAATTATTGGTCTCTTGAGACTCATTTCGAAAAATGTATAGGATTCCTTGAAAGATGAGAAGTAGAGGTATTTTAGACCCATTTTTGACAATAATAATGGATGTATGAACTGTTTATATATTTGTTTTGGTCATTTTCTTGTAAAGAAAAGGATCCTAACTATTATTTATGATTTTCACTATTTAAAACATTGCATTTGGGATACATCTCCATTGTTACAAATTTCAAAAAAAAAAAAAATTTTAATTTCTTATGTATGTTTGTATGTATGTATAATGTTTGATTAAGTTGGCACTGTAAGGCTAACACCTTGTATTTTTGCCACATGGCCTACTTGTGATCAATTTTGACACTCAACCAACCTATTTGCAATGCTGGGTTGAATTCTGATAGAACACAACTGATAACATTGTTAGACTCTAGGGGAAATTAAATCAGGGTTTAGATTATTTTCATTGATTCGGCTCGTTTTTTTTCCAAATCCTAAGATTGTCATGTCTTTACCTTGAGACCTTCCTTTTCCACTGTCCACTCTCATGATTGTCATGCATCTAGGTGGGCCCCAACATGAGGTACTTACCTAGCTTAAATAAGCATGGTACTTACCTAATCATCACGCTATATATGTGTGTCACATGTGAAACTTCTATGGATAGGAGTCCACCTGGGACAAACTATATTAAGAAAAGATTGGCAAACCCATTACTTTCAAGCATCATCTATCTAGAATCATGTCAGCATTTTTTTTATTTGTCTGTCTTGATATGTATTCAAATAAATGTTGGCTTGAAATTAGAAGTTTTTGTATAGAATGTTTTTAAGCTCCTTGCAAAGTAATATTGATAGAAGTAAAGTAAAGGAATTATTTATCAAGTATTTGTCAACTTATAAATTTCTTTCTACCATGATTGATTTTTGTTACCAGAGTGCCTACATATCTTGTGCATATCATTGGTTATTTCTCTCAAACTTGTTTTCTGAGAGAGAGATAGCCAGTTCAAGATGCTGAAGTTTCTGTCGAAAGTGAAGATTGAATTCAATGCATTAGATCCTCGGACAGCCGCATGCATGGAGTTCCTGGCCCAATGCAATGCTCGCAAAGCAAAGGAGTCGAACCCTGCTTGCCAGCTGGTTGTGAAGAGGCGAACAGATGACCACCCCCCTCAAATCACTGTCACATTTGTTAATGGTGTTGAGGAGGTCATTGATGCCACCTCCACCTCTGCCCAACTCGTAAGGAAGATGATCCTCGAGAAGGGCCAGCTCCTTGAGACTGAGCAGATGTTCAAGGATGCTGGCGAGCCCTGGCCTGTCATCATTCCTGAGGAAGAGATTCACCAGCATGCCCCCGGAACCAAGGTGATTTCATTTTGCCGCAATTTTTAAATTTTATCATCTGCTTCTTTTAGTTGTTCTGTTGCTTATTTTCTTTAGGTATCACATCAAAATAGAAAAGAGGTTTGCTTTATGAGTTCACATTTAAACAGCTCTAACTGTGTAAGACATTCATATATTATCACAAGAAATCCATAACATTTTGTTGGAATATCATTAAAGGAACAAGAAAAATTTAGGGATCATTCATCATAGGCAGAGCATCAGTGTTTATTTTTGCTAAAGAACACTGCTATCATCATTTTTGCATCGTTTTCCATCGACAAATGGTATGCTCTGTTTTTCGGGAAAAAATAAAGAGAAGGGGGGGAGGGGGGGGGGGGGGGGGTGCGCGCGCGGGGCATGTTTGGTTGATGTATCAATTCAACCATGTTCTTCAGCAATATCCCTTGTGTCTTTATTGGGTTATGTGATTTGTCATGCGGATGGGACATAACCCAACAACGAAGTTTTCACCATGGTAGCCATGTTATCAGTGGCTTGGACACAAATAATTAGCAGAAAGATGAGAGCTAGCATACAAACCGGCATCAGTAATAACTGTTAGGAAGAGGCGAGGACTATTTCTTGTTTCTTCGTAATGCACAATGCTTAGTCCAAACTTCTTTGCTAGTAAATGAAAATAAGAGTTTGTGGCTATACTCATCACCTTGATGGATAATGCCTCTGTTTTCTTGTGTAGATTTCTAATTTCCTTGGTAATAACTGTTAGGAAGAGGCGAGGACTATTTCTTGTTTCATCGTAATGCACAATGCTTAGTCCAAACTTCTCTGCTACTAAATGACAATAGGAGTTTTTGACAATACTCATTACCTTGATGGATAATGCCTCTCTTTTCTTGTATAGGTTTCATTTTTCACGGTCTCTTTTGCTGCCCTCATGAGTTACTCATCACTGCTTGTTAATGGATGAAGTATCCAAAAATTCGACTTGATATTGCAGGCGGAGTTTATCTAATGCATTTGTGGAACTTTTTTAGGGATACTAGGAATGCAATGCTTTTAGTGACTGTCAAACCGTCAATTTTGATGGTGAAATTAATTGAAGAAATACGATTCTCGATGCTAACCACCAATGCATGATTCCCTGGGTCTTTCCTACGTTGAGATCAGTAGGGATGCTTGTCCCTTCTGCCAATTGGTCCTTTAATTTAATCCAATTTCTTTGTCTCCCTCTTGAAAATTGGATGACTATGGAGACATAGGGTTACTAGGAAAGCTGAAGTTATGATTTTCCAAAGGCATTTTTAGCATATCATCTGCTATTGTACGAAATGTTGGTGTCCAAGTAGCTTCACTGGTAACCATGGAACCACCAAAGAGGACAACCATCTCCGTGGGAAACTATAATGGTTTTGTGTGGAATACCTTCACATCAAGATTTACATATAGCAAATGACTTTAGTTTACGGCGCTCTAAGTTTTCAAATTTAAAAATGATATAGTTACCTTCAAGTACTCTTCCCATCTTTTTGGTTCCATAGTGACAATATAAGTGTGTTTGTTGTGGCTTATCCTTGTTTGGTCAAGCAACTTGTTCCATGTTGCATACTGTTTCTTCATGATATCCCACATGTTTTTTAATTGCTTCTGATCATAGTTAAGCTTATTCTTTTTAGTTAAATGCTAAAACGATTTTTTTTTCCATAAAGAAGCCTCTAGATGAGTTTTTGGTTTGCCTCCTATCTGCCCTTCTTCAATGCAAAGGTCAATGAAGATCTTATTTTCATTGGACCTAGAAGCCTTGCCCCTTTCTATTGGAGCCATCCCTTTTCTCCTATATTGGCAAAAAGATGAAAAGAATATAATTCCATACAAACATCTATATGGGAGTGGTAATAAACAACAATAATTAATAAAAGCCAACGTGCAAGTAAAAAGAACTCTAATTCTTCTAACAATTAAAATCGTAAAACATCTAAGGATGCTTTCAGAATCAGAATGGATGATATTTTTAAGGTAATAGATATATTAAAGAGAAGAATTAGAATACGAGGTAGCTTGAAGGGGTGTGTATAAGAGAAATATACAAATCACCCCTAACCAAGGCTACACTATACATAACCGATCAACCCCTTGTTTGGCTAGAGAGTCTGCCAACGCATTAGTCCTACTAACATGCTGAAACGAAATGCGACAACCAGTAGATAAGTCCTTAATCTCATTGAAGTAGAACTGCAACTTCCAAGGCCCTCTGAAAGTTCTTGCCCAAGAAACTACATTGAAAGAATCGCTCTCCACTATGAGGTTGAATTGGAAAGAGATCCCATATATACAAAGAGCTTCCAAGATAGCCAAAATTTCTGCTTCATTGGAATCTTTGCCACCCACATGTTTTAAAAACATGTACAATGTCTTCCCTTTATGATTTCTGAGCACTCCCCCAACACCAGCTGGCCCAAGTTTACCAAGAGCTGCTTCGTCCACATTAAACTTAAAAAATCCCTTGGAGGAGTGCTCCATAACACTTTCATCCTTTCCTTTGATCTTCCTATTATCAAACAGGCACCCCAATTATGCATGATTTTTTCTATCTTGAGATCTGAGCACTTCTTTCCAGCACAACTCATTTAGCAATCCTCAGCTTCACAGTATACAATATCTTTTTCTTTGGATAACGGAGGGTACCCCAGCCCTTTGGGTCAGACTGATCCCTACGGGCCCAGGGGGAGCCAGGTAAATCCCCTGTGGCCCAAGTGTGGTAGCGCTGTTTCGAACCCTCAACGTTCGAGAGCAAACTATGGTCCTCGGCCAGTTAAGCTACCCCTCAGGGTTCACAATATTCACAAACCTTCCCAAGACGATTCCTTACCATTGAAGATTCTCTCATTTCTCTCCTTCCAGATACACCACAAAATAGAAAAAAGGAATAATCTTCCACAAAATCAAATTGCGTCCGGCTAATGGGTATCCACTCCATGCCTGAAATAGTTTACTAGCTGAACTTGAAATACACCAATCCACACCACATTCTCTTGCCATTTGGCAATTCACTTGTAAAGTAAAATCAAAGTGAAGGGTCACTTTTAAGAGACAAGAAAAAGCAGGAGGTTTTATCAAAAAGTAAAAAATTCCAAAAATCACCTCTTCTTCCTTTTTTTTTTAAAGTAAAAATGTCACTCTCTCATTCCACTAAAAGGCAAAAAGTCAATAAGGTGACCCCTTTCCTTTCTCGTCTCTTAAAAGTGACCATTTACTTTGAAATCACTTTATAAGTGAATTGCCAAATGGGCATGGATGATGCGAACCTGCAATGAAGGAGACGATGGGCCACTGACTCCCTTTCGCTCCAACAGAAACAACATAAATCTAAAATGGATTCTGACACTAGTCCCATCCTTGAGTTATCTGCTGTTGCTATCTTTCTTGCCGCTGCCAAACAACAGAAGTCCTCAACTCTAGGCGGAGCAAGACCCCTCCAAACCAAAGCATAGGAAGAACACATCATGTCACTTGGGTCTAACTCCCTATAGAAAGACTTCGAAGAGAAAGCTCCTAATGTGTTTGCTTTCATTATTTGGGTTTTTCAGGGGGATTTTTTTCCCCGACCTGATTTGTTCGGCGATTTGTTGGTTGGTTTCTGGTGCTCTGCCATGGTGTCTCTGCCTTTTCCGAAGTAGCAAGCGAGAACCGGCTACATCTGTGCATAAATAAACGATAGAAATAAGACCCTGCAAAGACTGAAACTCTCCCAATTCTGACTGACAAATGACCCTTTTAACACTTACTTCCCATGACACCCCATACATAATTATCTTTAATTGAAGACTCTTTATTAGAAGCAATCCTACACTATAGGAAACAAAATGTGTAAACGGCCCACCCCTAACTAATCATTGAAGCAAATACGAACTCTATCCCCTTGTTCCACTTTAAAACCAACTTCCTTCTCAAACACTTCCCGCACCCCACCCCAACCACATTGGACACATCTCCCAAACTAGAAATGACACCCCACAACCCATACCACCTATATCTAGGGACTCTTTTTGGAACCGACTCCCACTTTTCTTCCTCGTACTTGGACACTAACTTTTCTCTATAAAGCTTTTGTCTCTACCCCAAAACTCCACTACCATTTAGCCAGAAAGGCCCAATTCTTTAAATCCAAATTACCCAACTGCAAACCCCTGCATATCTTGGTTTAATCGCCTCATCCCATCTCATTAGATGCAACTTCTTCTTTCACTGTTACCGTCCCATAAAAAATTCCTCATAATAAGTGATGCAGTGTAGACCTCATGGCCACTTGTGTAGGGCCCACATAGATTTATGAATTTATTTTTATGTCAATAGTTTCTAATTTTATTGTAATTAGGATAAGATTCTAGTTTCCTAGTTTAAGTAGGTTTCTTAGGGCTTAAGTTATCTTTCTTATTTATATGGCATTGTAGTAAAGAATTATTTAGTTGTTGATTAATGAAATTGGGTTTTCTTATTGAGGTGCGTCCTCGTTTATTATCTCTGCGGAGATTGATTGTGTCTTCGAACACGTGCTTTGGCACCCATTGTGCTTTTAGCACTTCCCACGCAAGCCTTAAACCTAGGGTCTGCATCAATTGGTATCAGAGCCGAATGATCCCTCGATCGTCGACGTGATTAACCGTAACCCTCTTTACGTTCACTGAGCCCCAAGCCCCAATCCCAAATCCCCCAAATCCCTGAGCATCATCACCCCAGATCCATACTTTTTCCCAAACCCCCAGCCCCAATCCCAAATCCTTGAGCATCAACACCCCAAATCCATACTTTTCCCTAAACCCCAAATTACCCCAATCGCTTCCTAGCAGAACCCAATCGTCCCCCATTCCCTACCTAGAGTAGAGAAAGAAGAAGAATAGAATAACAGAGGAGAAATAAATTTTCATCAGCAAGTGGACGTAGATTCATCATATTCCATAAATCTTTAGCCATCCATCTTCAAATAGCAAGATCTTCTCCATTCGGACTACAATTGACAATCCGTCTTCACATGTGCACTCCAATCAGTGAGATCTACACATCCTGTCAGTTTGATTTTAATTTTGAAGAGCATTAAAATTTTTAGTCTTTGCATCAAGTTAATATGGAATTGTCGGCCAAGATGGACTTGCAACTTCTTGAAATAAATAGAAGGCTTACAGAAACCAACAAAGAGCTTAAAGAAATCAACAAAAGGGCTAAAAGGATGACATATGCAATCATATATGGGAAAAGATATTATGCAATTAAAGTCTGCTTTGAGCAGTATATTACTTTGCCACAAGGAAAATTGTCTGTCGAGGAATATGCTGATGAATTTGAAAGGCTACATTATTTATGTGAATTGGAAGATACACTTGATTTCAATCACTTTCTCAACGGTTTGAGACCAAGTATATTGAAGAATGTGGAGGAGGAATGCAACGATATGTATGAAGCATTTTGGGAAGCAATTCATGTGGAGCAGATACTTAAAAGGTCTCATTTAGTGGAAGTTACGCTTCAAGAAGAAAAGTCCCCACGCATAACAGATTGTGTTGAGGAACCAGTGCCAGCAGATATGCGGACCGATCCACCAGAGTTGGACAAAGAAGATTCCATATCTACAGTTGGCCTTGAAATTTCTCCTATGAGTACTAATAATTCCGAAGTGCAAATACCAAGTGATGAAGCGCAAGTTATTGATATTCCCCACATTACTATTCCTATTGATTTTGTCTTTCGGGATCAACTATGTCAACTGGGAGATGACTAGCGGATAGTCAGAGATTCTGATTTGATGGTGCGTGTTCTACAAGTAAGGCACATCAACACATATTTCAGCCATCAAAAGCAATTATGCATGAAGCTGTGCCAAGAAGTTATAGATCGAACGACAAATCAGAAGTTCGTTAGCATGATCTTTGATCCAGGTAGACATTTTCCGAACTCGAGGTCGAGTTCTTTTTCAAGTAGGGGAGAATGATGCAGCATAGACCTCATGGCCACATGTGTAGGGCCCACATAGATTTACGAATTTATTTTTATGTCAATAGATTCGAATTTTATTGTAATTAGGATAAGATTCTAGTTTCCTAGTTTAAGTAGGTTTCTTAGGGCTTAAGTTAGGGCTTAAGTTATCTTTCTAATTTATATGGCATTGTAGTAAAGAATTATTTAGTTGTCGATTAATGAAATTGAGTTTTCCCATTTAGGTGCGTCCTCATTTATTATCTCTGTGGAGATTGATTGTCTTTGGACACGTGCTTCGGCTCCCATTGTGCTTTTAGCACCTCCCATGAAGCCTTAGCCCTAGGGTCTGCATCAATAAGGTCTAATTTATTCCGCACCACAGTCGGCAACCTGTATAAGGACATGTAAAATACTGGTAGGCTGGATAAGGATGATTTCATAAGCGTGATTCTTCCCCCAAGTGACAAATAATGCCTCTTCCAAGTGGATAATTTCTTCTCAAACTTTTCCACTACCAAATCCCACATCGACACTGACCTTGAATTTGCTCCAATGGGAAATCCAAGGTATTGACAAGGGAGATCACCCACTCTGTAATAAAAAGTGCTTCCATTGCTTCCGCCACAATAGTGAGTAAAAATGGTGAAAGTGGATCTCCCTGTCTCAACCCTCTCGAAGCTTTGAAGAGTCTGGTTGGAGAGCCATTAACAAGGACTAAAAATGACATAGATGAGATGCATTCTTTAATCCACCCTCACCATCTAGTGCCAGATCCAAATCTTTCCAGCATTGAGTCTAAAAGCTTCCAATCCACATGGTCATATGCCTTTTCCAAATCTATTTTGAAAATTGCTCCCTCCTAACAAGCCTTCTTTCTTGAGTCTATAAGTTCATTTGTTATCAGGATGCCATCAATAATCTATTTGTCCTGGACAAAAGCCCCTTGGGATGGAGTAATGATGATAGGAGTAACCGTTTTCAATCTATTAGCTTTTTTTTTTTATAGCAACTTGTAAACACAACCAACCAAATTTATGGGCCTAAAATCTTTTAGGCCCACGGGGTTTGTCACTTTGGGAATTAACCATAAGAAAGTTGCATTTATTTCTCTATTCACCCTTCCCCTTAGATGGAACTTAGATAAGAATCACCAAAAGTCCTCTTCTAGAATATCCCAAGCAGCCTTGATAAAAGAGGAATTGAAACCATTTGGGCTCGGCGATTTATCATCCGCGCAGTCAACTTAAGCAATGGCCACCTCTTCATCATCAAACTTCCTTTCCAATCAAACATTTAGGTGGTCCTGAATTGAAGGAAATACAATACATTTTTCCTTTTTAAATCATAACTTTGTTAGTGAAAGAAAGCTTATATGGTACGAGAGATGTATACTGAAAAAAACAAAGACAAACAATATCAACCAGCACCACACCCAAAAAACATTACAGCACATTCTTTAGTTCTTAAGAAAAAATAATAATAATGAAAGCCCCCACCACCCTTTTGTTGGACTAATATTTTTTAGATCAAAATAGTCAGCTTAAACCTTGTTTTTGTTATTTGTTCTAAAACTGGATATTTAAATATTGCAATATTCCACCCAAAGTTGGAGGTAGTGCAATATTTAACCTAACATCCAAATTCAGCCCGTCTGATTTAAGTCTCATGAATGAGCGTTAATAACTTTATGTGGTCTCTTATAAAGTAGGATCTTTTGTTTCAGTTAAATTTGAGAAATGATCCTATATATATATATATTTTTTTTTTGAATGGGGAGAAGTTATCCTATCTTGATGTCTATATCGTATGGACACCCTATTAAACTATGTGGAGCCTGCTTTTTCTTGATTTGACCTTTTCATATCACACACCTTTCCATGTAGAGGCATGGGCCAAATTCTTCTCAATTGACAATTGTATACAATGTTGTATTGCTTGTATTTAAGTGAGACAACTATATGTTCGACATGAATGTAAATCTTCTAGCATGTCTCAATCATTTTGGAGTGAAATTGGGCAAGTGCAAACACATGTGTGGGTTTGTGATATAGACAGTTTCCATTATAGAAGAATGTCTTTACAAACTAGTTGTTAATTAGCAAGGTCAGTGAAGTTTGCAACTCGGGATAAGATCATTTCTCACTAAATTTTCACACACCATCTCTGTCCCATACACCTTAGGACTTAGAAATGCTAACATTCACTTTTTATTTTGCTGCTGCATTTTTATAGCCAAGGAAAGCAGAAGAAAAAAAGCAGTGATCATTATTCATTCTTGTTGCTTTTGCTGAGATCATTTTCATTTATATTGGATCAGGTAGGGTCCCATATCTCATTCTGGATAGTTCAACATCTTATATATTATGAGGATGCTATAAGCTTTAATAATTTTGATCCTTCAGAAAGCATCAACTTGTTATTCACAGTTTATCACAATCTTGATATGCGAAGAATGTTGTGACTATTTCCCTTCGTTTTGGTTATTATGATCTTGCGATTCTATTGCATAATATGCATGAAAAGCATCAATGCAACAAACCTACAATGATGTGAATGGACCATACCAGTCTCATTGAGCTTCTCTCTCTTGACTGGAGGACTGCAAATCTGGTGCCTGTAGTTGTAATATTCTTATCCTGTGCCTTCAGTGTATTATTGTCCAAACCTTTTCACTTATCAGATGTTAGTTGCCTTCTTAATTTGGACTTTATGTTCACATTGTTTTTTTACCATCCATTTGGTTGGCACTTCATTGTTTGTAATGCAATTTTGAGGCTGCATCCCGCATATCATAACACTACCTTATAAATTGTTCTGGATGTTGCTTGCCACTACAAGTATATTTCTAATTTGAAGGCTTCTCCTTGAGGATTCTTCTTCTTTTTATTTCTTTTATTTTCCTTTTTTTTTTCCCCGAAATGAGTGAGGGCCTATCAAAAACATTTTGGCCAATGCCAAACACCTCTTTTCTAAATGTCTACAAACAAGCATTTATCTTTTCGCTAAAATTGCTTTCTATTTAAGCAATATTCCATAATACCTTGTATCTACCGTTCTACTTGTGCTGTAATGGATGGTTGCATATTTTTCTCTTAACTATGAATTGTAGATTCTTGCTACAGTCATGACCTGGCCCGCCAACCTTGTTTGAAAACCTCATCATTGACGTATATCACCAGTAATGGTTGGAGAGTCTGACCTGTTCCATAATCAGGTTGGGTTCATGTAAGGGTGAAGATCCATTGGGTCGGTAATCCCCAAACTCCTATAAAAACTAAGAGAAAAAGGCCTAATGGTCCGAGTCGCAAGTCGTCTCTCCATCTTTATGTCTCTCCTGACTTTGGTGTCTGATCCCTGCTCGCCATCTACCCACATCCCTCAAGGTAAGCATTCCACTCTACTCTTCCCTCTGATGGCTCCTTTCCATTTTCACACATCTTCGTCTTCCCTTTTCTTTCCCTTTTCATACTCACATCCCTTCTTCTTTATATTTGTCATGCATTCCCCACCCTGCCCTTTTCCTCTTTTTATCATATTCTTGTGCTTCCAAGTTGTCTTACCCGAGTGGTATTTTGACTATGCTTAACAACCATTTGATAATCTCTGATAAGTTGTTCCAAAGACAAATAGATGCATGTTTGATAAATGTCCGATAAGATGTTCCAAAGACAAATAGATGTTCCAATTTTCACTCTCTTTTTTTATTTATTTATTTATTTCCCTTCAACATAGATACCTACATATGCGGAATTTTATTTTTAATTTCCCTTCTGTTTGTCACTAGAAAACCAGAATCAGATTCTTGATTTTTGTTTTTGTAAGAACTCTGAGGTAGGTAATGTGGGTTAGCTGACCTGATTAGAGGTAGGTTGGTTATGGTTGACATTTTCAACCCGTTCAATAAATGGGTCAGGTTCAGCCCCAAAACTGTTGCCTCTGACACAGAAGAGACCCTTTGAAAACGAAAGAAGTTTTTGAGATAATTGATCAAGATGAGTTTCAATCCTTTGATGGCTTTCTCAATTTATATGGCCTTCTCAATTTATATATCATTAGTTGCCATAATTGTAAAGATTACAATAGTATAAACCCTCTTTGATTGGGGCAAATTACATCAAACATCCTACCTAAAAAGGAATGCACACCTGTTTACAAGAGTTTGTCTACGGTGTAAAAAACTACCATAATAGGCCCATGGCACATGAATGGGCCCAGTCTGTTGGTCCGGTGGACCAGAATTAATGCCCCTCCTTTGGTTCAGTCCCCGGCAGCAGAAACATCCACATTCTCTACCTTCCCCTTTCTGTTCTTTCCCCCTATTTTCTTCCTTGTCTGTTGTACCTCACTCAAGCTAAAAGGAGGAGTTTTGAAAAAAGATAGGAACTTGGAGGCCCATTTGCTATATGCAGGCGAATCTTTACTTGTCTGGACTTTGGAATGCTTGAGAATGCTTGCAAATTGGGGCTCCATGTCGAATCTGTACCACACTGCTTCGTGGTCGCTGTTGTGGCTCAAGCTCGAGAAAGACTCAAGCAAAATGAAGGCAGTCAACTCGGAGGCACGTCCCTTTGCAGGCTAGGCGAAGGGCGTGTCCATATGGATAGGATCGTTGGCAGGTACGACAAACCTTATGGCTCTTCCTATCGATGATTTTCAAGTCATATGAGGCATGGAATTCCTGCATACTGTTTGAGCTGTCCTCATGCCCTTCATGAGGGAGTGTGCCTAACGAGTGAAGAGCCCCCCCTGGAGATTACCACGGTAAAGGTTGGAAAGGAAATCAGCCTTACATCCGATAGAGGGGATTTATAGGCCTACTTCTCAACTTGGAGTTCCATTCGCTTCTATCACTATTGATTCGGGACACGGAAACACTCTTTATAAAAGCAAATCCACTAGCCATAAGCTTGAGCTCCTGCTGATATGGAAACATCTCTTTCCATGTGATTTGGCACCTGATCTGTTTATGCTTTAGCTGCTGCTTCAACTTGTTCCGGGTAAAATACAACTCGGGCAACTGACCGATCGGGGTTTGTATCTCCAATGAATGGTTCTGCTCCTTTATTTCCCACTGACACCCCGGAGTAAATTAGGTGACAGCGGAAGTAAATAAAACACTTGATTCAATGGCAAAGAATGAGAGATTTTTTGAACACTCAATGGGAAGATTCTTCCCATCTGCAGTGCTATTTTTTGAGTTCCCATGATATGGCTGAATATCAGTAAGAATGGATGAAGAATAAGTCATATAGTTAGAGGCATTGGAGTCTACATAACAAAGTTGTGATGTTGGTGTTTTACCAGTAAGATCAAGGGCAGCGATGCAGACCGTAAAATCTGTTGGAGGTCAGGAGGAAGAATATTGGTTGGAGGAGTAGGATTAGTTGGTGGAGTAGGCTGCTAGGCTAGCCGTTGCCCTTCATGATGGGAAGAGTATGAAGTGTCCGATACCCTCTATTCTGCGGCCTCCTTCGGCATTTAGAAATTATATACCCAGCTTTTTCACAATAATTGCGTGCCTTTTTCTTACTGATGGAGAAATTTTTTATTAAGGAAAATTGATTAATTTTTACCGATAAGAAAAACGTCGGTAAATATCCTCAAAGAACAAATTCTCGCCTCATGTATCACTGTGGCCTCGACTCTCCCACCACTATTACACCCCCAAAACCAAGACTCTTCTCCCTCCAAAAAAAAAAAAAAATTCCCTCCCTTCCCTCCAAAAAATCGAAATCCCTCACCTCCACTATCTTCCAGACGATTCCTCCATCAAGGTCCCAAATGGCTGGACCCTAACCCTTCTCATCTCTCACAGGGTACTCGCATCTCCTCCTACGTCTTCATCTCTCCAGCATCTCCAAAGCAACGAGCCCATCCTCTATCTTCTCCGTCTTCATTTTTCTGGACCTCTTGTCTCTTTGTATCTCTAGCATCTCCAAGGTATGAATTTTTTAGGGTTTTATGGATTTTTTGTTCGATTTCTCTCTTTATCTTTTGTTATTTTGAGTTCTCAACTGAATATGAGAATCTGATGAAGATAGGATATGGGTTTCATGTGGGTATTCATGGGAGTAAGAGCAGATTTCAGTAAAACTGATTTACCAAAACTGTATGAAGAAGATTTCTTCATGTTAGGAAATGAGTTTCATGTACTAAGAGAAACCCATTTCCTAACATGAAGAAATCTTGTTAGGAAATCTTCTCCGTGGAGAAGGAGAAGAGAAGCGGCGGGGGGTGTGGATTGACATATCGTTCGATTTTGAAGATCACAGTCAAACGGCATTCTCATAGGTTGGTCATTTTCATGTGATTCTCTTCGTTTTTGCTCGCATTTGATGATGTCTGTGTTTATAGATCTGATGTTTGGAGACGATGAAGATGAAGATCTTGTTTTCAAGATTTTTTTTTTTTTTTTTTATAGGTTTTGAAAGATGTCTTTTTTTTTTGTTTTGTTGATTTTGGTGCAAATGCGGCTGATTTGATGATCTTGTGGGTGTCTCCATCGCATTTGATGAACGGGGAATTTTTTAGGGTTTGGATGTTGATTTTGGTGCAAGATCCGCTGCTTAGATCGATCTGATGCTTGATTTGTCTCAAATTTCTGTTAGGTTAAGGTTCATTCAATTGGAATTTTAGCGGGTAGGAGGTAAGACCAACCAGATCAGGATTTATCAGATTCTGAAAGATCACACTTCTTGTTACTAATATTGAAGAGATTCTTGCCAATTGTAATGATCTTCTATGGGTCTAGAGTTCGTTTAGAATCCATTAGAAATGAATGGGTTGGGAATGAAGAGATTAAGCAACTGAAAAGCTGAATCTTTCCTGATTGTTTCTGCAAGACCAACATTGTATACTGAAGAACTAGAAAAAAAATACTTATTGTAACTAATCTTCTAGCAGTAAACTTGGTAAAGACAATTTCCTCGCGAGCTTTCTTAGCCCTTTGGCTAAAATGATTTCTGATATCGCAGAGTGAAAAACAAACTCTTTTACAATGTGACGGTCTCTTTGACCATGACCGTTGAACCTATTTATTCAGGATGCTGCAGGCCAGGATAATATCAATGTGAATCCTGCCTGATCTCACTGAAGAAAACTGATCACATGTTGATGAGTTGGATATAATCTACACTCACCAATTATGTTCTCACTCGAGTGGTTTATTGGAAATCACTTGAAAGTTGAAACCCAGTATAATACTTGCTTTAAATCTTGCAAATAGCAACTTTGTCTGTGGTTTAGACATTAAAGATGGATACCTCACTCACCAGTTTCATATGATCCCTATCGTGATAAGTTTATAGCCGGTACTATAGCTTTGATCAAGTATCCAATGGAAATCACACACATACAGATTATAATTCGAGCCAACACACACACACACACACAATGTAGCGGCTGCTTCCCAGGTTTTCTCAGAGCTCTTCAGTGGTTTGGGGAAGTTCCAACCCTGTTCAGAGCTTCATTTTGTATGTGGTGGTTTGGTTTTCCTTTAGTAGAGTCTTGCTGTGAGCAGCGCCTGCAATGCCTTGAATGCAGTTTGTTTGGTGGTGGCTCTCTTCTTTTTGCTGAGTTGCTCTCAGTTGCTGTTGTGCTGGATTTTGTAGTGTAGTTTCAGGTTTTTCTTGGGCTGTGATCCGGATCTTTTCCTCTTTGTTCTTGGCAAAGAGTTGGCTCTTTTCCTTCCATTTCAGCCTTTCTGTTTCTTCCTGTGCTCAACTCTCAGCCTTGTTTTTTTTGTTCTGTGCTGCTTCGGGTGCTCTGTTCAGCTAGGGGATCATCTCTGTCCTCATAGTGAATTGCTGCAGCAAGTCACAGTTGCTTCCGTAGAGCTTCAAGTTGATTAGTATTTTTGTTTTTCCTTTTTGTTGCTTGGTTTCTTGTTCATCTTTGTTCTTAGTTCCTGCTGTTTTGCTCCCTGCTCTGTCCATCCTTTATTTAGAGGTGGCCTTTTTGTTTTGCTTGCTGCCATATGGTTGTATTTTTTCTTCTCCTTCTCCTGGGGGCTTTGCCCCTCTTTCCCTTCTAATACAAATTTACCATTTAGCAAAAAAAAAAAAAAGAGAATAGACTCCCCAGAGTTTGGCAGGTTCTTTATTCCTTCCTCCTCTTACCCTTTCATCATCTATGCATACAATCATCATCATCAAATCAAATCAAAGAACCCACACCTCCAAAACTAGGCTTATTACTCAACTCCTCATGTCATTCACCCCTAGCTAAAATTTGTGCTGATGCAATTTGTTGCTTCTTGTGTGTGTTGTTTGAAAAGCCCTGAAAAGTTTCACTTGATTTTTTTAGGTCTTGATTCATGCATTTCCCTTTTCTTTGATGGATAAGTTGTAGGCAGTTTGGATTTAAATCCTTGTATTTTGATTTCAATGCATTTCTCTGTCGATTTATCAGAGCCAGGGCTTTTGAATTTTGTTAATTTTGATGTTAGTTTCCATTGTTTATGAATGTTGTGGGTATTGTTAGTTTTCTAATGAGATTTCAATCTCATGTTACTGCATGCAATTGTCTTCTGTTCATAGACGTCTGAAGAAGTTCTTTTGCATAAGGTAATCTTCTCCATTTCCACATATTTATTAGTGTTTTGTATTCGTTTCCTGCGTTTGGATTCATGTATCTGACACTGGTCTTGGACCCAGAAAATTAAAATCTGTAGTTCTCTATTTTAGTTTTCTTCTGTGATGAAGATTTCAGATTTCAGATTTTGTACTGTTTACTTTATTTTATTTTGTTTTTCTGTGGGACGGAGGATTAGTAGGGGGAATGGAGGAGTCAAGTGTTTGAAATTAAAAATCAATGATAGAAACATTAAATTTGGTACATTTCAGTGGGTCCTCTTAGAATACATGTGGAAGATTGAAATATATCTCAATTATTGTAAAGCATTTGTGGGACTACTTTTTTTCATTAAAATTAAAGGGGTCTCATGTAAAATTAAAGGGCAAATGGGCAGCCACAGTAGAAAAAAAAAGGCTCTTGGATGGTCTGCATTCAATGTACATTTGTGGCCAACTTGAACCACCTGTTAATTAATCAGGTGATCCATGCACATGTCCAGTTGCATGTGGGCTGACCAAAAAATCCCACCTAAGTTTGGTTACTATGCAATATTTAGAGAAAATGGGTGCCTTACATAGGAAAGACCTTAGGACCTTGGCTCTCTGTAGAAGGTACATGCAAATCATGTGACCAACCTTTTGGTGGTTCTTTACTGAGGGAAGGCCCATTAGGATATGATGATGGTGCAACCATGTGTATGTCATTGATTGCATGGGTAGAGTGGTCTCCTTTAGGTCTGGGCTCACATGTTCCTTCTGCAGGTTAGCAAATGTATGTTCTGATCTGCTGAGGAAAGCCTTAATGGTGGATGTTGAAAGAAGGGATCCTTGTCGGAGATGAATTGTTTCCTCTGTTCATTTTCTTTTATTTATCACTGTTTGCAATGGTTCTTTGGATGCCTTGCTATCGTCTGCTCTTCCAGTTAACTACTGTTCACCTTCACATGATCAAATCCCATTTCTTAATATCTTAAATTAAGTATAACTATTAAATGCTTTCGGAGAAAGGAAATTACCTTCCAAATAAAACCCTGATGTTGGACAAACTATTATTATGCTGATTGAATCATATCTTAGTATTTGGGTTTTGAGACTTGCCATTGTACCGGCTACAGGAAAAAAGAAAACCTGGTTTTGAACAAACAAGTGCTCTGTTGTTTTTGAACAGACAAATGTTCTATGATTTGCATCATTATAATATGTGGCTTTTGAGACTTCCATAATTCCATTGGGCCATCTAGAACCCCAACCATCATTGTTAGAATTTCCTAGATAGCTATAGATGAGTAACTTCCCATTTGCGGAGTATTCTGTTTGTGGTACATCCTTCTATTTTGTTCTAATGGGAGGAGTTGGAATAAAGCTATGAAAAGCTCAACTGGATCATTGCCTCGCACCACTGTAGTGTGTGGTGTGATGGAACCATTCTCCTGCCAAATCCAGGTCCACATGTAAACCTTTATGTTTTATAAGTTATGAATGTTGTACGTGTTGTATACTCTAGCTCATCGATATATTTTGATGATAGTTGTAACATTATGATCACTTATGTTCTAAATTAGAGAAATTAGTGGGTTTTGCATTTTTTTTTCTCTTCTGTTTGCTTCATTTCTCATGAGTACCCACTAGAACTAACAACTTAAGCTGACAAAGATAAATTTCATGGTTTAGAGAAGATGATTTATTTCTTCGACTCAAGGGATGCCAAATCCCTTAAAGAAATTAGATCTACAGATGTGGGATATTGGCAAGAGACTGGCTGAACTTTGACAGGTTCTAACATCGCTGGAATAACTTCACTAGAATTCTACAGGGGATAGGCTCCCCATGGAGATAGAACTGGCTGGACGATGCTCAAGTACACAATTGACCGAAACTCGTTGGTATTATACTGAAAATATGAACTCTATCGTTTAGCAGCTGACACTTTTTTGCTTTAATCCTCAACCAAAGCAAAACTCAATTGCTTTTTTGGTTGAAAATTTTCAGGGCTCCAGTTCATTAAGGAGAGTATTTAACCAAAGTGATCAAAGTCACTTTGAAGAGCATCCGCAAGCTGGTTCTGATGATGACTCTGATAGAGACCTTGTACGTGCTCTTTGGATGAGTTTGGAAAATGGAGACAACAATCGTAACTTGCAAGAATCCTCAAACAAGTCTCAGGTGCACTTGAAACTTTCCATTTCAGATGAGTGGTTAATTATAGGGTTTAGTTCAATTACAGGAGCCCTGCATGGCAGTCGTGCAGGATTCACCGTCTGTTGATTATGGGAGGAATTGAAAATCCTGCATAACGCTTGTGCAGGACTGGACCCCTGCAGGTGAAAAAACAGGGCTTTATTTATATAACCTTTGCAAATTGGGTTGAAATTCCTGAGTTTGCGCTTCTATGGCCTATAACATTTTTGAGATGGCTAAAATATGTTGTTGATGATGTTCAATGTATTTTCTAATTGGAAGTATTTTTAAACAAAACATGATAGCAAAGAGAAAACCAACTGTTCCACATTGTGCTAACCATATCATTCATAGTTTTTCTCTAACTGGTGCAAGTTTTGTTTGCATGAGTACTAGATTACAAATAGTTACTGATTATAGATTTATCCCAAAACTACTTGTGGTTGTGTCACATTGAATGATGACTAAAGAGCTCCAAATCTTAGCTGTACAGAAAGTTTCTAGTCTGACCATTATTACCTTGTTTTTCCCAGTATGCTCGGATTATTCAAAAACTTGGCTTTCCTGTTAAATTCAAGGTCTCTCTCTCTCTCTCTCTCTCACACACACACACACGTGCACGCACACAGATGCATTCCTTATTTACAATGTTATTTATTTATTTATTTTAACATCATGACTGTGATCAATAGGATTTTAAGATTCAGAACATAGTGGGCTCTTGTGATGTTAAATTTCCTATAAGACTGGAAGGGCTTGCATATTCCCCTGGTGCCTTTTCAAGTGTAAGTTATAAATATCAGTGCAAGACTGTGATCTGCTGAATGAACTGTTGGTTGCTCTTTATATATTGTTATACCTTGTATTATTATGAATATTTTCTTTTTCTGTGTTTTCCGAGAATGGTATTGTTTACTTGAACGCATCTTCCGTGTTGGTTCTTCTAACAGTATGAACCATAACTATTCCCTGGTCTGATATATCGAATGAAACAACCGAAGATAGTGTTGCTAATATTTGTATCTGGCAAGATCGTTCTTACAGGAGCCAAGGTCACACATTCATAACTCTTTGGTTTTTTATTCTTTGGTCACATTGTCCTTTTCTTCTTCAATCTGTTTTGATTGTTGATTTCAGCTTCTTACATCTCCAATGTACAAACGGAACTGATTGTGGTTCAGATCGATAAACTTGATCTGGTTTCGGACGAGAGTTCACATTCTCATATGAATAGGAGCTCAAGTAGGTAATGTTTCATTTCTTTATATTCAAAAGCTTGGGATTTGTTTGATTGATAAGCGGAATGGAAATGGCTTTCCACAACTTTGAGTGGCAGAATTTCTGGGGAGGACTTTAAATTTTACAACCTTGGAATTTCTCCACTTGCAAATTGAGGAAAAACTATTTTAAGTTTGTAAAGTGACTTAGTAACCTAAGAATGATACATTTGATAACATTCTTAACATTGCTTTGAACCTCCTCATTTGGATGCTAAAGTGATATAAGATGTTGGAAGTGTAGGTATAAAGCATGGGGTGCTCTTTTGGGGCAAGAGTTAGCAGAAAAAGGCATCATAGTGGCATGCATTTAGACAGGTGTTTTCTATCTATTCGGGTTCAACCATGTTGTAGTCCAATCTTATATATGTATACACTAAGCACAACACATTCATTAATATATGATTTTTTAATTTTTGTCTAGGAACTTTCCTCACCGTGATATGGTGAAGGATGCTTATCGAGGAATCTCTTTTGTATGCAATAATACTTTTGAATATGGCGGTGATCCTGACAGGTAACAGATGTCTAATTTATCATTCAGCTTAATAATTAGAGAAAACATCCAATGTTCAATGTGGGGATTTACTCATGAATTAGTGCATGGTCTCTCCATGTGGTGACTGTAACAGATATATGATTCATTGTTAAAGACAATTCTTTTGAGAAATAATGCTAGAATGTTATTGGAGATAAATGTTTGAACATAATTAATTGTAAGTAGTTTACTCCTAACAAGGGTAAAAAAACCATTTCTTTTCCAAATTAGTTATTACCATTTTCATTCGATAATTGCATTTCTTCTTACTGTGGTTTCATATTGTGGAAATGAGTCCTATCAGTAAATGATAAGTTATTATTTGACGTTCTTTGGTTTGATTCTGCTGCATATGTGTTTTAGTCAAAGTGTAGTCCATGCTTCATTGTGACACGTTGATTGACATACTTTAATATGCAATCTATGGACTTTTCAATGCCATATCATGTAATTCCTTTATTCATTTATTTATTTTTGGTGGTGTTGTAGCGTGCCTTTATGTACATTAATTTTTACTTTTAGATAAAGAAAATTATTATTGTATGCCACAATGATGATTTGTAGGATGTTGCACTCAGCTCAATCATTTGTAACTTAAATATGGATGTTTGCACCTCAGGTTGAATGTGTTGAAGTTTTCAAGGAGTTCTGTCAAACAAAAACCAAGCATAGAAATGCAGATTTTTGGTGTGGAGAGTTTTCTTTAATCTTGATTAAGTATATTTAGAACGTAGATTTTCGGTTTTTCAATGATTATTGAAAGCTTTTTTAGCAAGAATTATACTAGTTATTTCAGTCTTTATAAGTAATTTTATAACACAGTTTTTTTTTTTTTCAATGATTAATGAAGTATCATTTCATGATAATATATATTCCCCTTTGTATGCTATGAATTCTTTTCTTTCTTTTCTTTTCGTTTTTGGTGTTTCCTTATCACCATATATGGGGCAATACACAATGCTCAGTTGGTTTTTCCTTCACACGGTACTTAGAAATGATCTCATCACTTATACATCTAGTGTTGGCAATTTCACTTGCTTCTCATCTTTGGTGATGTGACTAGTTATAATGGCAAATATAGTAGTGTTTTATAGATTTTCTTTATAGATTTTAACATCTATCTTTTTTTATTTATTACAGATTGAAATGGGAGATGAAGAGAAAATAATAAGTAACATTTTTGGACTGATTTGGAGCAATTTGAGGATGCTATATTTTATCGTGGAAATTACTTGTCGTCTCTCTGTGATACATATTGAAGACTGCATTTCAATTATTGTTTCTATGTTATATTGAGACCAACTATTATATAGATTTATGTTTAATAGAATTTTATCAATATCATTCAATAAGAATTTGTGATGAGGACAACTGATTCGTTGCACTCAAATTCAATGAATTAATTTAGTTTATGTTTTTACATCGATGGAGTGTTATTTTCATACTTGAATTGCAATTTAGAGATATATGATTGTGATGACCTAATGGTGATTTTGCATTAAAGATTTGTGAATGGATGACTTGTGAATGGATGATGAGATTATATTTGTATTGATTGGGTATAAAATCAGGAAAAATATATCTATTTTAAAAATATTAAATTTTTTTTTGAGAAATTATTAGTTGCGGCGCTTTTATTGCGTTGCAAATAATCAAATGAACAAGATAAATATTATTTACCACACCACATAAGCGTCGCAAAAAAAAAATTTATTTGCAACTTTATATGAGCGTCGCCTTTAATAATTTATTAACGACCTTTTAGAATCGTCGCAAATATAAATTATTGGTGACACAATTTTACCGTTGCAAATAAATCATTATTTGCGACGTTTATAATATGTCGCAAATATAAATTATTGGTGACGCAATTTTACCGTTGCAAATAAATCATTATTTGTGACGTTTATAATACGTCGCAAATGCTACGTAATTAGCAACGCTTTAAAACCGTCGCAAATACTCTCTCCAATTGCCACGCAACAGTCTTTAGCGTAGCTAATCTTTCTGTGACATTATTATTTGCGACCCCTTTGCGACGCTTAGTTTTTTGCGTCGCAATTACTTATTGCGACGCTTTTTTGGCATCGCAAAAAGGCAAAATTGTTGTAGTGCACTATCCAATTCACATTTACATCAACTATTACAAATATAGACCTAATTCAATTAATCATATTAAGAGGCTAGAATGATAAGACAAAGAGAATCTCTGAATCAATCAATGAATAGACAACATGTAAATTCCAATTAAGCTTATACTTGCCTCAATTGGTGCTTTTCCAAGCTCTCTCTTCACTATGGCTCAAGGAAACCCAAAACCCTCAAATAACAAACCCTAAAAACAAATAAACATGGAAAATGAACATGAATATGCAAATATGACTCCAGTAGAGTCCAAAACACAAAGAAAGATGGGTTTGATTCTTACCTCAATAAGAAACCCGAAAATGAAAGTTGTAGAATATGGTTCTTGTCAACAAGGCTTAAGAGGAAGATGGGGAAGATGAAGATAAAGATAAAGATGGAGAAGAAGAAGACTCCAAATCCTTGTCTCTCAACCACATGCACAAAATGATTTGACAAAAGAAAGAGGAATGGAAAGGAAAAAGGAGGAAGAATGCTCTCTCACTCACTCCCTTTCTCAAGATGTAAAAAGCAATGAATGAAGATAAGGATGGGTTCTTTTAAGGGATAAGGATGTCTAATTTGCAAATAAGTCCACTAAACCAATATATTTCAATTTTGGGTCAAATGATGGCCCACTTCTTCAATGGTTGATCAAATGAAATAAAGCTTAGTACGAAAATCGACGTGTTCAACGAGATACACGCAATGATGCCAAAATGACGTGCATATGATGACCTTTGAGAAAATCCATAATTTACATAAACTACCTTAATTAGTCACTAAGTAGAATTAAATTAACTAAAACACAATTAAGTAGCATTAAATAAGATCAATTCGGGTCGGGGTGTAACACAAAGCTCTGGGAATACTGAAACAAGCAACAGTTCCATCCAGCGAGTAATAGGCAAGTTGCTTCAGACACACAGTTGACTCCAATGCACAAGACAAAAGAATGTGCGTTCGAAAACTAAATGGGAAATAAAAAAATTTGATAAGTTAGTATGTACACACTATTCAGACCTAATTGGTTGGACAAAATGATTTTGTTTGGACCTGTATAGCCAAACAAAATGAGTTTGTTCCACTAAATGCAGCTAAACAAACGAAATCCGTCTAGCCCTAAATGGCCGAACTGTCCGGAGAAAGAAAAAAAAACCGTGTGAATGGAGGGAGAGAGAATGCATCTCTCTAGTCGGCCCATTCAACTGTTCTGATGCCAACAAACAACCACCGCCATGAAAACATAAAAAAGAATGAACTATGGGGAGATGAACATGGAGAGAATGAAGAAAAGAGATTTACCTTAACAATGGCCTTTTAGAGAGAATGAGTGATGAAAGAGTAAAAGGACGAGGAAGAAATAAGGGAATGAGAGAGGGGCAAAGAGGAAGAAAGTGAGGAGCGAAAATGAGGGTGAGAAAGAGAGGGATTTGAGAGTGAGTGATGGCAAGAGACATTGGAGAGTGAGGGGGAAGGAGGGGTGTGCAGAGAGCAATGGAGTAAGTATAGGTGAGGGTATTTCAGAAAGTCCAAAGCGTGTAGAGAGTAAGTGTGATGAGTTTAGAGAGTAGCAGTGAACATTGAGCAAAACTCAGTGTGCAGGTAGCAGCTATATATATATATATATATATATATATATGGGGAGAGCTGTGCAGCGTTCCGGCATTTTTTAAGAAAAAATGCCTCTCTTAGTTGAGCCGACAGGAATGCATGATGATCATGAAAGTCCATTAGATGGAAAGATCCAAATGAGGCATACTTATATGTAAAATTTTGAGTCCATAAGATCATCCCAACCTTTTGATCAAAGGCACTAAAAGTTAGTTGTTTAGAGCCATCTTCTTATAATAATTTAAATCCAACTGCGAGGAAAAGTTGGGTGAGTGTCAAACTTGGAATAGTGAATATTCATGAGGATAGTGTGTGAAAAGACTACATTGACTCAATATGGGCCCCATGACAAAAAAAAAAGTAGGACGGAAAAAGAGGCATTTTTTAGAATATATATATGCTCATATGCATCCATCCCTCACAATTGGGTGAGGAACACTTAGGGCATGTTTGTGTAACCCATTTCCGCGGAAAAGGTTGTAGTTTTCTACGGAAAACTTCTTTTTCATGTGTTTGGTGCGGCAGTTTTCCGCGGAAATGCTTTTTCGCCACGTCAGCATTTTCCTTCCTAGCCATGGAAATAGACTTCCTATGGGGGGGTATGGGAAGTCCATTTCCACGGAAAACCGACCCCCCAATTTCCTCTCTCTCACCCTCACTCCACCCAACCACCCTCTTTCTTCCTTTTCCCCTCCCAACCCCACCCACCCCACACACATATCAACCCACCCACCCAATAGTTTTCACTAAAAAATGGTTTTCACTAAAGAAATCCATAGCTGCACCAAACAACATTAACACTAATTCATCGAGGAAAACCTTTTTGCACCAAACATAAAATTTTGACTTCCGCGGAAAAACTTTTCCAAAGAATTTGAAACCCATGGATTTTGCTGATGTGGCAATTTCCAATTTCCACGGAACTTAGATGTACACAAACGTGCCCTTACGTAGCTTTTCCTCTCTGCATATCAACATCCCTCTTCTGTAAGTGACCATAAAGAACTTTTCATTTTCTATACATGCATATTTCCAAATCTGTAAGTGTCCCTCACCCCTTGGGGCCTGTTTGGATAGAGAAGTAATTGAATGAAGTTAAGTTAAATGAGGCCCAACGGTTAAAAATTTCAACTCATCGTTGTTGGGATAGGGCTAGCCTGACAGATGAAGTATTCTTGTGGGCCCACATGGATCCCATTTCACTTCAACACAAACCACTTTGGTTTTTCTGGGTAAAATCGATTCTACTCCCTCTCCTCTCCTCTGCTCTCACTTCAACGCAACCGTCTGCAACTTAGATGAAGTGTTTTGCCTTTCCACATCTCAGGTAGTCTCCCTCTCTCTCTTTTTCTTGATAATGGGTGACGATTTCTGGTTTCTAGACATGGTTTGAAAGATTGGATTAGGGCTTACGATTTTGTTGCAGGCTTCTGGTGGATTAGGTTCAATTTGGGGTTGGATTGAATTGTGGTGGATGTTGGCTAGGTTTAAGGTTTGGGTCTATTTTGGTAAAGGGAAAGGGGTATTAGGGTTGGGTTATTATTTGATGAGAGGGTTTGGAATTTTCAAATGCTGGGTTTGGAATGATTTTGGGGTTTTGGGATAGATGAGATTGAAGGACTGGTGAGGTTGTAGGGTTTGGAGAAATGGTTTGTTATTCATGCTGCATCCTTCTGAAAATCTCCGAAAAGCCCGAGCTTCAAGCTCCATCCCTCAACATCATTGCTATTGTTGATGGTGAGTGAGTCTCTTCTAACCCAAGATTGCATTTTTTTTATAGAAATTTTTTGTTACTTGTATTCTTGCTTCTTTCTACTTATCTTCTTCATGTATGCTTCCTTTGAGCATCTCCTGTTTGCTTGCGTGGCTGCTGCCTTGGTGGGTTTGAGTGGAGTGGAGAAAGAGTGCATTTTGATCGGTGGGTTTTTGTTTTTTTCCACTGTTTTTTCCCCTCTTGCTTGATCTCATGTTTCAAGGTCCTGAGTATTTCCTAAGCTAGAAAAAAATATGTGATTTTGATTAAACACTGTTTTTTTTTTTTTTTTTGCCCTCTTTTTCAATCTTAGTTTTAGATTGATTAAACTTCTTCATTTTCCCTCTTAGAGGATTTTTTTTTCTGGGTTAGAAAAGGGTTTCTTTTGTTTATTGGTGGTGATCTCAATCCTGGGGTTTTCTTATATTGGGTTGTTTTTATGTTTTCTTTTCTTCGACTTGCATGTTGTTGGTTTTGAGTAGCGCAAGAAAAAATTGCATTTTTACTGCTGGGTTGTTGTTGTATTTTTCTATTGGTTTTTTTTTTTTTTACAGAGCCATGTGCTCAACAGTAGCATGAATGGTACAATGCTGATTCTTTATATATGATGAAGGGCGGCCATCACAAATAGTGTGGTTCTATTTTATCCCATGAAAGTGCAGTTTCATATTGTGGCACTCCTAATTTGTTAATTGATAGGGACAATACCTTCCTTGCATTTTTATGTGCAGGCATAGTGGATCGGCTAGGTTGGGTCCTCTAGGTCCGGTCAATTAAATTGACCATTGTTGGTAGCATTAACATATATGGGCTTTAATTAGAACCTCACCTTTTGATCAAGTGAAAATATGAAATCTATACTTTTAACTTAAAGTTAAAAAGGGTTAAGTTGGCCCATAATTGCTAGTCCACAGATAGCTCAGGTGTTGGTGTGCAGATGAGGAATTGACCCCTATGGGCTGAACCAAATGAATTTAGATGAGGACAACAGCTTGCAACTTTATTGAAAATAAGGTGGCTTTTAAATGAGTCAATGAAATCAGACTATCAGCACCACTAACATACAATACAATTTATCTTATTGGTAAATTTCTCCACCCACAATGACTTTTAGTAGTTTCACTGGCTCAAAAATTCATATGGGATGCAACCATTGTACATGTTTACCTTTGTGGGGCACATGGTAGATGTGTTTTGCTCCAAGTTGACATTAAGTTTTTCTTTTAAGAGAGTGTTTTTGTCATTCCACGCTGCACAATTTGGTTGTTGGTTGGTTTTTCTTACATAACAGAGAAGGATTGCATTTAGGTGTGAGATTGCTCTTATACTAATGGAGAAAGTTTACATTTACTGCGATTCCTTGTTGACCAATGTGGTTTTCAAGTCCTTTCCATCATCTTCTTTAGTATGTTAGATCATACACAGATATAAATGAATTATGCATTCACATACCTCTACAAGGATGTAATTAATTATAAGGTGGTGTGGTCTTGCAGGGAGATAACTTGAGGCAGCAGACCCTTCATCAAATTAACTAGATTCTCACCACGTTTAACTGCTACAGAAGATTGTGGAAAGATGGCCTCATGATCCTGTACTTGGTGTCCTTTTTATTGCTTGCCTTTCGATGTATTGGATTCAGCAGTATTCTCTTGGAACTAACTCATTTTAGCATTGGACTAGACCGTAGAGGAAGGACGATGTTGAAGTCGAAAGCCCAAGTGGCTTCTGTTATGGGACTCAACATTTTTTATGTCTAACCAAGGTAGCAAACAAGACTCTAGATGCTGTCATTGGCTGGTTCTAGTAGGATAGTATTGCTTCCTTTCTTTTCTTCTTTTTGTTACTTAGCTTACAATTTTTTTTAGTACTTTCACTAGTGTTGAGGGTGTGGGTATGTTGATGGTTTCACACAGCATTACATGACATGGTAGATCAAAAGATCCTCATAAATTATGAAGCGACTTTGCAACAGTTGAATACAGGTTATTTTGATATTTTAGGTGACGTTATTAATTATTGTTGCTTTGGGAGGAGAATGAGAGTGAGATGGCGTGAGAAACAAGTGGAGAAACCAACTGATGTGGTTCACGTGAGAGCAAGAAGAGGCCAAGCCACAGATAGACACAGCATAGCTGAGAGGGTATTGTAGTGATTTTTGTGCAAATAATCTAAAAGAACCAAGAAATTCGGGTTGCTGTGGAAAGAAACTGTCGTTAGAGAAATCCATCAAGCCATGTAGATTGAAAGTGGAATTCTCTAACATCAGTCCCTTGCTTGAATCCGTTTCAAGGAAAGGGAGAGAGGCTTCAAAGCTCTGCAAATCATTTGAAATTGCATCCATGGATTTAAAATCGCAAGTATTAAAGATAAAGATAACCCATGTTGTGTTTATATAGAGCAGGGGTGGGAGAGTAATGGAGGAGTACCTACCTACATGGAGCATTGTATTTTTTATTTTTTTGTATTGAGAGGAGTTTTCCTAGAGGAAGGGACCACTGGCATAAAGGTTGTGCTCACTGGTCCCACCATCAAGTAGAATGACCCACTAAAGATGAGTAATCTGTCTAAGCTCAGCCTCATCAGTCATCAGTGTTTTTTTTTTTTTTTTGTAAAATCACCAGTCATCAGTTATTCTAATAATCAGGTCTAAAACAGTAAAATGGAAGGTAGAGATGATTCTGCCTCTAAATTCTCATTTTAGAGCATGTTAATCATTTTGAGTCTGGTGAAACTGCATCGTATAAGGGCATGACTTTGAAAAACTCTGGGCAGGAGTGAAACTCCATAGTGGGCCAACCTATTGAAAATTAGAGCGTGTTCCCATATTTGGCCACCATACTATTGGTCATTTGCCTAATAATGAGATTAATTCACTATTAATCATATTCATTAATCTTGTTCAATTTTATGATGGGACTAATTTCTATTGTAAGGAAACTTGAGGATATCCCATACAAAGAAAGGCCTTCATTTTTTAACATATCATATTTACAATAGACAGCCCCCACTATGGAGCTCCTCTTCTTAAGTAAGGATGTCTCTAAAGCCAGAACCACAGAGGATCTGGACTCAACTCTGGTGGGGTAGATATGTACGCGACATTACAAATCAAGAAAGTGGACCCCTTATCTAAATCTGAATACACACATAGGAATTTGGTGCATTTATGGAGACATTTGTAGAAGGAATGAATGTCCCAAGAGCACTGATATTGATGGCTGTTTGAAGTGTGGACTGTGGACTAGTAAGGTGGGCCCCACTAGCACCGCCCAAGTCGAGTATGGTCAGTATTAACTCAGACTCAGTTAGACTCACCCACCCGACTCTTTTTAACCTGCAGAACCGAGTCAACTCATTTATCCTCGCCCCACCAGTGTTACAGATTTCATCCTTCAGTTTCTTCATCGCCAATTCCGGTGTGCGTTTGGTTGCAGATAATCCACGATAAAAGAACAAAAAGAAAAGGCATACACACCATGTGATATGATATTGACGCGTAGACTTGGATCCTACTGGTCAGGCCCACGTGGTGGGAACCAATGCCACGATCTGAAGACGGTTCCAAACTCACAGAGAAGACTAGCAAAACCCCGGACCACTAAATTTTTTCCTCTCCCCTCTCTAATGGCCCACCACCTACTGGGTCGCCCGTAGGTCCTCCTTCGGATCCATGGATCAGATGGGTCATCGGGTAGCCCACCTGGGTCCCGGTATCAATGCAGGAAAATCAGCTCCCTGTACCAGCAGGGATCAAAAGAGGAAGGCAAAATGACCCAAGAGTATAGCGGTGGACATAATCAAAGGAGGATCAAATCATTTGAGTGGCCTTAAATATCTAGCACTTTTGTAAATTAATAGAATTCAATAAAAACAATATCAATGCATTTTTAAAGACATAGTTTTAGATTATTTACTTGAACAGTTTTAGATTATTTACTTGAACAACCCTTTGATTTTCTAACTTTATTAAGGACATGAAATTAAAGCACAACCGTCTATATTAACAATGTTTAGGATCCTAGTGGGCCACAGCCTATCCATAAGGTGTAAAAAGATTTGAATGAATTGGATCTGTGGGCCCCACAAGAGGTTTATCATTGAAACATCTCCCGCTTACTCAACACAAATTCCACTAACCATCTATAGCCAAGTTCTACATTTGTGGTAGCTGAAAATGGCCCACATAAAAACGGCCCCATTGATTATCATCAGTGGGCCCCATGTTTGAAATCAGTGGGCCCCAGTTTTTGATCCAGTTAACTTTGATTTATACGTCCAAGTTGGGGCCACAACCTATCCATAAGGTGTAGGCAGATTTGAATGAATTGGAACAGTGGGCCCCACAGGTGAGATGGTGTTTCCATGGTATAGAAATTATGTGGGAAATATTACAATATATTATAATGTAATTACCAATTACAATATATTATAATTTAATTACCAAAGATATTATTAGAAACATTCAATTTTCGTTGGGCAACAAAGCATTTTGCCATATAATGTATGATAATTGTTAAATTATCAATATTAAATAATCATTAATTAATGATATATTACCTGGGAACGATTAAATGATATAATGTTCATTACCTGTATACTATAAAACTTATAAAAAGATCAATATTTTATAATGAATAAAACTCATGGGGCAAGTAAATGATTATTCAAACTCAATTGCACATGGGATGACATTATCAGTTTTACCATTCTGTCTCCTTTTTATATCAAGTCATCCCCACAATTAAGTCATTCTTTCTCAACATCAGTACTAAGTCAATGAATGTCTACACTTTCAACGAACCCCCAGACCATTGAATCACTTCATCTATTCTTCATCTTGCCATCTTCCTACAGCGGACGATCTGTAACAGAACGTCTGTAAACGGACCTCTACTGTTCCGACTCACTCTGCTCGTTCTCTCTTTCTCTCTCAGCCTGCTCGCCCCACCCACCCTCTCTGCCCACTCCCTATCTCCCTCCCTGCCACTCTCTCTCTACCTCTTTCTCTCTCACCTCCTATCCTCACTCCGCCCTACTCTCCCTCCATCTCACTCTGCCATTCTCTCTCTCTGCAACCTCCTCTCCCTCTCACTCCGCCCCCCTCTGAATCTATCCTTACTAACTAAGACTCTTCCCCATCTCACTGTTTGTCTCCCTCCATCTCACTCTCTGCCATTTTCTCTCTCTGCAACCTCCTCTCTCTCTTTCTCTCTCTCTCCCCCTCCACAAACCGAGCCCATCTCACTCTCTGCCATTCTCTCTCACTCTCTATCTCTCTGCAACCTCCTCTCCCTCACTCCACCCCACCCTCTCTCACTCTCTATCTCTCTCTCTGCAACCTCCTCGCCCTCTCACTCCGCCCCACCCTCTCTCACTCTCTATCTCTCTCTCTGCAACCTCCTCTCCCTCTCACTCCGCCCTACCCTCTCTCTCTCTCTCTCCCTCCTTAAACCGAGCCCCATCTCTCTCTGCCATTCTCTCTCAGTCTCTATCTCTTTATCACCCTGCAACCTCCTCTCCCTCTCACTCCACCCCACCCTCTCTCACTCTCTATCTCTCTCTCTCTCTCTGTGAGCCCATCTCACTCTCTGCCATTGTCTCCTAGTCTCTATCTCTCTCTCACCCTGCAACCTCCTCTCCCTCTCACTCTGTCCCACCCTCTCTCTCTCTATCTCTCTCTCTGCAACCTCCTCTCCCTCTCACTCCGCCCTACCCTCTCTCTGCCCACTCTCTCTCTCTCTCTACCCACTCTCTCTCCCTCCACAAACCGAACCCATCTCACTCTCTGCCATTCTCTCTTGGTCTCTATCTCTCTCTCACCCTGCAACCCCTCTCCCTCTCACTCCACCCCACCCTCTCACATTATTTATCTCTCTCTCTGCAACCTCATCTCCCTCTCACTCCGCCCCCACCCATCTAACCTCCCTCTCACTCCACCCCACCCTCTCTATATCTCTCTCTCTCTGAGAGAGACAAAATTCAAAACTTTACAACATCAGTGCAGTAGCTAGCGATATATCGGCCCATCATACTTGAGATTTTTCGACTTTCTAAGATATAGTGCCAAGAATTATGTTCTAAAATCCGAAATAAAGATTTCAGGTGGGATTAGATGAAACAAAGTAATATCATATATAGAGAACCGAACACAGAAAAGAATGAAACAAAATACTATCATATACAATGAAGCCTACCTATGTCAGAACATCCGATGTAAGTTTCTTCTTCCTATTGATTGAGATCCATATCATGAGAGAGAGGTTCTGGTTTGAAGTAAATCGCAGTTGCTAGCCGCTCCGAGTCGTAGACACTTGCCTAAGGAAATCGCCGTTTTCCATTCTTTTGATGAAATGGTAGAGAAGAGAGAGAGAGAGCAAGTAGCCGTTCTTTTGATGAAATGGTAGAGAAGAGAGAGAGCAAGTAGTTGTTTTTTTTTTATGAAATGGTAGAGAAGAGAGAGAGAGCACGTAGTAAGAATCCATTCAGTTGGGTTCAGTTACGAAAGAGTGGGGAGTGGGGATGAAGTAGAGGGATGTTGAGGTGTCCCAGATGTTGACGTGGGGAGTTGAGTTCTTTTCTATTAGGAGAGGGCAGTGGATTTCAGATGGACACCTGTCCCAAAGTGCCTTAGAAATTTAGGATTGTTAAATTGGAGGGATGTGGTTAAATGCGGGGAAAAACATTCCCTTAGTATATTAGATGTATGCCCTCGGAAATAAACAAGGGATGGGTTGTGAATAACTGCATATTTATGATAGGATGAGAAAGAGAAAGAAAAAGAAAAGGTAGCAAGGTAAGAGGAATGTAGTATTTTCGCACATTGGTCTTAAAAAGGGCAAAAGATTTCTGGCTCAGAATCTCACATTAGAAGGAGAAACATTTGGTTTGGCAGGTTGAGTACTAAAATTCCAATTGGCCACGTACGTTTGGATTCTCCTCAACTCAATTTACATGTGAAAATAAGTTTGTGTATTTGAATAACTTATCCATGTTATACATGTAAATTTAATTCACTCTTTGACCGCTTGTCATGCATATTTAGAGATGGGTCCTACCTCTGGAACGGTCCGGATGCAGTGCAGTGTGCAGTGCGCAGACGAATATTTTCCAAAACAAGAGTCTGAACTACATCGTGGACTAGTTTGAACTGACCCATCAATTTAGACTGACAGTTCCTTACAGCCAAATTAGATAACTGTGAATGTCCATAACTAAATGAGGGTGGTTCAGTTAAATAACTTGTCACAGTTGCCTTTTCTAAAAAACCTAATTACAAGTAAATAGAGTTTCAGATAATTAAATTTACACGTAAAGCAAATGCAGGGCCACCAAGTTCCAAGTGTCCTAATTAAGTTAAGTTTGGTGAGATTCTGATTTGTTGGATATAATTGATTTTCTTGCCATTTGTTCAGTGCTTGAGTTGGGGGAGGGAGGTGGTTACAAGAAGGAATATGAAGCTAGGATTATCTTTTTTAGGCATACAATTTGGAAAGGGATTATTAGTATTTGTCTAGTTCAGCTTTGTCTGTCAAAGATGTTGGGCGGCTATAAATTTCATGGTCATGCTACTATAGAGAGTGAGAAAGCTGATAACAATTCATCTTCTATGAATCTGGTGCTGTACCTCAATGAAAATCCACGTGTAGGCTCAAATGTTTGAAGATATTGATTGCCCTGATATTCTTCACAAAGGAATGCATTGAATAAATGTGGCTTTACATGGCACAGTTGCAATAAACACCGGTCTTGTATCCACTATCCTGCATCCCATCAAATTTAGCGTTACCCAATGAAGTTACCCTTCAACTCATTTAGCAAGTTAACCAGCTGAATTACATATTTGTACGAAAATCAGAATTTAAAATAGATGTTGACTGAAAGCCAGCTGGAACAGTTAAAAGTAAAGACCAAAACTGGCCAATGTAATACATATTATATAGTTACCAAGACGACAAGAATGTATGGTATTCTCAGCCACAAATGGTGAATGAGTAGGAAACAAGTTACAGATCTACAATTATCCAAATGCTTGTCATGAAGAGCCTCAAAAAGGAGCGCAACGGAGTATTTTCCACACCTTCAATCAGAACAGTTGATTATATTGTGCAGTAAATGAAAGTAGAATGGTTTATACACTGCTAATAATAAAATGGAAAATCAAATGCCATTGCAAGTTATATGCCTTGAAACTATTTTTAATAACTGTCATCATCTCTTAGAGAACACTTGCACAAAGTGAAGAAATAGAAAACAGGTATTTTTTCAAAGAAAAAAAATGTATGAAAGAAAAATGAAAAAAATTTCTACCTTCGGCTGTACCAGTGTAGAAAGAGAATAGCAAAAGTCATGACAATAAAGAAGAGCAAAAGAAAAGTATTGCTACTGCTGTTACGATCAATGGCTTGAGACAGCTCCTGGTTTCCTCTCTTCACATTCATTGTAGCTTCGACTGCCTGAAAAGTAACAAAGAAAATTCAAGCCAAAAACACATCAATAATAGAGGAAATGCTAGTCTCATGAAAAATTGGCTTTACACCTCAGACTTGGAGAGTCTGCCTGTGTGAGAAATGAGAAGGCATGTCCAATTAACACTCAAGCATAGTGATATTCTTTGTTAGATTGAAATAGAGTACGCCAATCTGAAGATAGTGTTGGATTGAATGGTTTTATGAATTCCCTTGTCTTGTATGTGTGTTTAGAGGGAAATTTTTCATTGTCAACATCAGTTTAAAAGGTTTAACACCTCATATTAAGCTGTTTGTAAGTACATAAGTGAAGCAAACCTAAAAGATAGAGAATGTGCAGGACTTCTCTTTCACACAGAACCTGAGACAAACTGGGCTTGCTTGGTCAGGCATTGTGTGTATGTGTGACCTCACACGAGCCATGGATGACCCTCCATAACTTATTTGCGTTTTGGTTTCCTTCCTCTGCATCCCTAGCCCATCTCAATATTAGAAAATGAATCCCACTTCTCGATGTACTGGCGGAACACAACATACCCTTTTGAGGCAACTGCTGAATAACTGAAAAAAAAAAATGTGACAGTAAATCACGATACAAAGTATACAACTGACCTGTTCATACAAATGCTCAATCTGTTGGGATTGTTGGAGAACATGTGTTGACATAAGATGATTTAATGCCGACACTTCAACCATCTTTGTTTCTGTTTCTTGAACAGCATCAAGAAGGCTGGTCAATTCTACCTGCAAAATGTGATGAGCAAAATAAGCCAAAGGTTGATATGATTCTAGATTGGGAAAACAAAAGTATAGCTTCAATGCACATAAGATGATTCAATGTCTCCTAACAGATGATTCTAAAAATACTGATATATCTCATACCAAATGATGAAAGAGAAATAGCCAATGGCCCAATAGCACACATTAAATAGGGGACCAATTAGAAAAATATTATAATGTGATGGTTAAGATATTTAGGTGACCTCACACACTATGATAGATATGATGTGGACACACTATGGATGGGGTAGGAACACGGGGTTTTTAGAGACCATAAGAGGAGAAAAACCCAACAAGAGTGCCAGGTGTTGAATTCCATCCAAACAACCGTCCACTATGGAAAAGTAGAACCACCAAGATCCACTTATGAGGACATAGCCTCCACAGTTGCATATGTCACACCCGTCTTGGCATCTTGGCTAACTACCTACATCAAATGAGCAAAGAGAACCTTTGCCTCGTCGGTGGCTTTTTTTTTTTTTTTTTGGGGTGGTGGGGTGGGGGTGGGGGCTATACTATCCAGTGGCCCAAGGAGTTCGTATTGGCTCCTTGGTGTCCTGCAGATGTGATAGATGGGGTGGGGTGGGGGGGTGGGGGTCAGGGGGGTCCTATACTATCCAGTGGCCCAAGGAGTTTGTATTGGCTCCTTGGTGTCCTGCAGATGTGATAGATGAAGTTGTGATTTTTCAAGTGACCGAGCACGATCCATTTCTCTTATAAGTGATAGTAGGTCGGCCGAATGTCTAGCAAAAGCACAAGCGAACGCACACGTGCACGCGCACAAAAAAAAAGGGAAGAAGAAGAAGAATAGTCTTTCAGTATTTTCTCATATACAGTTTTCTTTTCTATTAATATAATACAGAGTCACCATTTAGAAAAAGAAAAAATGATCATATAACTTGTTACCTCAACCATTATATTCCATAATTTAAACCTACTGTTTATTACACTCTACTTTGGACATGAATGATCTAAAAATTACTTAGAGTAGCCTTAGAAATGTATTTTTAATCTTTTATTGGCAGACACAATTAACTCAAACATTTAAATATAAATAATTGGCATTTATGAGTTAAAATTTAAAACTACCGGGCCAGTCCAAGCTATGGCATGATATTTTTCACAAGGGCTAGGCTTGGGCTTAATTTTGTATCCCATTCATAAATGGGTTTACTTTTGGAAATTTTCACAAGGCCGAACTTTGTGGCCATTTAACAAACAGGTTGTCTCAACACATGTTGGCCTGGTCCTAACTCGACTAACTGACACCCCTTCGGTATTTTTTTTATTTAAGATCAGGCTAGTGGCTAATGGGAAGAGCATACAACCTACATGCCCAAGGATTGATCCCTGGGCGCTTGCGTGAGACTAAGGTGCCAATGCCACTGATCCATTGAATCATTGCTTATAGCCTTCGGCTAGAGTTTCTGTTATTTAAGAGCAAATTTATTTTCTTTTTGTTTATTTATTTGTTTGTTTTTAGAGATGATATAAGAGTTGTTTTATGATCTTTGCACAAGTGCAGAAGGAAATTAAAGGCAATGAAGGTTCTCGTGCAAACTTACCTATCACTTCATAGTTAAAAATTTAAAATTCAGAGAACGTTATAAACTACAATAATTACCGAAGTAGTACATGATTTTCTACCACGATGTCAAGAATTCAAATAAAGAACTTCTATCCATAAAAAGGAGGTATAAACACGTCCGAAAATCCATCCTGCTGACCAGTACCACGCCCTTATACAAAGAAGTATTAGGGAATAGGTATAACTCAGCTCAACACGTCGCTGGGCCGAGACAAATTCGCCAAGTGACCAAGTATAATAGTGGAGTTTGCAAGCTACAGCTGCAGTAGATCTTTGAAAAAATCAGTTAACCAATATAAATCAGTCATTACCTGAAGAGCCCGTGTTTCATCATCCAAATGTTGCTCTTGCACTCTAAGAGGTTCAGAAGGAAGGTCTTGCCCCCTGAGATCAGAAAGATTAGATTTAGTGACATCTGATGAATTTGCACTGGCAACCTTGTGCAGCTTTCTTCGTGGCATCACTCGATTAACCGCATCCTGAAAGCGTATTGCTCTAAGCTGATCAAACTGAGCAGTGACAAAATGAAGACGCTCACTTAGAATCAAAACCTGCAATATGCCACAAACATGATGTGAAGTATAATCTGTATTAATCTGGAAACCAATGCAACAAAAATCTAGCAAAACTCATAATGATTAACTAAACAAGAGTCCAGAAAGAATCTGCAAGATACCTTGTGTTTTTATCAGTATAATAGAAAATCTTTATATATTGTTGTGATATTGTTCCTCCTGTGTTTTCAACTTTAAAACTGACCAACCTACAATAATCCATCAACAGTGGCATGAGAGCCATCCAAATTGTATAACAATTGAGACCCACAGCAGAATGACCTGGCCCCCAAAATTAGGTCGATCAACTACCCGAGCAGGCCACACGTGGAAATAGATGTGGATGAGAGGCTAGATGCATGTTCATTAACTTAAAAAAATAATAATAATAAAAAGGGGATCAGACTTGATATGCTCAATCCTTTTTTGCACATTTACTGGGCACTCAAAAATCTCTAGGGTGACTATTGGCAGACAAGCAAAGATCAATTTAATCAAGGTTATTCTCCCTCCAAACGATAAATTTCGACTTTTGAGCATGAATACCTTCCAAATCATTTAACAACTGGATTCCATAAAACCCAAGGCTTGCCAATACAAAGAGGCAAACTGAAATAAAAGAAAAATGATACGGGTAAACCCACTCGACAACCAGAACTAGCAGGCTAAGGTTTCCACCTGATACAACTCCAAAAGAACCCCCATAAGCTCACACCTTGAATAATTAATCTTCAAACCTGACACAAGCTCAAACAATTAAGGATCGTATTTAGATTATCTACCAGCTCCAAATCCACATCACGAAATACAACAGTATCATCAGCAAACTCTAAATGTGTCATTTTAATGTCCTCTTTTCCCCCCCTTTTGAATGGTATTTAAATGTCCAATTCTCCATGGAAAAGCCCGTCGAAATTCTCAACCATTTGCCTTGGCTTCCCTAAACATGATGCAAAGCCTCTATTTGCAATCACAAATAAAAGAGGAGAAAGAGAATTACCTATCACAGAATTCATGCCTCTCTGAAGCCAGAAAAGCTCCCCATACATTGTTTGAGTCCAACACCACCACTTCTTCACTTAGAAATCTCATGACATTGAATTCTACACCTACACACCATGATAGATTATAGACAACTCTCACTTCCTTAATTTCCTCCATTAAGATTCCACTCTCATTATTATCATTTGGATCATATACATTAGAGGCTAGCCACTAAATACACGTTCCTCTGCTTAAAAAATCAAAGACACAGACCTTAACCATTCTCCCATTAATTTCACCTTCTTGTTGTCCTAAATAATGAACAAACCAACCACTGCCCCTATAAATGGAATAAATTTCCATCAAGTGTACAAAATTCATGTGAAAATGGTTTGCACTTATGCAATAGTGGACTTTTTTTCTCTTTTATGTGATAACATGGGTTCCAGCCTTTTGGATTAGAATAATTTCTATGAACTCATAAGAGAGAAAGTCCGATAAAATTTTCGTGACTTTAATGTGGTGGTGTAGTTTTCAAACCCAAAATCTCCCATTGCAAACCGTCATTCTGGTGCGGAATTGTAAAAAATGAATCACCCGTTCGCTCTTGCGGCCGTTAAACCCATCTCCCAACTTTTTATGCCTGAGTCTCTTTCTCCACAAAGCGAGAGACTCCTGCAAGTTGGAACCCTAACGACGGCTCACTGCTTCTGTATCTCAGGCATGACATCTCTCTCTTTCTCCACACTCGATTGAAAAGATTCCATGCTTCCAACTACAAGAAATGACTCATTTTTATCTTTTCCCCAACTTAGAAACCATAACAGTGTTTCCAAATCACAAGTGAAATAGCTGTTTCGATGAATGAGATTGTCACCCATCCATTGACTCAGGGTAATGGTCACACGCGTATTCACCTGGGTGCACCTGAGGCGGACCCACGTTGTAATGGTCGCCCCAGGTCAAATTCCTAGTGTTGGGCCTTGGCCCACGCCCCACATCAACTAAATCCACGCCCTAGGTCTAAAAGGTAGAACGAAAGGAATTAAGGAAAAAACTCAAGACTACTCTTCTGCTCTTCGGCTCTTCCGCTTTCGCTCTTGGCCTCGAGGCTCCACGGGTCAGGTAACTCTCTCTCCCTCTCTCTGTAGCTTCTCTCTCCCTCTCCATCTCTGGCTAGGGTTTGTGCAGTTTCATTTCTTCCTCCTTTGCACATTAGGGTTTATGTTTTAGTTTTCCTTTTTTTTGAAGTTGAAGTGATGATTTCAGATTCAGTGCTCTCTGTTCTATCAAAAATGAGAAAAGGGTGTTTGAGAAGAATATATTCTCTCTAACTCTCTCTGTCTCTCTTTCTCTGATAAATGGAGGGAATTAGGGAATTCAAAGTGTAGAGATATCAGATATCATTGACTGACTAACTTGATCACATTTATGGAGGGAATTAGGGAAAAGGGCGATTTGCTTGTTGACTGACTCGATCACATTCACATTTATGCTTTTGTTTGCTTCTTTTAGTCGTGATTTTTTATTTGATTTGATTTTAATTATTTTATTTGGGTAAATGAGATAAGGAGATGCATGTGAATATGCGATGTTCTCAGTTCTTTAGCACATCTTTTATTTCTTCACTCGTTCTGATTAAGAAATTAGCTCACAAGCTGAGTTCTCTGACGAGGACAAACCATCGCCTTGATGTCTCTGGGCAAGTTGTAGCTGACACAGTCGGCAAGGGCACTAGACAAGTAAAGGGATGTGATTGGATTGCATAAGGATTTGTTGCCCATATGCTGACCACTCAACCCACGCCAAGGTGCACATGGTGTCTCCACAACGTGCTGGTGGGTTGAGATCTCCAGTTTCTTATCTTCAAAATGGGTGGTGAATCTGCATCATCCGATGTGCTCCCATGCACCAAACTTGACATTTTGACTCAACCCATTAATTGTTTATTCCTCTTTTTTTTTTTTAAATGTAAGTTACTTGTGTTGCCATACTTCTCTCAAATAATGGCCTTGGACTTCCTTCCATTTAGATCATAATACTGTTACTTTATATTTTGTGGTCGGCAAAAGCTTGCATTCAATTGAAAATTGAGACCACCCAGCATTGGAGTTGGTATAAATTTTGTATTTCCTTATCTAGTTCATATGAATGCACTCCAATCAAGGAAGAAGTGGAACGAAATCTCAACTCTGTTGGTTATATAGGCAAAATTTTAGTGGTGTTAACTTTGCGTTTTTATCGTCATCATCAAAGCCTTGTCCTAGTTATATTAGGGTCAGCTACATGCAGTGTTGTTAAAGGCGCGCTGAGGCGCGAGCCTAGGCGCAAGGCGCATCAAGGCGCACACATAGCGCCTCAAGGCCTTTGGGTCGAGGCGCAGTAAGTAAGGCGCTGTAAAAGCGCATAAGGCGCGAGCCTTTTGATGAGGCGTGAGGCGCACGCTTAGTGGGCTTCAATCAGTGAGGCCCAAAACTTAAGATTTGAAAAAAAAAAAAAGAAAAAAGAAAATGATCCAGCCCAACATTCAATTGGCTTAAGTTAGAAAATGATCCAGCCCAACAGCCCAGCGGCCCAGCCCAACAAAAAGGGCATATATCATGCCCTAGGTGACTTAACGAAACAAAAAAAAAAAGAAGGGGGAATCGCTGGAAGCAGGGAATCGCTGGACGAAGAAGAAGAAGAAGAAGAAGCTGCTGCTGACGACGAAGCTGCTGCTCTTCTGACGCTGCTTCTTGCTGTTGCTCTTCCAGGTACATCATGTTCTTTCCTTTCTTTTTGTTTTGTTTCTTTCTTTCCCTTTTCTTCTGCTGCTACTGTTTTCTGTTCTCTCTCTCTCTTTTTTTTTTTTTTTGTTCTGTGTTCTCACGATCTCTGCTGCTTGTGTTCTTGCTGCTGTTTTTTTTTTTTTCCCTGCTGTGTTTCTTCCGCTGTTTTTTCCCTGCTGTTTTGTGCTGCTGTTTTTTTTTCCCCTGCTGTGCTGCTGTTTTCTTTCTCTGCTGTGCTGCTGTTTTCTTTCTTTGCTGCTGTTTCATTCCTGCTGCTGTTGCTATTCTTTTGGTTTTTTTGCTCTGCTGCTACATTTTTTCTTTTCTGATGTTTCTTGTGCTGCTGCTGTTTCTTTTCTTTTTCTTTTTTGTTATGCTGCTACATTCTTTTTTTTTTTTTTTGGTGATCTCTGCGTCTGGCCTTGACAGTGTTCTTGGTGTTGTTTTTTTTTTTTTCTCGTGCATTGTGTTCCTGCTTCAGTTTCTGCTGCTTTTTTTTTTTTTTTCAGCTGTTTCTTTTTTTACCCTGCTGCTGATCTGAATGCTGCTGCTGCTGTTGTTTTCTTTCTATTGCTGTTGTTGCCACGGATTTCCTGCCACTAATTTTCTTTCTTTTTTTTTCCTGTTCATCAATCAGATCATGCTTTCTTTCTTTCTTTTTTTTTTTTACGTTGTTTGGCTGCTGTAAATATACTTGTTCATTTTGTTTTTTTCCTCTGCTTCTATTTTTATTTCCTGCAACTGTTTCTTTTCTTTTCCTTTTTTTTTTTTTTTTTTGTTCTGTTGCTGCATTCTTTTTTTTTTGGTGATCTCTGCTGCTACTTCTGCAGCTGTTTATAGATGTCAACGCCATCGGAAGGTAGTAGTAGAAAGGACCCAGCATGGCAGTATGCACATTTGGAAAATCCACAAAATATAAATAGGTTCAAATGTAATTTTTGTGGCAAAATATCAAATGGAGGTGTTTATCGGGTCAAGCAACACCTTGCTGGGGGTTTCAGGAATATTACTGCTTGTCCAAAATGTCCAGCTGAAGTTAGAGAAGAGATTAGAGAGTACATGTCAAAGAAAAAGAAAGAAAAAGAAGAAATGAATATGTTGCCTCATTTTGATGAATTGGCTAATGCATACGAAGAGGATGAAGAAGATGATGTAGAGGTCATTGAACGTAGTAAAAGACCCTTGGCTCATGGTAGTGAAGTTTCTAGTGCTCGTGGAAGTACTACTATCTCCACTGTGTCCAAAACTAAAAGGCCAAAGCAAAAAGGGCCTATTGATGTATTCTTTACTCCCAATCCGGATGTTGTTGTGCAAAATCGAAAAGCCCAAGGAGAACAAACAAGAATTGATGCAAATGATCCATATAGAAAAGAATTAAGAGAGCGGGCATGTTTAAGATTTGCAAGGTGGATGTATGATGCTGGAATTCCTTTTAATGCAGTTAATTGTGACAGTTTTGGACCAATGATTGAAGCTATTGGGCAATATGGTCCTGGTATGAAACCACCAAGTTACTATGAGGTGCGAGTTCCTCCCCTCAAAAAAGAGATAGAGCATACTAATAATTTGATGAAGGGTCACTGGGATGATTGGGTAAAGTATGGATGTTCTATAATGATGGATGGGTGGACTGACAAGAAAGGGAGGACGTTACTTAATTTTTGAGTGAATTGTCCCAAAGGAACCATGTTTGTGGAGTCAATTGACGCTTCTAGCTACTCAAAGGATGCAGAAAAAATGTTTCAACTAATTGGAAAGTTTGTGGAGCGTATTGGAGAAGCTAATGTGGTCCAAATTGTCACAGATAGTGCTGCAGCTAATGTGTTGGCGGGTAAGAATTAGTGGTTATTAGGAAAAAGTTTTTTATTTAGTAGTATTAAAATAATCAATTATCTAAAACTCTTTTTTATCTCTCTTTGTTTTGGTTCTAACAGGAAAGTTTTTGGAGGCAAAGTTTGCACACTTGTATTGGACACCATGTGCCGCCCACTGTTTGGACTTGATGTTGGAAGACATTTTTAAGATACCAAGTCTTAAGAGAACATTTGAAAGGGCTATTGTGGTACATGGGTTCATTTATAACCGCCCAACTTTGCTAAATATGATGAGGCGGTTTACACAAATGAAAGAGTTGATCAAGCCTGCAAAAACCCGATTTGCAACTGCCTTTCTCACTTTAGCAAGGATTCATCAACAAAAAAACAACTTGAGAAAGATGTTCACTTCAGAGGAATGGACAACAAGCAAATGGGCAAAGGAGCAGCAGGGTAAAAGGGTTGCACAAATTATGTTAATGCCTTCATTTTGGAACACTGTTGTCTATGCCCTTAAGGTCTCAGGTCCTCTTCTTTGTGTACTTAGATTGGTTGATGGTGAGAAAAAGCCTCCCATGGGATACATTTATGAAGCTATGGATAGGGCTAAAGAAGCCATTTCAAATGCTTTTGGTGGAAAAGAAGAAAGATATAATAATATCTTTGAAATCATTGACAGAAGGTGGGATGTTCAATTGCATCGTCCTTTGCATGCAGCTGGATATTTTTTGAACCCAGAGTTCTTTTATTCGAATCCCAGTATTGAGCACGATAATGAAGTTATGACAGGGTTGTATAATTGCATATCAAAGCTGGTCCCAAATATTGATGTGCAAGATAAGATCAGTCAAGAGTTGTCTATTTATAAGCAAGCTGAAAATTTATTTGGGTTGCCTATGGCGATTAGGCAAAGGGCGACAACGGCACCGGGTAAACTATTTTTATCCCATAAGTTTATTCCATTATATTATAAAATTAATTCTTTACATTTATCCCATAAATTTTTGCTGATTACCTATAATAAACAGCTGCATGGTGGGCTGCATATGGTTCCAAGACCCCAAATTTACAAAAATTTGCGATAAAAGTTCTTAGCCTGACGTGTAGTTCATCTGGTTGTGAACGAAATTGGAGTGTATTTGAGCATGTGAGTATTTTTCTCAAGTCTAATGAATTTAAAATATTTTTCTTCTCTACATATAAATTTTAATATCTTTTTTAATTGTTGCAGATTCATAGCAAAAAAAGAAATAGGTTGGATCAAAAACGTCTCAATGATCTAGTATTTGTTAAGTACAACAAAGCACTCAAACGTCGATATGATATGCGTGACATACTTGATCCCATTTCTTTGAAGAATATTGATGAAAGCAATGAGTGGTTGCTTGGGAGGATAGATAGAGAATTGGATGAAGATGATGAGTTTGTATTTGATGATGATATTTTGACATGGGGTGATGTTGCTACAGCTTCTGGAGTGGGAGAAAGTAGTCAAAGAACTAGAGCAACAGCAACTTCAAGGGCAAGGGCAACACCAAGAGTGACTAGATCATCAAGTATTCTTCAATTGGTAGATGAGGAAGAGTTAGAAGAGTCGGACGAGGAAGACGTGGATGGATATAAATCCAATGATGAAGGGCAAGATTATGATTAACTTGGTGTAGATGTTGAGGATGACTGTTAGGTCCTCCTTAGGAGCATTTGTGTTGTTGCTTTGACTTTGAAGTATTTTTGTGTGGTGGTTTTATGTATGGTGTCAAACTTTTGTACTTTTGTTGGTACTTTTGTTGAATGTTTAGCATTTAGAGTGATGGATGCTTTATGAGTTTTAGAGCTCTTCTAATATTCCTCTTCTTTTTTGCTCTAATTTGTGAATGATGTATCTATACTAAAATATATATTTTTTATCTACAATGTGCGCCTCGCTTCGATGAAGCCCGCGCCTCGCCTCGCGCCTTAGCGCTTAGGCCCCAGGAGACCTTAGCGCTTTAATGCGCCTCTCGCTTTTCAAAACACTGGCTACATGAACTCTATTTTGCTATTTCTTTATGTTATAAGTCAAATCTTTGGATAGGTTACACTACCTAATATCGTTAAAACTATGGAATATGTAAATTAAAATTTATTTTAAAGATTTTGAATGATCTAGAATTGTAAATATTTTCTATATCTTGGGTTCGAATAGATCTAGAATTGTTGTGAGCAAGTCTTATCTAATTGTCTTGATCTATGTTTAAACTTTAACTACTTATTTCTTCTTCTCTTTTTCATTTTGGAAACTTTATTCTTGGCCTGTACTATGATGTTTATGATTATGCTGATAATGTTCATCTATAAATTATAAATACAGGTGCTCTCATTTGGATTCATATGATTAAGGAACTGTTTGGAGCTTAAGAAAATAATAACGAGGTACTAATTTTTACATGATAATGTGTATTACTTCTTTAGAGTTTCTTTATTATTGTTGTAGTTTTCTTGTCAAATTATGTGCTAGTTTACTACAATATTTTGCGTCTATTTACATGGAATACATTTTTTCTTTTGTTATTGTTGATGTGAAAAAATTCTAGCAAAAGTTTAGCCCCACCAAAATGAAAATCATGGGTCCGCCTCTGCACCGGCAGCCGGTAAATTTTAAAAACCTTTTTAGAGGAACATGGGTCATGCACCCCTACCCCACTTGAAAATCCATCTTGCACCCCCATTTAAATCCCATCCTTAAAATACACCCACCCACATCAACCATCGTGAAATCCTCACTCTGAGTTCCCCATATCGAAAACCCTTGTATCACTCCTGCCCATTTATTTCAAAACACTCACCCCAGCAGCCCTACTTCTTCGTAGGCGAAGAAGGAACCTCAAAAGCGATCGCCCCACCCCTTCTTCACTGCCTCAGAACATCTCCTCTTCGGTGACGGTCGGTCGACTGCGACTCTTCGATGTAAGTTTCTCTCCCTCTCTCTAGCCGTCTCTACCTCACTGTGTTGTTTGGTGTTGAAACCCCAGGAAGCCCTAAAATGGGTTCGATTCAGTTTCTGCGACTCCTTTTATGGATACAACTGATGGAATTGCAGGAAGATGGGATGCAAAACCTCGATCTTTCTCAATCACATTTTTAAGTGCATTTCCAATATGTTAGGGTTCCTAAGAACCGGATCTTTTGTATTAACGATCTGAATTGTAAATGGCTTCCTTTTATTAAAAAAAAAATCCGATCTTTGCAAGTTTTGAGAACAACATGAAGTGGTATTCTTTCCGTGATTGGTGAACTATCAATAATAATCATTTTTCATCAGTAATATGGTCCTTGTAGTTCTTGATCTCATTAGTTTTTGTTTGATTATGTTCTTTTTTATTTACTTTTCTTCGTTATTTGATGTTGAGGTTTTGTGGTTGTTAACTGTTTGGATTTGTGGGAGTAAGTATTAGAATCATAATTTTTTTTTCTGTTTGTCACAACCTGGAGACAAAAGGGTTTAGGCTAAGTCGATGCAAGACGGAATATATGGAATGCAAGTTTAGTCAAAGTAGGACACTTGGTAACTTAGAAGTAAGTTTGGGCACACAAAAAATTGTAGAGAAAGAAAACTTTAGGTACCTTGGATCTATGGTGCAACAGGATGGAGAGATTGATAATGATGTAAGTCACAGGATTCAGGCCGGATGGAAGGCTAAGTCGATGCAAGACGGAATATATGGAATGCAAGTTTAGTCAAAGTAGGACACTTGGTAACTTAGAAGTAAGTTTGGGCACACAAAAAATTGTAGAGAAAGAAAACTTTAGGTACCTTGGATCTATGGTGCAACAGGATGGAGAGATTGATAATGATGTAAGTCACAGGATTCAGGCCGGGTGGACCAAATGGAGGAGTGCTTCGGGGGCCTTGTGTGATCGGAAAGTCCTCCTCAAGGTTAAAGGAAAGTATTATAAGGTGGCGGTACGTCCAACGTTGTTATATGGATCAGAGTGTTGGGCAGTAAAGCATAATCATGTTAAGAAGATGGAAGTTGCGGAGATGAGAATGCTAAGATGGATGTGTGGGATCACAAGGAGAGATAGGATTAGGAATGAGGAGATTAGGGGCAAAGTAGGAATAGCACCGATTAAAGATAAAATGAGAGAAAATCGACTGAGATGGTTCGGCCATGTTAGAAGGCGCCCAACGGAGGTACCTGTTAAAAGGTGTGAAAGCATGGAGATTGCCCGAAGTAGGAGAGGGAGAGGGAGACCAAGAGAAGTTGGAAAGAAACTATTAAACATGACCTTGACGACATGAATCTAATGGAGGATATGGCCCTAAACAGATTTGATTGGCGTCGTCAAATCCATATAGCCGACCCCCCCTAGTGGGAAAAGACTTGGTTTGGTTTGGTTTGGTCACAACCTGGAGAGAGACTGGCTGTCCAAGGATGGAGAAGGAGATTTGGAGATGGCCAAGGGCCAGACCCTGAGGTTGTTGATCTAGCAATTGAGCAATATTGTTGAATGTTGGGATTTGGGATTTCTTAATTTGGTGAGATTGGATGAGCATTTTGGAAGTGTCGTGTTATAAATTCCATTGCCCATTTGGGATGAGACATTGAAGAAAGCACAATGTTCTTCTTGCTATCATTGTGGAGAAAGACCTTATGGTATGGAAGCACTGTTTGATATTGAAATTATATTACTTGTTAATTTGTAAGAATGAAATGTTGGTTTAATAGGTTTGAATACTCTGTTGTTTGAATTTTTTGAAATGTTAAAGAAAAATTCCTACTCTTGGAAACCTCAGACTCATGGTTATACATTGTTGTATGGATGAGTGGGGTCATTTTTTATATGATGATTTTCCTCATCCACTTTCAGAAGCTTGGATTTAGATGGATTGAAATTCATTTAAGTTTTTATGGGCTTTGTTCTTTTTATTTATTTATTTTATGTATTGATGGATTTTGATCTTCTTTGTTTGATTTCTATGTATGAAGCCCAAATCTATGATATTATCTATGGCTGTTATTGTTGTTGTTGAATTTTTATATTATTTCATATTGGGACTTTTTTGCAGTTCTTTCCAAAAAAAAATCTTGGAACTTATGTTGGAAATAAATGAGCCAATATAGACCTATTACTTATTGAGAAAGAAGGGTTTTTTTTTTTGTTTTGTTTTTGTTTTGTTCTGGTATGCTGTAATGGGAATGGAGTTTGTTTTATTGTGTATTAACCTTGATGTAGAGTTTTGATACATACTACTTAATTTTGCGGAAAAAAGTCAACTTTCTTGTAGTGAGTCTTGGTCCATCTTAATTTTCCTATACTTCGATATCCGTCATCTGGAAAAATTCTCTTCACCGATTGAGCTTCTACATACTACTGCCGATTTTCATCGCTTCTCCTTGTCCACTTGTCCACTTGATACTTTTGTGAGGCAGTTGTGCATGTTGTAAATGGCAAATATAAAGTGATATTTACTGCTCATGTTGATATTTGGAATTGTTTTAGAACGATTTGGGGTGCTATGAATTTAGGTTTAGATTTGTAGGGCAATCCATTAAACTGAAATCACTTTCTGCAATGTTGTGTTTTAAGATGAATACTTATTCTGTTGAATGAAAGTAGATTGGAATTATTGGTCTCTTGAGACTCATTTCGAAAAATGTAAAGGATTCCTTGAAAGATGAGAAGTAGAGGTATTTTAGACCCATTTTTGACAATAATAATGGATGTATGAACTGTTTATATATTTGTTTTGGTCATTTTCTTGTAAAGAAAAGGATCCTAACTATTATTTATGATTTTCACTATTTAAAACATTGCATTTGGGATACATCTCCATTGTTACAAATTTCAAAATTTTTTTTTTTTTAATTTCTTATGGATGTTTGTATGTATGTATAATGTTTGATTAAGTTGGCACTGTAAAGCTAGCACCTTGTATTTTTGCCAACATGGCCTACTTGTGATCAATTTTGACACTCAACCAACCTATTTGCAATGCTGAGTTGAATTCTGATAGAACACAACTGATAAAATTGTTAGATTCTAGGGGAAATTAAATCTGGGGTTAGATTATTTTCATTGATTCGGCTCGTTTTTTTTTTCCAAATCCTAAGATTGTCATGTCTTTACCTTGAGACCTTCCTTTTCCACTGTCCACTCTCATGATTGTCATGCATCTAGGTGGGCCCCAACATGAGGTACTTACCTAGCTTAAACAAGCATGGTACTTACCTAATCATCACGCTATATATGTGTGTCACATGTGAACCTTCTATGGATAGGAGTCCACCTGGGACAAACTATATTAAGAAAAGATAGAATCATGTCAGCATTTTTTAGGCATCATCTATCTAGAATCATGTCAGCATTTTTTTTATTTGTCTGTCTTGATATGTATTCAAATAAATGTTGGCTTGAAATTAGAAGTTTTTGTATAGAATGTTTTTAAGCTCCTTGCAAAGTAATATTGATAGAAGTAAAGTAAAGGAATTATTTATCAAGTATTTGTCAACTTATAAATTTCTTTCTACCATGATTGATTTTTGTTACCAGAGTGCCTACATATCTTGTGCATATCATTGGTTATTTCTCTCAAACTTGTTTTCTGAGAGAGAGAGAGAGAGAGCCAGTTCAAGATGCTGAAGTTTCTGTCGAAAGTGAAGATTGAATTCAATGCATTAGATCCTCGGACAGCCGCATGCATGGAGTTCCTGGCCCAATGCAATGCTCGCAAAGCAAAGGAGTCGAACCCTGCTTGCCAGCTGGTTGTGAAGAGGCGAACAGATGACCACCCCCCTCAAATCACTGTCACATTTGTTAATGGTGTTGAGGAGGTCATTGATGCCACCTCCACCTCTGCCCAACTCGTAAGGAAGATGATCCTGGAGAAGGGCCAGCTCCTTGAGACTGAGCAGATGTTCAAGGATGCTGGCGAGCCCTGGCCTGTCATCATTCCTGAGGAAGAGATTCACCAGCATGCCCTCGGAACCAAGGTGATTTCATTTTGCCGCAATTTTTAAATTTTATCATCTGCTTCTTTTAGTTGTTCTGTTGCTTATTTTCTTTAGGTATCACATCAAAATAGAAAAGAGGTTTGCTTTATGAGTTCACATTTAAACAACTCTAACTGTGTAAGACATTCATATATTATCCCAAGAAATCCATAACATTTTGTTGGAATATCATTAAAGGAACAAGAAAAATTTAGGGATCATTCATCATAGGCAGAGCATCAGTGTTTATTCTTACTAAAGAACACTGCTATCGTCATTTTTGCATCGTTTTCTATCGACAAATGGTATGCTCTGTTTTTTGGGAAAAAATAAAGAAGAGCGGGGGGGCGGCATGTTTGGTTGATGTATCAATTCAACCATGTTCTTCAGTAATATCCCTTGTGTCTTTATTGGGTTATGTGATTTTGTCATGCGGATGGGACATAACCCAACAACGAAGTTTTCACCATGGTAGCCATGTTTTCGGTGGCTTGGACACAAATAATTAGCAGAAAGATGAGAGCTAGCATACAAACCGGCATCAGTAATAACTGTTAGGAAGAGGCGAGGACTATTTCTTGTTTCATCGTAATGCACAATGCTTAGTCCAAACTTCTTTGCTAGTAAATGAAAATAAGAGTTTGTGGCTATACTCATCACCTTGATGGATAATGCCTCTGTTTTCTTGTGTAGATTTCTAATTTCCATGATAATAACTGTTAGGGAGAGGCGAGGACTATTTCTTGTTTCATCGTAATGCACAATGCTTAGTCCAAACTTCTCTGCTACTAAATGACAATAAGAGTTTGTGGCTATACTCATCACCTTGATGGATAATGCCTCTGTTTTCTTGTGTAGATTTCTAATTTCCATGATAATAACTGTTAGGGAGAGGCGAGGACTATTTCTTGTTTCATCGTAATGCACAATGCTTAGTCCAAACTTCTCTGCTACTAAATGACAATAGGAGTTTTTGGCAATACTCATTACCTTGATGGATAATGCCTCTCTTTTCTTGTATAGGTTTCATTTTTCACGGTCTCTTTTGCTGCCCTCATGAGTTACTCATCACTGCTTGTTAATGGATGAAGTATCCAAAAATTCGACTTGATATTGCAGGCAGAGTTTATCTAATGCATTTGTGGAACTTTTTTAGGGATACTAGGGATGCAATGCTTTTAGTGACTGTCAAACCGTCAATTTTGATGGTGAAATTAATTGAAGAAATACGATTCTCGATGCTAACCACCAATGCATCATTCCCTGGGTCTTTCCTACGTTGAGATCAGTAGGGATGCTTGTCCCTTCTGCCAATTGGTCCTTTAATTTAATCCAATTTCTTTGTCTCCGTCTTGAAAATTGGATGACTATGGAGACATAGGGTTACTAGGAAAGCTGAAGTTATGATTTTCCAAAGGCATTTTTAGCATATCATCTGCTATCGTACCAAATGTTGGTGTCCAAGTAGCTTCACTGGTAACCATGGACCCACCAAAGAGGATAGCCATCTCCGTGGGAAACTATAATGGTTTTGTGTGGAATACCTTCACATCAAGATTTACATATAGCAAATGACTTTAGTTTACGGCGTTCTAAGTTTTCAAATTTAAAAATGATATAGTTACCTTCAAGTACTCTTCCCATCTTTTTGGTTCCATAGTGACAATATAAGTGTGTTTGTTGTGGCTTATCCTTGTTTGGTCAAGCAACTTGTTCCATGTTGCATACTGTTTCTTCATGATATCCCACATGTTTTTTAATTGCTTCTGATCATAGTTAAGCTTATTCTTTTTAGTTAAATGCTAAAACGATTTTTTTTTTCCATAAAGAAGCCTCTAGATGAGTTTTTGGTTTGCCTCCTATCTGCCGTTCTTCAATGCAAAGGTCAATGAAGATCTTATTTTCATTGGACCTAGAAGCCCTGCCCCTTTCTATTGGAGCCATCCCTTTTCTCCTGTATTGGAAAAAAGATGAAAAGAATATAATTCCATACAAACATCTATATGGGGAGTGGTAATAAACAACAATAATTAATAAAAGCCAATGTGCAAGTAAAAAAAACTCTAATTCTTATAACAATTAAAATCGTAAAACATCTAAGGATGCTTTCAGAATCAGAATGGATGATATTTTTAAGGTAATGGATATATTAAAGAGAAGAATTAGAATACGAGGTAGCTTGAAGGGGTGTGTATAAGAGAAATATACAAATCACCCCTAACCAAGGCTACACTATACATAACCGATCAACCCCTTGTTTGGCTAGAGAGTCTGCCAACGCATTAGTCCTACTAACATGCTGAAACGAAATGCGACAACCAGTAGATAAGTCCTTAATCTCATTGAAGTAGAACTGCAACTTCCAAGGCCCTCTGAAAGTTCTTGCCCAAGAAACTACATTGAAAGAATCACTCTCCACTATGAGGTTGAATTGGAAAGAGATCCCATATATACAAAGAGCTTCTAAGATAGCCAAAATTTCTGCTTCATTGGAATCTTTGCCACCCACATGTTTTAAAAACATGTACAATATCTTCCCTTTATGATTTCTGAGCACTCCCCCAATACCAGCTGGCCCAAGTTTACCAAGAGCTGCTTCGTCCACATTAAACTTAAAAAATCCATTGGAGGAGTGCTCCATAACACTTTCATCCTTTCCTTTGATCTTCCTATTATCAAACAGGCACCCCAATTATGCATGATTTTTTCTATCTTGAGATCTGAGCACTTCTTTCCAGCACAACTCATTTAGCAATCCTCAGCTTCACAGTATACAATATCTTTTTCTTTGGATAACGGAGGGTATCCCAGCCCTTTGGGTCAGACTGATCCCTACGGGCCCAGGGGGAGCCAGGTAAATCCCCTGTGGCCCAAGTGTGGTAGCGCTGTTTCGAACCCTCAACGTCCGAGAGCAAACTATGGTCCTCGGCCAATTAAGCTACCCCTCAAGGTTCACAATATTCACAAAACTTCCCAAGACGATTCCTTACCATTGAAGATTCTCTCATTTCTCTCCTTCCAGATACACCACAAAATAGAAAAAAGGAATAATCTTCCACAAAATCAAATTGCATCCGGCTAATGGGTATCCACTCCATGCCTGAAATAGTTTACTAGCTGAACTTGAAATACACCAATCCACACCACATTCTCTTGCCATTTGGCAATTCACTTGTAAAGTAAAATCAAAGTGAAGGGTCACTTTTAAGAGACAAGAAAAAGCAGGAGGTTTTATCAAAAAGTAAAAAATTTCAAAAATCACCTCTTCTTCTTTTTTTTTAAGTAAAAATGTCAATCTCTGATTCCACTAAAAGGCAAAAAGTCAATAAGTTGACCCCTTTCCTTTTTCGTCTCTTAAAAGTGACTATTTACTTTGAATTCACTTTATAAGTGAATTACCAAATGGGCATGGATGATGTGAACCTGCAATGAAGGAGACGATGATCCACTGACTCCCTTTCGCTCCAACAGAAACAACATAAATCTAAAATGGATTCTGACACCAGTCCCATCCTTGAGTTATCTGCTGCTGCTATCTTTCTTGCTGCAGCCAACCAACAGAAGTCCTCAACTCTAGGAGGAGCAAGACCCCTCCAAACCAAAGCATAGGAAGAACACATCATGTCACTTGGGTCCAACTCCCTATAGAAAGACTTCGAAGAGAAAGCTTCTAATGTGTTTGCTTTCATTATTTGGGTTTTTTAGGGGGATTTTTTTCCCCGACCTGATTTGTTCAGCGATTTGTTGGTTGGTTTCTGGTGCTCTGCCATGGTGTCTCTGCCTTTTCCGAAGTAGCAAGCGAGAACCGGCTACATCCGTGCATAAATAAACGATAGAAATAAGACCCTGCAAAGACTGAAACTCTCCCAATTCTGACTGACAAAGGACCCTTCTAACACTTACTTCCCATGACACCCCATACATAATTATCTTTAATTGAAGACTCTTTATTAGAAGCAATCCTACACTATAGGAAACAAAATGTGTAAACGGCCCACCCCTAACTAATCATTGAAGCAAATACGAACTCTATCCCCTTGTTCCACTTTAAAACCCACTTCCTTCTCAAACACTTCCCCCACCCCACCCCAACCACATTGGACACATCTCCCAAACTAGAAATGACACCCCACAACCCATACCACCTATATCTAGGGACTCTTTTTGGAACTGACTCCCACTTTTCTTCCTCATACTTGGACACTAACTTTTCTCTATAAAGCTTTTGTCTCTACCCCAAAACTCCACTACCATTTAGCCAGAAAGGCCCAATTCTTTAAATCCAAATTACCCAACTGCAAACCCCTGCATATCTTGGTTTAATCACCTCATCCCATCTCATTAGATGCAACTTCTTCTTTCACTGTTACCGTCCCATAAAAAATTCCTCATAATAAGTGATGCAGTGTAGACCTCATGGCCACTTGTGTAGGGCCCACATAGATTTATGAATTTATTTTTATGTCAATAGTTTCTAATTTTATTGTAATTAGGATAAGATTCTAGTTTCCTAGTTTAAGTAGGTTTCTTAGGGCTTAAGTTATCTTTCTTATTTATATGGCATTGTAGTAAAGAATTATTTAGTTGTTGATTAATGAAATTGGGTTTTCCTATTGAGGTGCGTCCTCGTTTATTATCTTTGCGGAGATTGATTGTGTCTTCGGACACGTGCTTTGGCACCCATTGTGCTTTTAGCACTTCCCACGCAAGCCTTAAACTTAGGGTCTGCATCAATTGGTATCAGAGCCGAATGATCCCTCGATCGTCGGCGTGATTAACCCTAACCCTCTTTCCGTTCACTCAGCCCCAAGCCCCAATCCCAAATCCCCCAAATCCCTGAGCATCATCACCCCAGATCCATACTTTTTCCCAAACCCCCAGCTCCAATCCCAAATCCTTGAGCATCAACACCCCAAATCCATACTTTTCCCTAAATCCCAAATTACCCCAATCGCTTCCTAGCAGAACCCAATCGTCCCCCATTCCCTACCTAGAGTAGAGAAAGAAGAAGAATAGAATAACAGAGGAGAAATATATTTTCATCAGCAAGTGGACGTAGATTCGTCATATTCCATAAATCTTTAGCCATCCATCTTCAAATAGCAAGATCTTCTCCATTCGGACTCCGATTGACAATCCGTCTTCACATGTGCACTCCAATCAGTGAGATCTACACATCTTGTCAGTTTGATTTTAATTTTGAAGAGCATTAAAATTTTTAGTCTTTGCATCAAGTTAATATGGAATTGTCGACCAAGATGGACTTGCAACTTCTTGAAATAAATAGAAGGCTTACAGAAACCAACAAAGAGCTTAAAGAAATCAACAAAAGGGCTAAAAGGATGACAGATGCAATCATATATGGGAAAAGATATTATGCAAATAAAGACTGCTTTGAGCAGTATATTACTTTGCCACAAGGAAAATTGTCTGTCGAGGAATATGCTGATGAATTTGAAAGGCTACATTATTTATGTGAATTGGAAGATACACTTGATTTCAATCACTTTCTCAACGGTTTGAGACCAAGTATATTGAAGAATGTGGAGAAGGAATGCAACGATATGTATGAAGCATTTTGGGAAGCAATTCATGTGGAGCAGATACTTAAAAGGTCTTATATAGTGGAAGTTACGCTTCAAGAAGAAAAGTCCCCACACATAACAGATTGTGTTGAGGAACCAGTGCCAGTAGATATGCGGACCGATCCGCCAGAGTTGGACAAAGAAGATTCCATATCTACAGTTGGCCTTGAAATTTCTCCTATGAGTACTAATAATTCCGAAGTGCAAATACCAAGTGATGAAGCGCAAGTTATTGATATTCCCCACATTAATATTCCTATTGATTTTGTCTTTTGGGATCAACTATGTCAACTAGGAGATGACTAGCGGATAGTCAGAGATTCTGATTTGATGGTGCGTGTTCTACAAGTAAGGCACATCAACACATATTTCAGCCATCAAAAGCAATTATGCATAAAGCTGTGCCAAGAAGTTATAGATCGAACGACAAATCGAAAGTTCGTTAGCATGATCTTTGATCCAGGTAGACATTTTCCGAACTTGAGGTCGAGTTCTTTTTCAAGTAGGGGAGAATGATGCAGCATAGACCTTATGGCCACATGTGTAGGGCCCACATAGATTTAGGAATTTATTTTTATGTCAATAGGTTCAAATTTTATTGTAATTAGGATAAGATTCTAGTTTCCTAGTTTAAGTAGGTTTCTTAGGGCTTAAGTTATCTTTCTAATTTATATGGCATTGTAGTAAAGAATTATTCAGTTGTCAATTAATGAAATTGAGTTTTCCCATTGAGGTGCATCCTCATTTATTATCTCTGTGGAGATTGATTGTCTTCGGACACGTGCTTTGGCTCCCATTGTGCTTTTAGCACCTCCCATGAAGCCTTAGCCCTAGGGTCTGCATCAATAAGGTCTAATTTCTTCCGCACCACAGTAGGCAACCTGTATAAGGACATGTAAAATACTGGTAGGCTGGATAAGGATGATTTAATAAGCGTGATTCTTCCCCCAAGCGACAAATAATGCCTCTTCCAAGTGGATAATTTCTTCTCAAACTTTTCCACTACCAAATCCCACATCGACACTGACCTTGAATTTGCTCCAATGGGAAATCAAAGGTATTGACAAGGGAGATCACCCACTCTGTAATAAAAAGTGCTTCCATTGCTTCCGCCACAATAGTGAGTAAAAATGGTGAAAGTGGATCTCCCTGTCTCAACCCTCTCGAAGCTTTGTTGGAGAGCCATTAACAAGGACTAAAAATGACGTAGATGAGATGCATTCTTTAATCCACCCTCACCATCTAGTGCCAGATCCAAATCTTTCCAGCATTGAGTCTAAAAGCTTCCAATCCACATGGTCATATGCCTTTTCCAAATCTATTTTGAAAATTGCTCCCTCCTAACAAGCCTTCTTTCTTGAGTCTATAAGTTCATTTGTTATCAGGATGCCATCAATAATCTATTTGTCCTGGACAAAAGCCCCTTGGGATGGAGTAATGATGATAGGAGTAACCGTTTTCAATCTATTAGCTAATTTTTTTTTTTTTTTATAGCAACTTGTAAACACAACCAACCAAATTTATGGGCCTAAAATCTTTTAGGCCCACGGGGTTTGGCACTTTGGGAATTAACCATAAGAAAGTTGCATTTATTTCTCTATTCAACCTTCCCCTTAGATGGAACTCAGATAAGAATCACCAAAAGTCCTCTTCTAGAATATCCCAAGCAGCCTTGATAAAAGAGGAATTGAAACCATTTAGGCTCGGCGCTTTATCATCCGTGCAGTCAACTTAAGCAATGGCCACCTCTTCATCTTCAAACTTCCTTTCCAATCAAACATTTAGGTGGTCCTGAATTGAAGGAAATACAATACATTTTTCCTTTTTAAATCATAACTTTGTTAGTGAAAGAAAGCTTATATGGTACGAGAGATGTATACTGAAAAAAACAAAGACAAACAATATCAACCAGCACCACACCCAAAAAACATTACAGCACATTCTTTAGTTCTTAAGAAAAAATAATAATAATGAAAGCCCCCACCACCCTTTTGTTGGACTAATATTTTTGAGATCAAAATAGTCAGCTTAAACCTTGTTTTTGTTATTTGTTCTAAAACTGGATATTTAAATATTGCAATATTCCACCCAAAGTTGGAGGTAGTGCAATATTTAACCTAACATCCAAATTCAGCCCGTCTGATTTAAGTCTCATGAATGAGCGTTAATAACTTTATGTGGTCTCTTATAAAGTAGGATCTTTTGTTTCAGTTAAATTTGAGAAATGATCCTATATATATGAGGGAGGCTCTCCTCCACTGCAGTGGAGGAGAGCCTCAGCTGGGCTCACGTGGGATTAAGTCACAGCGTGCGGAATGGCAAGTGAAATTTGATGAACAGTGTTCCCGCCCAATCCATCGACTGAAATGAAAAAAAGGAGTTGTTTCCCTTCTTCTCTGCTTCTCCATCCTCTCCACGCGAGCTCGCCCCCTGCTTTTTCGTTCATAATCACCCAAAATTCCATTCTGCACAGATGTAAGGGCCAATTCTGAGATGAACATAGAGTCCAGCCTGCTTCACCAGCTTGATGAATCTAACCAAATCATATCTCCCCTCAAAATTATACTACAAAACAGAGAGAATATAGCAAACAACACACTAAAAAGGTCAAGCCAAAAAAGAAAAAGATATTGAAAAATTAGAGAAGAATAAACATTTCACTAGAAGGGCTGCCAAAAAAGAAGAGGAAAAACTAAATTAATGTAAATTTCTATACCTCGCCAGGAGAAGGCTCATGGCCATTCCAGAAGACATAAGTCTGGATAACATCCAAACTTCCATTTTTGGCCTTCTGAATTAGACCCGGCCACATCTAAATCCAATCCAAAACCCACCAAAGAATAAGAAATCAGAGAAGCTAGAGATACCCAGTACCAGCATTTCCATGAAATCACACTTGCATACCTCAGGAGTGCTTCTGGGGTAGTGTATGGAGCCAGAGATGAGAATTCTCCTCTGCCCATTTACAATTATGGCCCTTCCATCATAAGTCACAGAGGAGGTGACTGAGGGAAAAGAGGACAATAGCAGCAATGTGAAGGTGCTGCTTAAGAGAAAAAAGAATCTGCAGCAGCTTCTTCTGCTGCATGTTTCTGACTTCAAACCCATGGGAAGATAACTGAAAGAGATTATATCTCCTCTTTTCCTTCTTTTCAAAACAAGAGAGATATGAAGAAGAAAAAGAACATATATGAATTATGATGCAGCTGCTCTCTCTGTTTTAGCAGAGCAGAAGAGAAACTGCTGAGTGTTGAGTGATGAGTGCTGTTGGGTTGGAGCCTCTTTCAAATACAGAGTGAAGAGTTAGGAAGGGAAAAGGTGGGGCCTCCCAAAAGGAAAAGAGAATGTGTGACCCATTCTCATGATTATATCTTTCTGATGTGGATTCGCATCCAAATGGGTATTTGTTTCTCTTTGTTTACTTTTTCCTGTTTTATGGTATTAAAAAGGGAAAGTGTAAGACAAGTGGTGGGACTACTGGTGATTTTGAATTTTGATGATGAGGATTTCACATTAAAGTTAATGAACATAACTATTACTAGGGGTCTGTGAGGATTGCAAAATTACTTTGGGAGTTGTGATGAATTAGTATCCTTTTACTAACCAACAGATGATTTCACTAGATTTTCTTTGATGGTTTTGAACACAGGCCTTTGAGACGATGGTTTCAATCCCCTCTCCCATAGTGGATGTTGTTTTCAAAATTTACATACACTTGGCTGACTTTTAGAAAAGAATGGCTAGGTAAATTGGCTGAGAATTTTGCGAATACAATGACTTATAGGATTATATAGCTATCCTACTTACTGCATGAATTCCCCTTTCAAGATTCATTCATTTCATAGCGTTAGATTGAATAGCTAACTACATTTCTTGCATCTTAGTGGTGTAAGAAGAGATACGAAAATTTCCTTTAATGGAGCCATGGGTCCTGCAAACATGTCATTTGTCCTATTTCAATATTTGATGGGTAATCGATTACAACTATGCTGGGAGTTCCAAAATGAGAAATGATTTGGTATGGATTGGGATTTGTTTATGATCCGAAGAATCCTTAATTAGGAAGATATTATTATTGTGGTTTAAATAGTAAAGTTCAATCATTAGATTCCAAAATCATGCAAATTTGTGGATAACATAATCCACAACCGATATGATTCCTTTAAAAAGGCTAAAAGAAAACCACCCTTGATTTATTTATTTATGTTTTCTTGCACTAAATGTCCAAGCTTGAAGTTACCTACTCCTTCAAAAATTACATAAAGGTAGGCATGGTGGGACCGTATGAGTACTGATATCATATTATACAGTATTATTATAAGTGCAATCTACTCTGTTATTATTGCATTGCTGTTTTGAATTATGTGAAATGAAAACAAGGTTTTATTCTACTCATCTTGTCATTTAGCTGCCTGATTTCACCCATTGAATCAAACCGTTGATCATATATTCAATGAATGGCCAGTAAATGGTCACGTTTCCTTAGGGCCCATCTGGATGGATGTAAATAAGAGTTCAAAGGTCCCATTACAGATAAGGTGATGGCCCAAAAAACTTTGTGATATACTTAATTAGCTTCCACTGGAAATTTATTTCTTCTCCACTAATAATAGGATATCCAAACTCGCTATAAACCCAAATCAAAAGGCAAGCATGAGGCAATCTCTCTCTCCCAACAAATGGGTCCTCATTCATGCAACCCCTACCAACTGCATGCATTTAGATTTTTTTTTTTAAACCTAGGGTGTCTCCTGCCCAATCCAGTCTAAAAGCCTTTGGCCCTGAGTCCAAGTAACACTTGATTCTGGACAGCCGAGAACTAATTCTTAGGGGCACATTCAAACCCTCTTATCCACATGCATCAGGTAAAACTATGGAAGGTGACCAACGAAGAAATACATGCATTTAGTTAATTGGTTCCAAATCTCACCAATCATGCATGGGATCCAGTAAATGATCATAGGACTCAAATTATCAAGGGACATATATGGACTGTGTCCACTTGTACAACTTATGGATGCAAGAATTTTGTTCCTTAATAAGTGGGGTTTTTTCTCTCTAAAATAATGCATGTTGCTCATATCCATTAGATGCCTATAAATCTTTTGCTACAAGGCCCACGCCACATAAATTAAACAAGAAAAAAAAGGCCATAGCACATAAATTATGGACGACATGATTGGCCTTTGCTTTTCGTCTTACCCCAAGCTGCAAGAAAGCTTTAGATCTAAGCATCTTCAATGTGCAAATATTGCGAAGTTCTTATAAGCAGGAAACTGGAAAGTGTGTTTGATTTTAGACTTAATAAATAGCCAATAAAAGGAGTGGTTATGGTGGGCACACTTCTTATAAATTGTAAAGTAAATATATTTATGTAGTTCTTTATAGTTCTTCAACCAGAAATAAGTCACCGTCTTATATGGTGGTGGTGGTGATATCAATAATGCAGTGTGTCTATTGATGTGCAATTCTCTCAATGGCCTACCTAGATACATAATGATCATATATATACCTTAGGATAAAAGAAAAGTATTGCCGTAGATTTGGTTGGTTGAAAAATATAACCAATTAAAATATTATAAACTTTGAATTATTTTACCTTAACCTTAATCATCATCATTACTGTCAAAGCCTTGTCCCACCTACGTGGGTTAGCTACCTGAATTATGTTTTGCCAACTCCAGTCTATCAATAAAAGTTGCACTTCTTCATATCGATTCTCACTATTTCCATCCATATCCTCTTTAAGTCGGTTCCTTTTCTTTGAAGGACCGTTGACATGCACAGAGATACTCACTTACTAAATTTTATAAGTTGCATTTTTAAATAAAAATTTCAATTCTAGATTAGTTTTGGATTAAACACGAGGGGTAGCTCAGTTAGCCTATGACCAAGGTTTTGCACCCGGAGGTTGAGGGTTCGAAACTGTGCTCCCACATTGGGGCTATAAGAAATATACCCGACTCCCCCTAAGCCGATATGGATTATTCTGGTCCAAAGGGGTGAGACACCCTCCGTTATTGAAAAAAAAAGAGTTTAGTTTTGGATTCATGTTAATTGAGGTGAGTGGCCATTTAGATATCCATGTTGCCTAAAGAGAGAGCGTACATCATGATTCGTACCTTATCAAAGCCTCCATTTTGTACAACAAGATTATATGGTCTTCTAAGCATTAGGATTAAAGTGCATTGGAAATATGGCAATTGGCTGGCACCCATTACGTCTGGACCCAGTTGACAAAAGTGTGTGTATATATATATATATATATATATATATATATATATATATATATATATATATGAGCAAGGCTCTCCTAAGCTCAAGCTTAGGAAAAAAATTTCGTAAGCTCATGCTTGCGGGGCCCACCCTTGGTCCATCCAAATGGAACAAACACATGACTTCCCTAAATTACACATGTCCACCAACTTTCGGTCAGATCTGAATTTTTTGGACTGTTGGATTGGCTATGTATCAATCTAAATAGATCGTTGACCATTAAACTTTTGAGCCCATATGGAGATGATATAAATTGCATTTAGGGCTGATTTTTTGTAGAGAGGAAGATCCAAGGGAGTCCTTGAAATCCCACCCACCCCCATCTCCATTTGGGTCCCTAGGTGGGTCCCACCACACACTTGAGCTTACCTTATCCTAAGCTTGAGCTTAGGAGAGCTGGCCCCTATATATATATATTTGAATGGGGAGAAGTTATCCTATCTTGATGTCTGTATCGTATGGACACCCTATTAAACTATGTGGAGTCTGCTTTTTCTTGATTTGACCTTTTCATATCACACACCTTTCCATGTAGAGGCATGGGCCAAATTCTTCTCAATTGACAATTGTATACAATGTTGTATTGCTTGTATTTAAGTGAGACAACTATATGTTCGACATGAATGTAAATCTTCTAGCATGTATCAATCATTTTGGAGTGAAATTGGGCAAGTGCAAACACATGTGTGGGTTTGTGATATAGACAGTTTCCATTATAGAAGAATGTCTTTACAAACTAGTTGTTAATTAGCAAGGTCAGTGAAGTTTGCAACTCGGATAAGATCATTTCTCACTAAATTTTCCACACACGATTTCTGTCCCATACACCTTAGGACTTAGAAATGCTAACATTCACTTTTTATTTTGCTGCTGCATTTTTACAGCCAAGGAAAGCAGAAGAAAAAAAGCAGTGATCATTATTCACTCCTGTTGCTTTTGCTGAGATCATTTTCATTTATATTGGATCAAGTAGGGTCCCATATCTCATTCTGGATAGTTCAACATCTTATATATTATGAGGATGCTATAAGCTTTAATAATTTTGATCATTCAGAAAGCATCAACTTGTTATTCACAGTTTATCACAATCTTGATATGCGAAGAATGTTGTGACTATTTCCCCTCGTTTTGGTTATTACAATCTTGCGATTCTAATGCATAATATGCATGAAAAGCATCAATGCAACAAACCTACAATGATGTGAATGGACCATACCAGTCTCATTGAGCTTCTCTCTCTTGACTGGAGGACTGCAAATCTGGCGCCTGTAGTTGTAATGTTCTTATCCTGTGCCTTCAGTGTATTATTGTCCAAACCTTTTCACTTATCAGATGTTAGTTGCCTGCTTAATTTGGACTTTACGTTCACATTGTTTTTTACCATCCATTTGGTTGGCACTTCATTGTTTGTAATGCAATTTTGAGGCTGCGTCCCACATATCATAACACTACCTTATAAATTGTTCTGGATGTTGCTTCCCACTACAAGTATATTTCTAATTTGAAGGCATCTCCTTGAGGATTCTTCTTCTTTTTATTTCTTTTATTTTCCCTTTTTTTTTTCCCCGAAATGAGTGAGGGCCTATCAAAAACATTTTGGCCAATGCCAAACACCCCTTTTCTAAATGTCTACAAACAAGCATTTATCTTTTCGCTAAAATTGCTTTCTATTTAAGCAATATTCCATAATACCTTGTATCTACCGTTCTACTTGTGCTGTAATGGATGGTTGCATATTTTTCTCTTAACTATGAATTGTAGATTCTTGCTACAGTCATGACCTGGCCCGCCAACCTTGTTTGAAAACCTCATCATTGACGTATATCACCAGTAATGGTTGGAGAGTCTGACCTGTTCCATAATCAGGTTGGGTTCATGTAAGGGTGAAGATCCATTGGGTCGGTAATCCCCAAACTCCTATAAAAACTAAGAGAAAAAGGCCTAATGGTCCGAGTCGCAAGTCGTCTCTCCATCTTTATGTCTCTCCTGACTTTGGTGTCTGCCTGCTCGCCATCTACCCACATCCCTCAAGGTAAGCATTCCACTCTACTCTTCCCTCTGATGGCTCCTTTCCATTTTCGCACTTCTTCGTCTTCCCTTTTCTTTCCCTTGTCATACTCACATCCCTTCTTCTTTATATTTGTCATGCATTCCCCACCCTGCCCTTTTCCTCTTTTTATCATATTCTTGTGCTTCCAAGTTGTCTTACCCGAGTGGTATTTTGACTATGCTTAACAACCATTTGATAATCTCTGATAAGTTGTTCCAAAGACAAATAGATGCATGTTTGATAAATGTCCGATAAGATGTTCCAAAGACAAATAGATGTTCCAATTTTCACTCTCTTTTTTTTTTTTATTTCCCTTCAACATAGATACCTACATATGCGGAATTTTATTTTTAATTTTCCTTCTGTTTTTGTCACTAGAAAACCAGAATCAGATTCTTGATTTTTGTTTTTGTAAGAACTCTGAGGTAGGTAATGTGGGTTAGCTGACCTGATTAGAGGTAGGTTGGTTATGGTTGACATTTTCAACCCGTTCAATAAATGGGTCAGGTTCAGCCCCAAAACTGTTGCCTCTGACACTGAAGAGACCCTTTGAAAACGAAAGAAGTTTTTGAGATAATTGATCAAGATGAGTTTCAATCCTTTGATGGCTTTCTCAATTTATATGGCCTTCTCAATTTATATATCATTAGTTGCCATAATTGTAAAGATTACAATAGTATAAACCCTCTTTGATTGGGGCAAATTACATCAAACATCCTACCTAAAAAGGAATGCACACCTGTTTACAAGAGTTTGTCTACGGTGTAAAAAAACTACCATAATAGGCCCCTGGCACATGAATGGGCCCAGTCTGTTGGTCCGGTGGACCAGAATTAATGCCCCTCCTTTGGTTCAGTCCCCGGCAGCAGAAACATCCACATTCTCTACCTTCCCCTTTCTGTTCTTTCCCCCTATTTTCTTCCTTGTCTGCTGTACCTCACTCAAGCTAAAAGGAGGAGTTTTGAAAAAAGATAGGAACTTGGAGGCCCATTTTCTATATGCAGGCGAATCTTTACTTGTCTGGACTTTGGAATGCTTGAGAATGCTTGCAAATTGGGGCTCCATGTCGAATCTGTACCACGCTGCTTCGTGGTCGCTGTTGGGGCTCAAGCTCGAGAAAGACTCAAGCAAAATGAAGGCAGTCAACTCGGAGGCGCGTCCCTTTGCAGGCTAGGCGAAGGGCGTGTCCATATGGATAGGATCGTTGGCAGGTACGACAAACCTTATGGCTCTTCCTATCGATGATTTTCAAGTCATATGAGGCATGGAATTCCTGCATACTGTTTGAGCTGTCCTCATGCCCTTCATGAGGGAGTGTGCTTACATCCGATAGAGGGGATTTATAGGCCTACTTCTCAACTTGGAGTTCCATTCGCTTCTATCGCTATTGATTCGGGACACGGAAACACTCTTTATAAAAAGCAAATCCACTAGCCATAAGCTTGAGCTCCTGTTGATATGGAAACATCTCTTTCCATGTGATTTGGCACCTGATCTGTTTATGCTTTATCCGCTGCTTCAACTTGTTCTGGGTAAAATACAACTCGGGCAACTGACCGATCGGGGTTTGTATCTCCAATGAATGGTTTTGCTCCTTTATTTCCCACTGACACCGCGGAGTAAATTAGGTGACAGCGGAAGTAAATCAAACACTTGATTCAATGGCAAAGAATGCGAGATTTTTTCAACACTCAATGGGAAGATTCTTCCCATCTGCAGTGCTATTTTTTGAGTTCCCATGACATGGCTGAATATCAGTAAGAATGGATGAAGAATAAGTCATATAGTTAGAGGCATTGGAGTCTACATAACAAAGTTGTGATGTTGGTGTTTTACCAGTAAGATCAAGGGCAGAGATGCAGACCGTAAAATCTGTTGGATAACGTCAGGAGGAAGAATATTGGTTGGAGGAGTGCGATTAGTGGAGGCTGCTAGGCTAGCCGTTGCCCTTCATGATGGGAAGAGTATGAAGTGTCCGATTCCCTCTATTCTGCGGCCTCCTTCGGCATTTAGAAATTATATACCCAGCTTTTTCACAATAATTGCGTGCCTTTTTCTTACTCGGGCTATCCACATGACCATACTCCTTGCGGCTATAACATTGAACTTTGCTGAAGTCCCTGGGCTTGGCTTGACTAGCAAAGACAACATTCAAAGGAGTGCCTTTATTGTCAATCGTAGCTTGAGTCAGAAGGCGTTGCTCTTCTTGAAGGAGCTCTCCAAGACATTAATTCAGAGAGGGGGCAGGGACACGACGCAATAGATTTGAGTGAATTGATACATATTGTACTCGTACTTTCATTAAAAACTGATCTTGTCGACTGTCCCTGTGTTCTTTTTTAAAATAAGGGAGAGGTGGCAGAAGGAGTGGAGCAAATAGATTGATAAGCCTGGAATAGTTGTCTTGAATCGACTTATTCCCTTGAATATTCATAAATATCACATTTCAATTGTTATGTACTCAAATAGTTCCAAATTTCTTTAGCTGTTTTATATGGACGTATATTAAGCACATTTCTTTGATTTGATCAGAGCAATATCGTCCATTCAATCCAATGTTATCATTCGATACCATCATTAATACATATTCAACTTTGCTCTTGATCCTAGCACAGCCTCTTACCCAGTAGTACGTTGGGGTGATTCTTACCTGGCCGCCAGGGTTTGAACCTGGGCAATCGTCACCTTTCCTCACCGAGGGCTCCCTTACCTCAGCCGAAATCTACTTTGCTCTAAGCTGGGTATTTCAAAACAATCTGCCATGAATAAATGATTTTCACTTCAAGGAGCAACCATCAAGAAAGTGGTCATTGTTTCTGTCCACGATCACAACTATATGGAGCATCACAATTAGCTTCGCAAGTGGACCCAAGTCGGGTCCTGAAGGTCCAGTCTCGCTAGCCCAAATTTGCACTGCAGTTTTTCGTAATTAAATTGGCTGGACCTGAGTATTTGTCTGCCGAAAAGAACAGTTACATGGTCCGGCGGGCTGAAAAGAACCCAAAGCACAGTTGTAAGGTGACCACTTATCAAACAGCTGGGGACTTCAGGGAGAAGGCTTGACAGCCATTTGGAATTTCTGGTCATTAATTCCACTTATCAAATAGACCCAATGGGTATGAAATTGAATGTACAAACTGACTCTAAACAAGTAGACTCAGACCTACCAAGTTTTTAAACACGCAGAATCGGGTTACCAAAAAGCCATGCAGAATCGGGTTACCAAAAAAGCATGCAGACTCGGGTTTTTAACCCGTGTTAGATCCAAACTTGGACTAGTACTGGTCTTCTTTAATTGTAAAATGCCTCACACCAAGACACAGGTTAGTCCAGCCCAATTCTGACTCTTTAAAATGATACACATGAGAAGTAATTTGCCACAAATAAGTTTACATTATGAGGAAACCCACTAGATGCACAAAATAGAAGAGGATGGTGTGGATTAATGTTTGAATTTAAGCCTTGAATTTCTCTAATTTAAACAAAAGTCAATTAAAAGGACCAAGTGAAAATCTAGGGCTGTTGGAAGGTAGGGCATGAATTTCTAGTACAAGTCCAAACACACACACAACCCATCCCCTAATACCATAGCGTGTAGAAATAGGTGACTCTCCCCCAATCAGCTTCCATGAGAGAACGTAAAGAAAGTATTAAGTAAAATTAGATCATGATTGGCAGTCTTATGGAAACCCTCTATCAGGTGGCAAATCATTTGTTTGGCATGACGTTTGTGTCAAGGCTCTCATAGATGGCAATATTTCTCCATCAATGTGCGAGCTGTGTGGCTACTACCTGGTGGGAGATGTGTTAATGGTTCGTTTCATTGTCTTAATTCATAGAGAGAGAAATGACGAAAAGGATAGATCACAGCCTGCATGGAATGCGTCTCTTTTCGAACTTATGAACTGCGGTTTAAATCCCTGTTCTCAAGCAACGTGACCTATCAAGGGGAAGGAGTAAGGCCCAAGACGATAGGGTGGAAGTAGTAAAAATAAATTTGAAAAAATGCATCCTATTTAAGGATATGTCTTAGATAAATTAGAATGAAGAAACAAATTCATAGAGGTGACCCAAAACAATCGTGACAAGGCTTTGATGGTGATGATGTTGACATCATACTAAAGTCTTTATCAATGTAGATGGTACTGCTAGATTAGGATGCACAATTAATAACAAAACCAAAAGGAGTGTAAATACAATCAAAGCATAGGAGCATTCCTACCTTATTATGAGAGACAAAGGTGGAAGCCTTCACATTTAAGTTGTTAGTATTGGATATAGATGTGAGGGCCCTCACCTTATCTCTCATAGTAAGGTGAAAGATGCTCTCATAGGAGCATTTACGTGAAATTTAGACAGATGCCAATAAATGGTTGTGAAGTGTTATTGCCAAATTTGAATGTAAGGTTGGGCCCAACTTGATTCCTAATTTGAAATCCATACAAATCATGCGTCATGCCCATCCTAGATCAGTTCTAAAACTAATTACTGGGGCTCACATTTGAAATTCAAACTACTCAAAATCACAATTTCTTTATTTATTGCATTCGTTTCAAATCTTACTTCACTTAGAGTTGGATCCACTCATGCGTAGAACATATAATTTCACCCTTTTCTCAATCATAAGTTTCAGGTATGATCGATCTGCTGTTGTGTGTAGCTGCAATTGCAGTAAAGTATGGGCATGTTTTTGCAACCATGTTTCTGCAAAAAATGTGATAAAAAATTGGAATGTTTTCTCATGGTGAAAACTTACGATTATTTTGGTCTGACCGCTTTTTCTATGAGGAGAAACACAAAAATGTACTCAATTTCAGTAATTGTGCAGAAAAGCATTTGGACTAGAAGGGGTAGGAACTTTTTTACTTCTACAAAAGCAGAAAGAGTAGGCAAAACCGGTTTTACGCAATCACAATGGAATTGTGCTAAGGGCCTATTTGTTTGCCATTGGTGGTTAAAAACGAAGACCAAAAGTGAATATCCAAAAGTTCCCATCAAATAACATCCCTTTTTAATGGTAATTGAATCTAGAGAAGATGGGAAATGAAGAACAAGCTATCGCCCGAGTAATTCAATACCTAAGAAAGTCAATGTTTCATCTATATTATCACTTTATTACCGTTCCTCACTTCACATCCTTCTTTCTACTTCTTTAAAAGTCTTTATTTTTAGCTTATTTAACCGTAAATTCCTATATGGTCTAATCTTAACAAATAGGACATAAGATTAGAGATTAGATGGGTACCCGACTCTCCGATTATCCGAAGGTTGCCCTGTTGAAAAATAGGTTTGGGACTTATTTTAGGTTTCGATTCATAAACAAGTATCGGTCTGGAATCCAATTTAGGTTCTAACTGATAAATGTGTTCAGTTTTGGATCCATACAAGTTCTGACTCATAGATATGGTACCTGATGTACAAGTTTTTAATGTTGTGAATTGGAGTGCAAAATCAACTTTAGTTCGTCATTTTCTATATCTAATTTTGAAAGTTAGTAGACTTGATATAATATTATAAGTCGAATGATATTCTTATTTTAAGCAAAAAATAAAAAAATGAAAAAGAAGTTGCGAGTTTGGAACCAATAAAATAGGTTCCAAGTCGGAATCGGGTTCGGAATCGAAACCTCATTTGAAAACTCTAGTTCTAGGTTCAGTATGGTTCTAGCATGGAGCCGACCTGTTTACATCCCTACCTAAGAGTCAGAGTCTACATTTGTGATTTCGCTATGGAAAATTAAGTCCAATGTCCCTCCATTGAAAATTATTCTCCATAAAATCGTGAAAGAGTTATTTTTGTTTTGCTTTTCCAACAAAAAAGGCGGTCACACTAAATGCGTTGGAAGCATTCTCTATGAAAAAGAATGGGACCTAAAGTTTCTAATAAGTTTTTTAGCAGTTTGGAGACTTAGGGTGGGCCCTGCTAATGGATTTCTATGGGTAGACAGAGAGACCCAGATACAATAAGGGGTCGTTTGTCTTTTACGCGAAGGGTATGTAAAAACAATTTACACGTGGAAAAAATGAATATTCAAATTTCAAGTATGTAACGTTTACACATGTATTTCTTTTTACAACATTTGTCTAATAACACTATTTTCACATCATTTACACATGCGATTCATTTTTCTATGTTTGTTTCAATAATATGTGTATATGTATTAAACGATTTTGTAAATGATACTTATTGATCATTAAATTATATTTTACTATAATGATATGAAAAGGAGACAAAAAATGTCTGATTTATATCAAAGTTTTCATTTTCATTTTAAATCTTTAAAAAAGAACATGTCTTTCAACATGAAATATACTTTTCAAAAATAGATATTTCTATCAATGATCACCTTTAAAAAATTTCATTCCAACATGTTTGGTTAAGGAAATAAAAGTTTATATTATTATTTTAATTAATTAATATTTAGTTCAATATTATCTTAATTAATTATTCAATTTGCATAAAACTTAACACATGCATCTCACCGGCTTTATGCCAATATTAATCAATTATAGAAAGTTCTTAAAATGAGTATTTTATTGCTAAGTCCAATTATATTAAAAGCATAATAAATTTATTATATTTAGATAAAATTACATTTATACATTATTTTTTAATGATACCATAATACTACATAATATACATTCTTCCTTTTCTCTCACATTCATTTATACATATTTAAATATTTTTAAAGCAATACAATAATAAATAATTTTAGAATAATCATTAAGATATTTGGAGAAAATCTAAAAGGAGAAGAGAAGATAGAATGGCTAGAAAGAAATAGAGAGGTTGCCTTCATAAAAGGGAATGAGAAGTAGGGAGAATTTTCATTCATAAGTTTCATCAGCCTTTATGCATCTTTTATTATTATTTTGTAAATGCGTTGGAGAGGGTTTTGAAATCAAAACTTCTTTGATGAAAATGTCTCTTTTATTATTATTTTTCTAAATGCATTTGGGGGGTTTCGAACCCAAAACCTCTTTGAGGTAAACTTTTCCAAAACCAAACCGTCCACCTTATGTTACTGATTTACATATAAAATAGATAAATACTTGTAAATAAATATTATTGATGCCTAAATATTACGCATGTACACCATCTGCATTAGTAAACGGTTGCTTTCGTGTCAAATTACCATATAAAAAACGCTTCCGCTTTACGCCTTTCCTTTTCGGCATAGGTAAGATTGAGCCACCGGCTCCTGCAAGAGATAGGCCAGGAAAAAAAAAAAAACCAAGTGTACACCTGGAGAGCACGCCAAAATTGCACTCTCTATGATTTATACTTCCATCATACTAATCTAAAACGATCAATGTATTGAGCCACGCCATAATTGATCAAAACACAGAGCACAAAACACAAAGCACAAAACACAACCATTTTTCCCAGTTTAATTCTAATTTGGGCAGTGAGAAACTGGTGGACCTCACCCGATTCACACATGGCTGGACCCAAGTCTATAAATTTGGAGACTGTTGTCATATTAAAGTTTTGGGTCGGCTTTCAAAATCTATCTAAATAATGGGTCTGTCCCCAAAACCCAGAAAAAAATTCTGGATTTTGAATCCAAACCAAGATCCGCATTGTATATTTCAGTCACTATGCCAAAGAACCGGGAGAGAACATAGTTTCGTATGCTCCTTTCGGATTACCTGTAGCTTCAAAGAAAGAACAGATGCTTTCATCACAATCTTTCGAGTTGTTTCATTTCATTTCATTTCAGAAATACCATCGCACACACAACCACCGTCAAAAGGTTTCCAAACTTACCAAATCCATTAGAGAGTTTCCAATAAAACCCAATATAAAAAATCTCAGATCTGACGTTTCCACCCTTGCCAAACAAAACCCATATCCCAGAATCCCACCAAATCCCTTCTCCTGCTGCTTCATTGTCTCAAGGAAGAGAGGAGGAGAAACAAAAGCAGAGGATGTGCTGCACGGGGACCATGTGCAGGATATGCACATGCTTGATTCTGGTGGTTGTTTTGATCGGTTTGCTGTTTGGGTTCGGGGTATTCAAGCATGGATTCCACAAGATCAAGGACACCATTCACGTTTCTCCTTCTAGTGGAAGGCCGTTTCTAGGTTATGGTGCTCCCAATCATCCCTGATTTTTCCTTGGGTTCTTTTGATTCTCTTCTTTTAAAATCTTGTTATGTTGGTTTGTGGGATTTTCTTGGGTGTTTGGATTTTTTTTTTTTTTAAATCATTGATGTGATGGTGGTGTTCTTGTGAATGATGAGTATTTTGGGATTTTGATGATTGGCGATTTTTTTTAATATGATTTGGTGATTTTGTTCTTGTGATGGGAGATTGTTAGTTTGGCCGGTATGTTATGGATTTGGATTGAGATAGGGTTCTCGATTGTGGGTCATGTAGGCTCTAGATTGCACATTAGTGATCTACTCTCTGACTTATTGCAGCCTTGTTGTGAGCCCACAACCCCTGAAAGGTCCACTTGGGTCGGACCGATTGTAGTCTATATAGGGATTGTGGGTGGAAGCTCTCTGTACTTTTGATCATGAGAGGATCAATCAGTAACATCAATGGCCGTAACATGCTATAGATGTCAAGGCCCTGAAAAATATGCAATTAGTGGATAGAGAAATTTTCTCCTTGGGACATTCCTGCATGCCTGGTTGTGAAGACCCATTAATTCAGGAGTCCTTGGGCCCTGACTCTTTGACAGGTGGATCATGTTTCTGCATGTGAAAATTTTGGCCCTATAAAAAAGTGCATTAGATTTTCCAGAACTCCAGTGGCTTTTCGGAATTTTGGGGTACCTGGGCCCACCTTCAAAGTTATCAAATCAAAACTCTCCATTTGCAGTTCCTCATTTAAAATTCAGTGGTACTACCGGACAAATTTTTTAGCCAGAACTTTGGACAACTCCTATGATATCCCATAAATATTCCTATGATATTCAAGGGATATCATAGGGGTTGTCCAACGTTATGGCCAAAAAATTTGTTGGGTTTGGTCATATCGCATATGGGATGGTTCCCATTCTTTGCCACCCGACGTGATCAGGTGAAGATTTGTTGATTTTTTTATTATGCTGTGATTGTGGCATATATTGTTTATTGCATGAATTTGAATTCTAGAAATTGTATTGATCCGTGGGAGAGTCAACTCTAATTTTTCATCATTAGTAATTATAAAGTAACCTAGTCTAAATATTTGAAAAGGAACATGGGCTTGGAGGTGTAGGTGTATCCGTGTATGTCATACATACCCCCGTAGAATTGATGGGGGCGAGACTTGGGTCCGCCTCCAGAACTCGAATGAAATTCTTGGGTCTATTTCCAAATTTCTCATGAAAAATTTTGAGTGCATCTCAAAACTCACGTAAGAATTTTGGATTTGCCCACAAAATCCAATTACCTATTTGGGTTCACCTAGGCCCACCATTGCTTGGATGGTTGCGAGTTAGGAGTTCAAATTATACTATGGAATTTCTACCAAAAAAAAATTATACTATGGTACCGCATCCCATCAGATCATTAACTCGGTTCCATTCCTAAATCATTTAGGTTGGAAATCCCATGCTTCTGAAATTTTAATACTGAGTATGTGCCATGTATGTGCCGTTAACTTCTCAATTGCCCATGATTTGGGTGCAACCAATAAATTGGCTAGGATGATTAAACCGATTTTCATTTTTTCATTTATTTCATCACTTACAAACTCACCAGATGAGGAGGGCTTAGAAAACAGGCCTCTGTATTTTCGTACAACCTAAAAAGGATCTTGTATTTTGTATCTTTGCTAAATCTTTCCGATCTGATGACGAAATGATAATGACAGTGATCAACTTTTGATCAACTCCACTAAAACTAAGTGGGAGTCACCTTTATGCAAATGACCTAGATAGTCATGGTGATGAAAAGGCTTGGATGAGGATTGGGAAAAGATATCAAGCTGATAAGATGATCTTAGCCATTAGTTTTATCATTTTAAAGTTTAGTGACTATACACTATATGGACTTCTTGTGGTAAAATCAAATGTGAACAATGGTCCAAAATAGTGTGATATGAGATAGTTCCAATCAAGCATGGAGAATAGTGTGAATGGCTTAGATTGATCAAAGGTAGAAAGCTCAAAAGAGGTTTTATTTATTTATTCATTTATTTATTTATTTATTATTGTGAGAAAGGCCCATTTTGGCAAAACTCCTTGTGTGAGACACTTGATTCTAGACACCTGACTACATAGATTTAAATATTGACAGACTCTTTTTGCATATATTGCAATATTGATATATTATAGTACTTCGCTACTTTTGATTTTAACATATTATTACTTTTAGTGCTTGGAAATTGCAAAATATTTCATGATATTCTAAATTTATGTGTTAGGCTATTCATAAATATTTAAAAAATGATAAAAATAAAAAGAAGCAATAATTTGAGATGATATTTATTTGGCTCAATATAAACTTACCAATACTTAAGTTACAATTATTCTCAAAGATTGTACCTAATGCACCTGCACACACATTGATATAAAATGATCTAGCATATCAACTATCCACTGGTATTCAGCTTAAGGTCAAACGGAAAATCATCAAACATCCAACGCCAGGGGCATCTCAATATCTTACATGATAGAGATGTACAAATTCAAAACAATCATAATATGTAAGTATTTGGATGAGATGATAAATTTAAAATAGGTTTGAATTAGACTTTTGAGTTCTACAAAACAGAGGAGCCAGAACTCTCTTCACCCCAGAGGAAACCCAATATCTACTTCGTTACATATAATTCCTTCCCACAAATCTATAATTTTTTAAATTCCTGCTGTCAATCAGTTCAAAAAATCAAAAGGAATTCTCAAATTCCTAATAGCAAATAGACCCAAAAAATCAGGAGTTCTCAAATTCCCTGAAAGGACAGAAAAATTGGATGGAGTTCTCAAAATCCTCTCTACATGTCATTTCTTCTTCCTCCCATCTCCAAACTCATTTTGACATGCGAGGGACAATAAAGCATCTGACAAAACCATTTTCAAGTGATAAAATTCTTCCAACCAAGTGTATAATAAGCCTTGAAAAATACAAATTTCTTAACACTTCAATGTTGGGAAATATCATATTCAATGTGTAGTACCATTAAAAGAAAACATCTACATGGGTTTCTCATCAATATCAAAAGAACTTGCCAACAAGTAGACATGAGAAGACTACTTATATCAATATTGTGTAAAAGTGATTTTGCAGAATAAAAAGATTTATCTCTAAAACTTGAAAGAAAGCAAGAGAGATGAGGGCTAGAATTGAATGCAGTGGAGCTACCTTTGGTCTTAATGAGTAGGGAATAATTTCAAAGAAGTAAAGCCCATATATGATCACTGCCCCTCTTCAAGAAATGGGTTTTACCAATATGAACTGACAATAAATAAAATAAAATCTTGAGAAAGATAAATACCCTCAAGAAAGAGCTATTACTCTGCTCAAAATCACAGCTTATTTAATGTGAAAATTGGAACCCCAATGTCTTTCAAACCCTCAAAAAATCTCTGAAAAACAAAAATTGGGTTGTTGGAATTGATCTCCGTAGTCTCAAAAGGAGGAATTCCAGAAAAAACATTTCCACACAAACCCTTAGAAATCTCAGCATACATTCATGCCTTTGAGGAGCCCTCTATATAGAAGAGGAGAGATTCAAACCCCAGCAACACTTCTGAAAATAACTCTAAAATTCTGTTTAGACATTTCTAACAATGGAGTTTAACTGAGTGGATTTTGAAGTAAGAGTTGCAAGATCGGGGTTTCCTGTGCTTGAGAGTGGAGAGTTTTTTTATTTTTTAAGAAAAGTGAGCTCTTGCATGCTTTAAAGTAATATCACTATTCTTCTACATATCTCTATCTCGCCACAACCAATTGGCTGAGAAAGGACTTCTGTGGGAGAGAAATCCAAAAAATGAGGAGAAGAAATGAGCTCATACCTGGTCATAGGAGAGAGAAACCTTACAGAGAAAGGGCTTCAATGAAGAAGAAATGATTTCTTCATAGAATGATTTAAAGTGGTCATAGGAAGAACCGTATATATGTTGGCCGGGAAAGTTCTCTCTCCCATTTTGAGATATCGAAAGCCAAAAAGAAATCTTCCCTCCCCATGTTTTGAAATATTGTGTTATCTTAGAATCTACAATATTCACCTCTCCCCTAGAGAAAGTAATATCCAGCTTTTATAAAGAAAACATAATATTATAACTTATAATATACTCTTTCCAAACACTACCAAATAAAAACAAAATGTTATTATCTAACATATCAAGAAATATCTTAAAATCTTTAACAATCTATGATTTCCAAACATCCCCTTTAGATTTTAGATACAAAGTTTTCTTGGAAACTTTTAATGGGTTTGGTGGGTTCATTCTTAGGGTTGGGTGTATGGATGGTATTTCCAAAACAAAAAACAGCGAAGTAGGAAAAGATTATAACAGAAGCAGAAGCACCCTTGCTTTCTTTGAAACTGCAAGCAGTTCGAGCACACGAATTTATGCTCTGAGCACGTGTTTGGTGTCTTGGAATTTGGATCTAATGGAATTTGGAGCCACGTAGTTGATTCTAGGCATTGGGAGAAATGAATCCAGCATATTTTAATTTTTTATTTTTTTATTTGATTCTTCACTATACTTCACCTTTTACCAGTAAATTACCCAACTCTTTATTGCCATGAAATAACATGGATTCATGGTATAAAATTGAGGATTTTACAAAAAAAAAAAAAAAAAAAACCCAGATTGGATAATTAGTGGCCCCAAAAGATCATTTTAACCGTCCTTGCACCAAATTAGTCGTTTTGCCCGAAAAGATTTTTTTTTTAGCACTTTCTACTATCGTCCCTAGCGACCTTAGTTTTATAACGTTAAGGGTCGTTAGGGACTCTGCGGTGTATACGAAGTAAAACAAAATAGGATTTTTTGTCTTCTCTATCGTTGTCAACTAGTTTTTTTTTTTTCCACCAAGTTGTTTGCGCCCAGGCACCGACGCTGTGGTCCCCTCCAACATCATCTACATCGCCCTCCTACCGACTATGGTCCCCTCCCACATCCTCTTTGTCAAAGGTATGTGCTTTTGGATGGTTCCCTTCGACATTTTCTAAGTCGTCTGTGATGTTATTATCGTCAAGGTCTTGCCCTTATTGCGTCTCCATGTACGTTGACTTGCTTCCCCTCCATAGGTCATTCTCACCTCTTGAAGACCATTAAAGCCACATGCCTTGTTTGGTGGAGAACATTAAAGTTCATATGATACACTGATTGGGGCAAAGCAATGGAAATGTGAAGTTTGTACTTTGCCCTAAAACATGATATTCTACTTTTGATAAACCCTTTTCATGCGACCATTTCTACATGCATTTCATCGTCTTCTTCCCTCACAGCATCCCATCATAAAAAAAATAAACAGATAAAGAATTGAAATCAAGTGTTTGTGTTTTCCTTTTCCTTTTCAATATAAATGCTTTTGGCATGATAAGAAGAAGAAATGTTGTATTTTTATCATGGCCAAGATAGAGATTGTGTGCAAACGTCTTTGATAGGATTTTTTATGTTTTTATTTTTCACTAACATTGATGTGAGAATAATATGGACCAAAAGAAATATCAGCATACATTAGAATTTTGGGTTTTAGAGAAACTCGTAGATAACATAGAGAAAATAATTTGAAATGAGTTTTGTGATTAGAAAGAACATAGAGAATCATATATGATAAAAATGCTTTTCCTTTGATTACCACTTGGGTTTGTTGTAAAATTAGCAAGATTAATCAAATCAATGTTATAAAAAATAATTGTACCACTGCCAATGAATAACCCTACTTACCAGTCAACTTCTAAATGGACTTTTGGTATTGAATAAATGTTCCTCTTGCAAATTGGATATGTTCATTAAAGAATGCTTGTTATTATTGATTTAACCAACTAATATTAATTATTTCGGATGCTGATGTCCTAACAATATTACATTATGATTATGATTTTCAATTTGATCTCAAATGTCCTTAATATATTGACGGAAGACAAAAGATGAGGCATCTCCGGAAAACCATAACATATAGTGAGCTTGTGAACGTTGCACTTGAAGCATCAAACTGGGAAGCAAGTGTGGAAGCCTTATGTATAAAGCACATTCTTCACAACAAAGGTTTTTTTTTTTTTTTTCATTGATAGACATTGATGATGACAATGATGTAAATGGAATGTTCAGAGCTTTGAGGACTGATCCAAAAAATAATATATTGTCGTTTGTTGCAAGAAGGGAAGGAGGCGCATATGCTACCAAAGAAACCCCACAAACTAGGCTCATAAGTAGTGATATTTATTTTTAATCTACAAGCGTGTTTATATAAATCCAAAGTTAATTAATCCATGTGTTTTTTATGCAGGAACCATAAGAGGCAAATAAATCAACATCAACAGGAAGCCTTGATTAATGAAATTAGGTTAATCAAAGACAAAGTGTTGGTGATTGGGGCACACACGAAAGAATTCCCCACTATTGACTTGAATGAGGTTTGCGATTTTAATTTTCCATTAGCGCCGAATGGTATGATAGGAGAGGAGGAACCAATTATTCGGGCTTTGGACAATGATGCAAGTATGTCTCATTCTGAGGGTGTTCATTACTCTGTGAGTATACCCTCCATTTCAAGACACATGGAAGAACATAGTTCATAAATAGGAGCAACAATCTCATAATCCGGATGAATGGATTATCAGCGGGTTGAACGATGCAACCACCAAGCAAGACAAATTGTATGTCACATGTAATTTGATTGATTTTGTTTATGCATATGAAGAAGACAAATTGTATGAAATGTAATTGACATTTTATTTCACATGTTTTTTTATGGCTTCTTTATGCGTATGAATAGCACTGTAATAAGAAGAAATGTAATGACATGTCAATGACATCTTGGGTTTTTCCAGATGTAATGATCCATCTGGCTTCTTCTTGCTTATTGTTAACATCCTAATTTCCCTCACTTCGTTGGATATCCAATTAATTAATCCAACTCAAGTTGGATATCTCTCTGCATATATTTATGTTGGAATGAACCTTATTTGCCCGTCAAAACTATTTCTGATATGCACTATGTTTTAATATGTAAAGGTCGCTAGGGACCATTATTTATAAGTAACGTAGGTCGCTAGGGTCGCTGGGATAAAAAAGGAAATTATTCAATGGGTCCCTAGCGACCTATATATATATATATATATATATATATATATAACTAATGTAGGTCGTTAGGGACACTAGGAAGAAAACATATGCTATTTTATGGGTCATTAAAGACCCTTAGCAAATAACTAACCTGAATCGCTATGGACGCTGGAAAGAAAAAAAATGTTGTTTTATGTGTCATTAGAGACCCTTAGCAAATAACTAACCTGATGATATTCAATGGGTCCCTAGAGACCTATATATAACTAATGTAGGTCGTTAGGGACGCTGGGAAGAAAGCATTTGTTTTATGGGTTGTTAGAGACCCTTAGTAAATAACTAACATGAATCGCTTGGGACGCTGGGAAGAAAACACATGCTGTTTTATGTGTCGTTAGAGACCCTTAGCAAATAACTAATCTGAATCGCTAGGGACACTGGCAAGAAAACAGATGCTGTTTTATGTGTCGTTAAAGACCCTTAGCAAATAACTAACCTGAATCGCTAGGGACATTGGGAAGGATCTCAATGTTGTTGTATGGGTCTCATGGGACCCTTATCTATAACATATATAGGTCGATGGGGACGCTGAGAATGTTTTCTGTTTTTAAATCATGGTGAATTAACAGCAAGTGATTCTTTTTTACAATTATGGACTCATGCTTGCCTTGTACAGTGATGTCCACTCTTCCAAAACAACAAGTTTATTAAATCATACATCAACTTCAACTTCAACGAACAAGATCTAGCCAAACAACAATTTCATTATATCATTTCACCAAAAATGACAAGTTCATTACATCATACATAAACTTCAACTTAAAAAAAAAAAATTGATGTTCCAAACAATAAGTTCATTACAACATTTTCACCCAAAGAATAAGTTCATTACAACGACTTTAGCAAAACAAATACTATTAAGGGCTTGACTTCATCCGTAACAAAACTTTACACAGCTGAGAGGTTGGGGAGTTGAAGCCTGTCAACATTCAGCAGCCAGCTTCTCTTGAAGATCTCAACCAAGATCTTCTGTTGGTAATACAGAATGTCAGCTTGAGTGAACCTTATCGGGTGACGATGTATGTAGTGCCTGCGTATCCAATCGCAAAGAAACCACAGTCTGTCCCATTCTACTGATATGGGATATCAATCTTTGTCACGGAAGTCCAAACCCAAGGCTCACCCCATCCGTAATCTCCAAATCGTTGTGTCAACCACAATCTCTGTTTACAAATTGAATAGGAAAAACAGTCAATAAATAATAGCATGTGAAATGGCAATCCATGAATAACAGGAACTTAAATTCATCTATACATGATTTTGCTAACAGATTTTTGTTCTCTTGTCATTATTAGGGTTATTTTTGTTTTGGATTGGACTTTTCATTGGAAGGAGGTAAATTGAAGCTCTTGAGCATCCACCAAAAGATCTTAAAGAAAGAACTTCCATCAATTATGGAATGTGAATTTATTGTTGGGGTTTAGAAAACTTTGATGAGTTATACACCAAGTTTTCAGTTATGACAGGGACTGGAAAAATGAGATATTAGTAGTATTAGTTGTATACATGGAGTAACATTGGTGGAAATTGCAAGAGATTTGAGAAGTAATATTATTTATTCATTTGTTATATGTTTTTGTATGTTTGACATTTTACTTTCTTTTCTTATTAAGTTTCCCCTAGATCAAGATTGCTCTAATTTTCAATATATGTGTGGTTTTAGCTCTTCCAAGGGTATCCAAATTACAATGTACTTCCACAATAGAGTTCCATAGTAAAAAAAAAAAAAAATTTGATAAATTTTTGCTAAGTTGCATAGTAAATTAATATTTGCACAAGTAGGATAATCACTGACTCCAATTGAGGACAATCCAATTTGATTTAATCAAGTATATTCCTTTAAATAATTGCAGGAGGATCATAATGGCCCCTATTGAATTCATTCCCTATACTCCATGCACCATCCTTTTATCAAAATATCAAAAGATTAATCTTTGTGCATCTCTTTGATTTGGAAGAGTGACACACCAAAATGACCATTCAATATAGGTCAAGTGTCACACAGGTTGGTTCAAGCTTTTCACCCCAAAAGGATAGTAAATAAGAAAAAATGAACCATAAAAAGTCATAATTAATCCAAGAAAGCACTTCAAATATACATAGTTCAAATATACAATGATGTAGATCACATCTCTCTAGTTTTTTCTTTTCCTAAATCGTATTGTATTCAATTATCTTCTTTGTAGTCTTTCTATATAGGTACTTTCTTGTATAATCAATCAAGTTTATCAAATTTAATTTGAGAAAAATTGAGCAGATCAAGATAATGGAAATAACTTAATTAATGCCAATGTGTGGAATTTTCACTCCAAAAAGTAATAGTAGAATACAAAAGATGAATAAAGTCAAATGAAGCATATACAATCTTTTTATTTACATTAAAATCATCCTTTAAGCATGCATAGATGAAACACCTTCTTACATCTTTAAGCTATGTGGATGATGACTATATGGATGGTTGTGATTGACTCAGCAAAGGACTCACTGATTTTCATAATCCGATGGTTGGATCGCTTTCCGCGCTACAAACATAGAGATATCTATTTGACTGGTGAGATCTATGTAGGGCATTATATGCCCCAGTTGTCAAAAGAAATACTCTCATACAATGCCAAGGCTAAGCATCCAATTAATCTTAAAGGATTTATGGTAATTATTGCTAGTTATTTCTTCTTTTATATTAATCACACAGTATTCTTTAATTGATTGCTCCGAATATTTAACATTTTCTTTTAAAACAGGTTTGGAAATGCAGTCACAGATAACTACTATGATAACCTTGGCACAGTGACATACTCGTGGAGCCATGCCATGATCTCTGATGGGACATACAAGAAACTCCTTGTCACTTACAATTTTAGCAACCAGAAGCAATCTAATGCATGTGATCGTTTGTATTCATATGCCATGGATCAAGAATTTGGATACATTGATCAATACAACATATAGAATCCACCTCTCTAGGGTTCTCTGCCCATTGTCTTTTGCAAGCTATTCAGAACTGAAAACAATAGAATCCACCTCTCTAGGGTTCTCTGCCCATTGTCTTCCAGAAAGGGCTAAAGCCATTTTTAGGGCATTTTTCTTGCTATTAGGTAATGCTACACAACGAAGACAAAGAAACCCTTTTAGAGAGGCGATTCTCGAGTGGAGAGTAGATTCTGCCACGAGAAAACATTAACCAAAGCAAAAGGCATGAAGACGCAATAAGGGCAAGGCCTTGACGACAATAACATCACAAACGACTCAGAAAATGTCAAAGGGAAGCATCCAAAAGCACATACCTTCGACAAAGAGGATGTGGGAAGGGACCACAGTTGGCAGGAGGGCAAGGAAGAGGATGTTGGAGGGGACCATAGCGTCGGTGCCTGGGCGCAGACGACTTGGTGAAGAAAAAAATAACCGATTGACAACGAAAGAGAAGAAATGTTACAAAACTAAGGTCGCTAGGGGCGCTAGTAGAAAGTGCTAAAAAAAACACCTTTTTAGACAAAATGATTGATCTGGTGCAGGGATGGTTAAAATGATCTTTTGGGGCCACTAGTCATATAATTTGTTTTTTTTGGTAAAATGCCCTATAAAATTACAGAGAGTAATGCATACTCTCAAGGTACACCTGTCTTTTACCTTGGGGGATCTGGTGCTATTTACTTTATGTTTCTCTGCACAAAAGGAAAGACCTATTTCAAGTGAAAGGGTTTCTTGAAAATACAAATACACTACTCTTTGAAAATACGCCAAGGCAACCATCTCATAGGCGAATATGGAGGTACGCATGGTGGACTCGGCTGGTTTTCTGTGAGAAAAAAGGTATGAAAAGTAGAAATGTATTTCTAGCATAAAGTCTCGTGTTTCCATGGAATGAAGTCTCATGCTTCCATGGAAAACAGACTGGGCACATTTTTCATGTCCTTTTTCTACGGTAGCAGAACACAAATCACACTGATATTTTCTAGTGTCCCACCAAAAAAAGAAGAAGATATTTTCTAGTGCTTGGTTGTTTATGCACATGGAGTCTTCGCAAAAAGTTACTAATGCTTTAACTAAATTTGTATCTAAGGGTATGTTTGTGTACACACCCTTTTTTGAGAAAAGAGGAAACTGTCACGTCAGCAAATTCTATAGAAATGGAAACCTCGGAAAGGGATTTCCGTGGAATTTAGAAATTCATGTTTTGTGTAATTTTTTTTCCTTGCTGAATTGGTCCTAATGTTGTTTGGTGCGGCTGTGGATTCCTTACTGAAAATCAGATGAACCATCAAAGAAATAATACTCATTAGAGAAATATTCATCACACATATATCCAACCAATCAAAGAAAATAAAATCATAATGCAGTGGTGATGTTTTGTGTTGAGTTGGAAAAGAGTGAGGAAATCGAATTATATAGGAGGGAGAAGTTTTATGAGGAAATGGAATTCGCATACCCCCCCATAGGAAATCCATTTCCAATATTAGCAAGGAAAATGCTGACAATGCAAGAAAGTGTTTCCTTGGAATTGTTCCACACCAAACGCATGAAGAATGAGTTTTCCGCGAAAAACTGTCCGCTTTTGAGGAAGAGTGTTACACAAACATGCCCTTAGAGTAGAGATGCGGTTGTGACCTCCCCCATTATACTTATGTTTGTAGACAAGGTATCTTCTTCCGTGGCGTTACACGAATAGGCTTGGTGTAACTCTTTTTCCATAAAAAAAATCGTAAAAATAAACAAATCACAATTGGGGGCGGGTGCACTTGATTTTTTGTGGAATGCGAAAAATGTTGTCTATTCGTGATTGTTTGAGGGGGAATGGTCAGACTTGATTGCCTACAGAACACCAAAACAAGTCCGTTGAAGCAGGGGCGAACCCAGAAACTCTTTTGGGCCGGTGCACTATGTAGAAAAACAATTTTGGGAGGGCCACATAAAAAAAATGAATGTTGTTTTAAATATATATATATATAAGGGCTTTTTTTTTGTGTGTGTGTGTGGGGGGGGGGGGGGGGGGGGGGGGGAGTAGTTCCATTCTTTTATTTGGTGCAAATGCTTTTTTCATGAAGAAAAGCTCAAAAATGAAGAGGACATTTGTGCAGTGCCGCGGAAGAGGAAAGCCCGCATGTGTTCTTTGGTGGCTTCCAAGTCCAACCTGGATAGGTTGGAATTCTAGAACACCTCGAGCGCTGATTTCCTGGGTAAATTGTCGGATTCCTAACACAAATCGTTGCTATACCCAAATGTGGTTGGGAAAGTGCACTTCGCCCATTTCCACTGAAATGGACATTGCACAATCGCCCTCGAACTCAAATTTCTTGCATCTTTTCGACTTGTTTGTCTACATAGAATATGAAGGATTATTTAAAGAGGCGAATGGTGAAGAATATGAAGTAGGATGTAGATGCCCTACCTTTTCTAGGATTTGAATTATTAGGGTGCCAGGTGGATAATCATTTTCCATTAGGGTGACATAATTTGATAGTCATTTTTGAAAGTCTCACAATTGTGTTTTTTTTTTTTTTTTATCTATTAAAAGAAAAAAAAAGTTATACATTCCTAAGTATTTAATTACATGAAACAAATAGGACTCTAAGAATTTCCGATGGTGGGATGTGTGGGAACAGTGGCAGACCAAAAGAAAAAACAAAACAAAATAGATAAAACTTATAAAAAACTTAAAAAAAGTTACTTGAAAAACTTATTGAGAAAAAGAAAAAACAAAGCACAGACATGACCAAGCCCCTAACAATACAAGTCCCAGATATTAAAGAAAATCAATTGTCAGGGACTGTTTTACTATTCCAGGGAATTACACGAGGTTTCTTGACATTTCTAAAAGTTCTAAAATTCAGAATTCAGAAACAAAATAGGGTAGTTGATTCAGTGCCTTTTGGGCTCCATTAGTGGGGTTAAACAGGGTCAAATCCACTTGGATACTTGGCACCCTGGGTCGCCCTTGAATGTACTTCCAACTAGTGGCTTTCAATCATTCAGATGGCCTAGTACCCTCTAGGCCCTACATCTTTAAGCTTATAGTAGGGATGTTCATGGGCTGTGTTACCATTAGAGTGCATAAAAAATAGAAAGAGGATTTTACGCAAAAATTAATTATATTTAGCCGTTGTATGAAATAATAAAAAGCATTTTTCACCCACAAATGTGGTCCGTTAGGCATGATTTCATCTTTTTTTTTTATAGCTTTGGGGCCAGCAATGCTAGCGTCGCTCTTCATAAATCCCATAAAACTAAAGCTCTTCCTGTAATTGCTGATGCAACTGAGACTGCTGCTTCTGTTGAATCGCCAGAACGATTTCGTGGCAATGGGCTTTTCGTCGGATTCGGGATTGGGCAAAATCTCTCTCAAGCTCTCTTTTTTCTGATCTTGTCGGGTTGCTTTCATTGAAAGAATTGGTGGGACAGGCAGATTGCGATGATTTTTTCTGGGTTTTTTCTTTTTACTCTCTTTGTTGCAGTGACACTGGAGAGAATATCTAGGCGTATTGACAGCTTTGGGCTTTCTGCTTCTGACCATCGCATATTGGTGTTTCAGGCAATTCATCTTCGGAAAATAAACAGTTCTTTAGTTTATAGGTTGTTGCTTTATTTCTTTGAGTCTGTGTTGTCGAATGAAGAAACCCTGGTGGAAGGAACCCAGCTCATAAAATGACCTATAAGTCGGTTTGTGTTCAGTTCTTTGTGTGTCTGCTATGTTGTGTTCTACTCTGTGTGTGTAAGTGAGCTTCTATTCTATCCCAACATTTCCCTTCTAGGTGGCTGAAATTTGTGGAGCTAGCTAATGATTTCATCGTCTTTAACTTCCTTGACTTCAAACGTATGGATTGAGCTAGAGATTGGACTCCTTGGAGGGTAGTATAACGAATTGCTAGTGAAGAATTGTGATGCTTGAACAGTACACATATCGTCTATTCTTGTGGCGTAGCTAACTGGTCTCTGCCTTTGAAGGAGTTCTTTCTTGTCTTGAAGTGCTTTTGAGGGAAAGAAAATGACAAAATAGGCAGACAAATTTGGGAATTTGAATTTAATGGGCATAGAAAAGGGACTCTAGCATTGCCCATATTTATTTTGGGCGACGCTATCGTCCCTTGTAAAAAAAAAAAAAAAAAAAAAAAACGTGGCGGGATGAATGATCTCATGCAGCGAAAAATACTTTTCATTATTTCGTGCAACGGTCAAATACGGTTCATTTTCCTGTAAAATCCACAAACAGAAAACTAAATATTGGAGGTTCATTACATTCTACTCCGCTTGAAACCAACCTTGTCCTTAAGGCTGAAAAATTATGTACACTATTATAGTGATGGAGTGGCAAGCAATGGTGAAAAATGCCTCTCGGGTCAAGCCCCAAATGAGAGTACTCCGTTACTACAATAGCGTCACATCATTCTTTTCAAACTTTTGAATGCCCTCCTAGCTCCTATTGATATATATATATATATATATATGGAGATGCTTTTATGAGAGATATCCCTCACCTTACTATGAGAGATAAGGTGGGGAGCCTCACATTTAAGTTATTGGCATTGGATCTGGATATGCAAGGGCTCCCACCTTATCTCTCATAATAAGGTGAGAGCATCTCTCATAGGAGCATCCCTATATATATAAATATAAAAGTCCACGTGAGTTACCCACACTTAAAATACCCACACTTAAAATGTTCGTGTGGTTAGGAAGTCTTGTTTTAACCTGGAGGTCCTGCCTTCGAATCCTTTAAGGCCTTACCTGATACATAGGGCTAGTAGGTGGTTCTATGTATCCGTGGATTTACCAATGATCAACCGAAGGGGAGTCGGCGGGCCATGTTATAAAAATAAAAATAATAATAAATAAATAAATAAATATAAGTCCATGTGATGCTTTGTTGCTCGTTGACTTTGAACATCAATGTGCAATTCATCCTTGAGCCCTCCAATGAATGCACTGATCATTTTATCTTACCAACTATCAAAATCATGCTAGAAATAGGCTCAAATTTTGTCTGAAATTCTCAAATATGAGGTGCATCAATTGCATGAAATGATCTTCGAATGCTATCAGTCTAAAGTAGGCAAGCTAACCCTCTGAGAAGGATTGTCATTGATAAGATTCATTTGGGTTTAGAGGCAGTTGTACTTTTTTTTAAATACTTCTTTCTTCATATAAAATGTGGCAACTGAGACATATTGTTCTCTTGGGACATGATGAAAGTTGATGAGAGCCTAAAAGATACATTTTAGGCCCCTCAATGAGGACTTGGTTATACCGTTGGATGAGATTAATTAGCTTAAGTATGTTATTTTATTGTTTGTAGGTACTACAAATATAAGGAGCGAAATTCAGAGCTAAAATGGAAGAAACCTCATAAAGCATGACAAATCGGAGTTGCAAGTGAGGAAGCGTGCCAAATATGGGAAGAGAATCAAATAAGAAAGCAAAGAAAGAGTCCAAACATGCCTTGGACGTCCAACATGGGTCTCACTCACCCCATAACATGCCAACATGGAAGTTCCTTTAATTGCACTATTATTCTCGGAAATTTCAGGGACAACAAATTGAAATGGTTTTAATTTTCAACCTGAGTGTCGGATTAATACAATCTACATACTGTTGAAAAGATCTTTTCGAGTAGATTTCTATGGAGCCTAAGATTGTATAAATCAGAGCTATATTGAGGGAGATATGACATCGTGAAGTTCACTGTTCGCAAGATGACCCGGACATACCGTGTCATGGCTGGCATTCGGAAGCCCAAACCGGGTGAAGACTGCCTCTGTCTGTGTTTTGAAGGTTTTTCTATACCAAAACTCTAAATAAACGCCCAAACTCAATTTTAAGGGATCACATCTTGGAAGAAGATTTGGAGGCTAGTTTGGGAGCTTTGGAAAAGCGCCAATGGGGATTTCGTCAGAGATTCTTCGTCAATCTCTCTCCATGAGCAACTAACTCTCTATCTTAGGGTTGCGATGAAACCCTAATCTTGTATTTTGGCGATGTATAGGTTTTAGGGTTTTACTTTGAACGCTTTTGGTTATATGACATGATGCTATCCATTGATTGGAATTTCTTTAATGCAATATCTCTTTCTTTGGTATTTTAATCTTGTAGATTTGATTACTAAGTCATATAATGATGCTTGAATGAATGTGTTTGTAGATCTCAGATAATCTATGCCATAGAGATAGGTTATGCCCCGATCTAAACCCATATTTTTTATTTGTTGATTTTGTGAAGGTTTGTAACCAGAACGAATCTTTTTAGTGTTGATAGTGAAACCCTAGGTCTATACTTGCCATTGTGCAAGGTTAGAGTAGATTCGTATCCTGAGATCTTTTCTCTGATTGGATCAAAACATTGTCTTTTAATTTGTTAATCTAGGAATCAAATCCATCGAACCAACACTTCGTTTTCTATTAGGATTAGTCTAGGAATTCTGGAACCAACACAACTTAGTCTTTTTGTCCCAGAGGATACGACACCCGGTTGACATGTTTGTTCCCACGAGTGGAGAGATAGTAGCTAGGTATAAATTATATTTGCAAACCCTGTTTTAGGACAATCAAATTTTGGTGCCATTGCCGGGGACAATTAGCATGGTTGTTTGTTTCTTTTAATTCTAACTAATGTTTAGCTTTTTCAATTTTTTTTACTTTATTATCTTTTCTCACATTGTTTACTATCTTTATTACAAGTTACTGATTCTAACAAAAAAAATATCTTAGAATTTGTGCAGGGATCCAAGAGAATTCACAAAGGAAAAGTTTTACTCTAGGAAATCTCTCTTCTCTACCAAACGAACTGTACGCTCTAAACTTTTTGAATTATTATTAGTTTTTTCATAACTTGCATAAGAGTTGTGTGTCAAAGCACTCATCTAATTTCTCACACGCATTCACAAATGGCTGAGGAAAGAAAGGAAAAAGAGTCTCCACTCGGTACACTCCCTCTTCGGCCCTTGAAGGAGCACTATACTCCTTTAGAATACGTGTCACCATCGTGTATTCAACTGCCTACAGTTCAGGCAACTCAATATGAAATCAAACCTAGTACCATAAATCTTTTCCCTTCTTTCTATGGTTTGAACAATGAGGACCCATACAATCATATTGATGACTTTCTGGTTATTTGCTCCACTATGAGAGAATAAATAATTTCAATAGTGAGGCCCTAAAAATGTTTCTCTTTTCATTTTCACTAAAGGACAAAGCTAAGTATTGGTTGAATACTTTACTTGCAAACTCCATCACCACTTGGGCCAACTACAACAAAAAAATTTAGATAAATATTTCTTAGTGGGAAAAACCAATCAATTCAAGAGACCCATCACATCGTTCGCCCAAACTGATGGGGAACAATTTCATGAGGCGTGGGATAGATTCAAGGATCTCATTAGAAAGTGTCCTCATCACCAAATTGCCACTTGCAATCCTTTTATGATGGATTGTCTCCTGAATGGAGAAACACGGTAGTCACCGCCATTGGGGGATCTATTATATTAAAAAATGAGGATGCGGCATGGGAGCCTTTTGAGAATATGAGTGAGACCTTTCAACACCATGCTTCCACTGCTAGATTGGAGGGGCCGGTGGCCTCTAACTTTCAAAAACCTAGAGAGGTGTTTGAAATTCAACCCTCTAATGAACTCACCACTCAAGTGGCTACCTTGACCCAGAAATTGGATCAACTATTGTCTGTGGGTCAATCTCTCTAATCCCCATGCTCTCAGGGTGTTTGTGTTTTGTGCTCCAGTCTCGCTCATTTTGTGAGCAATTGCCCTGCAGCCTCTCAGTTCCCTGAATTTGTGCAAGAGCAAGTGAATGCTGCACAGGAGTTTTCCAAATCGGGTAATGGACAATTTTCTGATACTTATAACCCGGGATGGCACAATCACCCCAATTTTGCCTGGAAGTCGCCTTGCTAGGGCACTTCATACTCTCAACCGCCCAAGCAAAATTTTCTTATTAATCCTGTAGCCTACCATTCCCAACAATCCTACCAATACCCCACCCCTCAACCACCAAAAATGAATCCATCCTTTAAAGAGACAGTGCTGCAAGAGCTCAAAGCAACCACTCAGCTGGTCCATTCACACTCCTAGTCCATAGCAAAGATAGAGGCCTAGATAGGCCAAATAGCTAATGCTCTTAACAGAAGAGAGGAGGGACGTTTGCCCAGCCAAAAATACATTCGAGGTGGGTAATGGCTCGCAACCTCGTGATACCTATCATGAGCAAGCAAAAATGGTTGTCACATTGCGGAATGGGCGTGGAGTTGAAACTAGGCCTGAGAAGCCTAAGAAGGTTGTTAAAGAGTCTGCCCCAAACCTTACGATTTCTAAGGGAAAGGAGGTCAACCCTCCTAGTTTTTCATCTGTCCCAGTTGTGGCTCCCCCATATGTGCCTAAAGCCCATTTTCCCACTTGTCTTGACACACCCTCTCACTTTAGTAAAAAGGGAGCCACCAAGGATGAAATGCTTGATGTGTTCAAGCAAGTAAAAATCAACCTACCTTTGCTGGAAGCTATCAAGCAGGTGCCTTCTTATGCAAGATTTTTGAAAGATTTGTGAACTAAAAAACGCAAATCTAAATCTCATGTGCCAAAGAAGGTTTTGCTCACCGAGCAAGTGAGCTCGATTTTCCATAATGACACTCCTCCCAAGTTGAAAGATCCTGGCACTCCCACCATTACTTGTACCATTGGGACTCACATTATTGATAATGCATTGTTGGATCTTGGAGTGTGTGTCAATCTCTTGTCTTACTCGGTTTATGAGCAGATTGGGCTGGGGGAATGAAGCCCACACAGGTTACATTGTAACTTGTTGACAGATCTGTCAGAAATCGCATTTTTTTTAAAGGGGCAAAAATGACTTTTCACACTAAAACAATGCATGGATTTCAAAATTTACAAATCATGAGGAAAATATACTTTTTGGAAACTAGATTTTTCAACGATCAATTTTGTTTCTTTCGTCGATCTCATTCAGGACCCACAAGTGATAGATCCAGCTATGTGAAGTTTAAGGGCCAATGGGACCCACTTCCTCACTTAACTAAAACCAACTTGGGTTCCTTTCTTCTTCATTCCATTTTCCTGCAACAACACAGCTGAGAGTTGAGTTTTTTTTCTCCTCCTCCTTTCCAGCGACTTCTCTCTTCTTGCATGTCCTTCCTATCGGATGCTAAATGGAAATCTGCCAATCTCTTCTCCTTCCTCTCGGCTTCCCATTAATACTATTTTTGAAAGAGTTCGGCTAGAACCTATCCCTTCTCCAAGAACTTCTCTTTGTTTAAAGATCTTCAAAGGTTAGCATTGACTTTGATTTCGAATTTATGACCCTTTTGGACCAATTAGTACCTTTTCTTCAGGCATGCAAAGGGGTTCTTTGAGAGCTCCTTCTAATTTTGAATTTGGTGGATTTTTGTGTGTTTTTCATAGGGCTTTTTGTAGATTGGGAGCTTATTGTGAGAGAAGAGTTCTTAGAGTTGTTTGTGATCTTTTTTGGAGTAGAGGCAAGTGAATAATCCTATTTGAGAAGGCATGCTACATGAATCCTGATTTCTTCTTGAATTTTTGATTTGAAAATGTTAGGTACTTCAATGTTTGTTTTGCTATGGTTCAAAAAAAAAATGATGAACAATTCAGTTGGTGATTTCTTTAGTCACTCATATGTTAATTCTGAAATTGATTTTTTGATGATTGAATGAAGGTAATGGTTTATGGTTAAATGGGAATTATCAATACTAAAGATGATTCAAATTGTGTAAGAAGGAAGGTGGAATTGAATGAAAAAGGAGGGAAGGTGACTCAAAAAGGAAAGGAACATGTGCAAAATTCTGTTGCACCAAATCAGACAAGGTAGAAGCCTAGGGCCGCTCGAGCGGACTACGCTCTACCTAGCAGTAGAGCGAGCCAGAATGCAAGGTCCGCTCGAGCGGACCTGCTTTTGGATGGGCTCCGCTCGAGCGGACCCATCACCACTCGAGCGGGCCTGGGCTTGTCAAGCCCATTTCAGAAGGCGCCTAGGTCTGTTTCAGTAGGCTTTCTCCCTCCTAATTGAAATGTTTAAGTCCCCTATGGGCCATGGATATTTGGGAATAGAAAGATTGGAAGGAAATACTTGACTCTGTAAACCAAATGAGAAAAATGTGAGAAATGGTTGATCTTAGAAATTACCGAGAGAAATTATTATAAGTCTTGACGTACACTTTACACCCTTAAATGTTGGAGATCATTAGTGGTACCAAACCCTTTATGTACAAATCAACATTGAGGTGCTAAGTGTGCATTGAGACGACCCTAGGTAAGCCATTAAACCATTATACACATTACTTCATTCCAAGTTAGAAAAATTTGTATGTTTTTACAAATTGATTTGAAATAGAATTGAGTGGTTCGCCACATTTGAAATTATCGGTGAGACTACTCATTTGATTCATTCAATTATGTAAATTTGTATTTGCTCAGAGTAGTTCCTCTTATCGATTTTGAAATCTATTACTATGGGTTGATTTATATCGATTCAGGTTTTGAAAGGCACCACTAAGCTTAGGTCACCTAGTTGGGCCGATCACCTGGCTTGGGATCTTTAAAATTATTTGCCAACTGCAGTTTGGATCCCTCTGTTTGCTCCGGTCATGGCAACGGCTATTTGTGTGTTCCGACTATGGCAACGGCTTTTCTGACCATGGCAACGACTATTGTTTGTTCCGGCCATGTAATACATGGCAACGACTATCTGTCTGTATGCTCTTGTTACTTTGGTAATAGGAGAATTTAGCTAAATGTGGTTTGTCAGTGTTTTTACTCAGTTTGTTATATTCTTTAAAAATTGTCAGTGCTTTAATAATGGTTTCATTTCTTCATTGATAGTTATGTTTAGACATTCAAATGTACTAGAATGATTTCATAATGTTTTACAATTACTTGTATTCCATTATTTGTTTTATTTGCTTGACAGACCGTTGTGTCTGATACTCTCTTATTTGGTGCCAGATATTGACCCTGCTCCCTTTGAGGCGGAGCGCGAGGAGGAGGTGCTAGTACCGCCGGTTGGACCCGAGTGGCAGCCCAACGATGTCATCTAGACGTCGGGTTGGGTTATGAGATTCGAATCATATTTTGTGATTGATGTTCTTTTGGGAACTTGTTTCTATAGCCTTTTTTGGCTGTTTTTATGGGAATTGTATAACGTTAACTTACTTTTGGTATTGTAAACTTAAACAAATTATGGGCTTGCTTATGATATATTTCTCATTTTGATGCAAAGCATGATTGTTCATTTTATGCTTTCTAATTGATTAAGTTTTTGCTACATTGCTTATGCACATTTTATAATATAGTAAATATAATTGTTGTATTGTGATGGATTGGAAATAGGAATCATCACAGCGGAAACCTGCGGGAAACTAGCGTAGGCGAGCGGAATTTTCTGGCTCGTCATGCCACGGCCCCGGATTAGAGACTTGGTTTGTTCGGTCTCAGTCCGGGGGCGTGACAGTAACCATACCACCATATAAGGTGTTTCCTCAAAATACTCAAAAGCTCCTCACAATCGAAGAGAAGCACCGTCGAACCTCCCCCTATGAGATTCTAGAAACTCGAGCTTGGAGAGAAAGGCAGATGAACAGTGAATAGGCAGTAACTTAGAGTTTATTGTTTTTACTTTGGAAACCTATCTTCTGGGCCCACAATTATATTCCAAATCACTAATCATGTTAAGAAGGTCCAAAATGGCTATGTGGTCAAATCTCAATCGTTGATTCCTTATATCTTTTGAGACATTTGCATAAAAAGTCTAGATTGTTTGTCATGAGATTTGGGATTTTTTGGTCTCCTTTTGTAAATCCAAATCGTTTAGTCTTTACAAAAGGCGAAAACGGCTATGGGGTCAAATCTAGCATCCTAATTCATCATGGATAGTGAGAAAATAGTTAAACAGTCCCGACTATTGATCATCCATAGTGAAAAGATCTCTATTTTGCACCTGAATAGTGTTTCAGGTGTGATATTATGGTATCTGATTTTTGCTTTGGAACCCTACCATATGGGTCCCACAATCACGATCCAAACTGTCCATAATGTTTAGACGGTCCAAAACAGCTTGTTGGTCAATTTCCAATCATTGATTTCTCATGCATTTTTTAAATTTTTGTGGGACCCACAATGAAAATCCGAACTGTCCATCATTTGTAAAAGGCCAAAAATGGATATTGATCCAAATTTTAGGGGCTTGATTGATCATGGATTGCGAGAAAATTGTAAAAAAACTTGTGACCATTGGATCTAATATATGTAAATACATAACTACCTTGGTGTTTGCCAAACGTGGTGTGAGCTGAATCTTCTTCACAAGAAATCCTAGTGGGGATAGTATCATATGAGAAGAATGGAGGAATCCTCTGGTCCAGTTGATAAATATGTTGCAACTATTTACACCATCTAACATCCCAATAGCTGCATTGTTTTAAACTTTGTAAGAGGAAACTTCGTCAAACACAACATTCTTTGAACTATAAAATTATCTATTTTGAAATTCATGCCCTTTAAAGCTTTCTTCTTTCATTATAAGTGAGTAAAAATAATATTTTCTCCTTAGTTTCCAGTTTGTTTCTCCATTCATCAAGAACATGTGTATCGCACATACCAAACATTTTAAAATATCTCACACTAGTTTTTCCCCGATACATTTCATTAGAAGGAAACTTAATATTAATTGATCTAAAAGGCACCTGATTTATTATATTAATTACACATGCTATATTCTCCACCGATACGACCATAAGTGATTTCTTTGTATCGATCCAACTTCTACATGTCTCTGTAGTGTTCCTAATCTCACTCCACCTCTCCATTTTGCTGTGGTGCATAGGCACAAGTGAGCTCTCTTTTAATGTCTTCTCATGACAAAGGAAGGGAAACCCTCTTCAATTATCTATCTTTAAATGTCCAGTCTTCTCCTTGAATACACATCATTCAATAGTACATTTTGAAAATACATCTAATTTTTCATCAATGAATAGCAATAGGTAGCAAAAACTCGAATGTGAATGGGTATAACAAAGTCCTATAAACTCACTATGTATCAACCTACATATCTCGGTAGTGTTTTTAATCTCTCTCCACCCCTCCATTTTGTTGTGGTATATAGGCACAACCATTATCCGTCTTTAAATGTCTAGTCTTTTCCTTGAATACACATTCAACAGTCTTCTTAAATTTGTTACATTTTGAAAATGCATCTAGTTTTTCATCAGTGAATAGAAACACATAGCAATAACTCGAATGTGAAGGAGTGCAACAAAGTCCCATCAACCAAATTACTATGTACCAACTCCAATGCATTGAACCTTGAAGGAATCATCAAATGGGAGACGATTTGTCTTTTAATACCGACACCCGTCACACTGCTCTCATAGCTACCAAATGCCATCAATTCCGACAGCCCCTTCACTGAATTTTTGACACCATAACTTTCAACTTGTCCATGCTAAGATGTCAAATCTTTCATGGTAAATGGAGGCAATATTATATGAAACTCATTTTTTGATTATGTAACTTAGAAGTGGATGAAGCAAATAGATCTTTAATTTTCTTACCATCTTGCAAAACACATCCGCATCTAAGCAAGAATGTTTCAAAGAAACTTGATATCCCTGGCCCAAACAATACATAATAATAATGACATTCACCACTGAGAAGAGATTCTTCATTTCTGGGACATTGAAAACACTCGACTTTGAAGGGACATCTACCATTGATTTTAATAACTTCTTTATCGAAGGAATGGTATTTTCTGATGTTATAATTGTCTCATTGTACAATAGTGTTGGAAATTTGAGAATTTCAATTCATCTCCGACAAGATGATGCTTGCAACTGGGGTCGACTATGCAATCATTTCCCAAAACTGATCAAGGTTAAGGCATTCACCATCTTTGTTTCTACTTAGGGCATGTTTGGCAATGGTCTTCAGGGAGGATTCCTCATCGGCTTTCCATGATTGGGTGGAAAATCCATGTTTTGTTGCATCTGAGATTGAGGAAAGAGGACATCTTTTTTTTTTCCAAAAAACCACGATTTTCTTCATTAGGGCCACCCCATCAGATCCCGAAAATCATCATTTTTAAAGGGATGGGTATTTAAACTTACTTTCTCCACAAAAATCGGCCTCGACTCCTCTCTCGATTTCGAGTCCATTTCCCTCAACATCAAACCCTCTTCTTTGTTGTTGGTGCGATAGGAGGTGGCCGGACCAGACCTTGTTGCTGTGACCACCCTTTGCTGTTGGGACTGGAAAAGGCCACTGCTGTAGCTCTACTACGACAGAACTCTCTCTCACTGCTCTCTCTATCTCGGCAACGACGTTCTCCTTCAACAACACAGGTCTCCGGCATACTCTAGCCCTCCTCTCACCGTCAACCTCCACTAACCGCCTCTCTCCGGTCGATTCGTTCACAACCACAAGTCAGGTTTGGGGTTTTTTTTTGTTTTTTTACTTTTTTGGCATTTTCCCTCCATCTTGCATCTTTTCCTTGTGGAATGGAAGATTTGGAGTTTATGCAAATAATATGGACATCATTTGACTATCTAGTTATGCACGAAGATATACTTGTGATACCATTAGTTGGATAGGTTTGAGGTGAATGTTGTGTTTGAGGTGGGTGGTAGGGGTTTTGTTGTGAGGGGTGATTCTTTGCAGGTAGATGGCGAAAAAAGTGGAAGCTAAATCGAGGGTTGCGAATTTTTGGAATCTATTTATTTAAGATATTCAAGAAAGAGATGCATCACAACTCCAAAAATGATTGTACCATCTGTCTCGAGGGGTTTGTGAAGATACCTAAGTCTACCGAATGCCTTACATATTATAGATTTAGGCTTCAACAAGGATCTTGATTTTTTTTTCTCTTTATTATTGCTATTGTTTCACTTGTATGTTAGGTTCCTATATTTTCCAATGGAATAATTGTAGATAACATCATTTTGATTTTTTGTTGGATAATTAATAGATTTTCATGGAGTTTAATTATAAGCAGCTTTTCTTTTAATTTTCTTGTCTTTGAACTCCACAAATGTTGAACTTTTTTTTTGGGTTAAAATCTTGGTTACCTTTTTTTTTGTTATATAAACCAATAATTTTATTTGGTAGCTTCAGATGCTGAAACTTTGTGTTGGAGTTTTGGATTCATTTTTCTCCTACCAATATTGTTAATTAGGTATGGTGGTGGGTATGTCAGAGTGTTATTTTAGAAGTCAGACAAAGATGCGTATTGTCTCCAGTGCTAGGTGTGGAAGCTATTTGAATGTTGATAAAGTGAAGGCTGACAGTCTATTTAGAGACCCTTTGTATGCAAGCTAATGGTAAGTAGCTCGCTTTGTTTTGCCGGAGCCAATTATAGGTAATCTAGTTACATGTTATATTGAGTATACGGAAAGTAGGGCAACAAAATTAATAAACATGGGGCTAAGAATGTATTCATGTGGTTGTATGGGCTGGTTGTGGGTTGTTTGTCGTAAATGTTAAATTATTCTTGGATTAAATCAGCTAAATACTTGTATGCCATGTAATGGTTGGAGTGGAGATGGATGTGTTGGAGATGGCCTTGTTGTTGGTTGGTATTTTTTTATATGCTTCCTTGGATACTTAATACTCATTGTAAATTGTAGAATTCTAAACCAACTAACTACCATGCTACGAATAGGGCTAGAACAAGAAACATATGATGATGTGCTCCTCCACATCATAGTTGAGATGCGCAAAGAAGGCAAAGTAATCCCTCGAAGGTTTACCTCGGATGGATGGTTTTTTTTTTTTTTTTTTTTTCTAACGGAGGGATCCCAACCCTTTGGGTTGGACTAATCCCTTCGGGCCAAGAGAGAAGTCGGGCAAAACCCTCACAGCCCCCAGGCGGTAGCACTAATGGACTCAACATTCGATTCCCGAAGAGGGAGAATCGGGGATCGATACCGGGACCTCTAGCTCCAGAAGAGAGAGGATCCATTGTCCTTACCACTCGGCCAACCCCTTGGGGTTGAGGTATGGGGTTTGATTACAAAGGAGATATAAATAAAACTTGGGTCTCAATTCAATAAAGATAAGTCGAATAATACGATGAAGAGCTTAAAAAAAATGGTATAGTGCAATGAAGGCTATATTAAACTTAAGTGGATTTGGATGAGATGAAGAAAGGAAAAAAGTCATAGAAGAGGACGAGTTGTGGGACAATTATATTGCAGTGAGACTCTTATTCAATTTATGCATTTTTTTTATGTAAGTATGACATGTGATCTATTATGCATGGAATGTAGGCACATCCTAGAGCTAATATGTATAAGTCTAGGCATATACCCGACTACTTCGTCATGTGCAAAATATTCGGTGACTCATGGTCGTGAGGAATTAGTCACGAATGACATTCCTCGATTACCACCATCCATGCACAACAATGACTTGGATGCTGACTGTAAGACCCCGACCCGAGTGAACCCGATCAGTGTTAATTAAGTTGAGTGTTAGTCTTAAGCGTGATTAGTAGTCTTTGATTAAGTTGGGTTTGGAATAGCTTTTGATATAGTTTTGGGGCCCTTTGGGGGTTCCTTTGTATGACCTTGCATGTACTTGAGGATTTATCGGAGATTCTTGCATTCATTGTTTTAATCTCATTTTATTTGTATTGTTAATCCCTACAACTTTCATGTTGATCCCGTCCCCGTTCGAGACCCCGAAACCCGATTTCATAACCTTGAGGGCAAAACAGTCCTTGTACACTAAATCTGTACCCAAAACTTGATATTCCCGAAACCTACGAAACATATACTTTTTGGAAACTAGATAATTCGGCAATCATTTCTTCCTTCTTCGTCGAATTCATCCGAGATCTCGAAAGACATGATTTCAGCCCAGAGAGTGTCTTAAGTAGTGAGACTCATTCTCATTTGCTTATATAAGGAGAACCCATCTTCTTTCCTTTCCCTTTTCTTAGCTCAACTCCAATCTCAACCTAGGGTTTCCATTTTCTTCCTTCTTGCTCTTGCCTCCCATCACCAAATCCACCAACAATCTTGCATAAATTGAGAGGTTGAGATCATCATCTTCTTCCTCATCACCATAGCTTTCTATTGATACCATTGCTAGAGAAAACCCTCCATTCTAAGATCTTCTTTGAGTTCACCTTGCCCATTTGGAGAACCTACAAATAAGCCATCTTCTCCATATTCTAGATTTGTATTCTTCTAGTCCTAGAGAAGCTTCATCTCCATTATTGTGAGTTCAATCTTCTTCATTCATTGTTTGACCCATTTTAGGGTTTGTTTTTGGGGATTTTGTTCATAGCTTGGATCTTTGGGTTGGAAGAGTATAAGAGCTTGATTTCCTTGATTAGAAGACCCAAGGCAAGTGGATGAGTTAATATTATGAGCTTTCAATGGTTTTCATGAGGAATGTGGTTGATTTGTCATTTCCATTCATATTTATTGGCTTGCATTGATTTTTGAAATAAATGCTTTGAATGAACCTTGCTAAGTCATTTAATGTTTTGGAAACATATTGGTTTGGTACTTGTTGTCTTTTGGATATATCTTAAATGAATGTTTGTGATTTGGTTTCTCTTTCCTCTTGTGGTTGTTGTGGTTAAGAAGGAGGTGATGGAATGAACACATATTGGGGTTTTGGAGAAGTGTAGATAGATGTAATGGAGGAGCTCTTAGCTCAGTTTTATTGCAGGGATTATATGGAAGTGAGGAGAATGACTTTGAGGAGGAAAAGGGGCTCAAATCTGAATACAGTGGGTGTTTCCTGCACCTGGCGGTCAGCCAGCGGTCACCTGTCGGCTAGCCGTCTGGTGACTGGCGGCTAACCGCCAGCTAGCAGAACAGTCGCGGTTACTTTTCCAGAGAGCAACTTTTTCCTCCTGAAAGCACGGTCAGCCTCACGGTTAGCAAGCGGCTAACCGCCTAACCCATCGGCAGCTAACCGTCAGCCAACCGAACCATTTCGGTTACATTTCCAGTAACCTGTCTTTCTATCAGGCCAACCGCGGTCAGTCTCGCAGTCAGCCAGCGGCTAACCGCCATCTGACCGCTAGGTAACCGAAATCACCCAGACGACCATTCCAGATAGCTCCTCACTCGAGCGAACTCTTCGGTTCGCTCGAGCGATGAGCTTTGTCGGTCAAAGGCTATGTTGGGACAATGATGAACTATTTAAACGTTTTGGGGACTATTCATTGAGAACCCCTCTATGTCAGGGAGATTTACTAAGCAATGTAAGAGGCTATTTGAGAAAGAATCCATATCACGAAGATGTCATTCGAAGTTTTGAAAATTCAAAGTGTATAAGGAGCCCGGAATGTCCCCAAACTCAAAGAGTACCAAATTATTATTAGATCAACATAAGGGATCCCTATTCACTTCAAATAAATCTTGAACCCGATACTTTACCCGAAATTTCAATTATTTATTGTACTTTATCGATCCCGAGATTTATACTACATGTCTTGTTTTCCCGAAAGCATTGAAGTACACTTACAATGGTTACTTGTCTTGAAGTGCATTGCACCACATGAAACGACAATGTGCCCTTGAGCACCCCCGTCCTGCCCGTTTGTTTATTTGTACTCGATTTACTTGCACATGTCTCGATTTGTTATTTGACCTATTAGTCAGCACCACTAAGCTTGGATAACCATGTTGGTCTGATCCACAGACTTGGAGATCCCCCTCTTGTCCCGCCATCTGCAGTTTGGATACCGCTACCCGGTTATTACCGTGGTCTTGTCCCGATGCCGCAGATTGCTACTGTGGTTCCCGATGCCCGGCTCGCTACCGTGGTCATGTATAGTATATGTATATGTATATGTATTTATAAGATCCACTGTTTCTCATCACCTCGAGTGACTGAGATCAGTGCCTAGTTATTGCTCTGTCACTTTAGTGATAGAGGACTTAGCTTCGCGTGGTTGCCATCTTGCTTGTTTCCCGTTTCCTTTGTTACCTTACATGTTTTACAATGCCTACTTGTATTTGAATAAATGTTTTATCTCGTTTATAGAAATTGTTATTGAAACAGGGTTAAATGCTTTTGAAGGTAAATTCATTTATTATCATATTGTCATTATATTTTACCTATTTGCCAAACCATCGTGTTTGACCCACTTTTTGGTACTCAGGTCTCGTTGTTGGTTTTCCCGAGGAGGAGCACGAGGAGGCGGTCGGAGAACCGCAGCAGTAAGTCGAGTGGCATGCTGATGATGTCATTTAGACATTGGATTGCTAGAGAGAGATAACATTTTAGGAAAACTTTTAACCATTCTTTCGGGGATTTGTATTTTGTTTATATTGGCCTTTGTTGGCCTCTAATTTTGGGAAATGTAATTAAATGATCTTTGTATAAACTTTAACTTACCTTTGGGTAACATGCGAATGATCATTGCTCATTCTGATACGGTATTATACTTGTATTATTGTCTTTATGACTAGAGATGGATTGAATATTTGATTTGCTACACGCTTCCGCAATTAACAGAAATGTTCATATATGGTTGTGATAATCCTCACCGCAGACACTTGTGGGAAATTAAATAAATATATGGCATTAAACCGATGTGGTACATCATCATTAATCTCAATCCCGGATTAGTCCTTCGGGCCCGGTCCGAGGTCGCAACACTGACTTCAATGTTGACGATGATGTCGCTACCCTCAATGAGGAGGCTGGAGATGAGCACATCTCTACAACTAGGGGAGTAATATGGCCCCTACAGGGCGCTCCAGTCAAACAACAAGGTGCCAAAGCAGGAGAGATGCAATGGTGGTAATTATCGGGCGCATGGCATATGCAATAGACACAATGACAAGGAATACATCGGAAGAATGAATGAAGAAGGTGTGGAAAGCAATATTAACTCTTGATTTAGAGACAATGATAAAGTTAGTTGCATTTCGACAACTAGAGAATGAAGAGATGGCCTCGTAATTTTTTGCTTTAGATAACGACCACCACTAGATCTTTATACTTAACTTCCTTAACAATGTTTAATTTGATATTTTGGGTTGTTATTTTGGACTTGTAACTCGTGATTTTGGTTGTGAGGTGGGCTCATTTATGCTTTTTTTGTTTTATGTAAGATGTTTAGACAAGGAATGTCTATTATTCATTTTGTTGGAATATTATATACACTTTTATTAATTTGTGGGATTTGTAGACAACAAATGAATTCTATTCAATTTCTTGGAATGTCATAGCTTATTTTAATTGGTTTTGTTTTCGTCTTCACCCGTAGGATGGATAGACAAGATCTTGTGTTACTGAAACTAATGTCATTACATGAACATGTCTTTTATGGTACCCTTATCAATACCTCACTAAAGACAAAGTTCAGAAATCTTGACAAAGTGGAAAGACTTATCTCAATGTGATCTTGAATGTACACCCCCATTGTAAGAACTCGACCTCTTAACCCTAGGATTAGCACTAATTAATTTTGTGGTTAGGATTACTAAGTGAGATTAGAGGAAAATAGTGATGTTTTGTGTGTTATAATAGCTTTGTGAAGTTTTGAGAGCATCTGAGTCTAGTTTGACCTCTTTTTGGAGCGTGTCTGTAATTTTGAGTGAGACCGAGGGATTATCCATAAATTCTATAAATTTGTTATTTTGAGATCACTAGATCGAGATTGTCATTCAAGACAACTTATGTGTCAACTCAACTCAATTTGAGGCCCTGAAACCCTTCAAATGACCAATTTATTCATAAATTGATAGACTTTAATCAAATAGTTGACTTTTCCCTCGAAACTTCAAAATGCATCACTTATTAGCTCAAAAATTAGATATTCACCTTCTCAACAACTTCCATGTTCAGGCCAAACTCATTCGAGGTCCAGAAAGTCCAATTGACCCTTATCACACTTTTCGAGGTGGATACCGCAGTTCAGAAAATCATAGCTTCTGTCACCGATCTCTAAAAATTTTGATCTTAAGCTTGTTGGGGAGCTCTTCTCATGACCCACACAATTCTTCTTATTTGACCAAGTTTATCCGGGGTCCCGAAGACCTTCATTTTCGCATTCAAAGTTCAATTAAATTATGACAAACTTACAAACTACCCTTTCACAAAATATATCACCAACGCTCTCCCTCTCATTAAATGCTCCCACCTACCCCACCAAACACAATAACTCCCTCATTCACTTCCTCATTTCCATCGGCCAACAAGTGAATCTTTCCTCTTCTTTTTTTCTTATTTCATTCTTTTATTCTTTCTTGGCTTGGTGAAGAACATCTACTTAGAGGCCCTCTTGCAAGATCCAAACCCACCAAGAAGCTCTACGCCGACCACGCGACATAGGTTGTTTTGGTACGAATCCATCAGCGGCCGCCCCTTCATCCATCACCCTTCTTTTTCTTAGACTTCTAAGAGGTAGACCCTCTCCCATTTTTGAATATTTCTTAGCTTAGAACCCATTTTCATCACTTGCTTTGGTTTTTAGAGGTTTGGGTTTTTTTAAGTGAATGGGTTTTATTTAAGGGAGATTTTGGTGGATTGTTTAGAAGAGATAAATCTCTTGGTTTGGAGCTTGGACTAACCATGTGCTAAGGGTTGGATCCCCCCCCCCCCCCCCCCCCCCCCCCCGTCCCCCGTTCTTCTAATTGTGTAGTTAATTTGAACTTAAATTTTTGGGGTTTTAACGGGAAAAACCCTCATACATGTGCATTGTATTGATTTGGGCCCAATAAAAATGGACAAACAAAATGGGGCCTGACTTTACGATTTTATTTTATTGTTTGTCTTTTAGCATTATAGTCGATATCGACGCTCATTTAGAACTACACTTTCAACCAACAAAAATCAGAAAGAAGGAAAGAAGGAGAAAACTCTCACTCTCATCATCTCAGGGCCTCTTGTCATCTTCCTGCTAAGTGCCAACACACTAGCCGAGACTTTGAACCCACTCCTTCTCACAATCCTCACATCTATTTGCACCACTTCCAATTCACAAACATAAAGATATACTCATCACGCTTATCTCTCCCTGAAGCCAAACCAGACCATGTTTTGTTATAAACCTACTCTGACATGTTTAACTCTGACATTCAAGTGGTTTGAGCCCATGTTCATTCTTTTAGTGTATGTAATAGATGCAAGCAAATGAAATTTTGTAAGATGATGCATTGTTGTAGGTATTGAATCTGCTGATGAAATCACAAGGACAAAATTCATCATTGTTACAATGTTCCCTGATGAGAAAAAACTAGCAAATGATGAGAAAACTAGCAAGTGGGTCCGCTCTTTTCCAGTTGGAACATCTTCACCAGACCAACCCACCTAAACAAATCTTTCCATTGAACCCACCTGTTACTCGACCCAATTACAACCTGCAAACAGCTTCATCAAACCATCAGCCCAGATCCGTTATCATCCTCGTCAAGGCCGGATCCCCCATTGACCAGACCATCATCGACGACGGCAACGAGTGGTATGAGAACACCAAGTGCCGCACCCGCCTCGTTGCTGATGGGGGGATTCTCTACCTCAGCATGGGCGTCTCTAATGGTGAGGAGGGTACCCACCTCTCGATCGGAGCAGCAAGCGACTGAGCTCTTGATCCCCCCCCCCCTCCCCCGGCCCAACCATCACAGCATCGCTCGACTAGCAGTATCTAAGTGGGTTGAAGGAGGAAAGAGTTGCGGCGTTACAAATTTCAAGGAGGCCAGAATTGGGGAGGTTCTGTTGGGGCGTAGAGTTGATAAGAAACAGCTCATAGATGATGTGATGTAGGCCCTCTATGCTTTCAAAATTTGCAGTTATGCTCATGGAATGAATCTGCTACATGCCAAGAGCCAAGAGCCAAGAGAAGGGGTGGAATCTGAATCTGGGCGAATTGGCAAGGATTTGGAAGGGAGGTTGCTTGCGTGTGGATAGTTGATATTGACTATTACAAAAAAAAAAAAAAAAGGTTAATGGCCCAAGGGACCACTTCTGTTTGCCCATTTTTATGGAGCCCAAATCAATGTAATGCCTATGTATGAGGGTTTTTCCCATTAAAACCCCCAATTTTTTTCTAATCAAGTGGAAATCGGAAGCATGTCTAATTAAAGGCACTCGCCAGAACGCTAGAACTCATTGAAGCAAAAGCCCAACAATTAGCCAGAACCAAAAATCAAAGTACATTCCCATTCTTTTATTTTAAGCAAGTGGAGTCAAAAACCCAACAGTCCTTTTCTAATCCCATTGCACAAGTCAAGAAAAAAAAAACAAATTGTTGCTTCATCTCCTCGTCTGATGTCTCCCAAAACCAAAAAAGGGAACCCAGAAGGCTAGAACTCAAACATTCTACTAGGAAGAAGAACGTAGACTGCCGGACTCACACAATTCACAAGGGAAAAACGCAAAAAAAAAGAAGAAGAAGTGGATTCGCTGCCCGTCGGCTTGCCGCCTACGTGTTGCTCCGCTGCCTACCTGCTTTCCTAACTTCCTATCGGTTGCCGCGCTGCCCGCTGGCTTGCTCCAACGCCCGCCATCCTAATCCGATCAGCTTGTTATGCACCAGTGTTGCAGCCTGCAGGTAAGCTTCTACTAGTTGCTATTTGTGTTTTTCCTTTTCTTTAACATTTTACACTTACAGTTACCAATTAAAAGTGGTTTGTGTTTGCTACCCTGTTGTCTTTTTGTGCAAATACCACGCCCCATTTGTCCTTTTATTATACTTTATTCAATTATTTGTCTTCTTTATGAGGAGATGTCCCACCCACTTTATTTTGTTTATTTTATTTCTTTATTAATTTGTGCAATATATATGCTTGAACTTGGAGATATGTCCAGAAAAAATATAAAGTAATATTAGCTATCTTGATTTGTTAAAAAATATTTATTTAAGTCCCCCCCCCCCCCCCCAAAGATGAAATCCTGGGTCTGCCCCTGGTCGGATTGACTATTGATTAGAGGCAAGTGTCTAATTAAGGGCTTGTTTGGCATCATTCCTTGGTTGTTCTTGATTCTATACTAAGATTGGGTTGTGCTGAATAAGATTGTGCTAAGAGTGGATTGTGGAAAACGTGTTTGGCATTGTTATGTCAAATTATTTAGCTGAGAAAATATCATGCAAAACTTGTTTGGCAACATTAGGGTTGTTCCAAAAAAAATGAAAAAATATAAATATGAAAATGAGGAAAAAATAGAGACAATCGAGAATGATGAATGGAATAGTCATTATATTTTTTTGAGAAAACCCTATGGCCTACAAATTAATTTCACCAAGCTAGCAGTACTAAGAATCTCATCTGTTGTAGACATGCACCCATCTCAATCATATCATACAAGGCCATCCCAAGATCTTCTTTCATGGCTTTGACATTCATCCCCTTCCATAACCAAACTCATCATCATCTTATGCATTTCTTTCCAATCCATCCATTGTGCAAATCTCCTTTATCACTACTCAAAATCCAAAAGGCTACATACGGTGGGACATGATAACGTGGGTGAGAGAGAAGTTATGGAGAAAGAAGAGGGGTGAGGATGGGAGAGAGAGAGAGAGAGTTGCAACGAGGTGGAGAGGGAGAGGTGCCCGGGGAGAAATGCATGCAAGAGAAAATCCGGAGACTGATGCAGGAGAACATCTTGATACGGTTGTATTTGTGCTAGCCGTGTTCCGAGTTTTCCACACCAAGCAAGTCAAGTTCCTAGACATCGTTCCAACGGGAGTAAAATCTAGAACAAATCTTAAGGTTACCAAACATGTTTTCCAATACCTGAACTCGTGGGAACTTGGGAACGCCTGAGTGGCATGATGCCAAACAGGGCCTAATTTGCATAAATTGTTTGGTTATCTTTTACTCTAGTTTTACATAATGGTATTAATCGTGTTCAAGTTAGAGATAGTTAATGTTTGTCATGCATCTTTGGTGATTAAGTAAATTAATTAGTGATTTTACATCTTTGGATCCCCAGTTAATCTTGTTAATTCCACTTAGGGGATTGTTAGTATTGGAAACGTGAATTAATAATGGGATTATGCTTCTTTCTGGGGCCTTAATGAAGTGGGTTTAACCTCTTTTAATCTTGTTTAAGCAATCATGGTGGACCCCACTTGTGCCCCTTGTGGACGCCATTACTCCCCTCTTGCCCAAATCCCGAGGCGGGCCCTACTGAGATCCATAACCTGCAGGTCAGTAGGCCGCTAGGCAAAGGCTACTGGCTGCTGTCCAACAGCTACAGCGGCCAGCCGACCGAGGTGGCGCAACCGGTCATGCAGCGACCAGCGGACCCGCTGTGGGCTAAAAAGTCATTCTTTTTGAGCTGTTTTTAGGGCCTTTCTTGGGTTGATTCCACTCGATTTCCTCCCCATAAATTCTGAAAATTTTGGAAAACCAATTTAGAACTTAGAAACGGAGTTTAGATGGTGCTTGAATTATGTAACTCCCACAAAATATGGATTTTTTTCCTAAAAAGGGAACCCAGAACTTAGATCATTAGTAGACCTCGTGCCTTGACCTTGACCAACTTGGTTTCCAACTGTTTTCTAACCCAAGTAAATCAAGAGGGTGTGTGGAGCACAATTACTTGCATTTTTATCCAACTTACGGCCTTGGATATTCTCACCTTTCAAATGCATCAAGTGTACAAAAATACACATAATATCCATTCCTTTGAGCGTATAAGTTTGGGAATCACCGTACTTGCATGTCTAAGATTATTTTAATCAAACTTTTCATACTTTTATCATATTTTATGCACCATGTCAACCCAGCCCTAGTAGTATGCTCTACGGGATGTCCTTGGGTCTTAGTGCGTGATTTTCGTCCTACTTGGCGATTGGATGTATCAGGATCCTTAGATTGTTTCTCGGTTAGCATGCGAGCATTCACTGCTCTTCCGAGTTATCCTCACCTTGACTTTCTACCCCCCATTTGGGTCACCTATTTCTACCCGAAATGCTGCCCGTTTTTCTGTAGGATTTTTCAGACTTAGAAAATATTACTTTAAAACCCGCTTCGACTCGATTTACTGTTTAATGCCAGACTTAACTTGGTTTTTTTTATCTTAAAAGCCGAATCAACATCTTTTTCCTTTTTTTAAGCACTCTAGTTGTCTATCAACTCCCGTACTTGCACATACATCTCTTGGGTAACAGAGTTACTCATTACTTCCTAATTAAGAACTGAACCCTGCATTCTGCATTGATTCTCGAGTCAGCACCATCAAGCTGTTATGCTAGTATTTATTATATATGGATATATATATATTGCTCGCTGCAATTTGTAGTCCTGTATATGACTTGTGTCACTAAAATACCTACCCTATTCGTGCTAGACTATGTAGGCAGGTACCCATGTGGCAAGGCCAAAGATTTCAGACGGCTATATATAAACTCCCAGGTGAGTTCAAATGTACTATCAGCATCTAGGCTATAGTCTATTTTTCTATTATTATTGATTCTGTTATTTTACTCATGCTGCACTAACTTTGTATAGTCATACTGTTACCTGATCTCTGATTAATTATGTCATAGATATTCTGCTTTGTACCTGCAGACTATGCATTTTGTTTTGGATACTTGCCATCCAATTTTTCTGATCTGTGCTTGGTGCCATAGGTATGATTTCTTGACATGTACACGGATAAAGTCTCAAAGGAGGCAATTGTTGAGCCGCATGTGACGTGTGATTGACGTGCAAAGGCTGTCATGTAGACTCCGTTCCTTGCACATTAGATGCGAAATACCTACGAGAATTATTTTGGGTTTTGTATTCTGTTTTACTGGCCTCTGTTGGCCTTTTATTTCGGGGGATGTAAAAATACATATTTTTTAATTTCTAATTTGAAATATGAGAATGATTTATCTTGTTGATTTATCTTGTTTACTTGTCTCGCTTTGTTATCCTCTATTTATGTTTATACCAGTATAATGATATGATGAATAGTATCATTCAGCTAGTAAGACATTAGTGATGTAATGCAGAATTCGATGAGCTCCAGGCTTCGGGTTGCACCGCAATGCAAGCTTCCGCTAAATGTACCATGATGGTGATGGATCTTGAAATTCTCACCCATGCGGATCCTGGGAAAAACAAAGATTATGCTATAGTGGCTCCCTTTAATCACAACCCCTTAATCCTACTCCCATTTGGGGTCGTGACACCCATAATGTCCTGAAGTATTCAAAATGAGTAGTGGTTATTTCCTTTTATTGGCCAATGAGTTATAATGTACGGACCTTTTAAGAGACTCTCATACATTGACAGCGGAGGAGCAGTTGGGAATATTTTTATTCACTATTAGCCATAGCCAGAGAAATTGAATAATGCAAAACTTGTTGCAACATTTAGGAGAGACAATCAACCAATACTTTAATAAGACAGTGGATACGATTATAAAACTCGCGCCGTATTATGTGTAGCAATCCAAAGGAGTGTCCACTTGAGATTGCAAATAATCATTTGCTCTACCCAATTTTCAATGTAACATTTTAAACAATTAATTGCAAAATTATATGCTATATTTTATTGCATGTTGTATTTGTTTATAGGATCGTGTTGAAGCGATAGAAGGTATACATATCCCCACATGGGTTAGACTTGAAGGGTGGATTATAAAAAAATGTTATGGCCGTTGTATCATTTGATATGAGTTCAAGTATGTTTGCGGATGGAAAGGATCAGCCTCAGAGTCGAAGATTCTTCAACATGCAATTTGGAAATGGCCCCAAAATAGGTTACGTGTTCTAACTGATAGTAAACTTTGACCCATTTGTTATTAAATGCATAAAGCCTTATCCTCTTGAAGGCATAACAAGAATTTCCTAATATTCTTTTGTAGGAAAACTTTATCTTGTAGATGCTAGTTATGTGAACATGCATAGGGCTTTAGCCCCATTTCGCAGCGTCTTATATCATCTAAAATAATGGTCCACAATGCAATCTCCTAGAACTAAACACAAGCCTTCTAACTTGCATCATGCAAAGTTATGCAATATAGTGGAAAGAACATTTTCGGTGTTGATGCAACATTTTGCCTTTCTGCAACCTGCTCTATGATATCCTATGAAGACACAAGTGAAGATTGTTGTGGCATGTTGTATTTTACACAACTTTATTCGTCGATGGGATCTTGAGGATGATTTATTTAGGAACGTATTGAATGAGGTGATGGAAGAAGATGATCTTATTGATGAAGAAGATCAAGCTATCGAAAAGAGGACAATGTCAGTGACCATAGTAATGCGGACATGCAATTTATGACAGGTCTTAAAGAACAACTATCTAAAGATATGTGAGAAGCTGGGGGCGAGGAGAATTTGATTTCACATTTCCTGGGTTTTTTTTTTTTTTTTTCATACAACTCTCTCATTTTGCATGAAAAAAAGGTAGGTGCGCCTATCTTATGAATCCAAACCTCTCTCCTCAGAGGCAAAGATTCAAGGAAAAACGAGTAGCATAGATGATTAGAAATCTGAATGTCTCAATATGTGATTATGTTGATGTCGATGCTTGTAGGTTGTCTAAAATAGCCTCAAGGATGGGTACATAAGTTGCCTCTATGGGTTCTTCTTTGTGGGTTGCTTTTGTGTGCCTCTTTTGGTTTTTTTTTTTTGCTGGCCCAGCTTTTGAGCATCATTTTCGGGTGGTACAACTCCACCATAGTTGTGTCTCTAGGCTAGGGTGCAAGTGGGGTGGAACTGCTCTTCATTATTTTGTATATTCATCTCTTTTTTTTAAGAAATATATTCTTGTCTTTTCTAAAAAAAAAAAACTCTTCTTTTTTGCAACACATGTCAAATATATCTTTCATGATACTTCGATTTCTTCTGTACTCCGAGCATTGTCAAGAATTTGTTTCTCCACTTTGTCTTCATGATCTTCTATCGTTATAGTGCATAGAGACGATATACACCTACCACATCACCCTTCTCATGCTTATTATTTCACTTCATTCATGGTCCTTCTCTTATTAATTACGGTATGAATGAATGCAATTTTTCTGCTTGTATCTTAAATGAGTGTTAATGGGGGTTGATTAAATGTAAGTGGTGTTGGGGCTGATGAATGGTGGGGTGATTGATGACTAGTGAATGGTTTACTTGCATGTATTGTAAGAGGCCATAGCCATTAATACCTTATGTCGAATGGGCCTTTGTTGAAATTTATCTTTTGCTGTTCTGTGATGGTTTTCTTCTTTTTCCCCATCCATTCGCTTATTGGTTGTGTCTATTGTATGTCTATGATGGTGTTTGAAAAATTCTACTATGGCATGTTTTCATGGCTTGCAATGTTGTTTATGTTGTGGAAATTGTTGTATATTCATGTTGGGAGTGCGGTTGATGAATAGTGGTGGTCAATGAAAGCATTTGAAAGTGAGAGTTGATGAATGGTGGTAGTTAATTAATGGTGTTTAATGAATGACAGATGGTGGTTAATAAATTGGTGGATTCACTTACAGCTGGATATGTATATACTTTTGCAATTAGATGTTTACAACTTGGTGGATTTTTCTTTGAAAGAATATAATTCTTGCTTTTGGGTGCTTGCCTCGTTTTGATGATGTGACTTTTGGGGTTATAGTCAATCATCTACATGTGCTAGTAGAGTCTCTTTTCTTTGTTGTGTACCTTTGGTTTCAATTGTACAACTATATGACATGTATGCTTCCATTAGTGAAGATTCAAGTGAAATGCAGTTTTTTTGCTAAAATTTACATGGAGATATATGAAGAGACGGAGAAATATACAGATCTCTTGTGGAATGACGGTTTTGTAGCTGTGTGGGGTGTTTTCCTAAGAGCAGGATTACGCTAGTCTCGGTAGCAGTACTGGCTCAGCTCATCCCGATCTCGGTGTACAAATTCGACAATAATGCCAAGATTCATCTAGCTCGATAATGGTATCAGCTAGGCATCTCATCTCAGCTCGGCAAACTGTTAGATTGTGTGGTCTCAATCCATCAGTTGATGTAATAAATTGATTAATTTCTTTATTTATCAATAAAATCATGATTTCCTTTCATGAGATAAATGGTGTTTTATTACTTAATGCACATGACCAATACATATGACATGATGGTTCATGAGATGAACCGGGTCTCATTAGTATATTAGATGTGATATATGTATATGAATGAGATCCACATACGGGAGACATGTGTCACAAATCTTATACTTAAAAATATCTTCACAACCAGTGATAAGACTGGGCATCTCATCTGATAAGGGTGCAGCACTTTGATCACTATGAGATAGTGTGACTTGTCTCGATCATAAGAATGTAAGATTCTGGATCATGGTGCTGGTACATTGGATGTATTGAATGACCATGAGAAGCACCTTATGAATATTGTCTCGATTTTAAGGTCTACTCTCATAATTTCATAGCAATAGGCTCTCAATCCTGAGACATTGATGAACTCAAGTTTTTATCTATTCATTTGCTTTGAATCACCAATGAGTGAGGTCAATTGTAGGTCAACACCTCGGTGTCTTGGGTACATGGTAGTAGGACTATGGGAACATACAATGATCAAGATGGAATCTATCTACATTATCCCCTTGTGCCAATTAATGGATTTGTCATTAGTAAGTGCGCACCCATCTTGATTAAGAGTTAATTGGATGGTACTGATGATTATTGTGATTAATTGGGACTCAAGGATAATAAGATGTGGGTCTAAGATTGGATGAGACATATTCATTCCAATTGATCCATGGATATTGATAGAGGGGTCTACTTGTGGTAATTGGAAAGTTTAGGGTCTTCATTATAATTTATTCCTAAGACTGTAGTGCAATTTCATTTATATAGTGGTGTTATTTGTAATTAACTGTGGGCCCGGATTGCACATGAGATGTGGGGTCGCGGTGTCCAAGTTAGAGCCAACTTTCTTTAGAATCCCTAGTGGTCCCAATACTAGCCCAAGTTATTAGAAAGATACTAATCCTACTTGAACTCTAAAAGGAAGGAATTAGAAAGTTATTATTTCTATTTGAAGTGAGACTTCTAATAGTGGTAATAGTTAAATTACTAATTTGTGTGTAAGTGGGACTTCTAATGCAATTAGTAAGAGCGAAAGAAAACGAGGTTTGTAGGCTATAGATAAGGGAAAAACCCCCTCTTGGACGTCCACCATATTGTTGCACGTCCAGCTCTCTTCCTTGTGCAAGTGTTGCTCAATTTTCTCCTCTTTTTTCTCTTCTAGTTCCTGGGAGTTTCTAGTAGGTCTTTCTCTTGGAGATCTCACCCATCTTCTTAAGGAAAGAGATCTGATAAGCGGGTCATAGTGTGGAAGACAAGAAGGTCTTGGAGATCTCTAATTACTTCAAGAAGAGTTCTTGATCAAGTTAATTGTCTTCTCCTCCATTATAGCACTACCGGGCTCCAAAGGTATAATCTACTTCTTTATTTATTGTGGATTGTTTTGGATCCATGCAGTTGCTGATTTCTATCTTTTAGATAGGTTTTGTTGTTGTACTTGATTCATGAGATAGAGGGATTACATCCTGGATATGGTTTTTGAATCAAGTGGGTCAAAATTTTTGAAAATCTATCCACGAGGCCCACCTACTTCCAACACAAACAGTGTCAGCTGGGGCCAAGCTTGATCTAGCCTTGGTAAAAGTACCGGTTACGTTCATCTCGGTCTCGGTATAAGGCACCTCGACAATAGTTCCAGGATGCGTCTGAATCTGGTCTCGGTAATAACTCCAGCTCGGTACGTCCACAAGATATGAGTACTAAACCATGATTGTACTTCCACAAAGTTACAGTTGCGTTACAGAACATGATGACAAACAAGACGGGCGCCGAATAATGATCAGGTGTCGTCTTTATCAATCACGTCCACATTAATGCGAGAGGTCATCTCTTGATTTGACCAGACAGTATCTCCACCTACCCCCAGTAAGGGAGCGCCAGGTGAAACCTCTACATATACAGGGATACCAATCCTTTCTCAGGTACACAGATGAGAACATACAATGCAACGCGTTACAGAATGCCATGCAAGATAGCATCTTATGCTAGCATACTTGCCCTTCTTCTTCATCCTTTGTTCAGTGATAGCACTAACTCAGGCATCAGAGAGCCTTCGACTGACAGCAGCCAGGGTCTCTGATCTCTATTTCTCCTTTCGTTTCAAGTTTTAAGGCGATCCATCTTCCGCAAAGAAGCTTAAACATCAAATCATGAGTCTCACACTCACTTAATCTAAGTCCGTAATTTTTAGGCACTCACAATTGACGCCGTCTGTGGGGAATGATAAAAAATGTCATGCCTCAAAAAACGGCGATGGATCCATAAAGCCCCACCACCACCACCAGCGATCCCCCATTGAAGGAGTCTCGGGGAGAGTCTGGTGCGACAGGCGTGAAAAGACCTGTAACTCAGACAGGTTCATCAGCAGAGGGGGTGACGGCACCTCCCTAGCAAAACGCTCTTCCACCAGAGCACCCCCAGTAAAATGCTACCCTGCTGGAGATTCCCTCACGGAGCAAAGCTCCAGCAGTGGCCTCGGCGACATCACCAGCCACGACTCAGGTAAAAGCACAAACCTAACAGGAGTTTCAGTTGCGGCCTCGGTGACAGCACCGACCACAGCTCAACTTCTTCAGTTGATAACTCCAGCAGTGGCCTCGGTGATAGCACCGGCTACTGTTCGGACAATCTCAATCTTGACAACTCCAGCAACGGCCTCAGTGATAGCACCAGCCACAACTCGGACAGTTCCAATCTTCACAACTTCAACTGCGGCCTCGGTGACAACGCCAGCCTCAGCCCAGTTTCTTTAAACATAAAAGCTTCAAAGTGGCCTCAGTGATAGCACCAGCTTCAGCGTCGGACCTCAGTGGCAGCACCAGCCTCGACTTATAAAGGCCCGACAATGGCCTCGGTGATAGCACCAGCCACGACCCGGACAGCTTCACTCACGACAACTTTGATCATCGCCAAGTTACAAAACTCAGCAAGAGTCTCAGCTTGGTGACAATACCAGCATAGAAGAGACTACAGCTTGGTTACAGGACCAGCTGCAGAATGCCGCAGTTACAGAAGTCGGCAAGAGTCTTAGCTCGGTGACAGCACCAGCATAGAAGAGACTACAGCTCGGTTACAGAACCAGCTACAGAAAGTCGCAGTTACAGAACTCGGCAGCAGTCTCAGCTCGGTGAAAGCACCAGCATAGAAAAGACTACAGCTCGGCTACGGAACCAGCTGCACAGAATGCTGCAGTTACAGAACTCGGCAGTAGTCTCAGCTCGGTGACAATACCAGCATAGAAAAGACTACAACTCGGTTACAGAACCAGCTGCAGAATGCCGCAATTATAGAACTCGGCAAGAGTCTCAGCTCGGTGACAGCACCAGCATAGAAGAGACTACAGCTCGGTTACAGAACCAGCTGCAGAAAGCCGTAATTACAGAACTCGGCAGTAGTCTCAGCTCGGTAAAAGCACCAGCATAGAAGAGACTACAGCTCGATTACGGAACCAGCTACACAGAATGTTGTAATTACAGAACTCGGCAGCAGTCTCAGCACGGTGACAGCACCAGCATAGAAGAGACTACAGCTCAGTTACAGAACCAGCTGTACAGAATGCTGCAATTACAGAACTCGGCAGCAGTCTCAGCTCGGTGACAGCACCAGCATGGAAGAGACTGTAGCTCGGTTACAGAACCAGCTATATAAAGCGCCCAGTTATGGAACTCGGCCAAAATCTCAGCTTGGTTACATAACCAGCCAACTTGGTCACTGGACCAAACGTGCAACGTTCCAGATTATGGAACTCGGCAGCTATCCTAGTTCGGTTATGGAACCAACTATGCAGTTAAAGAACCTGATGGCTTCCTATGATAATCTAGTTCGGTTGTGGAACCACCTAAAAGTTTTCTATCTCTAAAGATACAAGTACTTCTTAAAGTTATTTAAACTTAAGTGCAACTGGAATTCCGGTTGTTGAACCGAGTTCAATTAGCCTAAGTCACTTCTGGTTATGGAACCGCAGTCATTTGCCCAATGGTCATTCAGTCGGTTATTGAACCGAACTCAACTACTTGGTCAAAGATCGAGCGTTTGTGCTAAGAGCCCAGTTGTGGAATAGAAGTCAAGCACACATATGTTATTATCAGAAGAAATGACAAGGCAAGTATGGAAGAAAAAAATCTATTCATTGATTGAAGAATAGTACAGAGTTCTTTACACTTTCATTACAAAGAGAAAAAGAAAAAGTACATCAAAAAGAACTTCAAGAAGCAGTAGCCTCGACGTTGATGTCAAAGGGCTCAGTCGTGGTGGCTTGGGGAGTTCCTCAGGCGGAGTCGGGACAGCTTCCGCAGCAGCCTCAGCAGTGGGGGTAGAACTCGACTCGGGCTCAGGGCAAGAAAACTTGGGCAAGTCCTGATAGACAGGATGATCTTCGAGGATCCCCACCTTCTTCGGTGCAGCTCGACACCCGAGCTCGATCAGCACCGAGCTTATATTCTCGACTTGGGCCTCATACTCTCTTGTAGCCGCATCCACCCCTTCCTGAAAAGATGTATTAATCTTAGCTTGGAGCGAGGCTTGAAGGTCGACTTTCTCCTTGTGCACCAATTTGAGCTCGGCATCCCGTTTTACCAGCTCAACCTCAAGTTCGAGAATCCGCTTAGCCTTGATCGCGGCCACACCTTTCAGCTCGTGGGTCTTAGCTTTCACATTGTAGATCTCGTTGAGCTCAAACTCGAGTTCTACCCCCTGGCTATCAATCTTCTCCTCCACCGCCTTCAGCTCCTGACTACTCCCCTCCAAGGCCGCAGCAAGTTTTTTCTTCTCTGCTTCCAGCTTTTCGACCTTGGAGCCGCTTTCACGGGCCCTCTCCAGGACCACCTGAACCCTCTATGCAACTTGAGAAGAAAAGCAAGCATCAGAAGAATAGCTAGCAAGATCGAAAGATACTCAAAGATCTGAGATGGAAACTTACCGAGAAGACCGACTACAAAGACGAGGCCAGCAGCGTCACATCGTCTGCTCCCTTGCGCCTCTACATGTCGAGCGGTATGGCACATGCATTGGCGAGAGCAGCAACGACTAAATGACTGCTGGTTAGACAGTCTTCTACCGTCATGGGCCTCCCAGGCCCGAGCTGGAAGTTTGGCCTCCATAGAGCCGCCCCCGTGGGCCCTCACCCCTGGGCCTTTTCTCCCTCAGGGCCCTCTCTCTTACCTCTTCGGCAAAGTGTTGCTGAGCTCCCGAGCCTCGGCCCTCAGACTGTGACCTCTTCTCAGCCCGACCTCCCTCTCTTGTAGTCTCGGTGGAGTGCTGCCTAGCTGCACCAGCACCAGCAATAGTAACTGTACCAGCAGCACCACCAGTGGCAACAACAGTTCCAGCAGCAGCAACAGCAGTTCCAGCAGCAACACCAGCAGCAGGAACCCCGGCGCTCCCCTAGACCGGAGAGGTGGAGGGAGCTCGAACTCCAAAAAGTTTCGCCCCTAGGTCTTTCACCTTCACAACAGGGCGTATTTTCTCCATCTCCTCTCCCCTTTCTTTTTCTCGGTTGGAAGGGGACGAGTAGGCCTCAACGAGCTCGAGTTGGCGGGCGCAAGTTCCTTCCTTTTGATGTAGGTATGGTACCTCAACTCGTATCCGAGCAAGGACCAAGCAGCTCGCTCATGGTGGCCTTGATACTCGCGCACGAGTCTCAGTCAGCTGTCGTTTCTTTTCCAGCCGGCGCGCTCAACCCCCAGCTTCCTCTGGCTGATTTCTGCACGACAAAAGATAACATCAGCTCGGCAAAACAAAAGAAGGAAGAAAACAGAAGCTTTCTGAGCTCGGTAGTTACTTGGAGGAACCCTGAAGTGTCGAGGAATCCTGTACAATTTCTCCACTTCGGTCTCTTCCTTGCCGAACTCCTAGTTCCCAGAGACGAGCAGACAATCGTCCCCGGCATGTCTGTTTAAGTCCTCCAAGTCGTGGACAAAGGGATCTAACTTCAGCTTCCCCCCGGAGGTAATAACTATGATCGTCCCTCGCGGTCTTACAAAGGTCATATACATTCTCGATGTCATGGACACCGAGGTTAATGCCCAAAATCTTGTTGAGCTCGGCGACGCCCATTATTACCTTGTAACCATTGGGCATTAGTTGGCATGGGCCGAGGTGCCATGTCGCCAAGTAGGCCCTAAGAAGAGGGTGGATGGGGAACCTAACCCCTCCCTCTATTATTGAAACTAACGGGAATGGCATCCAGCCATCCCGGAAGGAGTAACCCTCAAAGGGGTTCTTCGGGTTATCTAGTTTGGTTGGGACATCCTCTGGGATCCCATACATCTCCCTAAAACCAGCCATGGCCTCAGGGGTGTCTGCCCAACTCCTATAAGATCCCATTTTTCTAATAGATGGAGAAACCGGAAAGGGCAGAAGCAGAAACCCTAAATCCAGAAGCAGAACCCCTAAATAGAGAATAAAAGGTGGTGCGCAAAAAAAAGGGTGAGGAAGAAGACTCACAGAGAAAAGAAGGAGACAGTCTCCAGACTTGGGTTTGCTAAGTCAGGATTCCGGCAGGGTTTTCCTCACTCTTGCAGCAGAGCTCTCTCTGATGAATGCCAAAAGTGAAGAGACGAAGGAGGAAAACCCTATTTATAGACGGAAGGGCTCCCGTTCAAATTCCTAAAGGCACGCGTCGCTTCGAATTCGCTGAACAACCAACCAGATGGAAACACGTGGCATTGCCAGTTCATCTCCCACTGAGATCCAGACGCTCTATTAAATGCCTTGGGAAGACAAAACAGCAATGTACTATTTATTGCCTCGGGCAGATGAAGCGTCACCAGCCTAATATTTATTACCTTGGGCAGACGAAGCATCACCGACGTGCTATTTATTGTCTCGGGCAGGCAAACAGACTTCATGATAAAGATTAGATGTCATCAGCCAACACCGAAATGGAATTCAAATTGATACCTCATAGTCTCTTAACACAATGCTTAAATCTCGACCTAAAAAAGTTGGAGAACGCCAAGAGGTCACGAGCTAGGGGGCAATTATGTGGGGTGTTTTCTTAAGAGCATGATTACGCTAGTCTCGGTAGCAGTACCGGCCCAGCTCATCCCGATCTCGGTGTCCAAATTCGGCAATAATGCCAAGATTCATCTAACTCGGTAACAGTACCAGCTAGGCATCTTATCTCTGCTCGGCAAACAGTGTCATCTAGCGCCAAGCTTGATCTAGCCTCGATAAAAGTACCAGTTACGTTCATTCGGTCTCGGTATAAGGCACCTCAACAATAGTGTCAAGATGTGTCCGAATCTGGTCTCGGTATCATCTCCAGCTCGGTACGTCCACAAGAGATGAGTACTAAACCATGATTGTACTTCCATAAAGTTACAACTGCGTTACAGAACGTACTGACAGAAAAGACGGGCGTCGGATAATAATCAGTTGTCGTCTTTATCAATCACATCCACATTAATGCGAGAGGTCATCTCTTGATCTGACGGGACAATATCTCCACCTACCCCCACTAAGGGAGCGCCAGGTGAAACCTCTACATATACAGGGATACCAATCTCTTCTCAGGTACACGGAAGAGAACATACAATGCAACGCGTTACAGAATGCCATGCAAGATAGCATCTTATGCTAGCATACTTGCCCTTCTTCTTCATCCTTTATTCAGTGATAGCACTAACTCAGACATTGAGCAGCCTTCAGTTGACGGCAGTCAGGGTCTCTGATCTCTATTTCTCCTTCCTTTTCATGTTCTAAGGCGATTCATCTTTCCCAAAGAAGTTTAAACAGCAAATCATAAGTCTCACACTCACCTAATCTAAATCCGTAATTTTTAGGCACTCACAGTAGCATTGTTTATTAAAAAAAAAAATGTGGCTATTTTTTTTGTTGTAGGTTGGAGAATAGTGAGAGTGGAGGTGGCTATAAGTTGTGTGACTGGTGTGTTTTTTTTTTTCCTTTGTGTGTATGTGATGTGAGAGGCCGAGGGATGAGTGAATTTGGTTTGTGTTTTGGGTGTATGTAATGTGATTGTGATGGGAGAGGTCGAGGGATGAGTGAATTCGGTTTGTGTTTTATATGTATGTGATGTGATTGTGATGGGAGAGGCCGGGGTTTTTTTAAAGTGTATGCTCAAGTAATGTTTTCATTAGAAAAAGTTTTGTTGATTCTTTTTTTCTTTTTTTGGGAAATCTTAGCATGGTTTTTACATGAAACTTGTAGAAATAACATTGAAATTATTACAATGTATGAAGAAACAGAGAAATGTACAGATCTCTTGTAAAGTTTGGGTCTTGCACTGCTTTGCTATCATCTTTGGACAACAGTAGGCTTAGTTTTTTTTTTTTTTTTTGCTATTCTTATCAAAACCTAGTTTGTATTTACATGAATTGCAGTAGTCAGTGACTTTAAAAATTACAGTTTTCTGGCATTTGTGTCATTTGTTTAGATGTTGCAGGTGACATGAATTGTGGTAGTCTGTGGTGTGAACTTAAAGCAATAAAGGGGCTCACTAGTTTTCTTTCTTTCTTTTTTCCATTTTTTGAGTTATTATCCTGTTGACTTGATCTTAGTGCTATAAACTAATCTTTTTCATTTTCTTTTTTCGGCCCAAGTTTTTTCCTTCTTTCATTTGGTTTTGAGGAAGTAGGACTATTTAAACCCATGCAACTGCCCATTTTTAAGGAGAAACTCTGTCAACAATGAGTGAACTCAGTCATGGTTGTTTATTTGGTATATATCTTATTTTTTTCTACTTTTGATATTGCATCTTTTTCACGTCTTTGGGGCTGCAATTTTTTTTCACTCATGTTGTCCACTGTAAAAATGACTGAATAAGTCTGTTGTAGAGATTGTAAGCCATTTGGCAAGTAACAAGGTTTGTTTCCAAGTCTATATACATCAATAACTTACAATCCTAGAAAACTGCAAATTTTTGAAAGACAAAGGCCATCTTGCATGTGTAATAATCATCTTACATGTGATAATTTTCCAGAATATCCTTTTGATATGAATTGGGGAATTTTATCAAGATTTATGTAGATAAATCTTTTGTCTACCAAATTGGTAAGTTACTAATTCCAGTCTTCTTGGTAAGTTACTAATTCCAGTGACTTCTTCATGTTTTCCTCATGCTAGTCCTTTTTTTTTTTTTGGGGTAAGCCAGCCTTGATTGTGATTTTAGATGTAGTTACAGTCTACAATAGCTTTTGTTTTTCATTTTTTGGGAGTTTTTTTTTTTTTTTCAGTGTTCACTTGCCAATGATGGCAATCTTTGTCATAGAGAACCTGAATCAAGTGACAAAACAACAGCTTTTAGCTTATATATGCTATATGGAGTCTAAACAAATTTTCCCTTTTGAGAGTTTTCTCTTCATTTTCAAGAGAAATGAGGAAAGAACATTTCTTATATCCTAAAATGACATGGACACATAGCCAGCAGACAAAGTAATCCAAATATTCAAATTGTTGATTCTCATTACATCTTACACAAGGATTTTCCCCATGAGCACTTCTATTCCGTGGTGGCTACATTAAAACACCAAGCATAAGATTCTCCAAAGTATCAAGCACCTAGCATTGTGAAATACTAACAAGGGGAAAAACACCTCGAGTCCTCGACACCTCCAAAATCAAAGCAAAAACCATCTACTTCTGTAGTTGCAGGAGGTTTGAGGAACCTGATCTTCTGGGAATGTTCTTTGTAACAGGCCAATTTCTAAAAAACTATCATGCCTGACACCCATTGTGGAAACATGTCAAGCACAAGTGAAGATAGCTGTTATGACAACATCTTTATAGAAATAAGTACCTCGTACCGACTTTAGATTCCATCGCATGTATTCATACTCATGCAACTACATCTTCAGGTAATGATTGTAACCACCAAATTAGTGGCCTTAGAAAGGATGTTAAAATGAAAATAAAATATCCACATTTCAATGAAAAATAGTAGAACTTTGATGAACTAGCCTAAAAGACCATCATAAATTGATCATTTAGTTTTCAACAAGTTGTTGCACGTACAGTTTTGTGTCCTTGTGAAAGAGCTATAGATGGATGTTGGCATTTGCTAGTTACACTATAGTTTGAACCCCTTTTCAAAATATTTAACTTGTTCTTCACAGTATATTGTAATCATTAGCATTAAGTATATTGTAATCAAGACTTTTTGAATTGAATCACAAAAGATAAAAATCCTTTTGGTATTCTATTGCGTTGTTTGAACTGTTGAGTAACTCTAAAAGAAAACTATTTTGCTCTTAGCTTTTCATAATTAACTGTAAGAAAGCCATAAAAAATCATTTTAAAAAGAAAGAAATAAAATCCAACAATAGTTAACATCTGAATGAGTGTTAAATGGGGTTAAATTGGAGATGGTGCTTAGGAATATAAGATATGATGGGTGCAGTAGTTTCCAAACAGCCCAAGTATAATCCACTAAAATCATTTTTCAAACACTAGTTTAAATAAATGAACATAAATCCAAGTAACACAATGCAAAGCAACTCTTTATTAACTGGAAGCATATATCTTGACTATCCAACTGCGAAATCTAGAACACTACAGTGATTGCTTATAATAAAGAAAATATCAAACACTGCGAGAAAAAGCAAAGGAATCATCTAACGACTCACATGCAAAAGAACCATGAAAAATCAATCAAAAAGAAGTTGATGAGGCTGGCTGCAGATCACTGCGACTTCCACCTTCTTGTGTTGATGCATCAAAGAAGTCCTGCAATGCTATCATTTTGACGGAGCTGTGCTTCATGCTCCCTATTGCTTCCACACTCGCTAATGCCCCAGCAACGGTGGTTATAATGGGTACCTTATAAGCAAGAGCCATCCTCCTCAGCTGCCGACCATCTATCTGATCAAGTGCATCATCAGAACTTGTGATAACCATCAGTTGGATCTGACCATTAGTAATCATGTCGGCAGCATGGGGCCTCCCCTCATGCAACTTTAACACCCGCCCCACTGGGATACCCTCCAATTCCAGCACATGTGCAGTCCCTGATGTTGCCACAATCTTGAACCCCATCCCGACAAAGGCTTTCGCTATTGATGGGAGATGTCGCTTTGTCAGGTCATTCAGGCTAAGGAACACTGTCCCAGAGGCTGGTAGCTTCTGCCCTGCCGCAATCTGTGCCTTGGCAAATGCAAGTGGGAATTCGAAGTCAATTCCCATGACCTCACCAGTGCTGCGCATCTCTGGACCAAGCAGCACATCACAGCCCTGAAACTTCTCAAATGGAAGCACAGCTTCCTTCACTGACACATGGGATGGGATCACCTCCTTTGTGAATTCAAGGTCGACAATTGACTTTCCCGACATGACAAGAGAAGCATACTTTGCCAATGGGTGCCCAATTGCCTTTGAGACAAAAGGGACAGTGCGAGAAGCACGGGGGTTTGCCTCGAGCAAGAAGACCTCCCCAGATGCAGAGATTGCATATTGGCAATTCATGAGCCCACACACATTAAGTCTTTTTGCTAGCTTTGAAGTCCATGACCGGATTGTTTCCAAGCATACAGCTGAGACATTCTTTGTGGGGAGCAAACAGGCTGAATCACCTGAATGGACACCTGCCTGCTCGATATGCTCCATGATCCCACCAATGACAACATTCCCATAAGAGTCTGCAAGAGCATCAACATCAATCTCGCAAGCATCAGATAAATACCTATCAATCAAAACAGGACGTTCAGGGTCGACTTTGACTGCATTTTCTAGATAAGTCACAAGTTTCTCATCATTGTAAACAATCTCCATAGCTCGCCCGCCTAACACGTAAGAAGGTCGGACAACCACTGGGTAGCCAATCTCCATGGCAATGGACAAGGCATTAGCTTCACTCTTGGCTATGCCTCCTTTAGGTTGTTCAATACCCAACTCCTTAAGGATCGCATTGAACCTCTCTCTATCCTCAGCTGCATCGATAGAATCAGGTGTGGTCCCCAATATCCGTACATGGCCTTTTCCGCTGGCAGACAAAGGTTTGTGCTCATCCAAGTAGCGCTGTATAGGGAGTGCCAACTTAAGAGGGGTTTGTCCTCCAAACTGCACAATGATTCCAGCCGGACGCTCCAAGTCAATAATGTTTAAAACATCCTCAACTGTTAATGGTTCGAAGTAAAGACGGTCACTTGTATCGTAATCTGTAGAAACTGTCTCTGGGTTTGAGTTCATCATGATTGTTTCATATCCAGCCTCCTGAAAGCAATAAGTGGACAGACAAAGTGTCAGCATAGCAAAAAACTTATATCAAAAGGACCATTGCAATCCAATTTTTTTAGAGAAAATCTAATAATAGAAAATGAGTGCCATATTTTCAAGTGCTTAAACATTAAGGGAAAACAACTAAAACCAAAGAAAGAAACAAACCCGAAGAGCAAATGAAGCGTGGCAGCAGCAATAATCAAACTCGATGCCCTGACCAATGCGGTTGGGTCCCCCACCCAAAATCAACACCTTTTCCCTTTTGGAAGGAGCTGATTCACATTCATAGTCATAACTAGAGTACATGTATGGAGTGTTTGCCTCGAATTCAGCAGCACAAGTATCAACCCTCTTATAAGCCGGTACTACACTGAGTGACAAGCGCTTGTAGCGAACTTCACTCTCAGTGGATGAAGTTGCAAATGAAATCTGCTTATCACTGAAGCCTCTTTTCTTCACTTCATAGAAGTCATCCTTCGTCAATTGAGGCAAGGTCCGAGCTAAGAGAAAATGTTCCACATCTACCAGCTCTTTTAGCTGAGAAAGAAACCATTTATCAATGAAACTCAGTTCATGAATTTCATCCACCTTCATTCCTTTCTTCATTGCTGCATATATTGCATGGATACGTTCAGGAGATGGGACCCGGAGACTGTATTTCAACTGATCCCAGTCCCAGTCTAGTTCCTTAATAGGTGCACAACCCCAGCCATAATAACCACACTCTAATGACCGAACGGCTTTTTGGAAAGACTCCTGGAATGTTCTTCCCAATGCCATTGATTCACCTACTGACTTCATCTGAGTAGTCAATACTGGTTGTGAACCAGGGAACTTCTCAAATGCAAAACGTGGTATCTACAAGATCAAAACAGAGATGTTACTACAAATACATGATAAGCAGAACAGATTCTTTTCATGCTAAACATGTCAAACTAAAGACAGCACATGACCTACATTAGTCAAGAGATAAATGGAAAAAAAAGAAGAAGTAAAGAACAGCTGTAAGCATTGATACATGGTTGGCATGGCTTCCAGAGCTAATAAAAATGGCTTCTGAGATGTCCTTATATTTACAAATGGGACTGCATTTTTTCTACAGTATTAATATTCTAGGAGAATACATCCTAGGTTAATACATTATTACAACAAACTTGCAATCCAAAGAATTAAACAAACAGTGCAGCATATCCAAATGTTGTTGAGGTGACATCCAGAAGTAAAATACTATTAGGGAGAGAGTACAGGAGCATTTTGTTAGTAAGAGAGATATGATGTTTGAGAGGGTATACTTAATTCTTTTGTAAAAATATTATGAGATATGTCCCATCTTCTAATAAGCAGAGTGTATGCAAATCAAGAACCTTTTTTTTGTTTTTTTTGAATTGTAAGTTGGAAGTTGCCACAAGGAAACCAAGCTAAAGATCAGTAACATAGGACAAGTCCTTACCGTCGCCCAATTTGTCAAGCATAGCATCTCATTAATCTAAAGAAAAGTAGAAAACTGCTTCCAAAACTCCCCAAAACTACCGATCAACCATGAAAGAGGATGAAAAATCTCAACATATTACACAATCAACATTATCAACACCATCATCATCATCAAAGCCTTATCTAATAAATGTGAGGTCAGTTAATAATGTAATTAAGGAGATAGTCAGGTGAAACAACAATTAAACGCATCAATTTTATCACATTTATTTTTATTAATATTGACAAATTTAAGAATAATAAAGGAGATAATCAGGTCACAAAAAATGATTTAATAGTTCTCATGTAACATTTTTAAAACAGGAAAGATATTGATCACAAAAAAACATTACTTACCTTAGTCACCACATAATCTATAGAAGGCTCAAAACTAGCTGGTGTTTTCTTCGTGATGTCGTTCGGGATCTGGTCCAATGTATACCCAATAGACAATTTAGCAGCCATCTTAGCTATGGGAAATCCAGTAGCCTTTGATGCCAATGCCGAGGACCTCGACACTCTAGGATTCATCTCTATGACCATTACCTCACCATCTTCCGGATTGACAGCAAACTGAACATTTGAACCCCCGCACTCCACCCCAATTTCTCTTATAATCGCGACCGAATAATCCCTAAGACGCTGATACTCTTTGTCTGTTAGCGTCTGGGCGGGAGCAACAGTAATTGAGTCCCCTGTGTGCACCCCCATCGGATCGATGTTCTCGATGGAGCATATAATCACCACATTGTCTGCCAAATCTCTCATAACCTCAAGCTCATACTCCTTCCATCCCAACAGAGACTTCTCCACCAAAACCTGAGAAGTAAGACTTGCAGCAAGGCCTGATTTACATATATTTTCGAATTCCTCCCAATTATAAGCAATCCCTCCTCCTGTCCCACCCAGTGTAAACGCTGGACGAATGATTAAAGGGAATTCTCCAATAGAATTTGCGATATCTACACACTCTTCTAGAGTTGTTCCAATCCCCGATGGGGGTGTCTTGAGTCCAATGTTCTCCATCGCCTGCTTAAACAGATCTCGATCTTCCGCCTTCTTGATGGCATCTAGCTTCGCTCCAATCAACTCGACCCCATATCTCTCTAAAGTGCCACTCTCCGCCAATGCGACCGCAAGGTTGAGAGCAGTCTGGCCGCCCATGGTGGGAAGGATGGCGTCAGGTCTCTCCTTCTCAAGGACCTGCTCGACCAGCTCCGGGGTCATCGGCGCAATATAGGTCTGGTGTGCCAAATCCGGATCAGTCATTATAGTTGCAGGATTAGAGTTTATGAGAACTACCTCATACCCTTCCTCCTTCAAAGCCTTGCAGGCCTGCGTCCCCGAATAATCGAATTCGCAGGCTTGCCCAATCACAATCGGCCCCGCCCCCAAAATCATGATCTTTTTCAGATCAGTCCTCTTACCCTTTCGATACCCATCAATGGATTTCTTCTCTAAATCAACAGAACCACCAGCACACCCCTGGTCGCAACGAATCGAACTGGGTCGCCTCGCAACAGTCCCAAAAGCGCGTTGGAGCTGGAAGCTCAACAAATGGGGGGCATTTTTGATACTTGGGAAACCCAAAGATCGCAACTTTGAGCTGTAGAAAGCTGGAAAGACATTAGATTTGGGAATCGAAGGTCTGAGTTTGGCTGCACCGAAGTGATTGGAGAAGGTCTGGTTCATGGCGAGACCCATAGCTGAAATGAAACAAACTAAAAAACAGATAACAGAGGTAGAAAGATGGGCTTTGTATTTATACAGTAGATGTGAGAAGATTCGATCTTATCTTTTCTAATTGTGTGTTCTACAGATGGCATAAGAAACAATCCAAAAAGGCGACGTGAGAAGATACTGAAAAACCCCAAAAAGGAAGAAAAGGCAAATTGGTTCTGAGAGAGAGAGAGATACAGAGAGAAAGTTGTAGTCCTGGTTGTACTTGTATTGTAGCTGTTGTTGCAGGCAGCTCGCTCGTAAGAGATCTTGGGGGATTCAAAATGGGAGACTAGGGTTTAAGGGATTTGAGTCTTGAGAAGGTTTTGAGGCGAAAACCCTAGCAAAATCAAAGCTAGAAGAAGAGGAAATGCCTCAGGACTCAGGACTGGAGCCAACAAAACCCTACCCGTTTTGTTTGTATCTCAGGTTCAGTAGTTCGCCGGACTACCCGAAATCTCACTTCGCGGGATCTTTGACTTTGACTATAAAACTATCATCATGTACTGTGAATTGGATTTTTGGACATGCAATTTACATGGAATCAAACTAGTGATTGTGGGGGAAATCTTAGATAGTGATAGGAAGTATTTGGATTGTGCAATTGGACCCTGCCGATGGATTTAGAGCATTGGATTGAGTCATGAAATCTAAACCATTTAGATTTATTGTCTATTTTTTTTCGTTCGGTTAGAAAGTAAGTTCATTTTTATTCAAATAATATCCACGGTTGAATTGAGGATACATTAGATATGAATTTTTTGCTATTTTTATTTTCTTCGTAATCACTTGAATTGAGGGTACGTTAGATATTATTTTTTTTGTTAATTTTGCTTTCTTCGTATCACTTGTTTTAGATATGGTTCGCCCTTTTATTAGAGGAACGATTTTCACCGACGAGCAAATCACGTGTTGCACAAGGCATGTCCAGCTAGTTAACCCCAATTGGATGCGTTCATATCATTAGGATAGGATAACTGGAAAGATCTCTTTACAACTTGATATAGCATTCTTAAATTTTTACAAAATTTTAATCATAATTTCTTTTAAATTCAATCCAATGGTAAGTAAAAACTATAAATAATGGACAACCGGGAATCACTGTGAGTAATCAACTAACAACATTTACACAAACTTGATTTACTTTTCTTTTCTTTTTTTTGTGAATTTATAAAAGCTAACTTCAACATGGACTGTCATGTCTTGGTAGGGTTGTAAACGAGTTCGTTCCAGTTCATGTCCATGGTAGAACTGGAACCGTTAAGGATAAGGTGGAACGTCCGGATCTGGACCCGGAACCGTTTCGGAAATGATTTCTTAGTTCCGGAACCAGAACTATATATGGGACACGTCTGGATACGGGTCCGGTTTAGGTAGAAGATGATATTAAAAAATACATATATGATTTTTAAAAAGAAATTTTTAAAAATTAAGATAATATGTCGGGTCTTGGGTCCACAGGTTCGAAACAAGGTGGAACAGGACCCACCCATTTACTTATCGGGGCCTAAATAAGGGACCAGACCCTGGTTTTAAAGAGTCAGAACTTTCGGAGAATCGGGAATCCATTTACATCCCTATGCCTTGGGGTGTTGACTGGTTGGGTTGAGGCTATAGCTTGTCTAAGTCCAGATTATTCGCTTATTGGGCCTAATATTCAATTTAGATCCAACCTATGGGGAGGAAATATTATAGGCATGGGCCTATCTCCCTTTCAAAATTCATATATGCGTTGTGATAAATATGTGGGCTGAGCCTTTAAACACGTATACCGGCCCCAGGCCATTTAACTATTGAGCCAGAATATTAGGCCTGGTGGCCTCACACGACTCGGGATATTCCAAGGTTTTCTGAACTGTCTTTTTCATGGGATGATACAGCTGTTTAACATATATATATATAGGGAAATATTCAAGTGAGAACTAGTTCCCACCTATTATATGAGAACTTTTTTGTTGGGCCCAACTAGCAACTCATCCAAACCTAGCAACCAATAGGGAACCCCTTTATAGTCACTAATCCCAAGGATTGACACACATCCGAATGGACTGAACCGTTGGATCGAGGGTTGAATAATTTTTTGAATATGAAGCCATTAAATTTGTGGGCCACAGATGAAGGGGTTAGGGGCATGGGTTTGGAGTCAAACTTGATACTTGGGGTGGTTTCACATAGATCTTTCCATCCCCCTTTGTCCCATCCCCAAATGGGGTTCACAATTGGGCCCCACAAAAAAGTTCTCACATAATATGTGAGAACAGTTCTCACTTGAATATTACCCATATATATATATATAAAGTATATTTATATATATAAGCATATTTGCATCAGCTATGTAGAAAGCACACTTTCCACAAACGGTCAGATTCATCCAATTTCCAAAATTGGTGGAAATGGGCCCACACAATCTATATAATTAGACCTTTTATCATGAGAGCGTACCACATCTGGAGTTACTTGAGTTCAATGAAATGAATCACATACACATGCATCAATTCCAGTGAAATTGTCCTTGTGTGGCCAACTTGGAGTTGGAGGCTTTAGCCAATCTGCTACATCAATTTGTGGGACGTTTCCTGAGAGCAAGGTTATGCTACTCTGGGTAACAGTACCGACTTGACCTATCTCAATCTCGGTAATAGTACCAAAATACATCTAGCTTGGCAACAGTGCCAGCTAGTTCCGAACTTGAGCTAGCTTTGGTAAAAGTACCAGCTGGGCTCACCTCGGTCTCAGTATAAGGCACATCGGCAATAGTGCCAAGATGCGTTCATTCCTGACCTCGGTATCACCTTCAGCTCGGTAAGACCAAATGAGATGAATACTAAGCCATGATTGCACTCCCAAAAAGCTACGGCTGGGTTACAGAACGTACTGACAGATAAGATGGGGCGCCGGATAATGATAAGGGGTTGTCATTATCAAACGATCACATCCGCATTAATACAAGAAGTCAGCGCATGATCCGATGGGACAATGCCTCCACCTACCTCCACTGAGGGAACACGGTGTGGGCTAATGAGACAGAACTTCCACCTACCCCCACTGATGAAGCACCAGATGGAAATTCCCCTTATATATATATATATATATACGAGAGTAAGATCCCAAAGGAGTACGCAATGCAATACAACATAACACAACCCAGACTTTGCCTTTCTTCTCCATTCATCCTTTGTTCAGTGACTACACTAACTCAGGCATAGGAGAGCCTTCGGCTGACTGCAGCTAGGATCTCTGACATTTGCTTCTCTTTCTCCTTTCAGGTTCCAGGCATCCAATCTTCCCCAAAGAACTTCATAGAGAAATCCTAATCCATCCCTTTTAAGTCCGTCTCATTTTAGGCACTTACAAATGGCGCCATCTGTGGGGAAATGTCAAACCAGATTTGCAAACATCAGGCCTCTAAAAACCAGAAATGGCGAAGGACGATCAAAGGCCCCGTCACTACCACCAACGGCCCCCCGCCAGAGGAGATCCGGGGGGAGGTCTGGTGCGGCAAGTGTAAAGGGACCCGTTACTCAGTTAGATTCATCGTCGAAGGGGGTGACAGCACCTCCCCGACGAAATAACCATCCAACGGCTCCTCCCCAACAAAATGCTCCTCTATTGGAGCGCCCCCAGCAGAGTGTTACCCTATTGGAGCCTCCTCCCTCACGAGATGATGATTATGACGATGACGACCCGTTCCTTGTGGATATCAGGGCTTAAAACCTTGTCATCCAGGAATAGAATGAGTTGATCCACCAACTCAAACGGCAACTCAAGGATAAGGCGAAAACCCCTGTTCAATCCGTCAGACGTAACCGGGCTCCTTCAGTTGAACAGGATTTGAGGCAAATCCTGAACAACAAGAGGCGCGACCGAGCCTATGACGAAGGCTCAAGCAGCTGCCATCTAAACGAGGAATCAAAAAGATCACGCCAAAAGCCGGAGAACAACGACGACCTCAGAGAATTGCGGTCAAGCAAACTATCCAACGCAACATGGAGGTGGTCGGTTTCACCCGAGACCGACTAAATGTCTATGACTCTGATGATCTCGGCACATCTCCTTTCTCTCAGGAGATAAGGAACTTTTCTCTCCCTGAGAAGTTCAGCATCCCGAGGTTCTTCCTTTACGACGGAACCTTAGGCCCTGCAGCACATCTCTGGCATTTCAAGGATGTCAGTATGGGGCGACGTTGGGCACCTAAACTGCAAAGTCTTCTCTTCCAATTTGGGCGACCTCCCCCTAACGTGGTTCTGCGCACTCCCAAAGGGATCAATTTCGAGCTGGCAGCAGCTCCGAAACTCCTTCATGGAAAAGTTTCAGGCGCACAAAGTCATCCAAAAGACAAACGAGGATCTCATGGCGATCAGAATGAAGCGAACCGAAAACATTACTCAATTTGCCAAGAGGTTATGGACCGTCTACAGCCAAGTGGAAGACGCCACTGACAAGATGGCCCTCACGTCTTTCAAACAGGCTCTACTGCCAGGCAACGAGCTCCGAAAAGATCTGGTTCGGTTCCTCGTGGTCACAGTGAAACCACTGATGGCCCAGGTGAACCAGTTTATCGAACAAAAAGACGACGAGGCTCGAGCTTCGGCCTCTGGCAGGAAAACAGATCCTCCAAGAAAGATAAGATGGCATATCGAAAAAAGGACGCGGGCCGAAACGAAACCCCATTGAGCTCGGCAACGGCCTTAGGGGGCGGCAAGAAGTCCAAGTCAACTGCTGCCTCTTACAAGGCTGTTGACACGGTTTTCCAGGAGCCAATCTACAAGCTCCTCGGCAAGATCAAGTCACAGTCGTTCTTCAAATGGCTGCAGCTAATGAGGGGTGACATTTCTATCCGAGATCAAAGCAAGTTTTGTGCCTATCACAAGCAGAATAGACATAGGACCGAAAACTGCAAGGCCCTTAAGTCTCACCTCGAAGAACTCGTCAGGGACAGGCACTTGAAGGACTACATCAAAGAGGACCAAGCTCATTGGCGCCGAACTGATCATAGTTAGGACAACGATGAGCTAGAAGACATTATCAACTAGCTCCCCCATAGTACCCGGTGAAGCAGTCCACCACAGGCACACGTGGCCGAGCTCATCAAGGAAACATGATGGTTGTTACGGAACATCCACTTAAAGGCCCTTGTTACCATACAAAGCTGACCCGATACCGGACTAAGGGGCAAACGGGTTGAAAGACAGAAAAATAACAATCATGGAAACAGTTCCTTGACTTTCTATGCAAGGGCTTCATCAGTGGGTCTCAGCTCGACATCTACCTCAGCTCGGTTACAGAACTAGCTATATAAAATACCTTGTTACAGAACTCGGTGGCTTCAGCTTGGTTACAGAACCAGCTATACAAAACACCTTGTTACAAAACTCGGTAGATTCAGCTCGGTTACAGAACCAGCTTTACAAAACAACTTGTTACAGAACTCAGTGGTTTCAGCTCGGTTACAAAACCAACTATACAAAACATGTTGTTACAGAACTCGGCGGCAACTTCAACTCGGTTATGGAACCAGCTATGCAAAGCGCTAAGTTACAGAACTTAGCGGCAACTTCAGCTCGATTATGGAACCAGCTATAGAAAACACCTTGTTACAAAACTCGGTAGATTCAGCTCGGTTACAGAACCAGCTATACAAAACACCTTGTTACAGAACTCAGTGGCTTCAGCTCGGTTACAGAACCAACTATACAAAACATGTTGTTACAGAACTCGGCGGCAACTTCAACTCGGTTATGGAACCAGCTATGCAAAGCGCCAAGTTACGGAGCTCAGCGGCAACTTCAGCTCGATTATGGAACCAACTATGTAAAACGCCAAGTTATAGAACTCGGTGGAAATCTCAGCTCGGTTATGAAGTTAAAAAATGCCAAGTTACGGAATTCGGCGAAAATCTAAGCTCGGTTATGGAACCAGCCCACTCGGTCACAGAGCCAAATCTACAAAACGCCAAGTTGCAGAACTCGGTGGCTATCCTAGTTCGGTTGTAGAACCAACTATGCACTACTTCTGAAAATTAAGTTCGGTTATGGAACCAACTAAAGTTTTCTATCATCAAGGTAAAGCTCGAGTTAAAGAATTTAATCTAGTTTGCCTTTATCAAGTTCAGTTAGTAAACTAAGCTTGACAGTACAAATTCGACATCAGGATACAAGTACTTCTTGAGTTACAGAACTTAAGAAAATGGGATTCCGGTTGTTGAACCGAACTCAACTACTTGGTCAATTATGGAACCGAGGTCAAACACATGGATGTAATTTTCAAAAGAATGATTGAAGGCAAGTATGAGAAAGAAATTGTATTCATTGATTAAAAAAGAAATTACAAAATTCTTCATTACAAAAAGAAAATGAATAAATACATCAGAAAAAGTTTCAAGAAACAGGGGCCTCAGCATTGGCCTCTGGAGGGTCGATCACAGGGGGCTCAGTCGCAGCAGCTTAGGAAGTAACCTCAGGCAGCGGAGTCGAAACAGCCTCTGGAGTGGCCTCAAGAGTGGGGGCAGAACTCAGCTCAAGCTCGGAGCTCAAAAACTTGGCGGGTTCTGATAAACAGGGTGATCCTCGGGGATCCCTGCCTTTTTCAATGCAGCCCGGCACCCAAGCTCAAACAAGTCCGATCTTATCTTTTCGACTTAGGCCTCATAGTCCTTCATCGCCGCATCAACCCCGTCCTGGAAAGCTGCGTCAATTTTGGCTTGGACAGAGGCTTGGAGTTCGACCTTTTCCTAATGCGCCAGTTCGAGCTAGGCCTTCTGTTTCGCCAACTCGGCCTCAAGCTCGAGTGCCCTCTTCGCCTTGACCTCGGCCGCACCCTTCAGCTCATGGGTCTCGGCCTTCAGCTTACAGATTTTGACAATTGCCAGCTCAAGCTCTGCCCCAAAGCTATTTTTTTTCTCCTCCGCCTTTTTCAGCTTCTGGCTACTCCCCCTCCAAGGCCATCGCGAGTTTCTTTTTTTCTACTTCCAGCACTTCGACTTTGGAGTTGTTTTGATGGGTCCTGTCAAGGACCACCTGAACCCTCAGCACAATTTGAGAGAAGAACTAAGTGTCAGAGAGAAGCAACTGAGATCGAACACTACATATGATATATGATAAAGACTTACTGAGAAAGCCGACTGCAACGATGAAATCAGCAGCCCCATGTCATCAACCTTCCTGTGCCTCTCCATGTCACGTGGCAGGGCACGGGCCTGGGAAAGTGCGACGATGACAAGGGCGTTGCCAGCCATCCGGTCCTCCACATTAAGAGGCCTTCCCGGCTCAATCTGAAGGCTCGGCCTCCACGGGGCCGACCCAGTTTGCTAAGGTGCCGAGACAGGGCTGGAGCCTTACTCTGCTTAGCCCTCAGCCCTGGGTCTCCCCTCTAGCGGAGCTTTTCTCTTCGGCAGGATGCTGCCGAGCTCCTGTGCCTGGGCCCTCGAACCTGAGCCTTTTCTTCGGTCAACCTCCTTCCTTTATGGCGTCGACAAAACGCTGCCAAACTGCCCCCGAAGCAACAAAAGAAGGAGCTTCGGCACCACTCGAGGCCGCGAAGGCAAGAGTCGGGTCGGCAGCAGGAGGTGTGGAAAAAGGAGCTCGGGTACCAAAAAGTTTATCCCCAAGATCCTTTTTCTTCAAGGGGGGACGGCGTCACACATGTCCTCTCCACTTTCTTCTTCTTGGTTGGAAGGGGAGGAGTAGGCTTCGACAATTTAAGACAGATATGTGGCCTCCGAGCCGGTGGGCGATTTGGATGCCTCAGCGCCTGAAGTTATTCGGCGCTCACCGTCGGTCAGGGCGAGCACGAGCTCCTTCCTCTTGATGTACATACGGTACCTCGGCTCGTACCCTAACATGTCCCAAGCAGCTTGCCCGTGATGACCCTGGTAGTCGCGCACAGCCTTCAGCCAACTGTCGTTTCTCCTCCAACTAGCTCACTCGGCCCCTTGCCTTCTATGGCTTGCCTCTGCACAACAAGAGAAGAGCGTCAGCTCGGCAAAACAAGAAAATAAAACATGCACTCAGAGGAGGTCGGTATTTACTTGGGGGAACCCCGAAGTGACGAGGGATCCTGTATAACCTCTCCACCTCGGTCTCGGCCTCGCCGAACTCCCAGTTACCGGAGACGAGCAGACGATCGTCCTCGGCATGTCTGTTCAAATCCTCCAAGTCATAGAGGAACGACTCCCGTTTCGGCTTCCTCCGGAGGTAGTAGCAGTGACCGTCCCCTACGGATTTGCAGACATCGTATATATCCTCGATGTCATGAACACCGAGGTTAATTCCCATGATCTTATTGAGCTGAACGACACCCATTATTACTTTGAAGCTGTTGAGCATCAGCTGACAGGGGCTGAGATGCCATGTTGCTAAGCAAGCCCTGAGAAGGGGGTGGACAGAAAACCTAACCCCTCCGTTAATTATTAAGACCAAGGGGAATGGTATCCAGCCATCACGGAAGGAGTAACCCTCAAAAGGGTTCTTTGGGTTATCTAATTTAGTCTGGACTTTATATGGGATCCTATATATCTCCCTAAACCCAACCATGGCCTCAGGGGTGTCCAGCCAGTGCCTATAAGTCCCCATTTTCCTAAGGATGAAGAAACTGAAAAAAGAAGGGCAGAAACCCTAACAGAAATAAAAGATGCACAAAAGAAGGAGATGAGGAAGAAGACTCACAGAAGGGAAAGAACGACTTCGGACTCAGACTCGCTAAGACTGAAACTCCGGCAAGGCTTCTTCTCTTACAGCAGAAACTCTATCTAATGGATGCCAAAGTGGGAAAAGGGAAGAGGGAACACCTCTATTTATAGAAGAAATGGCACCCTTTCGAATTTCAAAAGCATGCATGCGAGGCGTCGCCTCAAGCACTGTACGTGTCGCTTCGAATTCATTGAACGACCAATCAAATGGAGACACATGGTACCGCCAGTTCATCTCCTGCAATGATTCAGACGCTCTATTAACTACCTTAGGCAGGCGAAGCAACAGCAGTGTGCTATCGATCACCTCGGGCAAACGAAGCTGCAGCGGTGCGCTATCAATTATCTTGGGCAGAGGAACCGACACCAAGATGAGATGCAAATTAAATACCCAGGACTCTCCTGTCATAATACTTAGCTCCCAACCTCAAAGAGTTGTAGAACTCTACGAGGTCAAGAGCTAGGGGGCAATTGTGTGAGACGTTTCCCTAAGAGCAATGTTACGCTAATCTCGGTAACAGTACCGACTTGGCTTATCTCGATCTCGGTCTGCGAACTCGGTAATAGTACCAAAATACATCTAGCTCATCAACAGTGCCAGCTAGCACCGAACTTGAGCTAGCTTCGGTAAAAGTACCAGCTGGGCTCACCTCGATCTCAGTATAAGGCACATCGGCAACAGTGCCAGGATGCGTCCATTCCTGGCCTCGGTATCACCTTCAGCTCGGTACGGCCAACTGAGATGAATACTAAGCCATGATTGCACTCCCAAAAAAGCTACGGCTGCATTGCAGAACGTACTAAATGGGTGCCGGATAATGATAAGAGGTTGTCCTTATCAGACGATCACATCCGCATTAATACAAGAAGTCAGCGCATGATCCGATGGGACAATGCCTCCACCTACCTCCACTGAGGGAACACGGTGTGGGCTGATGCGACAGAACTTCCACCTACCCCCACTGATAAAGCACCAGATGGAAATTCCCCTTATATATATACGAGGGTAAGATCTCAAAGAGGTACGTGACGCAATACAACATAACACAACACAGACTTTGCCTTTCTTCTCCATTCATCCTTTGTTCAATGACTGCACTAACTCAGGCATCTGAGAGCCTTCAGGTGACTGCAGCTAGGATCTCTGACATTTGCTTCTCTTTCTCCTTTCAGATTCCAGGCAATCAATCTTCTCCAAAGAACTTCATAGAGAAATCCTAATCCATCCCTTTTAAGTCCTTATCATTTTAGGCACTTACAATCAAACATCTATTCGATTCAATATGCCTAGGTCCACAAGCTGGTCAAGTCAGGTATTTGAAGTAAGAATTTCCCATCCAAGAATAATATGATGGTTGTTCCCACCTCAATTCGAAATGCTATGTTTCATAAGCTAGGATTCTAAATTCCAATTCTCATGAAAGAGTCGTAGAATTCTTAGAAACTCAAGCCGCTCGACATTTCAAAATGATGAATGGATAGTGAGGATTTTAGAATTACACGTGAAGAACAACATTTGGAGAAATTCATAATTTTCTTAGGAATACTCACATCTCTCAAATTGCCATGTTGTATCCTATCGAGCATGGGTTGTTCATCAAGACCGAGTTTTCATCTTTTGACCAGCTTGACCACCCATGTTCTAAAGCAAAGCATGTATATGCATAAGAAAAAAGAAAGATAATTGGTGATAGTAGTATCAATAGGGTTAAATTTTAAAGATATTATTAGATAATTGAAAATTAATTAAAAGTTTAGGGATGAGATTACTACAAAAGTTACATTGAATTAATCCAAATTCAAGATGAAGTTTGACAAAACTAAAAGTAAAGGTATTCTTTATACATTTAGAAATAGTTATAAAAAATAAAAAAGAAAAGTTTTTTTTTTCAACTCACAATAATCAAAGATTCCTAAAATCTTAAAGTATGAAAAAGATACGTCATCATCATCATCAAAGCCTTGCTCCAATTATGTTGGGTCGGCTACATGAATTCTATCTCTCGATTTCGATCTATCTTAAGTCAAATCTGTAGATAAGTTGCACTTCTTCAAATCTATTTTTATTGCCTTCATTTATGTCCTCTTTGGCTTACCTCTTCTCTTTGGTGGGTCATCAACCATCATAGTCAAAACTTGACTTTACTGGTGTCGTTGTAGGCTTGTGATGGACATGCTCAAACCATCTCCAACAGGTTTCTCTAATTTCATCCCCTATTAATACTACCACTAAATGCTATCGGAAGCACCCATTTCTAATTTTATCGTTTCTCGTCTTATCACGCATCAACCTCAACATTCTCATCTTTGTTACATCCATTTTGTGCATATGTTTTTTTTTATTGGCCGAGATTTGCTTCATAGGTCATAACCGGTCTAATCGTTGTCTTAAAAAGTTTTTCCTTAAATTTTGTTGGCATTCATTGGTCACAAAGTACTATGGAAAGCAAGTCTCCACTTCAACCATCCCGCATTTATCTTATGTTTGACATCTTTATCAATCTCCTCATTCTCACTAATTATAGAGCTAAGGTAAAGGAAAAAATATCTTTGTAGTATCTCATGCGCTTCGATTCTTACAGTAGTTTCAGCTCTTTCTATATGCATACTGAAGCTACAATCCATATATTCCTTCTTTGTATAACTTATTTTAAAAGGGCGTTTGGTCGAAGGCCCTCAAAGTATGACTTTGTTGCAAACAGTCTACAAAAAAGTCATGCGGCCAAATGTCCTCTAACACATTCTTATACCTGATAAGTCTAATTTACTCTTTCTTTAAATCATATCTCATGATTGGTGGGATATCCCATTAATAATGGTCAACTACCATTTAATTGGCCACGATCAATGGAATCTCATTAATGAGATTTTCAAATAAATTCTAAAAACGCACAAAAAAATTCAAAATAATGCAAATAAATTTCAAAGAATGCAATAATTTCAAAAAACACAATAAATTTCAAAAGAACGCAAATAAATTTAAAAAGATGCCAATAAATTTCAAAAGACCCAAATAAATTTCAAAAAATATAAATAAATTTCAAAATATGAAAATCAATTTCAAAAGATCCAAATCAATTTCAAAAAAATGTAAATAAATTTTAAAAGACTCAAATAAATTTCAAAAGACGTAAATAAAATTAAAAACGCAAATAAATTTAAAAAATGCAAATACATTTGCAAAAACCAAGACAACCCAAATTTCCAAATTAGCGAAAAATCTGGCAAAAATTCAAGTATTTTTGTCAAAAAATCAGTTAAATTTATTTTAAAAAATACAAGTAAATTTCAAAAGACACAAATAAAATTTAAAAACACAAATAGATCTAAGAAAATAAAAATAAATTTGCCAAAAACACAGAAAGATTCGTTCAAAAACTTGGTTAAAATTTTTAAAATGGAGATAATTTTGTTAGAAACTCACCTATATTTTTCAAAAACTCAAATAAAATTGCCAAAAACTCATAGATTTGTTTAGAACTCAAATAAATTTGCTCTACAACTCAAATAATTAGTCAAAAACTCAGATTGATTTGTCCAGAACTTAGATAAATTTGTTTCAGAACTCAGATAAATTTGCCCAGAACTCAAATAAATTTGACACAAAATAAAAAAAAACTCAGATAAATTTGACCATAAGGTACTTGAAACCATGAAAAGACAAATCCCGACATCTCGTTGCTAAAGAACATCGGCAACTGCTACAACGAAGATTTGAAAGAATTAGTTGATGCGAGGGTCAAGTCAGAACAAACCCACTAAGGACCTCCTTCTTCTTCTATGTTCTATTCTGTAATTAGACCCGATGGTGCCTTCCTTCTTCCTCTCTGGCGATGGCGTAGCGCAAGCGAGACGGCAACGGTCGGCGGCGAGCAACAGCGGCGGTGATGCCAACCAGCGACGATGATTGTAGTGGCGGTAGAGACGTGGGTTTTTCGTTCGATCCGGTGACTTTTTTTGTAACAGAAACATGGGCTTAGAGGCAACTTCTGTAGCGCTCTTCTTCTTCCATGGCGGCGATGGCAAAGCAACGAGCAGCGGCGTCGCTTCTTCTCTGACAATGCCCTGATCACCACCAAATCCTCTAATTTTCTTTCTCCGATAAGTCTGCTGTAACATACCCAATCCTTTGTTCTTCTGCAATTTCGATCGTAGACAGCGTTGGAATTTCTCTGCGACTTCGGATTTCTGTCGGAAACCGATCAGTGTGGCCCACCCAAGATCGGTGCAGTCAAATCAGCTGTAGCAAACAGACGAATAAAAGGTTCTGGTACAGAACATGTAACTTGAATAAAAAGAAAAGGGCTTTGGCTAGGTTCCGTCCATGTCTGGATTAAAGAAGAAGAAGAGGGAGAATGGAAGATTTTAAAATTTAAAATTTAAAATTTTATGTCTAATCAGTTGAAAGGGAAAATCAATCATGAAAAATGTATGAGGTGGCGTATCTAGGGACCTCTCGCCGAAATATGTCCAAGCTGCATAGACTACAGGCCTTAGAAGAAAAGTTGATGGACTGGATGCCTTACAAGACCTCTATAAGAGACCTTTCGCTAATTAACTCTATTTTAAAAACTCCGTCAGTTTCTTACTGCTAGTCCCAATCTCGGGTAAAGGAGGCGGGTTGCGTTAGGTAGGTTGACACCCAGCGTAAAATCCTGTGACAACCCAAATAAATATAAAAAGATACATATAATAGAATAAAAAAGGAAAAGTTCCAAATAAGGCCTTAATCTTTATTTTATTTCAAAACTTCTCAAATTAGTTACTATGGGGGTGTTTGAATAAATGCATAATATACTATCAACAAGTTTAAATATTGTAAGATTTCATTGTCATAGAACAAAATAGTATCATATTGTTATCTCATGTCACTTATGGTGTTTGGCAATTTTCACAAATTTCAATATACCTTTGAATTGTTTGGCAATTTATAAAAAAACTCACAAGATGATATATCAAAAAAGAAATGAAATGAAAGTAATCAATTAACCCAATGCAAGACCCACTAATTAGTAATCACATGTGTTAATAATCATGGTATGACTCTTCTATTGTTAAAAATCACAGGATTAAATGTTAAAACATTGAGATCTAAGCAGTGTTGTTTAATTAAGGTAAGTCCACCAAATGTTGATAGTCATAATGTAATCTAATGGTGATTGTCACAAATGGGCCTATGTAAGGGTTTTTTTTTCTTTTGTAAAACTTTATCTGATGTTAGACATCATTGATGAATTCATCTATAAGAAATTATTGTGGGGCCCATTTGATGCTGGTAATCATATTAACATAAGGGGAGCTATCAAATAGTGTGACTCATTTAATGATGATAAATTGATAATTACAACACACAATTCAATCTTGGTAATTAATAAGAAACCTAGCTAATTTCGGTAGTATAGAACCCACCTAATGTTGGTAATCATGATGAAAGCCCCCTAGTGTGACATTAGTAAGACTCACCTAATATTGATAATTAACAAGGGTTATGTAATTGTAATATGGTTATACAACTCCACATTAAACTTGTAAGCATTGTAGTCATAGTTGCACGCCCATATGGATCATTGATGTTAAACTTATAGTGGGCCACTATAATTAATGGTTACCCATGAACTCTTTGGTATTGAGGGAAAATTTTATAACAAAAGATTATCTTATACATCATATCATTGAATAATGTAATATGAAGGTTTTTGGAAGAAAGTGAGATATTGTAAGATAATTTCTGACTTATTTAAACACTTCCTTTTTTTGTGAGTAGATTAGATTCTAAACTAGTAGATAATATAACAAAATCTCTTGAAATATCTTGTTCTCAAACACCCCCTAAGTTTTCAATTAAAGACATTCAACCATTTAAAGGGATTTTCTGGTGACTTTTTTCCTCAATTTATAAAAACACCCAAATTATCGTTCATTTAAAGGCATGGCATGATTTCAACAACCACTACATGCTGTTGATCGTCTTGGGGACACTAGTTGTCCTCGATCATCTTGATGATTCCAGTGAAGAAAATGAGAAGAATATAAAGCAAGTGAATGAGGGTTTTATTTCAATGAAAGGTAATTTGGATAGTTTAAAAAAATGAGGGAAAAAGTCGCTGAAAAATATCTTTAAATGGACGGATGTCCTTAATTGAGAACTTCCTAAAAGAATTAGGCACTAATTTAATATTAAGTTTTAAAACTCATGTCCTTCTTTTGAAATAAGGCAAAAACTTAAGGCTTTATTTGAAAGTTCTCCTATAAAAACATGCATTTATTGTTAATTACATATGCTTAAAACTTAAAAACCAACACATATTTTGCAACGTTTGAGGAAGATTCTTTAAGAGAGATTTAATCTCAACTCTTCTTGGGCCCACCATTAAATTGATTTATTTCAAAATATAATTATTTACTCCCTTTTTTGTTCACAAAGGTATCCTCGTGGCAATTGACTTGACATTCTAATAAACTAACAGCTAGGTGGGTCTTGAAAAACACAATAAAAATACCGAAAGAGCAAGCATAATAAATATTTAAATGTAAATATAATACATGATAAAAGAATTCAATACATGAAAAATAAAAAAAATAGATAGAAGAAATAAATCTAAGATCCTGTTTGGCAACCAAATTCTTGGGGAAAAGATTTGTCTTCCACAGAGTCATGGAAAAGTCATGTTGGGCAACTGTAAATCACTAAGAATTTCGACCAACGAAATTCCTAATATTTGAGAGTTTTTAGGTTCAACCTCCGCACATTGGGTTTGAAAATTGCCACTATTGCGGATTTGCACATTGAAATCGGTTTTCTCAACTATATATATGCATTATGTACCACTATTGATGTGAAATCCTTAGCGAAGAATTTATGTTCCAAATGTAGTGGGGAATCCTTAGATATGTGGATCCTTCACCAGTCACCAACCGTGCTCTAAAGTAACTCTACTAAACAAAAATATACTTTCCCAATAAAATGAAGTCATATGTATTGATCAGTTTTTTTTATTACTATTCTTAATAATTTGAAACCTTATATTTTGTAGACATATTATAAGATAGCGGATGAATGATATAGTGTTGCAGCCATGACACAAATTAGATTTTTCATCTCTCATATGGTTAAGGCCTTTGCCTTGAACACTTGTGACTAATATATTTTAGTTTTTTTTATTAGTGTAGGGTTTAAGTTTATTTTGACCTCCATATAAGTCAAAATTAATTGGGACTGACAAAATTAAAAAATGAATTGGTGAAAGGGTAAATGTTTCTTGAGACACCTAACTCCCTTGTACATAAACAAGCAGGGATTAATCTCTAAATGCAGCACGGATGGTGAGGGAACAAAGTTTGGCCCATGCTAATTTTGGACCACATTCATTGGATGATTCTGTCCGTTTGTCCTTGACTTTAAAAATACAAAAAGCATATTCCTAGCCATGTAGATAACACTCTTTCCATGGTTAGATGCAACTAATTTCCAGAATAGGGGAAAAATGGGTCCCACACAATCTACATTAGGCAAACTGTCCTTCTATACTAGAGACGGAGTTGTCGAGTCTAGTGATAAATCAAATGCATAAGCATCTGTTAGCCTAGGGTTTACTATTTGTAGGTAGGTACAAACGCTGGTCCATTCTAAAGTGGGCCCCACAGGCATAGTTCTCATTGGAGAAGTGGGTCTCAAGGAGAATCGACAACTAAAGGAAACTCTATTAATTCATGTTTCCGTATGGTAGCTCAGTTGGCCTACGACCACGATTTGCTCCCAGAAATTAATGATTTGAAACTATGCTACCACAACGGAGCCACATGGTATTTACCCGACCTCCCCGGGTCCATAGGGATTAGTTCGGCCTAAAGGGCTGGGACACCCTCCATTATAAACATTAAAAAAAAAGTCCTGATGTATAACATAACTTGCAGGTGCATCTTTCCAAATAAATAAATAAATAACCTTGCAAGTGCAACTAGGTGGTCATTTTGTCATTGCACAAAACTAAGGTGCGTTTGATAAAGGCCTTTGAAGAGGAAACTGGGTCTGGGCACCAGTTATCCGCTATTAGAGTTAGGAAGTTCGGATCATCTCCATTATAGAAATGCCATACAGAGGAAGGCACCGAAAAGTCCAATGCCCTGTAAAGGAAAAATGGGCTTTTAGAAAATTTGGAGGGGCCATATGTAAAAATTTATAAAGTTATCTAAAAGAATAAAGGGGCTTTTGGAAATTTCGGAGGGGCCATATGTAAAAATTAATAAGTTTTCTTAAATGAGTTTTCAAAACTTTGGGGGGGGGGGGGGGGGGGGACCACCAGTGCTGGGGTAGATGCTATAGCCAAGCTGGACTTTTCGGTTGTTATTACATTCAAAGCTTATCTTCTCTCTCCACTTCAAAGATTTACCATCTTTTTTTTTATAGGGAAACCTTTTGATAATAATGATATGAAATCAACATGGAATCAATAGTTACATATTGTTTGATCAGATCTGAGAAAGAAAATCACCAGACCGACATCTCTTCCACAAATTGAGCATGTCTAGCTAGCAAATGAGCCACTACATTCCCATTCCTACCCACATGAAGAACTTCAAAACTCTTAAAAGAAGCCATCAAACATTTAATCTCATCAACCAAAGGGCCCTGTCTAGATGGAACTGGAGAAGATTTCTTCAAAGCATCTACCATATGTAAAGAATCACTTTCAAGAATAACATCACTTACCCCAATGTAGTAGATCATCTCAAACATAGCTCCATCTACATTTTGCTTTAGAACACCCAGGGGAGGAAGACTCCACCTTAAGGCTTTCTCTTTTACAGAGGTCTTGCAAAGCAATTGAGAACATTTAAACTCCTGAATAAAGGATACCGCTTCGTCTATGTCGGACAATGGATCAAGTAGCTCCATCTCATGAATAAAAACGTTCCTTCTATCTACTCTCTGAAAACAAGCCCTCCACACCCGAAGTACATTAGTGCACAAACATATAGCATGCATACAATCTTTAGACTCACACATGCAGAAATCACACGTGGTGATTGAAATGACCTTTTTTCCGCAAGATTTGCCTTTGTTGGCAATATCTCCTTACAAGCTCTCTAAGCAAAAAATCTTAATTTTATTTGGGACCTTCATATTCCATATCCGCAACCAAAATTTCCTCAAAGTACCTGAGTTTGAGCTCTCAACTCGGCTATTATTCTTTCGCACTTTAAGTGCTACCCCATAAGCACTCTTGATAGAGAATTTACCTTATTTGTTCTCAACCCATATCAATACATCACTCGATGAGTCAGGACCTAGAGGGATGTTGCTAATTTGATGGATGCACTATTAATTTCACCACCATCTGATCACACGCTCATGTATTGAAGTTAGAACCTTGAAATATGAGATTTAGGCATGCATATGTTAGTTTTATGGTCTCAATACCAGTATATGATGAATAAATTGATTAATTTCTTCATTTATCAATATATATTATTGCTTTCCTTTCATGAGATGAATAGTATTTTATTACTTGTTTGCACATAACTAATACGAATGACATAATGGTTCATGAGATGAACTGGAGTCCTCAAGTATACTAGATGTAATACATGTGTATGGATGAGATCCACATACAGGAGACATGTATTTCAAATCTTATACTTAAATATCTTCACAACCAGTTATGAGATTGGGCATCTCATCTGACAAGGTTGCAGCACTTTGATCACTATGAGATAGTGTGATTTGTCTCGATCATCGGAATGTAAGATTCTGGATCATGGTGCTGGTACATTGGATGTATTGAAGGACCATAATAAGCACCTTATATACACTGTCTTTACTTTAAGGTTTGCTCTCATAATTCCCTAGCAATAGGCTCATAATCCTAAGACATTACTGAACTCAAGTTTCTATCTATACATTTGCTTTGAGTCACCAATGAGTGAGGCCAATTGTAGGTCAACATCTCGGTGATTTGGGTACGTGGTAGTAGAGTTGTGGGAACATTCAATGGTCAAGATGGAATCTATCTTTAATATCCCCTTGTGCCAATTAATGGATTTATCATTGGTAAGTGCGCATCCATTCTAATTAAGAGTTAATTGGATCGATACCAAATGATCATTATAATTGATTGGGGCTCAAGGATAATAAGATATGGATCTAATTTGGTGGACAGGTCTAATTGATCCATAGATATAGATGGAGGGGCCTACTTGTGGTAATTGGGAAGTTTAGGGTCTTCATTGTAATATATTCCTAAGACTGGAGTTCAATTGCATTTATATATTGGAGTTATTTGCAATTAACTGTGGGCCCGGATTGCACATGAGATGTGGGGTCGCGTGTCCCAGTTGGAGTCAGCTTTCTAAGGAATCCCTAGTGGTCCCCACGCTAGCCTAAGATATTAGAAAGATACTAATTATAGTAGAACTCTAAAAGGAAATAGAAAGTTACTATTTCTATTTGAAGTGAGACTTCTAATAGTAGGTAATAGTAAGTTACTAATTATTAATGGAAGTAGGACTTCTATTTTAATTAATAAAAGAGGAAGTTACTAATCATATTTGAAATAAGACTTCTAATTGTGATTTAGTAAGCAACTAATTGTTTTGGAAGTAAGACTTCTATTTCAATTAGTAAGAGGAGGTTGCTTAAGTGTTATAAAAAGAGGAGAGGAGTGCCTTGGACGTCCTAATGCACAATCCCACCTAGGGATTCACTCCCATCACTCTCTTCCTCTCTTATGCAAGTTATTGCACATCTCTTCCCTCTTCTAGTTTCTCTTCTAGTTTCCTCTAGGGTTTTTCTCTTGGAGATTCCACCATCTTCTTGAGAAAAGAGAATCTGATACGGGTCATAGCGTAGAAGATCAAAAGGTGTTGGAGATTCCGATTTGATTAGTGAAGGTGTTCATCATGAAAGAAAGAATTCAAATTATCTATTAGAGCACAACTAAGCTCCAAAGGTATAATCTATATCATTGTATGTTGTGGTTCTTAACTCATGTGATTAGTTCATCACTTCAATCATTTAATCTATGCTTTAGCTTTTAAATGCATCAAGCATTCATTACGAAGCATTAATTTTAGAATTGATTGAAGTAAACATTCATACACCTTGAGCACTCACCTTAGTCACTTGTAAGTGTATGATTGTATCTTGTTTTAACTTTCATATCAGCCTGTGTTAGAGACGTAATGAGCTAAAACCTTTTGTATTCTTGAGTGTACTTTGGACACTTTTGAGAGATCAAGTCTTTAGAGTTGTATAGGTTATTGCTTAGCCTTAGAAAAGCATAAGTGTAACGTTAGGGGTGATCCATAAAACCCAAGAGGTTATTGCTTAGCCTCGAAAAGCATAATGTAGAGGTTATTGCTTAGGTTATTGCTTAGCCTATTGAGAATCATAGTTAGTGGAAATTCGGTGCGGTGTAAGATCACAAGTCGGGAGTGGATGTAGGCATTTGAGCTAAACCACTGTACATGGTTGTGTCGTGGTGATTCTTGTGGTGGTTACTCCTCTTATTTTCTTCCGCACATTTATATTATTCATCACAAGTGCCATTTCGTTAAAAGAAAATTAAAATTGGATTAATTGGCATTATTTGTATAGCTCACCCTATTCACACCCCCCCCCCTTTCTCTAGAGTTCGGATCCCGGACTTTCAGATATCCCGAACCTTCTACTCATCCCACCATCTGATATTTTGGTTAGTAAGGTCCTTTACTATTGCATCCTCATGTAAGACTCACCTAAGACAGGTAATCGTATAACTTAGAGGAGTCGGTAGCCATTTCTCTTTCTAGATCTTAATCGATTGGCTGTCACCCACCCTCCATCTACATCCCTCCAATAGAATCTTTTTTGCCTCAAAACTTCCTTTTCATGCAAAAAAAAAAAAAGGAATCTCCCCCACAAAAGATTTGAGGAAATGAACATTTGGAAAGTACTTTTCATTGAACACTGTATAAAACGAAGATTGTTGATTGTGCATGAGCCTATAACCTTGGTTAGCGAGGAGGCTAAGTTGAAATCTTCCAACCTGTGGAAACCCATACCCCCCACATGTTTTGACCACAAAGCTTCTCCCAACTATCGCAGTGGAGTTTTCTTTCATCATTACATTGACCCCACCAGAATCTGGCCAGCATACCCTCTAACTCTTTACAACACCCTTGTGGAAATTTGAAGCAGCTCATAGTGTAGGTGGGGATTTCTTGCGGAACCGCTTTTACCAAGATCTCTCAGCCCACTTGGGAAAGTAATTTTCCTTCTACCATTGTAGCTTCTTCGACACCTTGTCTTTGACATTCTGAAAGGTCATCTTCTTTGATCTCCCATCTAAGGATGGTTGTCCCAAATACTTCTCATGATGTTTAATCTCAGCTACCACCTAAGACGCTTTTATAATATCCTGAACTTCTTGCCTTGTATTTTTGCTAAAAAAAACAATGTGGTCTTCTCTTTGTTTTGTCTTTTGGCACAAAGCTTATTCATAAATTTGAAGGAGATGCTGAATATAAAGATTTTACTCCCAGTTTGCCCGAAAAAAAAAAAAAGAAGAAGAAGACTATCATCTGTAAAGAACAAGTGGTTGAGTTGAGGAGCACCTCTGCTTATACTAAGACCTGTGATCTTTCTCTCTTGCTCAGCCCTCCTCGGAAAAGAAGTGAAACCTTCTGCACATAAAAAAAAATACGGGGAGAGAGGGGCACCCTGTCTTAAACCCCTAGATGGATTAATCTCACCCTTCGGCTCACCATTAATCAGAATCAAATGAGATACTGAGGAAATACAATCTGTCACGAACCCGGACCGGGCCTGCGGGTCCAAATCCAAGATTGGGACTAAAGATGTGGTGTGTGAGTCACATGTATTTAATTTCCCACAGGTGTCCGCGGTGAGGATATCACATCAATGTAACATTTTTTTAAGTGCGGAAGCGTGTAACAAATCAAATTGGTAAGTCATTTCAAAATCACAAGACTGATAACATATGTAATTAACTTGATGTCAGATTGAGCAATGGTCATTAGAGTTTCCCAAGAGTAATTGTTAAAGTTTATACAAAAGATCATTTAATTAACATCCCAAAAATAAAGGCCAGTACAATCCAAAATAATCCCTCAAAGAATGAGTTAGACAAATCCCAAAATATTATGTCTCTCGCGGCAACCGAATGTCTAAACGACATCATCGGCATGCCACTCAACTAAACGTTGCAGTTCACCGACCGCCTCCTCAAGCTCCGTATCGGGATAAATAACACCTGGACCTGAGTACCAAAGAGAAATGATTAGACACGACGGTCTGGCAGGCGGGTGAGAATATATAACAATATATAATAAATGAAATACCTTGGAAAACATTAAACCTATTTACACAATAACTTTGATAAAAGAAATGAATAATTTACTGAAAAACAAATAAGCAATATAAAACATGTAAGGTATCCAAGGAATCAGGAACTAGCAAGATGACAATCACACGAAGCTAAGTCCTCTATCAACGAAGTGACGAGAATATAACAAGACGTTGATCTCAGTCACACAATGTGAGGAGATTCAACGAAACATACATATACAATATAAATATACGGGACGGAACCACGGTAGCTAACTGGGTATCGGGACAGGACCACAGCAATAAACCGGGCATCAGGATCCAAACTGCAGCTGGCGGGACGGGAGGGGGATTTCCAAGTTGGTGGATCAAACCGACAAAGTTATCTAAGCTTAGTGATGCCGACTCATAGGTCAAATAACAGAAATCAAGACATGTATAAAATACACCAAGTGTAAATATGTAGACGAGCGGGACATGGTGCTCAAAGGAATTACTGTTATCTCATGTCGGGCAATGTATTTCGAGAATAACAAGTCATGTAGTATAAATCTCGGGAGCAAGGAAATACAAATGAAATATTGGAGTTTCAGACAAAATGTCGGGTTTAAGATTTGTCTAAGGTGAATAGGGGTCTCGTATGTCGATTTAATAACATTTTGGTACTCTTGAGTTTGGAGACATTCCGGGCTCCTTATACAACTCAATAATTTCAAAACATTCAATGGATCTTTGTGATGTGATTTCTTTCTCAAATGGGCTTTATACATATTTTCAGGTGAACAGCCCCCATCATTCTCTAAAAGGGTTCACAAATGATTGGGACATAAACCTTCGACATTTCTCTTCATTTCAAAATTCCTGGGTAAGGTCAGTCACCTGGCGGTTAGCTGCCGATGGTTTCGGCGGTTAGCCGCTGACTAACCACGAAGCTGACCACGGATGCGAGTCTGGATACAGAACACTGGAAATGTAACCAAAATGGGTTCGGTTAGCTGGTGGTTAGCCGCCATGAGTTAGGCAGTTAGCAGCTAGCTAACCGTGAGGATGACCGCATCTTCAGGAAGAATGAGTGCTCTCTGGAATTGTAACCGTGACGACTCGGTTAGCTGGCGGTTAGCCGCCGATGAGTTCGGCGGTTAGCCGCTGGCTGCCGCGTCTTCAGAAGAGAAAAGCAGCTCTCTGAAATTGTAACTAAACCTGGGTCGGTTAGTCGCCAGTCACCAGGCGGCTAACCGACAGGTGACCGCTAGCTAACCGCACAGCTGCTAGAAATTCACACTTAGTTGAGATCTGAGCCTTTTCTTCTTCCAATCAATTCCCTTCATTTCCCATCCATTTCTCTGCAATGAAATGAGTTAAAAAGCTCCTCTAAATCATCATTTAACACTTCCCAAAAACTTTTATAAACATTCATCAAATCACCTCCTTTTACACCTCATTCAATCATAAGAGAGAGAAATCCACCAATCACAAGCGTTCATTGAGCCATAACAAGCATTAAATGAAAGGTTAAAACTAATGTTTCCAAGACATTAAATAAGCTAGCAAGATGCATTCATGGGCATTTATTTCAAATCAATGCAAGTTGAGAATAAATAGTGAAATCATATACTTCTCATGAAAACCATTTAATACTCTAAATATCTATTCATCCACTTGCCTTAGGTCCAAGCTTAGTTAAAAACAAGCTCTAATCACTTCCAAGCCAAGATTCCAAGCTACACACAAAAACCCTAAGTGGGTTAAAACAATGGAATAAAAGGAGAGAACTTTCAAAAATGGAGATGGAGCTTCTCTAGGGTCATAAGAACACATATCTAGGAGATGTAGATGATTACTTACTTGGAAGGTCCTTTAAAGGCAAGAGTTATTTCAAAAAGAACTTCAATGGTGATGGATTTCTCTTCCAATAGTATCAATGGAGAGCTTGTAGGGAGGGGAAGAAAAAAATGGCCTCCATTTCTTTAATTGTCAAGGGTTGGTGGTGGATTGAGGAGGAAGAAAGCAAGAAGGAGGAGGAGGAGAAGAAACCCTAGGTGGCTGCCACTATTTGTGCTGGAAAATGAGAAGGGGAAGAAGGGAATGAGTTCCCTTTTTTATAGAAGATGAAGGTGGGTCCCACAACTTACATAATTTGTCGGGCTAGAAACATGTTTCTTAGTGTCTCGAATGAATTCGACGAAGAAGAAAGAAATGATCGTCAAAATTTCTAGTTTTCAAAAGGTATATATTTCGCAGGTTTCGGAGACATTCAAAATAGTGTCCAAATTTTCATGCAATAAGACTGCTTTGCCCCTAACATTGGAAAAGTAGGGTTTCGGGGTTTCGAACGGGGACGGAGTAAATACGAAAGCTGTAGAGATTAACGAGATAAGTAAAGCGAGTTGAAAACACTAATTTATAAGAATCTCGAGTAATCCCCCAATCACACATAAAGTTACCAAAAAAGAACCCCCAAAGGTCCCACTAATCACAAGGCACTCAAAAGTTTTCAAAGCTATTAAAAAGTTATTCTAATCTCAACTTAACCAAAATCCACTAATCTCACTTAGAACTAAAACACAACTTAATTAACGTTAATCGAGATCACTCGGGTCGGGGTCTTACACAATCCATAACCAAAGAGACCCATTTCAAGTGGAATCCTAACCTCAACATCACTTTCTCTAGAAATCCCCTGTCCCCCCTATCATAAAGCCTTACTCATATCCAATTTTATAGACATGAAGCCCTTCTGGCCCCTCCACTTTTGTTTCAAAAAGTTAACAGCCTCGTACGCTACCAATACATTATCCGTAATAAGTCTCCCCAGTATGAAGGCACTTTGACTCTCAGAAATTATGATAGGGAGGATGAGCTTCAATTGGTTGGTCAGAACCTTAGAGATCAGTTTATACACTACATTACGGAAGCTAATAGGGCGAAACTTAGTAATTCTTTCAAGGTTTTTGCATTTCGGCACAAGGACAATAAAAGTGTGATTAGTCTCACTAGGCAAATTTAAAGTAAACAAAACCACATCAGTATAAGATTTTCCAACAATGTGCTAAAATTTTTGAAAAAAACAAAGGAAGTATACTGTCCGGGCTGGGGGGACTTTTGTGGGTTGCGTTTGTGATAGTGTCGTAATCACCTCTTCCGCCTTGAACTCCTGTAGTAGATTCTCGTTCATTTCCTCAATAACCCGTATGTCCAGAGTGTCCAATAACGGTACACAATTGGGGGGCCGAGTATAAGAGAAAATTTCATTAAAATAACCAATAATCTCGTCCTCCATCCTCTCTAATTCGCACCACTCCCCCTTAGAGTCTCAAATGCCCATGATACAATTTCTCTTTCTTTGTTGAGACCCTTTTAAGTTAAAAAACTTAGTGTTATGGTCGCCCTCACTCAACCATAAAGCCTTTGATTGTTTCCTCTCTTTCTAACAGTTCATTTATTTCCCGCTTTACTCTCGTTAACTCTGTCATTATTTCTTCATTCGGCACTAACTCGCTTAGGTGTTGTAGCTCCCTTCTGTTTTTCTTCAACAGAACAAGAATACGACCGAATCTGGACTTATTCCACTCGGACAACTTCTTCCAACATCTATTAATAGAACAACTAAATTCATTCATCATACATCCTCTAATATCTTGATCCCAAGCCTTCTCAATAGTTTCCTCGCACTTCTCATTTCCTACCCACAGAGCTTCAAACCTGAAAAGTCGATTTCTCTTATGGGTAAGCCACTGTCAAGCACAAAGAGTCTAAGATTATAGGGAGATGATCCGAGTGAAACATAAAGCAATGCCAAACCTCTGCAAGTTATGCAGAGATTTACCTTCAAGAGCAAACGATCGTAGCAAAATATTCCAACTCCTTTTTATTTTCACACCATCCCCACTTCATAGACTTCGTCGATTGTTGTACATATAACAAATGACTCGGATGCTTACTCTCCCCAAGCTCAATTCAAACCTCAAGCTTTGGGCCTGTTTGGCATCGCGCCAATGGGATCTTCTCATGTTCTCACGAGATAATGCATTAGAAAATATGTTTGGTAGGCGTTAATTACCGTTTCCAATGTTAATCTTGGTGGAACAATCCCGGAAATTTAGACCCACTAGATTAAGAAATAGGGAACAAAAAACCTTTATTTTCTTTTAAAACAACTCTTTGGCACGGGCTCTTCTAATCCCATCCTCATCACCCTCCTTCCAAGCATCTCTCTCTCCACAAGCCTCACCCCATCGTCCATCCAGCTCCTCCCTCTTTCTCTCTTCCTCCCACAAGTCAGGCCACCATTCGTGCAACTTCTCTTCTCCAACCTCACCCACCAACCTGTATCTCTCTCTCTCTCAACTCGTCTCGCAAACTCCCCGTTACTCTCTCACTCCTCCAACCTCACCCAGCTACCCTTGCATCTCTCTCTCTCTCTCTCTCTCTCTCTCTCTCTCTCACACACACACACACATATGGTCTGATCCACTCACTCTTCCTCTCCCTCTCCCCCACCCCCAACTCGTCCGATTCATGTCCCCATATCATGACCCACCCTTCCTGCTACACTTCTCTCTCTCTCTCTCATTTGTGATTGGATTGCAAAAACTCCTTTCTTAGGGATTCTTTTTTCACAAATTTTCTCCTTAATTGAGTTTAGTAAGATAAAGAATAATAATAATAAAATCAAGATTTTATACTAGAAGATTTTTGAATTGATGATTGTGTATACTAAGGCTTCATTCATTCACTAATTAATTCTATTTCACAAACATGGCCATTAGATGCTCTTTGTCAAAGCTGATGAATCTCAATCACAATTTTTTAAAGGTGTGTCTTTTGTTCACAATAGCAAAAGGGCCCCACTTTGTAATTCCTAAAGGTGGGTTACATATTCATAATTATAAAATGTGGGCCCCAATTATAAATCCTATGAAAGTGGGCCATATTCCAATTTCTAAAAGTGGGTACCACATTACAAATTCTACAGGCATATCCCATGTACAAAAATAATGGAATGGTGTTGCTAAACGTGTTCCACACAGCATATCATTAGCACCATATTTTAAAATAATGTTTCCAAACTAGTTCTGCAAAGCATAGTATGAGCACAACTGGTCTCGGCACAATTCGATCTCAGTATAGAATCAGGAACAATGCAGGAACGATACCAAATGAGCCCTTTGTTTCCCAAAAAGAGCAAGGCCTTAGGCAGTTAGATGTCCTTTTGGTGTTTAAAGGTTTTGGAAGTGTTAGTTGGGTTGACGTTTTTGACTACTTGTTATCTTGATCATTATGTAAATCTTGCTTATCTTCTTTTAATATATCCTCATTGTCGACACCAACAATGTCACTTTTGCCTTTTCATACACTTTCAACATCAAGAAGTTACATGAAGTCACATCCTACCACAAACAGGTGATGCTACTTCAAGCATTAAATTTTATCAGAATCAACCAAAAACTGCAAGATCCTTTAAAATAGCCATAAGAAGAGTACACATGAAGTTTCGAGCTATTTTGACATTATTTGGCCTAACTTTACTCTTCTAGTGGCTGAACAAGAGCTTCAGGCGGCGATGAAGCTAGAAACCTCGATTCACAAAATAGAGCATACAGTTGGCCGAGAGAGCAAAAGCCGTAACAAAATCAGCTCTCTTGACTGTGATAGCATCAATGACATCAGGTCTTCAATCAGAGCCTATGGATGAACTCAAAATACTTTCAAAATGCTCTATGTCAAGTTTCAGGTTGAACTGACAGCGTTTGACCCTACATCACTCATCAAACAAAACACATGGGTGATTTCAAGATACTTCCAAAGGGTTATATATTAAGTTTCAGGTCATTTCAACAACATTAACTAGACTTTGACTCCCGGAAGCTAAATCAGGCCCTCTTGAGGGGTGGAGCCCCTTGGGATCATGATTTTCAAATCGGAGCTAATGGATCATCTTAAAATGACTTCAATAGGCTCCTTATCAAATTTCAGGTCAATCGGACATCATTTGACTGTACATCAAAGCATGACATCTTCCTCGCGATGAAATCAAGTCTACTAGTGACAGGACCCCACACAGCTTCAAAACTTAAACAAAAGCCTATGGTTGGTCTTATTTATTACTCAAGAGACTTCATCTCAAATTTCAGGTTATTCCAACATCGTTTGACCTAATTTTGGCTTTTGATGGCAAATCGGCAACTCTACGCGACAAAGTCTTTGGCTTTTCCGGAAAATTAGAAACTTTGCCCTCTGATCTGCGCAGCTTCTCATCAAGTTTTCTGCAGGGAAATCATGCCAAAACATGTACAAAAAAATCAAGAAAACTAACAAAGAAGAAAGAAGCAGAAAAACCCGAAAAATGGCCGAAAATCGGCAACCGAAAGGGGCGAAAAACCCCATGGTTGTCAGTCAACCTCGCAGATCCGCTGTCAAAATCATGGGATCATCACCGAATGCTTCGAAATCGCAAACCGGCCAACCAGGAAAGCACACTTTTTACCCGATCGATCGAGAAATCGACAATAACTGGTTGCAATTAATGTCTAAATTTACATGATCATCCGACATTAATCGACATAAAAATCCATCGGCGATTAAAGCTTCCTATGTCGCGGGAAGAATTCCAAAAGATGTGGCATGACCCGCGACTCTTTAAATGCCTTGGCGGCCACTTAATGTAGTTAATGACTCGTTTTATGACAAATTAATGTGGTCGATTACTCATTATTTTGGACGGCCCAATCAGAAGCTAAGGAATGTGAGTTACAAGTCAACAACAATGATGGCATTAAACCATGTAACTCCTCCCATCCTGGAGTTTAAAGGCAATTAAAAACCCATTATTCTCCAATGGCCTATCAAAAGTTAAGAAAAAGGAGTTACAAAAATACAAAAAACTTGTAACTCCTCCCATCATGGAGCATTAATGCAATTAATGCATTTAAAGTTCATAAATTTCGCTCATGGCCACCAAAAGCCTATAGAAGCAAGCCATTTCCACCATTCCAAGGCGTGATGCACACAATAATCCTAGAGAGAGAACTCTGCAAAGTTGCTACAACAGTCCCTCCTCTGTTGAAGAAGTTTTGCAGTGACCACCACTACAAGATGACCAAAGTCCCTTGAGGTGGCTAGCCCCTAATGCCCTCTCTTTCTGTCTCCATGGCTTGGACGTGACTTTTCAACCCGTCTACTTAGCTTTTTATTGAATATAGGTAATTCTCTTGGTCTTTATCCTCTAAAAATCTAATGTTCAAGCCGAGTCAAGTGAATCAAAAGCATTATCTGTTCTCATCTGAAGGATGATGGCGAAGTCTAAACACGACTTGCAACCGTCAATCTGAACGAGTCCCCACAATATCTTGAGAAGTTAGATCCCCCTTTCTTACTTTTTATTGTATTTTGTATTATTTAAGGAGACAAAAAAAAATCACAACTCTTATCATTTCTTTTTTATAAGAATTGTAAATCGCCTTTCATGGCAAAAACACCGCCTTTCACGGCAAACAAATGAAAATCACCTTTCACGGTATTCAAATCAAATTATGTCTCTTTTCTTAACACATGTGCATTGAAAGTTAGAAAAAAGTTAATTTTTTTTTCTATTTGTGAAGGTGGATCTACGGGCACCACTTGTCAATTCCAAGTAGATTATAAAATTTGGCATACCCCTACAAAAAAAAGAGTTGATGTTCGCTTTGTCTCCGGTCACGAAAGGTTTAGGCCCCACGGACTCTCATGTCCGTTGATTCCGGTAGTCTCATGAACGAATAAGCGAGCCGATCACTCATCCTTTTGGGAAAAAAACTCAAAAATAGTTAAATGGAATAGGGATCCTAGTTGCATGGGTCATCCGTGCTTACATAAGTTATTGTGCTAGTTACACTATTTACTTGATGGAACTACAACTTTGATTAGAATAAATTATTTTGTTAATAATATGAATAAAACGAGGTACTGATTTTAAGGTACTTATATTTCAAAAGCCCACTTGGTGATCCATCTCAATGGATCATAAAATGGGGACCTTCTTAGATTATCACCAATTCTGAATCTAACACTCATTCAAATAGACTTTGTATTTATTTTGGATGTTGAAAACTTATCATCTAATATATTAAGGGAATGTTTTTCCCTGCATTTAACCACATCCCTCAATTTTAACAATCCTAAATTTCTAAAGCACTTTGGGACAGGTGTCCATCTGGGATCCACTGCCCTCTCCTAATAGAAAAGAACCCAACTCACCACGTCAACATCTGAGACACCTCAACATCCCTCTACTTCATCCCCACTCCCCACCACTCCCCACTCTTTCTTAACTGAACCCAACTGAATGGATTCTAACTACTTGCCCTCTCTCTTCTCTACCATTTCATCAAAAGAACGGCTACTTAGGCAGGCGTCTACGACTCGGAGCGGCTGGCAACTGCGATTTACTTCAAACCAAAACCTCTCTCTCATGATATGGATCTCAATCAGTAGGAAGAAGAAACTTACATCGAATGTTCTGACATAGGTAGGCTTCATTGTATATGATAGTATTTTGTTTCATTCTTTCTGTGTTCGCTTCTCTATATATGATAGTACTTTGTTTCATTCTTTCTGTGTTATAGTGAATTTTTTTTTCAAATATGTTCGTTGATGGGATCTTTGTGAATCGTTTTTTTTTTTCAAATATGTTCATTACTGGGGTGGAGTGAGAGGGTTGGGTGGAGTGGTTAGATGGGTGGGGGCGGAGTGAGAAGGAGATGAGGTTGCAGAGAGAGAGATAGAGAGTGGGAGAGCGTGGGGCGGAGTGAGAGGGAGAGGAGGTTGCAGGGTTAGAGAGAGATAGAGACTGAGAGAGATGGGCTCGGTTTGTGGAGGGAGAGAGAGTGGGTAGAGAGAGAGAGTGGGCAGAGAGAAGGTAGGGCGGAGTGAGAGGGAGAGGAGGTTGCAGAGAGAGAGAGATAGAGAGTGAGAGAGGGTGGGGCGGAGTGAGAGGGAGAGGAGGTTGCAGAGAGAGAGATAGAGAGTGAGAGAGGGTGGGGTGGAGTGAGAGGGAGAGGAGGTTGCAGAGGGATAGAGAGTGAGATGGGCTCGGTTTGTGGAGGGGGAGAGAGAGAGAGAGGAGGTTGCAGAGAGAGAGATAGAGAGTGAGAGAGGGTGGGGTGGAGTGAGAGGGAGAGGATGTTGCAGAGATATAGAGAGTGAGAGAGAGTGGCAGAGAGTGAGATGGGCTCGGTTTGTGGAGGGGGAGAGAGAGAGTGATCCAATGCTTTATGCTTTATGCTTGATCCGATGAAGAGAGGAGTAGAGAATTGATTCTGCAGATGGCATTAATTGGTTTTATTTTTTAGTTTTTTTAATTTGTATAAGCTAAATAAGCTTTTGAGTCTATTTGGGCTCCATGGGAAGATGTGACCAAAATGAAAGCGAAGCATGTGAAAATGGTGTTGATGTAGGGGATCATCCAATCCAATTCTCATACATTTATTTAGAGTTTTACCTGAATCAATTTTGAAGTAACACAATCCATACAGATACCGGCGAACGAATCCTCGCCGAAACTCTTCAAACTGGCAGGGATCTCTCCTTCAAGAGCATTATTCGAGATGTTGAAGGACTTCAGGGCCGGCTGTCCGATGGACGGAATGGCGCCGGAGAAGCCATTGTTATCGAGGTGCACTTCTATTAAGTGGGTCAACTTTGTTAGAGATGTGGGGATTGGCCCTGTGAATGATGAGTCTCGATATTATTTAATGGTGTATTTTGAGAACGAAGCTTAGTAATTTCGAAGTTGACCCCGTGTTAATCATACATGCTGACATTGAAGTTGAGTTTAATTATGATTTGCAATTGATAAAAGTTTCTTCATTAGTGGGAAAAAAAACTTATAAAAATTAATCATATACAAAAAAAATAAAACCTATACATTCTGGCATGTATCAGTTACATGTAAAAGTGTAAAACTAAACAAAAAGGGCACTGAGCTTTTCATCTACAACAGTTTAGCATATTAGATTTTAGATGTGGATTTGATCAGTATGCTAGAAATGGAAAATATGAAGTGCCATTGAGATAAATCATCATTAAGATAGGATGAAAACTAATCCAAAAATTTAGGATAGGATGGGAGCAAGTGTGCCAGGCTTTTTTTCTCAACTCCATTAGATTATCTCATCCCCTTATCTATCCCTCAAAGATTAATGTTTTTGGAGAAGATAAGTATAGAAGAGAGATTTTAAGGGATGGAAATCAATTTAAATGGAAAGTAGGAAGGAAGAAAGCTGAGGTGGCGTTTTTTTAGCATGGCAACACCATCTCACCTGTGGGGCCCACTGTTCCAATTCATTCAAATTTGCCTACACCTTATGGATAGGTTGTGGCCCAACTTGGACATATAAATCAAAGTTAACTAGATCAAAAACTGGGTCCCACTGATTTCAAACATGGGGCCCACTGATGATAATCAATGGGGCCGTTTTTATGTGGGCCATTTTCAGCTACCACATATGTAAAATCTGGCTATAGATGGTTAGTGGAATTTGTGTTGAGTAAGCGAGAGATGTTTCAATGATAAACCTCTTGTGGGGCCCACTGATCCAATTCATTCAAATCTTCTTACACCTTATGGATAGGCTGTGGCCCACTTGGATCCTAAACATTGTTAATATAGACGGTTGGATTTGGCCAAACTAAGTTCTGGCCGTTAGATTTTTAGGAACCTTATAAACTATTGGCACCATCATTTATTAGGGATGGGGTCCGTGTTGCTCAAACCTGTCAACAATTGACTCAATGAGATTTTCCCAACCATCCTTGAACATTGGTGGTTGGTGGTCCTAGATCTACAAAATGTGTCGTGTCACAGGGAGATTCAATTGTCGGGCCCACATAGTTATAATCGGGACCATTGAAGATATATCATTAAATTTCAATTCCGATTGACCACATTATCAAGCTCACCATGGGGCCTAATCCTATTGAAGTGGATTATCTTTATGTGGGACCTAAGATGGTAATCGGGACCGTTCAAGATATATCCTTAAATTTCAATTCCGATTGACCACATGATCAATCTCACCGTGAGGCCTAATCCTATTGAAGTGGATTATCTTTTTGATCACCTAATCAAATTTAAATCAAATATTTTTTTCTTCATTATATATTTGCAAACAAACAAAGACTATAGCAACATCCCTGAAAATCCCTAAAACAATTGTATGTGCTATGATGGGTGGGCCCACCATCAGATCACGAGGTGTTGCTAACAATGTTGGATGGGTGATAGTCTAAATAAGATTGATCAAGCTTGGCTAAGAGAACCCATTATAACAACTTATTTTTATTTAGTTGTTGGAGGGCTATACATTATCAACACCCATTATATTGTTTTAGATAAGATTATATAACTTATTTGATCAGGTGAACTGTTATAATATGACGGTTCTGTGGTCCATGCATAGCACTACAAAATAAGTTATATTAATAGTATATTTAATAGTATATTGTTCGTTTCTACTATTCTTAACCTACTATTTTTCTCCGTTGTAATAATATACCACTTAATAGTTTATTTTTCCAATATACATCTAATTAAAGTATAAGTACCTATTTATATATTGATATAAACTATAACTATATACATTGCCACTACAATTTATATAGTGGCAATAGGTCAATAGTTTTATTAATATATTATAGAGTAACAAGGATATCAATATTCTCCGATCTTATAATAGAGTACAATATAAGGTACATATTATATCCATTATTGGATGTTAAAAATATTATATATATATTAGTAATATATATTAAATAATATAATTTAATATATTATAATTTGGACAATTCTCCGATCTTATAATAGAGTACAATATAAGGTACATATTATATCCATTATTGGATGTTAAAAATATATTATAGATATATTAGTAATATATATTAAATAATTTGATTTAATATATTATAAGTTGGACAATCAAAAGGATATAATTGTTTGTCAAGAAAAAATTACCCGGTATGCATATAGTTGTGTGTGTAAAGATAAGGTGTAGAAATATTTCTCATTAAGAGATCCTCCCACTCGTGCAACGATTGTTATCGAGGACAATATCGTACAGCCTAATAACAGTAGAGAACGTATGTACAGATCTGTTAATGAGATCAAGCAATTTCAAGACGGTCGATACATATCTTCGATTGAAGCATGCTGGAGAATATTCGAGTTTTACTTGCAAAAACAATATCCTTCGGTGCAAAGGTTACAGTATCATCTACCAGGTGAACAGTTTGTTGTATTTAGGGACACGGATAATGTTGAGTCCGTGATTAATCGAGATGGCATACATGACACAATGTTTACCAAATGGTTCGAAGCGAACCAGAACCACCCGGATGCTAATGAATTCACGTACGTTGAGTTTCCAACAAAGTGGGGGGTCTGGAACGCAAAGCAAAAATAGTGGACAAGGCGAAAACAACGTAAGTGTATTGGTAGACTTGCTTATGCACATCCAAACTCGGGAGAACGTCATTATTTAGGTATGCTACTAAACAAGGTCTGGGGGGCAAAATGCTATGAGGATATTAGAACGTCGCCGGAGTGGTGCACCTAACATACAAATCAGCATGCTTTGCACTTGGCTTGCTCGAACATGATGGTGAATGGCATGAAGCACTGACCGAAGCGTCAACATGGGCCACAGGTTCCCAACTCAGAAACATGTTTTGTTCAATGCTGATGTTCTCTGCAATTACAGATCCCACGGAATTGTGGGAAAAACACTGGATGGACCTAACAGATGATTTACAAAGTCAAATGAGGAGACAGCTTGGAGACAGTGATAGATATCTTGATGAAAGTGAATTGAGAAATTTAGGGCTCCTGGAAATTGAGCGTATACTGAATAGGAATGGCAGATCGTTGACAGAATTCCCCCCCATGCCGCTGCCATCTAACCGGTTGGGCCAAATTACGACGAACAGGCTTATGATGGAAGAACTCGAATATGATAGCACATCTGAAAACCATTTGTTCGAGTCATTACATGTCGGCTTAAATGATGATCAGAAGAGGGTCTTCGACACGATAATGGATGCGTACACGAGACGGATGGGGGGTCTCTTCTTTGTTTATGGCAGTGGAGGAACGGGCAAGACGTATCTGTGGAGGACTTTAATAGCAAAAGTCAGGTCATAAAAAAAGATTGTTCTCTCGGTGGCATCATCGGGAATTGTTGCATTGCTTTTGCCAAACGGAAAAACTGCGCACTCCCGTTTCAAAATACCGCTAAACCTCCACCAAGAGTCATGTTGTCACATCACCCATCGGACCGAATTGGCAATGTTAATTAATGAAGCAAATTTAATCATATGGGATGAAGCTCCAATGCTGAGTTGCTACGCCTTTGACGCTGTTGATCGAACATTTAAAGACATTCTGCAAAATACGAGTAACTGTTCATCGGAAAAGGTGTTTGGAGGAAAATTATTCGTACTTGGGGGAGATTTCAGACAGATACTGCCGGTTATAACAAAGGGGGGACGTGAACAGATAGTTGGAGCTTCGTTGCCGAGGTCGAGTATTTGGAAATATTGCCAGGTTTTACATTTGAATATAAATATGCGTGTTAGGACAAACAATGTTTCTGAAACTCTACAATCTCGGTTACATGATTTCATGGAGTGGATTAAGATGGTTGGCGAGGGAAAGGTGTCCGGGACATGTTTTAGAAATGATTATGATCCAAACTGGATCAAAATCCCAGATGAGTTTCTCATACGAAATGATGAAAAGGGAGTACAGCTGCTTATTTAATCAACTTATCCGGAACTAATTGATAGGTATCGTGATTCGTCCTACTTAAGTGAGCGTGGAATATTTGCTCCGAAAAACATCGATGTCGACCAGCTGAACTCGATGATGTTATCGATGATACCAGGAGAAAGGCGGGTATTTTATAGTGCAGACAAGCTATGTCCTACATCAGGAGAATCTATGGATCATCCGGAGTTTCTGAATTCTCTGGACTTGCCGGGATTACCAAGTCATGCTCTTGAGTTAAAAGATGGAGCTCCGATAATGTTGTTGCGAAGCTTGAGTCAGTCTTTGGGATTGTGCAACGGCACCCGATTAGTTGTTCACAAGATGGGGGACAGAGTCATACAAGCTAAAGTCATGACAGGTTCCCGCATTGGAGAAATTGTATTGATAAGTCGTACTGACCTAACATCGGCGTCTGGTGATTCGACATTCGAAATGAAAAGAAGACAATTTCCTATCAAGCTGGCATTTGCAATGACCATAAATAAGAGTCTGGGACAGACGCTAAAGAATGTGGGTGTGTACAACCCGAATCCTGTATTTTCACATGGCCAGCTATATGTAGCTTTGTCGCGTGTTACGTCTCCATCAGGTTTGAAGATGTTGCTTATCAATAAACAAGGGATGCCAAATAATATCACCAAAAATATTGTGTACAGGGAAGTTTTCAACGATATACCCCATTAAAACATGTAATGAGATTTGATATCTGTTGAATTTAATGTATAGATACAGATGGACGAAAATGGTTGAAGGAACGTGTGTTAGGGATCATTTGCTGAAGAAGGAACAGTTGTTCTACGATCTCAAAAGAAGAGGATTTGAACCGAACATTGTAGATCTGGTACGTTCCATAGTAAGCACTCTACCACCTCCTTGGCCGGTACAAGACATCCACGCTAAGCTGAAGATTAATTTCGTAGACATGAGGGAATTGGGGGAAATGTTGAAAGAAATCGAGTTAGACCTTATAACGGTGAAGGCTTTAGAAGATTTAGAGGATGTACTGAACAACAACAACACCTATGAAAGGAGATCTCCACATTCCAGGTAAAATTGTCCTCCTATGATAGCTACTGAGATGGAATCAGATGAATATTTTCCATTAACATAATATTTAATTATTTACAAACTTATTAAACGAGTTTGTTTGATATTGACTGTGTTATGATTATTAACTATTTTAGATTTTTATAGGTTAATGTAAACGTTTCAATATTTGAATTCAGTGCCTTCTCATTTGTAAAATTCAAACGATAGGTAGTTATTGTGAACCCCGTGTTATTAAAATTACATTTACACTCATTTACTATGTTGTTCTATTTTTAATGTGTCTTTCATTTAATTTTTTGCACCTGCCCACCCGAGTTTTAACAAGATCCATTTATAACTCGCGTAAATAATAAAACATCTAGAAAAACTCATAAAAATCGAAATAACATCAAAGAAATGACCAAACAGTTTTCTAAATAAATTATTTAATAAAAATAATACATCTTATTCTGTATGTTCAATGATTTTGTGGTCTGTATACCGTGCATAGCACGGGGTATTGCTGGTTTTTGATCAAATGATTGTGATAATGATTGGAGCCTCTATCAATTTAGATGTCGGTGTTAGGGTGCGTTCGGGGCTGCGAGGTATCAATCCGCGGTAAAAAACAAAACAAAAAGAAAGAGAAAAGAAAAATAAAAAGGGTTGCTTGGGATTATATATAATATAGGGGGGTGCTATTCGCACAACGAATTTAGCTTTTCCCACACAATTTCTCTCCACACACATAACAAAAATTTAAAAATAGCATTTTTTCTTTCCACACACAGCAGAAATCCCCATTATAGCCCTCTCTTCATTTCCCTCTTTCTTCCCACACACACACACGTTTTTCATCCACAGCAGTTTGGGTTTTTCATCCGGCCGATCACCTTGCTTCCGCTCTTTGTCTCCGGCGTCTTTTATCTCTCCGGCGTTACTCCGGCATTCACAATCCTCTACACCATCTCCTCTTTCAAAGGTAAATCTCTATCTCCACCATTGTCATTTCATTTTTCTTCACCATTCATTCTTTACCATTTTATTCATCTTAGATTACCTTTTTTTTCATGAAAACTTGTTATAGGGATAGATTCTCATTGAATGTAAGTTTTTACAAACAATGGTGATGATTTTCCTTGCATTTGGGCTGGTTTGTACACCATCATCGCCATTATTTTTCTTAACAGAAAGCACGGTTTGTTCAGACCTGAAAGTCCGAACAAATTGGATTTGTTCGGATGTTTAGGTCCGAACAAACTCGGACTTTCAGGTCCGAACAAATGGACTTTGTTCAGACCTGAACATCCGAACAATTTGATGCAAAAACCATAATCCTACAATGTTTGTATTTTTATTTCAGATATGGACCAACCGAGCTCTTCTAGGGTGCGACCTACTGCTTCTAACAGAAGGCGTCGCCACCCAGTTGTAGAAGAACCTGTTCTTCGTGAGGAGGACGTTGAAGAACAACCAGAGATGGAAGAGCAACCATCTCATGGGCCACCAGATAGGTCGTTACTGACCAGCTTTGATACACATATAGCTGGGCATATTTGGAGTGGAGAGGTGTGTTTCGTTTGTTTCATATGAACTTTGATTGATTGATTAAGTTGTGAATTTATTCGATAATGATGTATCAATTGTTGACTGCAGGATCGAGGAGCATTGAAGTGTCTAAGCCATGGTAAAAAAGTGTCATTGTGGCAATGGCAATTGAATGGGTCTGATAGGTTCAGGCGATGGATGTCCAGGTCCAGTTTGGCTCCCTTCATGACTGCATCATACCGCAGTGTCAATAAGATTATTGTATCAGGTTTTGTGGAAAGGTGGCAACCTGAGACTAACTCCTTTCATATGCCATTTGGTGAGATGACCATCACTTTAGATGATGTTGCATCCATCATAGGCATCCCTGTGACGGGGCGGACTGTCTCGTACAATGATAGAATGTCATATGAGGAAGCTCAAGCACTCCTTGTTGATGCACTAGGAGTAGAAGCCATAGAGGCACATGATGAGCTGATCCAGGTGCGGGGTCAATCTGTTAGATTGGAGTGGCTACGGGAAAGGTTTGGTGGAATGTCTGACGATGATGGAGAGGAGATGGTTGACTGTGCAGTCAGAGCTTACCTTCTGTACTTACTGGGATGTACGTTGTTCACAGACAAGAGTGGCACAAGGGTGCCGATCACATATCTTACACATCTGGTGGATTTGGATAACGTACGTTCATATGCATGGGGTACTGCTGCACTGGCATATTTATACAGGCAGTTGGGGTTAGCAACCCGGCGTGAAGTTAAACAAATGGCCGGTTACCTGACTCTATTTGAAGCTTGGGTGTACGAGCACTTCGAATGTTTGGCTCCAACTCCAAACATTCACTATCAGCCCTCCCACCTCCGGGTCCATCGATGGGTCTCTTGTAGGGAGTCTGCGCCTTTACAGGCGTTACGAGAGAAACTTGATTCCATGAGCACTGACTTGGTAATTACGCAAAGTTTCTTACTCATTTTCTATCACATGATGTTATTATTCTGTATTATGTATTTTCATATCTTATACTTGGATTCACCATTTTCAAGTCACTTGGACCCATATCGTGATGTTAGGCGCTTTCACCCATTCAACGAGGTTGCATACTACTGTGGATGCATCAAGTGCATGGATGTTGTTGAGCCTTATCATCCGGATAGGGTGCTCAGACAGTTTGGGAGAGTACAAACTATTCCTCCACCGCCATTAGCCCCCATTCGCGCAACGCGAGGTCCGATTGCCCGTGACTACCATATCGCGTATCAATACATGAATCAAATTTGGGAGGGATGGTCTAATCACCTACTGTCTGCATTGAACCGTAGTCAACCGGTAGGCGTCCTGCAGATTGTGTTCCCGGGTATATGGATTGGTACAGACGAGTCTCATGGAGGATATTACAAAACCCAAATCATCACTCTAATTTTGCGCCCGGACCCGACGAAACACAGTCAAGCAATGCGGTGAACTATGAGCATCGTAATTCGGATGCACTATTCATTCTTGATGAAGTCATGGAAAGGGGTGAGGACCATTGGGTTGAAGATCCACGGGGACTATATACCCATGTGAATCAGGTTGCCCACGTTTTACGGGGAATGTCCATTGCCGATGCTCAACGAACCATTCGACATCCCCACATGAGTTCACAGAGTTACACCCGTAGCAAGTCAACAAGGGGAAGGAACAACTGAAATGATGAAGAAGTTTAACTAACAAAAACCAATGGTTGTAGTCATTTTTTTATTATTTTTGTAATTTGGATGGTTGTTATAAGACTTGGAACCTCTTTTAAGTTGTCTTTTATTTGGAAAGTGGTTGTACTTTATTAATTAATTCAAATGGTATTTTGTTTACTTTACCTTTGATTTTATGTTTGGAATATGCTTGAATTGTTACAGATGTAGAACCATATATCTTCAATGAAAATCTTCGAAAAGGACGAACTGAACATGTTTTAAGAGTTACAGTTAATGTTCGGAAACACAGTGCCGAACCAAACCAGTCTGTTCGGAAACACAGTACCGAACGAAACCAGTTTGTTCGGAAACAAAGGTCCGAACCAACCCATTCTGTTCGGAAACACAGAACCGAACAAAACCATTATGTTCGGCACTGTGTTTCCGAACATTAACTGTAACCATTTTGTTCGCATTTAAAAACCTGTCTGTATTCGGCCGGCAAAACCAATGCATCCTAGTAGTTTTAAAATTTCTTCATACATCAAAGCATTCATTAAATACAATAAAAAGACATTACTAAAACACATTCCAAACTCTATCAAATGTTTAAAAATAGTTATTACATGCAACATAAAGTCTCACATACACCATGTAGTTCTATTCAATCCAAATCAATTGTCTCACATGTTGATACATCTGGAGTTACAAGCTCTTTGAATTGTACAATCCGATCCATGTATGGAGTCTCCCAACCATTCGCACAAGAGTGATGAAATTGTCTCCACTTATTTGCAATGGGCGGAATTGGATGACCAGGTACTAAGAATAATTGAACAAAATGATTCTGATTAACAAAACCTATTGTTCGCTCGTTCCGAGAAGGTGTTGGCACTGGCACAGACCGCAATGGGAGGAAAGTCAGACACTGTTCTATGCTCAAGTGGTATAACACCAAATTATAACGAGACGCTATGAGGTGCCCCATGTCAGGAATAGTCATCCAATTGTCCATCGATGGGTTGTCATCATAGTATGATAATGCTTCCACCAATTCCTCAACTCTGTTCTCCACCGCATATAATTGTTTGTAGTGGTCTACATGTGCAAGCAACTCTTGTAATAAATCTCTCCTAACTTGTCTCCATTCATCCTCGGCTAGTCCAACCAAACCAGCGATGGCTCTGAATCCACAGTTACCATCAGCTGCGACGTCCTTTACATGTCGAATGTAAGGCCTCAACCTCACGGGAAATGAGAGAACATAATTATTAATGCTCCTTGACCTCGTACGAATCGCACTAATCTTTTCTCTTCTCTTTTGTTTGCATTCTAACCGTCCTGAATTAGGAGAGTAGCTATCCTGTGCAGACGATACCAACTCAAATGCGCTTGGATCTCGTCGGGTTGAGGTGTCAACTTTCATACTTGGTCTACCTCTTGTTCTTGATTTTACTTCAGGTTCTATCAAATGAGTACTTTCTGGTTTTGATAGTTCTCGTATCTTCTTTAGAAGTTGCAGTTTTCTTGTGGAATCATATTCATTGAACCGTTTTTCCAGTAACTGCAAATCTGCCTTACAATCCAGGCCCATAGAAGAACTTGTTGACGGGGCAGTAGGCAACATATCAAGCTTACACCAATGCGGATGTATGCAACTTAGAGGAATAGGCCGCCCTTGACTTATATATTCAGCAATCTCATGCGCACAGGGTAATCCATGTGTGCGTCGAATAACACAACCACAAACACTGGCGTCAATTCCAACTACGTTGGCTCTCTTGGTTTCTGTTAAGATTTTCTCAAGTGCATTCTTAGAGACATTACCGCGAAGCTCTTTGTATTCGGCCGGCTTGAAATTATGTTGCACAATTGTCTTACTTTTCTCAAATGAAGCTTTGATACCGATATGCTGCAACTCTAGCAAATTGTGGATTTTAGTCCAAACCGCTTCAAAATTTCCTTGACTTGATCCCAGCTGCCTCTTAAGCTGTGCGTGTGAACTCTCAGCCCTGCATATGATTGTTAAGAGGTGAGACATAGCAATTAATAGGCATAAATCAAATAGAAGGTATTTTTTTAAAAGTACCTGTTCGAAGTAGTATTCCCAAAATGGATACTATTGTCTGTCCATGCAGAAACAAATCTCTCCTTGTAATGATCTAACCAATTACCCTTCACGTAATTGAGTGCATCAGGATATGTACTGAATTCTTGATTTAGCTTACGTAGTTGTTCACCAAACTCCTCTTCTATTGATGAAGACACTAACATATTCCAGCTCATAATAAACCTGTCCCATTTCTCTTTAGTTTCAAATTTTTTTTTGCATCTCGCCAATACGTTTCTATTAATATGCCATTTGCATAATAAATGAGTTGCACTCGGGAATACTCTGTTAATGGCGTTCATGAGTGACAGTTCTCTGTCCGTCACAATGACATCGGGAATAATACCATCACCTATAATTTCCCGCAATACACCCAATGCCCATGCATAATTATCTTCGCGTTCTGCATGAAGGTATGCAAAGCATACAGAAAAAGTCCTGTCTGTGGATGTGACTCCAACAACCTCCAATAGAGGCATGCGATAACGATTGGTCTTGTAAGTACAGTCCATTATCAAAACATGTGGAAATGCACGTAATAAATCTAAACTGCTTGGGTGCGTCCAAATCAAGTCAGTTACAGTATCGCTGTCCTCACAAGTCTTATGCCATTCAATGTAATTATGCTCTGTTAGCTTCCCAAGCAGTTGTTGCATCTGACTTCTTCCACCCCGATCATTAACTTTATATCTATAGCGTGCATTGTATATTGTCTTCATTGTGGTTACGTTTAATTCACTTCTTTGTTTCAACGTAACCAAAATTTCTTTTGGTCTAACCATGCTCTTGGACATATCAACCAGCAACTGAGTTTCCTCCTTTGATAATCTGCCTGCAAAAGAATGCCCCTCTAAATGTTCTGCTGCCGAATGATTGTGCACGCCACATGTGACCTCCAACATCCAATCATCATTTGAGTCTAACTTTATGCCCTTTAATGCGAAAGGGTATCCACATTTTTTTGAACCGGTTTGTTTGACCCTTTTTCGCTTTTGGCCCTCTTCATGCTTATATTGTGCACTTCTCTCGCATGCAAGGAGTACTCTAGGTTTGACACCTATCCGAGCAGCATTTGAAACCTTTATCACAATGACAAACCCGTTTTCCCGTCCTACACCACGAGCCCAACTGATCAATGAATCGCGACTGTGAAATATCTACAGTAAACAATTTTAATATTAATTTAGTAACAAATATTTATAATTTGAGTAATAAATTCACAATCGGACATACCTCTTGAGTTATAAACTCACTGGTATAATCCATGACAAACTCCGATCCAACCTGACTTTCCTGCGTAGAGGCCTACAAAAAATACATAATAATATGTCAACGTTCGGTATGAAACATCCGAACATATGAAGTGTTCGAAATTTCAGGACTTCACAAAAGGCATTTGTTCGGACATTAAAGTCTGAACAAAAGCCATTTGTTCGGACTTTAATGGCCGAACAAAATCCATTTGTTCGGACTTTAATGTCCGAATAAAAGCCATATGTTCGGACCTGAAAGTCCGTACATATCGAGAACCTGCAACTCGTTCCAGGTGAGAAAAAATTTAAAAAAAGAGGTAAAATAAATAAAAAACACAAACAAACAAAGGAACTGACCTTTCCAATACTACTTTGGTTTAAAGTTACAATTTGATTGTTGTTTTCTTCCTTCATTGCACTAGAAAGTAGAGGAATGTAAGTGAAGATTAGTAGAAAAGTGGATGGAGGAAGTAGAGAGTGAGAAGTAGAAAGTAAATGGCTTGAATAGGAGAAGAAAATGGAGGAATGTGAGTGAAGATGAGTTGCCTAAGGAAGGTGCCTAAGGAAGGTAGAGGAAGTGAAGAATGAGATGAGTGAGAGAGGAAGAAGCTTGTGTGTGAAAAGAAAATAGGTTTTGAGTTTTTATTGGACTATGTCTATTTTGGTCATTTCATGAAGGGGCATGAATGTAATAAAAAAAAAAAAGTTTCCTTGTGTGGGAAAAGCTAAATTCGTTGTGCCAATAGCAAGCCCCATAATATAATAAGAGGCCCATTGACACTCTCCCCGTAATTCTGTAAGTGGAATTTTCTCCAGCGTGAATACAAATCCTTGAAACCCTCTTTCCCCTCCTCTTGGTTTCGTTTCGTTCTTTTCCAATTTTCAACGAATTCAGCTCTCTCTTGATCGATATCATATTCAGGTAATGTGTTTTCCACATTGTAAACGGATTCCCATTTCCTTTTCTTCTCTCTCTTTTGTAATCCCAACCCCGTCTTACCTCAGGACGACCATATGTCGAAACCCTAACTTCAGAGGCATCGAAACTAGGGTTTTGATGATTTCATAGTTACATCAAGTCCTCCGACAGTATTCAAATGCAATCTGTTGGTTTCTCATAGATTTCTTTTAAACAAATATGTTTTTTCCTTGATTAGGCTTAGTTATCAATGATTGCCTTTCTTGTTGCAGTAGTCCATGAAGGAGTTTTCATTTGCTAGGGTCCGTTTGGGTATGGCTTATAGTGCTATATTTCATTTTAGCAGCGATGTTGAAATGGAAGTATTGCTTAGATCAGTTTGGGCCTTGGCACTTGATGTTTCTGTAATATTTTTTGGGATGTGGAAACCTTGAAAGACTAGGGCAATCTGCCCCACAATGGCTCTTGGTGACGTATGCTTTTTTTTTTTTTTTTTTGAGCGAAATCCTAGCGTTCCAATATTCCTGGATCACACTGAATATTGGGATACTAAAATATTTATATATGATATCAATTATTTTATGTTGCTATACTGGGTGGAAAATGGAAATCAGTCACTATTCTAGACCTTGGACTTGGAGTGCAAATTGGCTACCCTTGAATTGGCGGGTTTCGGCAAAAGGAGCACCCAAAACCCAAAACTAAGTTTTACTGAGGACCCTTTTGTCTGTTTGAGTCAGAACAGTGTGTCTTAGTTGATATGCAGAGGACTCCACCTTGTCCCGGACTCGGCTGTGTCCCATAGGACTTGCACAAGTCCTATATAAGTGTGCATATCAGGGGTGACTGGACTAATTACTGGTTGACTTGACTTGACTGATATTTATAACCATGAATTCAATGCTGAATTTTGTCCATTTATTTTTCTTTTGTTTGGACTGCTAACTATTTGAAGTGAATCGTCATTGTGAAATATTTCCAAATGCACCTATATATATATATCTGTTAGCTGTATATACTTCTCTGTTTCAATTAGTTATGGATTTCATTTTTTTCTTCATTTGATTGCAAATGTTTTGGCTGACACGGTTTGCAATTTTTCTGTGTGCAGGTAGCTATTAAATGGATATGGAATGGTCTGAATCGAGATATGAACATAAGCAAGACAGCAGGTTTGAAAGCAGTTCTCCTGATGCAGTTTATAGGGAAGAGAAAATGGATGACTTTGAAGATGGAGTCGGCACGGTGATAGCCACCAAGGATAAGGAGAAGTTGAGGGATTCTGGGAAGCACCGAAGCAAGGATAGGAAGAAGGAAAGAAGAGATCATGGAAGTAAAGATAGAGAAAGGGCTAAGATTGATTTATTGAAAGAAAGTGAGGAAAATCAGAATGAACTGAGGGAAAATGATCATATTGGAAGTAGGGAAAGAAGGAAGGAAGAACACAAGGAAAATAACAAGGCTAAGATAAAGGAGAAAGATTATGACCGAGATAGGCATAGAGATAAAGACCATGGAAAGGATAAAGATAGAGAAAAGGAGCATGAGAGAACAAGGGATAAAGGGAAGGACCGGGAGAGGGGTAAAGAGCTAGAGGACCGTTCTTTGGAAAGGGAATACAAACGAGGGAGAGAGAGGGAGAAGGATAGGGATCGTGAGAGAGATAGAGATAGGGAGAAAGAGCAAGAGAGGAGTAAAGGGAGGGAGAGGGACCATGAGGAGTTGGAGAAAGACAACGAGAGGGAGAAGGACCGGGATAGAGAAAGAGAGAAGGATCGAGATAGAGCCAAGGATAGGGAAAGGGAGAGAGAGAAAGTTAAAGACCGGGACAGGGAAAGGGAGAAAGAAAAGTATAAAGATAGGGATCGTTTGGAAAGGGACAAGGGTAAGGAAAAAACAAGGGAGAAGGAAAAAGAGAAGGATAGAGATCGAAAATCGGAGAAGGACTTGGATAAAGAGAAATCCAGAGAAAGGGAGAGGGATAAAATGATTGGGAAAAACCGGGATCAAGGTTATGATAAGGAGATGCTTAGGAGCACGAACGGGGAAAGAGATGAGAAGTTGAAATTAGATTATGAGGACACTAGGGATATCACAATGCATGGGAAGGAAGTTCAAAATGGTGGGGGTGACAATCCTGAGAAGTTAAGTACCAAGGATTATAAACAAAGAACTGAGTCAACTGCTGATGGGTCACACCCATCTACTTCAGAGCTTGAATCGCGAATAGTGAAGTGAGATAACTTCCCTCCTCTAGATGTACATTTTTTTTTTGTTCCCTTTTCTGTTATCATTACAATGATTTAACCCACTATTTCAATGTGCAACAGATATGGTTGTGTTTCTGCTTTCGTGTTTGCGAATTATAATAGTTCCTTCAATCTTGATTACTATGTTAATTGGATCTCTCTTGCATACACAAATATTCAAAATCATGAAAGTGTACTTGTTTGATACAGTGACTTGTCTTTCAGTTAGTTACTCTTTACAATTATGGTTTTAGACACTTTCGATGACAGCCATGTACTTTTGATAACTGTATTCCTGTTGAAACTTTATTCTGACTTGCTCGTTGCAACACATTTGACACTCACACATATGTAGCATTCTTCCCTTGTTGTTAGTGAAGTTTGGTTCTTTCTTCAATCTATATGCCTATTTTAAAATCGAAGCTTGATATAGACTCATCAGGCTTTAAGAAAGTTAGGAAGAATCTTAGTGGCCTGCTTGCTCCTTTTTTTCACATGATGTCAAGAAATTGACAATGCATGACTAAATCAAATTAAAATAAGAAAATGCTATAGCAACACATTTCCCTTTTTTAGTAAAATAAAAAAAAAAGTTCATTTATAGGAAGAAAGAGATACAAAGTTCAAGGGGAGAGAGGAACTAATTGCAAGAATTGTGAGATCTCTCATATACTTTTAACACCATGCGAACTGCGATGTCTACCAGCACTGCCTATTCTTGTATATCTTCTGTGGTGAAACATATAAACTTGCATAGACTGAATGTCTATCCATGGAAGAAAGATATGAGAAAAAACAGCATACCAGATCGTCACCTGCATGGCCTAATCTTGTAGCACTTCCTTTTCCAAAGTAGTTATTTAGAATTACTTTTCCAACTAATAAAACTTGACATCTGCATTATAGTATTAGAAGTTATCATCAATGCCCAGTTTCTGCCTTTTTATATCTTTTCTCTTGTATGAATTGTTGCTACTTGCTTTCACAAATGTATTTAGTGCACTTTCAGCTTATACGTCCTTCTTGTCCTATAGAATGAAAGAAGAAAGATTGAAGAAAAAGTCTGAGGGTGTTTCTGAGGTTTTAGCATGGGTCAATAAGAGCAGGAAGATTGGGGAAAAACTAAATGCTGACAAGGAGAAGGCCTTGCATCTATCAAAGGTTTTTGAGGAGCAGGTTAGTTTGTCTTTCATGAGGTATTTCCTTTATTATTTTTCTTATTGTGAAACTTCTACTTGTTGTAACATGGAGGAGTTCCTTTTATCTCATTGTAGTGTATCATTCTCAGGATAATGTTGACCAGGGAGAGAGTGATGACGAAGAGGTACCCCAGCACCCCACAAGTACTGTTCGTTGACTCCCTGTAACTTTGTACTAGTGGACTTTAGTGCATATGCTTTACACAATTCCTGTTTTTGGGCCAATTTCATTACGGCCTCATGGGTTGGTTCTGTAAGAAATGTCATGTGAAGCCAATGGGCCTTAAGGCAAACCTCTAATGTTTACACTAGTTCACTGTTGCCTTTCAATTTGATCTATCATGGACTTTTCACCCTTCACTCACATGTGTACATCTGTGTGTAGCATACACACACAACGAAACTCCCCGTTCTGAAATTGGGCTATTAATATGTGAGCTATAGGCGTGGATGCTTTTTCTTTAGGTGCATAAACATGCAAAACACATCCAATCCTTAAGGGTCCTTAGTGTAGATGCTTGGAAAATCAGACTAGAACCGTCACTGTCAATGGTTGAAAAAGTCTAAATCAGTTATCTATATTCATTGTACATGCAACTGCATGGACTGCCTGATCAATGGACTGATTCTGCTGTCCAGTCAGATTATCTATATTGTGTGCACCATTGTTGTATATCTTTGATATGGATAGCATGCACCACATTCATACATATAATTTTATGAAATGAGTTTTTTTTTTGGGGGGGGGTGGGGGGTTTCACATTGTGGGAAGTGGGAACCACTGTTGCATATCTTAGATATGGTCAACATATGTCAAATTATTTATAATGTGTTCACATGGAATGACTTTTGTTTTTTGGTGTGTGTGTGTGGAAGATGTGACTATTGTGTATGGTTGAACGTTACATCGTGGGGCCGACCAGTGGAGTGGATTGGGAGGTTCCCATCTTTTTTTTTTCTTTCTTTCCCTTTTTTTCTTGTGGGGATGTTTCTTTCTTTTCTTTTTCTTTTTTCTTTTTTTTTTACAAAAGTTGGAAGGAGGGTTGTTTTCGGGGCGGGAGGGGGGGTGTCAATTATGTTGGGGTCAACTATATAATTTTTTTTTTCCATTTCCAATCTATCCTGAGCTAAATCCCTGAATGGGTTACACTTCTTCAATCTATCCTTATTACTTCTATCCTTTTCTTCTTTAGCCTACCTAGAGGGGCCATCAACCTGTGTATAGAAACTTTTCCTCACTGGTGGTGCCATTGTTGCCTTACGTTGGCCGTGTCCAAACCATCTACAACATGTGTCTCCTAATTTATCACCTGTTGAGGCTGCCCCAAAATCCTCCTGCATGTGCTCATTTTTTATTGTCTTTCCTAGTTTTACCACATATTTATCTCAACATACTCATATCTACTGTCCTCATTTTTTGCATGTGTTGTATCCTCATTGTTCAATATTTTGCTCCATAAGTCAAAGCTGGTCTAACCAGTGTTTTGTAAAGCTTTTCCTCCAATCTTGTTGGTATGTGTCGATCACAAAGCACTCCAAAAGGAAGTCTTTACTTCAACTATCCAACTCTTATCGTATGTTTGGCATCCTTCTCATTCTCCCTTTCCTTACTACTTATAGAGCTAAGCTATCAGAAAGGAATCTCCGTGGTATCTCTTGAGTTCCATTGTCATAGGAGTTGCATCTCTCTGCACATCCCATTGAAGTTGCAATTCATATATTTTGTCTATGTATGATTGGATGAGGGTGAAACTTTAAATGCTTCCTATCCTAGGGGTTGAAATTTTAAATTCCTCTTATCCACATGGGCCCCTTTTAATTCCCCTAGGACCCATTGATAGAAGCTCTCAAGTTTAATGAGTTTAAGAGGCATCATTTTTCCCCAACACATTCATGGTTGAGTGGTGTTGGCGCATTAGTATCACACACGTGTCCAAGGATTGATATCTGGGTCCTCAAGTTATAGTATAACTCCAGACCAGTAGCCCAACCTAGCAAAAAGAAAAAAAAAAGGAGGCATCATTTTTCTGTAATGGATGGGTTGGTTTCAACCCTTGTGGGGCTCATCTTTTTGCATTGGTGGATGATGTTTGTTATTGTAACCTGGTCTTGTGTTTCTCCACCTAAGCAGAGGATCTGGCTGGAGTTAAAATTCTTCATGGACTCGATAAAGTAATTGAGGGTGGAGCAGTCGTTTTGACCCTTAAAGATCAAAACATACTTGCTGATGGTGACATTAATGAAGGTAATGCCATATCTATTCTTGATTTCTTTGTTTTTAGCTTCTTGTTTCTCCCTGGTTCCTATGCTGAGAATGCATTGCATCCAACAGAGGTTGATATGCTTGAAAATGTGGAGATTGGTGAGCAAAAACGAAGAGATGATGCTTACAAGGCTGCAAAGAAGAAAACTGGGACATATGATGACAAGTAAGACTATGTTTGGGCTAAGGCTGGTTGTATGCTAGGTTTCTTAGATATTGCAATATCAAATTATCTTATCTGAATCTAGATATTTTAATACTGTAATATTTGACAAAACCTTGCACTATTTCTACTTTGCATGTGGGCAACAAGCCAATAACCAATATGACTATATCAAAATTGCTAGCATTGCAATTCCAGGCTTGTCCAAGCCAATTATTTTGATAGTATTGAAACAAAAAACTATGTCAAACCATTTCCTAAAACTAGTCTTGTCTTTTCTTTATATACTATTAAAAAAATGTAGGTTTAATGAAGACCCTAGTTCTCAGAAGAAAATTCTTCCACAGTATGATGATCCTGCTGATGAGGAGGTTAGTTTTTTCTTTTAAAGTACTATGCATCTTTTTTCTGGTGGTTCTTTACTTATCTGTCATCTCTCCTTCCCTCCCTCTATATATATATATATATATATATATCTGAGGGTTTTTATTTGTCATTTTGCAGGGTGTGACTTTGGATGTAAGTGGACACTTTTCTGGGGAAGCAGAGAAGAAGCTAGAAGAAGTAAATTCCACTTTTCTTATTTGATAGTCATGCATACTCATTTATTGTTATGTGACATGTTTATGCACTCGCATGTCATTTATAAAAATGAACTTTGTAATTGGTATGCTTTTTTGACCTATAAAAACCTGGCTTCATATTTTTCTGTTAAATAAGAATGTGTTCCGAATTGTTGGATATTCAATAAGAGGGTAGTCTTATGCATATGCTACTTATTTTGTTATTATTTCCAAACCAACCAACACCCCCCCCACCCCCCCCCCCCCCCCCCTCCCCTCCCACCCACACACACACACACACACACACAATAAGAGGGAATCCTTTACTCTGTTTCTAAATGCTTGTGTTTTAAAATTTCTTGAAACACCACAATCATTATTTGACTAACTTCTGCTTTCATAATTATGTTCTGCCTTAAGGCTGCCAAATCTATATCCAAGGTGCAATGCGCTTGTAAATGACATTTAAAGAGCATCTATTCTTTAGGCCTTGTCTGACATGACATGGCCCGAAGTGGCATGCCAGTGGGATACGATCCAATTTGGTATGCTTGTGAGGTCCAAGCCGGTCATCTAGTGGGTCTCACTGGCATGCCCAGAGTCATTGAAATTGGCAATCTGCTCTGTTGTCATAGTATAGCATGCCATGTCTTGAGCAGGCCAGTCACTCATCAGGTTAAATGTTTGAGAAAAGTGGACATATTTTAAAGAAACGATCGACAGTCCACATTTCAAAATGCACTTGCTGCCCACCTGATGAAGAGACTTGTCTGCTTCCAGGCCTTATCGAATGAGAGGAGAATTTGACTATGAGCATGGTCATAACACCTGAATGTGCCTATCTGTGGGCAGTGGGGCCCATCTCAAATATTTCCAATCACACTGAGATATGGTGGGGTTTGAAGGTTTCATTCTGTATCAGATATGGAACCACATGGGCACGATCTGAAGAAGATCATAACCAACTATCTATCTGTTTTAAGGGCCCCTAAGTTTATTAGTTTTATAATGGGCCCCTCATGGGCATGATCTGATGATTGTAACCATCTGTCTGATGGCCATAAAATCTTAACGGTTTTGTAATGCCTTCCAGATCTGTTAAACTTTGGAGCCCTCCCTGATCAGTTGGTTACAATCATTAGAATGTGCCCATGTAGGGCTCATACCAGATCCAGAATGAGACCTTCTTACCCCTGAATTGAGTTGGTCCCAACAACCAGGTTTGCAACTTTGAAAGTTGCAGCCTTAGTCCATACTGAATTTTCCTCCATCTAAAGAATGGGCTGTATGCAATGCATCGGCGCGTATTCCAAATTGGGATTTGTGCCAATGGTCCTTTTCACATTGGCTTACTTTAACCTAGTTAAAAACTTCATGTGAATATCCTTAGCAATGTTCTTGTAAAATACCTATGATGAAAATGGATTCCTGAATACCCAAATGCCCAGAGGACCTAGATTAAAAAAATACCAGGTGTGGGTCCAATAATTGGATCCATTTAATTAGGTTATGTGTTTTGGTCCACTGCATGTTGGGGTGGCAAAACCTGACCTACCCCGTAAACCAACCAAACCTGATCTACAATATATATGGGGTTGTTCATGGGTCAAGAAGACCTGACTGCATTTAAATGGATAGCGTTAGGGGTTAGGGTCAACTGCATAACCTGCACAATCCATTTAAACAGATTGAGTAAAGGGTTGACCCGCATATCTAAACCCATTTAAATGGTTTGGTGGTTTAATATTTTGGTACTCAGAATAGTTTATTTTGTAAGGAATGAGACGAGCTTGTGTTGAGCAATTTTTTAAAATCCTTCCACTAAACTGAAGTATGGCCTTAAATATTTGAAATGGATTAGGCTTTGGCCAATCTTCTACAGGTTGAGTTGGGTTGGGTTAAATGGTTTGACTCGCAATTGATGTAGGTCATTTGGGTAGGGTCGAGTCGACCCACATTTAGAATTCATGCCTGAGGACCTGAATACTGGGATTGGATCCCATTATAAACTGGACCGTATTCTGTCTTGCGTGATGGGTCTTTGTATGGCTCGAATTACTAATTCTGGTCTGTGTCAGATACATTATGGACCTGACCAGACATTACCCATTTTCATCCATACTTTGCTTGATATGATTGCAAAACCTTGTTCGTACATCTGAGGAAGCATGCAAAACTATTGCACGATTACTTCCTATTTAGTTCTCAAATCAGAAATCTTTTGCAAAATCTGGAGCGAAGACTGCCTCGAGAAAATATGTTATGTTATGCATGTGTTTCTTTTCTTTTCTTCTTTCATCTTGCCATCTGTAATTTAAAGATGGAATAGGTTCTAGTTGTTCACTGTCCACATTGCAACAAGCATCTCTCTCTATCTCTCTCTCATATTCTCATGCAAACTACTACTTGTTGCCAGCTTCGTAGAAGGATACAAGGTACTTCGGTGAGCAATCAGTTTCAGGACCTAACTACTACTGGAAAGATATCATCTGATTACTATACTCATGAAGAAATGGTCCAATTTAAAAAGCCTAAGAAGAAAAAATCATTGAGGAAGAGAGAAAAGTTGGATTTGGATGCTCTCGAGGCAGAAGCCATCTCAGCTGGATTGGGTGTAGGGGATCTTGGTTCTAGGAATGAAGAGAGGAGACAGTCTGCCAAAGCAGAGGAAGAGAGAGCCAAGGCAGATATGAGGACTGAAGCATATCAGGCAGCTTACGCAAAGGCAGAAGAGGCATCTAAAGCTCTCCGTCAGGGGCAAACCCTCACCATTCAACCTGAGGAAGATGAAAATCTTGTCTTTGGCGGAGATGACGAAGATCTATATAAGTCATTAGAAAAGGCAAGAAAATTGGCTCTTAAAAGGCAGGATGATGCTGGAGCTTCTGGTATGCATGTTGTTGCCCGCCTAGCCGAGACCAACAATGAATCAGAAGAAACCCAGAAACATGTCTCCGGAGGGATTGTCATCACCGAGATGGAGGAATTTGTGTCAAAAATACATTTGGATGAAGGTAGTGCACATTCTTCTTCTTCTTTCCCCTCCTTTTATCATGTCTTTGTTTCCTGCTGTAAATATATATAGCCCAAAAGTTTCCAGAAAGACCCTAACCTCAAATGCTTGGCTCTTATTATGAGTGATTGTTTGCCTTGTTCATTTAAGAGAAATGATCATATGCTGATGTCTTCCACATGGATAAATTATGTTGACCAACATGGGCTCCCACCTTTTACTTCATCCAACCCATACATGTCACACATTTTCCCTTGAATATGAATTTGCCTTAATTTCACTCATCATAGTGATATAAGCCACTAAATTGATCAACATGTAAAAACATGACTTAGCTCAAAATTTGATCTCCTTCACATATTAATCAGTTTAATGGTGTATTCTACTGCAATTGGAATGAATTTTGAACTACTAAATATTCACTGTTGGAGGGGTTGGGGGGCCATGTGATAAAAAATGACTTGGATCAAGGAAAGGTGGATCCTGCAAGTGTCAACTGGAAGATGACTGCATACAGACTCCAACATGGTCAGTCATCATGGGTCATTCCTCTTCATTTAGTTAAGTTTTATCTTTGTGCCATCAATGGAAGGGTTTGTAATTTGTTTACCCAATCCATGGGTTGGTGTATTTCAATAATCTGGATAATAGATCCACAGGTTTTCATGTTTGAAAATGGCAGTGCTGCTGATACATTTGCTGAAGAACAGGCACCTAGTACTCATCTTTTGGTATATCACTATATCTCAGTAATCCTTGTTATGAAGCGTAAATAGGATGATGGTATCAGGGTGGTGTTCGTTGTAGGGTATCTGAGATCTTTTTTTTTTTTAATTAATCTGATTATAATGCAATACATTCAAATTATTGTTTCTTTATTCATTCCCTTTTGGTTTCAGAAATCAATAAGCCTGAAGCTGACGATGTTTTTGAGGATGAAGAAGTGCCAAAATCATTTGAGAAGGAGATGGAAGATGAAACGGGTGGTTGGATGGAGGTGAAAGATACTGGTGCAGACGAATTGCCTATTAATGAGGAGAATGAAGATCTTGTTCCAGATAAGATTATCCATGAACCTGCTGTTGGGAAAGGATTATCAGGTGCGCTGCAGCTACTGAAGGAGCGAGGGACACTCAAGGAGACTATTAATTGGGGCGGCAGAAACATGGACAAAAAGAAGAGCAAACTTGTTGGCATCTATGAGAATGATGGGACCAAGGAGATTCGTATTGAGAGAACAGACGAGTTTGGTCGGATTGTAAGTTTTTTCATTTTTTTTTCTAAGCTTATCAACATGTTTTTGTTATGGGCCTTTTATAATACCAATGATTTTATGCTGAAACAGTTCACAACTGCTTTAGAAGAATGGGAAACTGGACTTGATTTTATGACAATGAAGATTCTTTCTCTGTCCGCCTGTGGTATGGGGAGCTTCATTTGGCTCCTAAACTTTGGAAGGACTTATTAACCTTTTGTTCGACCATTTAGTGGGATGTAAACAGGTCAGGTTTGGGTTGGGTCCATGGTAGATCTAGACCCAATTAGTATTCTGTGTACCCAGACTAGACATAGTTCTAATGCATACCCAGACCCGGCTCCAGTGGATCTGACTGGACCCAGACCTAACTCAAACCCCAAGTATATTATTATATATAATAATTTTAGTCTAATATTTTATCAGTATGTCTGTGTATTACATTTATTATCAAGACTTCTGTGTGATATAAATTTGAGTTATTCAGGGCTGGCTAGGACGTTCCTGTGCATGCAACATTCTGGGCCTGTGGGGCCTGCCTGGAACATGACATTCCTCCATGTAAAACATGGTTTAAATTGACCATGGGGTGGGCCAGGTTTGACCCACAGGTTAAGGCTATTCCATGCTTAGGGATGGCCTGGCCAGCCTTGAAAATTCCTGTGTGTTTTTATTATTCACTATATTGTATACACTTGGATTTGGGGGTATTTTGGGTTTGGAACCTACTGGCACTGACCCGCTTCTCAGTCTGATCTGAGTTGTGAAGTTGGCCTGGATCTGATTATCAGATAGGGTCTGAAAGAGGCACCATTCCTGTATTTTCAGGTTGAGTCCGTCGTGTAACTGTGCGTTAGCAATCGACAGTTCATTAACATCCTTAGGTGTAACTTCAGAATATTTTCTTTTTGTTGCTTTTCAGTAAATTATTGCTTACAATACAGTAAAATCTTCATTAATTTTGAACATATTTATTGACCGAATTTTATCGTTTGCTATAATCTTGCATTGTTTTTACGAAGATAGGGAGGTTTGTTGACGACATTTTGGGCACTTTGACTATTTTCAAAGATTTTTTTTTTTTTTTTTGGCTATAAGGGATCAGTTGTAACTTATTTATTATTATAGGTTGTAAGTTTTTCTTTTTATTCTGCCTAAAAGGAAATATTTATATTTTTATCATTATAAAATGCAAGCTTGTCTACTGGTTTTTCCTTTCTGTCATTCTTTGTTTATGTTGCCCATTTTAAGCTTCATCTGTTCTACATTCAGCTGCTATCTTTTTTACCTCAGATGACCCCAAAGGAGGCGTTTCGGATAATTTCTCATAAATTTCATGGGAAGGGACCTGGTAAAATGAAGATAGAAAAGAAAATTAAAAAATATCAAGAAGAATTGAAGTTGAAGCAGATGAAAGCTTCCGACACACCGTCAGAATCAATGGAGAGAATGCGGGAAGCACAAGCTCGATTAAAAACTCCTTATCTTGTGCTCAGTGGTCATGTTAAACCAGGGTATGTTTAATATGCTTTTTCTTATCCATTTTTCCTTTTACTCGGGGCCATATTTAAAAATTAATATTTTGGAAATGGACATAAGTGTTGAGCTAGTAATTGCTTTTCTTTTATTGGATTATGCTGAAGCCTTTCACCTGATCTGACCTTGCAATAGCTGCAGGAACTGGGTATTCTTCGATTTTTTTTATCTGTCTGATTTTTTTTTTTATAAATTTTATCTATGATTGGGAATGGAAAATTCTTTTGGTAATTTCTGGACAATATTCTTTGCTTGAATTTGGATATTTAATATTGTGAAGAAAACTCTAGTATTCTATCACCTTCTTTTAGCCACTTGACTCTTGATCACTGTTATCTAATCTCTTTCGGAAGAGATTTGGATTGAAACTCTTCTTCAAGTTGGGGTGGGTTATCGTGATTGATCTCCTAAATTTGCCATTTTCTTGGTATCAATTTCCTGTATTTCTCACAAAAATATTGGTTATATCATCATCACCATGACCAACTGTGGTTAACCTCCAATGCTTTGTCTGTCACTTAAAACAACCTTTTACATTTGAAATAGACAAAAACCCATGTACGCTGAAACATTCTTTTTAAACCACCAGCATTGAATTAATTAGTGGAAATGAGAATCCTGCTGCCGAGCAATTTCAAAATGAAATGGAATGATCACGATGATTCCATGGTCTCCAAAACTGCTAGACAATTATTTGAAGTTGGTCAGGACCCAATGAAAGGTATTAGAAAATAAAGACAGTGACTCTAGTGAAACCAGGAACTGATCTAATCTGGTCATAATTGAAACTGTCCTGGTTATTTGTCCAGGTAAAAGGAGCTTCCTGTTGGCAGCTCAATGACTCAATCAGATCATTATTCTGAATCCATTCAGAAAAAGCTTGCGTGCGAGAAGTAATTGACATCCCCTTCTCTTCTCATAAGAAAAACGGATCGCATTAAAATCACCATGAATGCACCATGGGATCTGCCATTTAGGGGCAATTTCAGCATTTCACCCTATTAATACCGCAGCGCTGGCATCCTATACACCTATAAGAATCAAGACTGCCGGACGTCAAAACATGCAACAATACTGAGATGGAAAAGTTCCCTTTAAAAAATAGAAATGATGACTGTGAGTGTGATGTAATTTGAAACTTATATTTGATCTTTTACATTCGATATTTGGACTAAAAAAAATACATAATATGCAATATTTTTTCCTTTATTTTCTTTATTATAGTATTTTTCTTTGAATTGATTATCATGAATGCATGTAAATAAATGTTTTTTTTTTATATTTTATAAGTATTTAATTCAATTTAAGTATTATTTATCAAAAAAAGACTCGAGAGTCTCTGTGTTGATCCGTGTCCCAGTCAATTTTTTGTGAGGTTAGAGGTTTCTGGTGGATCTAGACCCATAACTACCAGAGCTGATGGGGAAATGATTCAGTACGGAAGGCCTTGGGCCCACATGATGGACCCAGCCGTCCAACCTAGTCCATTGGGTTCAGCCCACAGGCCAATTGGCAAAGAAGCTACTATGGATTCTAAATTTATCATAAGTTTAGTTAGGAATTGTTTCTAATTTTAATTATTCATTAGGATTGGTAACTTTCTATTTTCTTACGGTTTTCTATTTTAGTAGCCTTATTACATTATAAGTAGAGAAGCCCTCCATTGTAATGGTATGCTACTGATCAATTAAATCAAGAGTTCTGAGTTATCGTGAATTTATGGATTGTTCCATAGTTATGTTTGTGCCCTAATGGCTGGAATCCATCTTTGGATTCGATCAATCCTTCGGGAGATTGATCTATTGCTAGATTGCGGATCTTGGCTGCTCCAATTGGTATCAGAGTCAAAGAGCTATCACCAGGGAGACTCTGTCCTTTCCGGAATTCCCCTCCCATCTATCCATCCACACTCCTGTTAATCACCTTCTGCCTCACCCCAGTCCACCACATAATGCCATCTCTGTCAATCCCCATCACATACAAAAACCACCCCATCGTCCGAATCAACTGTCCAACAAAAGTTTCTGCACCGAGACCCCATCTTCCCCATTGATAACCCCTACTCCCCATCCTAACTATTGCCAACTCACCCAAACCCAAAATCTTGCCCAACGAACCCATCCCAGATCAGACGCGCGCGCACACAAAAAAAAAAATAAAAAAAAATCAGCCACCCAAACCCACTGCCTACACCGAAACCTTCTCAGCCCATCCCACTGAACACCCAAGACCCACAACCTTCTTTCATCTCCCAGCACCACTGACCTTCATCAAACCCAAATTATTCAGCCCATACCCCAGCCTTGTTGAAACTTCACCCAGGAAAAAAAAAATAGCACCAGTATCCCAAGAAAGAAAACAAAAGAAAGAAGACAGAGGAGAACCAGAAAAGTTCAAGAAGAAGAAGTACCAGAAGAAAAGGCAGAGATAGAGAAGGGCATACCTAGCACCGACGACGAGCACTCCAGCAGCACCATCGATCTTCATATCCACTGCAACTCCATCTTCATCGCAGCCACAGCCATATTCGCCAGTCTTCAACAAGCAGAGAACTCTGCACCATCTTCGAGCCGTTATTGATTGTCCCCACTTCCAACTCGGAGTTGTCGCAGCAGGCATCCATCTCCTTGTCGCTCCCCCTCTCCTTTGTTCTTTGTTTCCTCCTAGTCGAAGCAGGTAAGAGGCAACCTCCTCTCTTATTTCCTTTTTGCACGATTTCCAAGACAGCAAAGAGGGCCTCTATTTCATGTGTATAACATGTGCCTAACCTTGCAACTGGGTCTAACTTGAGTCTGGGCCTGATCTGAGTCCGACCCGAACCAGCCCACTAGCAGCAGAATTTTAAAAAAAAAGTACAGAAATTTGTCGCTTGAGGCATGTGGGCCCAATTCCATTCTGACTCATTCAGAGTGTCATCAGCCCAGCCTATCAAGTAGCAATATTTGAATCATCCGGATTCCAAAACGTGACCCGCTTGTACCTGTGATCTCTAAAACCAGGTTAGTCCATTCAAAGAAAAATATTATCTCTTCGTGTTAACTCTTGATTCAAGTCAATATGAAAATTTTTGTGAGCTCAATTAAACTTCAAAGAATTTGGTATAAATTTACATATGGAGATTGCTATTTTGAGAATGAGTTCTATTTTGAACAATTTCTCAATTTGAAAAAAGAACATCTGACCGTTGATGAATATACCTGCCAATTTTGGGAGTTGCAAGACATGCGAATTAGAGGAAGATGAGATACATGATTTAGCTCGTTCTGTCCAAGGCTTGAGACCAGATATCTTGGAAAATATAAATTATTGCAAAACCATTCAAGAGGCATACTTAGAAGCCATCCGTGTTAAGCGTATGCTTAGAAGGTCTTGCAGGCAACAATGTCGACAAAGAGCTCATATTGTGGAAAGAATTTTTCGAGGAGAAGACAATCCCACTATTGTTATTCGCCGACTCCTCAATACAAATGAAAAGGAAGAAGTAGGATGGGGATAGGCTCAGAAATTTCACACATGGGTACGAGTAAAAGACAAGTTAGTTAATGTGATTATTAACAATGGTAGTGCAATGAATTTTGTTGCACAAGAGGTTATTGACAAACTTAATTTGTCAACTAAGAAGTTTCCTAAGCCCTACCAAGTCACATGGTCTAATTGTCATGTCATCCCTGTGACTCGTAGATGTTTGGTATCGTTCAAGATTGGTAATTATGAGGACAAAATTTGGTGTGATGTGATTAATATGAATATTGCGCATATTGTTTTTGGACGTCAATGGCTTTTTGATTGGAAAGTGCACAATGAGAATGATGAGAACACGTATACTTTTTTGTGGAATGGAAAAAGGATTGGACTCATTTCACTAAATTCAAGAGCCCTGTCTTCGTCTACATCACCACCTTCCACAGAAAAGTCACAAAAGGAGCAACAAGTTGAAAGAGAAATCATGGTTGAACCAAAAGCGAAGACAGAAGGCATCAAGGATCACATCAAAGCGCAAGTTCATAGCAACGCTGATTTCATGAGTACAAACAATATTGATCAAGGTAGTGCCGCTCAAGAGCTGCAAAGGGTTGAGGAAGTACAAGGTCAAGCACATATTGAAGACTTTGACCACAAAAAGATTGAACATCTGGTAGATCTCATTGTCATGCCACTTTCAGAAAATCCAATTGCATCATCGGAAATCAAATCAATTGTCCTAGTGGTTTCACAAGAAGATCAAGTTATTGAAGTTTCTCACATTGACTTCATTTTCGGGGAGCCACAATGGATAGTCAATGTTCATGATTTGCTGGTACCAAGGCGACACCTGAAGTATCTAATAATCAGATCACACATCCGAATTCACTTTATACATCAGCAACAAAGACACCTCCAACGTACTTCTACATGAAGGAAAAGATTGCATCAAGCTTCCAAAGTTATGTCATGAGAATGCAGATAAAAGGAAAAGACAGAAGTTTGTGCGCTTGATTTTTGACCCAGGAGGACATTTTCAACACTTGCTGTCGAATTCTCTGCCTTATTATCAAGCTGTCAACTCGCCGGAGTCGAGTTTTTTCAAACGGGGGAGAATTGATGCAGTATGGAAGGCCCACATGATGGACCCAACCATCCAATCCAGTCCATTGGGTTCATCCCACAGGCCCAATTAGCTGAGAAGCTACTTTGGATTCTAAATTTATTGTAAGTTTAGTTAGGAATTGTTTCTTATTTTAATTATTCATTAGGATTGGTAACTTTCTATTTTCTTATGGTTTTCTGTTTTACTAGCCTTATTACATTATAAGTAGAGAAGCCCTCCATTGTAATGGTATGCTTATTATCAATTAAATCAAGAGTTCTGAGTTATCGTGAGTTTATGGATTGTTCCATGGTTATGTTTGTGCCCTAGTGGCTGGAATCCATCTTTGGATTCGATCAATCCTTCGGGGGATTGATCTATTGCTCGATCGCGGATCTTGGCTGCGCCATGAAACCCCTTGATCCATGGCATCATCTACTTCCAAGGGAAGATCAGTCCATATTCCTTCAATTGTGTGGGGAATTTTGGTTGAACTGAAGGAAGCACGACATTATGCCTGTCTGAACTTTGATTCGGTTAGTTGGACAGTTAGACAAATCCCCAGCTGTCGAATCAAGGATTAAGCGTCCTGTCATTTCCTTTGTTGGATTGATGTAGAGTACAAAGCCAGTGCAGACAAATAGCTGAGATTCAGTAAAATCTCATTCGCCCCAACACTTTCTAAATTGTCGTCATTGTCCTTGGTGTATGTCCAGGCATATAATCTTTACATTCAAGACTCAGACTCAAGACTCAAGAGCCCAGGAGACTTTACGCTTCTTTACTTTTTCAAACACCTCTTTGTTAGGGTTTTGTGATGTCATGAGAGGGCACAAGACACTATCCTATCCTACCTACTCAAATTGTTAGCCTATGTTTTCTTAGTTTCCTCATGGTTAGGCACCTGTGTCGTCTTAGGGGCTGTTTGGAAAATTCAGTCTAATTAATAACTGATTAGATTAAGGTAAAAAAAAAAAAAAAATCTCTGATTTTAAGTTCTAATTTACAATTAATTTGTTTTGTAAAATTATAAAAGAAAAGCTCTTATTTCATGAGGTAATTGGGGCCCACCTTTAGGCCTTGTTTCTTTGCTAGAATTTCTGACAAGAATTTGCTATGTTGGGGTTTTTTTGGACATGATGTGACATCTTATCCCCTAGCATCTGCAAATGCCATGTTTCTTGAGGAGAATTCCGGAATTCTAGCCACCTAAAAAGTCTCAAATGACCTTTGGAATTCTTGAAATTTCAGCCCCTTTGCTTTTTGGTAGAATTTATGGATTCTCAAGTACAAGGGGGCATTCAAGAATTCCACTATGTTGGAGAATTTCAAATTTCTCCATACTGGAATTCCAATTCTAGTAAAGAAACAGGCCCTTTAGTTAATGAAAGTAACCATTCAAAAAAAGAAAGATAGAAAAAAGAAGGCCCTTAGGAATTGTGGTAATTGGGGTCCCCCTTTTAAAGATTACACTGTTGAACACACTATTTACGCCATTTTGAAAATTTTATGAGTCCAAAAGCAACCTTTTAAGCTAAAAAGCTCCAAGAGTTGCCAAATGCCCTGTTATTTATTTATTTTTTAAAATTTTGATGCAGATCAATTTTGATAATTTGACAAGGATAAAGAAAACTAATGATTACACGCTCGTGATCAAACCTACGAGATGTGGACACAGTTGTAGGTGGGCCAAATAATCAATTTGGTCTCAAACAGTACCCAAATATTTAAGAAAATCAGTTGCCAGGTGCTGTTTAAAGATACAGTAACTGTCAGGGGCTGTTTTGCAATATCCAGAGAATTCCATTACACAAACAGAGGATTCATGTAGCTGTTTTTGGGCCTACAGTTTGGTGGGTCAAACTGACCCAATTCACTAAAGAAGGGCACCAGCAGGTTTTGCCCATGAGTCCACTTCAAGATTGTGGAGTTTGTTTCCATCAAAGGATGGGCCATGTGGGCCCCACATCAGATATACTGCAAGATGTCCAAGACTACCCAGATTCTGAAAATCTGAGAATTTCTCCATTTTTTCTAGGATTTTCTAGATGTTTTTTGTTTATAAAGTTTGTGTTAGATTTCTATTTGTATTAGGATTCTATTAGGGTAAGATTTCTAGGGTTTTAGAGAGGTTTTAGCATTATATAAGGAGGTTAAGGTAGCCAGTTACTGTTCTTGTTACGGTACCTGAAAATAATAATTTTCAAAAAGCACATTTTGCTTTGTTTTCACCTCTTTCTTGGTCATATGATGAATAGAGATTGAGAAGGCTCTTAAGGTCAGATTTATGGGTTTTTTTTCTGCATTTTTCCTTGCGTAGTTAATTCTGATTTTATTTACTACTTGGATCTGCACATCCATTATTGCTGGATTTTTTTTTTCTGGGTATTGGTTGTTTCACCGATTGGGCCCTTCGCAACGCTGTTTGTGTTAAATCGGGACTTTGTCAAATATTCAGGTAAAGTTTTCTTGCACTTCTTTTAAGTTTGAATTAAGCTGTCTAGTCTCATTTGTTCTTTAGAATTCAGAATCTCTCTGATTAAGGTTGACCCATAAGATGCTATAATACAAAAATGCTCAATGGACCAGATTCTAAGAACAGTGGATCTTTGACACCGATACCCTTCTTAGGACTGAAGCTCTCTATGGGGGTTATCAACCAATTTCCTATCATGGGTGCGGCCAAATGTTATCTTCATCATTGGCCGAGTGTTGTTATGCATTCATGGCATTTTTCTATGACCATGTTATGATGAGGATGCTACTGCCTGTGAACACCCACATATGTTTTGCTTTTCTGACATACAGAGTTTTATCTGCATCTGTAGCCAGCTTTTTTAGCAGTATACCTCTGTTTGTAACATTGTGGAACTTTCTTTGAAGGCTACTTTGTAATTGTCATGTTTCTAACGTCCTAATCTTAAGATGGGCCTTTCATTTTCATTATATATCTTTTGCTGCAAATTCAGGCAAACCAGTGATCCGAGAAGCGGTTTTGCTACAGTAGAGAAAGATCATCCTGGAAGCTTGACCCCCATGCTTGGGGATAGGAAGGTTCTCTCTCTCTCTCTCTCTCTCTCTCTCTCTCTCTCTCTCTCTCGCGTGCGCACGCACAATCAAACTGATGCCCAAGTGAATTAGAGTCCGGGTCCTCTACATCCTTAACTTTAGAGGATTCTCTGCAGTTTTTTTAAATAGAGTATAGATGGCATGTTGTGGGGACCCACAGAGACCTCTGCAGCAAAGGCTGTGGAGGATCTGAATGGTCAGTGATTATGCGTGTGTGCCTAGCAACACAAATGCAAAATATGTCAACCTGTATGTGTTGATGGTATGAAATTTATTTATCTATTGTTTTCTAAATTTATTTCTTTTATGGGTCATTTCAAGAACTTTCAACCAATTCTGGTGTAGTATTGTGTTACATTTGTCCTGATTCTGATTAAAATGCGGGACTGTTAGCTTGCAGCTATAATTGTTGCTGTTATCGTTTTGGGTTATTGTTTTGGGTAGATGAGAGTGTCAACCATATTGTTTGCAAGCATACTTAAAACATTTTCATGTTAATGTTAAGTGGTTTTCGGCTTTAATGCCCTCAAATGATATCCTAGAGCCCAAAATTGAGTGCTAATGCTATGATTACTTCAGAAAATTAGCTCCTTTTATAAAGGAAATATGTGCCGAACCTATTCTCTGTTATGTGCATGTTATTGGGTGCTTTGAAATCAAGCGTGTGTAGAAATATATAATGGTTTGCTTGGTAAAACCCTAAAAAAGAATATGGCAGGTGGGCCCAAATTTCTGCAATAAGGAATGTTCATCTGATTTGCCCATCTGGGTCATGCTTCAAAATTCCCTCTTTTAGAATCTGAGAAATCTTGTACCTGATTTTTTCTTTGGCAACATAGTAGTGCATCACTCATATGGTTATTTGTTAATCCTTTATTCTTACCTACTAGAGATTTCAATCGTTATACCCAACCTGATGTGTCGATGGTGTCTCATTTCTGTATAGGCAATAGACTTTAGAACTATGGTCCACACTGCTCTTTCTTCACTATGTTAGTAGGAAGAAGAATCTCTAATCAAGCAAATTAGAAGCCCTCAAACAATGAATTTTCTTTTGAGGAATTTCACCGTTGATGGCATGAGTTTTGCTTAAGATACTGACTTAATTGCAAATGTAACATAAATATATGACACAGTGATGCAGGCCAGACAATAGGTCAGCCAACCCATTGGGTCCAGTCCATAGGCCCAGCGGGACATTCATTTAGCTAGGAAGTATTATTAAGTAGTTTGGTTTGTTTAGGATTATTATTAGTGAGTTTCCTATTTTATTTTAGGCATTATTCATATATTAGGAAATATTGTTGCTTAGGGATTAAGCCAACTCCCCTATATAAGGATGTTAGGCCTCATTGTAATGCAGTGCTTATTTTCAATTAATCAAAAGTTTTCTTTGAGATTTATCTCCTATGGTTTTCTCCTCTTGTGAGGGTGCTCTAGTGGATGAATCCATCCTTAGGTTCGATCAATCCTTTGGGAGATTGATCTATTGCTTGATCGCGGATCCGAGCTGCGCCAATTGGTATTAGAGCCGAAGAGCGATCGCCGGGAGGACAAATGTCCCTTCCGGATTTTATCCCCACACATCTGTCCATCGTCTCATCCCTCCCACCCTCTCTTCCAATATTCCAGCCCCAACCGAACCACTCCTAGAATCCAGAAAGCCCTTCGATCACCCTAGCCCAACCAGAAGCCAAAAAAAATAACCCTCTAACCCAGTCCCTAACCTAGCCCCCAACGTCTCCCCCGAACATCCAAACCCCAAACCCTCAAGCACCCCTTGCATCTTGCCAAACCCACTCCGACAATACACCAACTGAAATCGGAACCCATCCCACAGCTCACGACCAGCCCCCACACTCCCTCAAAACCAGCCATTCTGTAGCCCACCCCAGCTACCCTCATACCCAACTTTCTCCCAGCCGAGACCCCATCCACCACGCATTCATCGAGCACCCTAAACCCTCAACCCCAGCAATGAATCCAACCACAACCCTCCCGACCCTCCATCTTCCCGGAATCCCCTTCTCATATCCCTCCCACCTTCCTAAATCGTACCCCAAACCAGCCTCGAAACCAAAACCCACCTTCGTTCGGCAACCCCAAACCCAGTAGAGAAAAAAATATATATAGAAAAAAGGCAGAAAAACAAGAAGACAGAAGGAGGTCTGAGTTCCGGACATGCCTGGCACCACTGAGATTTCTCTCCACTACTTCCGTCACTGCACTCCCTACGAGCTCCATTGCTCCTCGGAACAGCTAGCAGCCAGCGTTGTCGAGCTCCAGCAACTCCACCATAAGGTCTCACCTCCAGCCTCTTCTTCATTTCCAAACAGAATTGCAAGTAAGCAACAGCCATCCATCTTTATTTTCTTCTCTGCACGTTGTTTGAGGTGAAACAAAAGAGCACACTCATGTGCCGTTCTCTGGCACGAACAGAACCTGGCCTTTTGTAATTTGGGCCTGACCTGAGTTCGGATCCAACTTGAGCCCGAACCCAAATCCAGCCCACTACCAGGGAACAAAAAAAAAAAAAAAAAGTGCAGGATTATTGCAAAAACAAAAGGGGTTTTCAGCTGAGCCCATCCTACAATCAGGTCAACCAGAGCTGATCTGAGACTACCCAAGCACTTCTATTTAAGCTTTCTTGCCTCAAGTCAATATGAAAATTTTTGGAACTCAATTGAAATTCAAAGAATTTGGATAAACTTATATATAGAGATTGGTGTTTTGAGACTGAGTTCTACTTTGAGCAATTTCTTAATTTGAAGCAAGAAGACTTGATGGTTGATGAATATACCTGCCAATTTCGAGAGTTGCATGACATATGCGAACTAGAGGAGGATGAGATACATGATTTAGCTTGTTATGTTCAAGGCTTGGGACTACATCTTGGAAAATATGAATTATTGCAAAACAATTCAAGAGGCATACTTAGAAGCCCTTCATGTTGAGCGTATGCTTAGACGGTCTTGCATGTAACAGTGTCGACAAAGAGCTCATGTTGTGGAGACTTTTTGCAGGAGAAGATAATCCTACTCTTGTCATTCGTCAACTCAATACAAATGAGAAGGAAGAAGAATAATGGAGACAGGCTAAGAAATTTCACATGCAAGTAATGGTCGAAGAAAAGTCTGCTAATTTGATTATTGACAATGGTAGTGCAATAAATTTTGTCGCGCAAGAGGTCATTGACAAACTTCATTGGCCAACTGAGAAGCTTCTTAAGCCCTACCAAGTCACATGGTCTAATGGTCATGTCATCCCCACGACTCAGAAAGTTTTGGTATCATTCAAATGGGCCATTATGAGGACAAAATTTGGTGTGATATGATCCATATGAATATTGCTCATATTATTTTTGGACGTCCATGACTTTTTGATAGGAAAGTGCAAAATGATAAAGAGAACACGTATACCCTTTTGTAGAATGGAAAAAGGATTATGCTCATTCCAATGGAATCAACAGCCTCATCTTCGTCTGCATCATCTCCTTCCACTGAACCAAAGAAAAGCACAAAGAAGACATAGCAGTTATGATTGCACCACAAGAGATACGAATCATGCTAGCAGACATCAAGGGTGCAATCGATGAGCAAGGTCAAGGCAAAGCTGATGTCATGGAAAATTCAAAACAAGTACAAGACAATCAAGATAGTGTCAAGTGTTAACCAAGAGCCACAAAAGGTAGAAGAATGGGGAAGCAAACATTGAAGACATTGACTAGGTTACCAAACAGAGTGAACATCCAGTAGATTTGAGTGAAATGCCATTGCCATAAAATCTAATTGAGTCATCGGAAATCAAATCAATTGTTTCAGTGGAATTACATGAAGATCAAGTAGTTGAAGTTTCTCACATTGACTTCATTTTCGGTGATCAACGATAATAGTCAATGTTCATGATTTGTTGGCAAGGATAAAAAAAGCGGCCGGTACGTAGCTTATCGGCCATGGCCGCTACGCTAAATATGAAATAGCGCAGCTTGCAACTGTGTCGGTGTGTAGCGGCCGCTCTTTACCCGTAGCGGCCGATACGCACCGATATGTTACTTATCGGCCGCTACGAGCTATGAACCATTTTAAGGAAAAAAAAAAACCCACCCGACTTTCCCCTTTTATCAGTTTGACTGGAGGAGGAAGAAGGAAAAAAAAAAAAAAAACAGGAAGAATAAAAAACAGACAGTAGATGCAAATGCAGAAAACATACCGGAGTCGCAGTAGAAACAGCAACATCCTGAGGGTAGCAGTAGCACCTACAGCGGTAGTGGACAGCACAACAGCACACGGCAGTAGTAGAGACAGCTGGCAGCACCTCCTCTTTTCTTCCTTCTTCCTTTTCTTCTCCTCTCCTATTTCTCGATTTTCATCGGCCCATTTGTTTTGGGAAAAAAAATTGTCGACCCATTCGTTTTGGGTAAAGAAATAGGGCACCAAACACTTGGCCCTTGTTTTATTTCATTAGGGGTGCATTTAATGGGCCCTATGAAAGTTGGAAACAAAAATTAAATGTACCTCCTCTAAACGAGGGCACTCATGGCACCAAAAAAAATTAAATGTACCTCCTCTAAACGAGGGCACTCATGTCACCAAAACCAATTTCATTTTGGCCCTGGTATTTTTTCATTTTGGGGGGGCGGGGGGGGGGGCGCTGCGCACTTATGGCACTATGAAAGTTATAATTAAAAATTAAATGTATCCCCTCTTTTAGAGGGCGCTTATGGGCCCCATGAAAGTTATAAATAAAAATTAAATGAACCCCTCTTTTATTTCATTAGGGCACTTATGGACCCTTTGAAAGGCATAAATAAAAATTAAATGAACCTTCTAAGAAAAATAAAAGTTGAAGCACATGATACCTTTAACCATTGGTGGGCTCCACGACGAAGCTAAATATATATAAAAAAAAAGAAGTGATGCCTTAGCCAAATATTATTTAACTAAGGCATTAGCCAAATTTCACTCTCCTTGAAACTAGAGCTCAATCAAATTTCACTCTAATTAGAAATAAGATCATAGCCAATTTTTGCACTAAATGAAAATAAAGCCCAGTCAAATCTCACACTAATTGAAGATGGGCTCTATCAAAATTTTATTCTAATTGGAAATAGGGCTTAACCAAAGTTAACTCTAATAGGAAATAGGGCCCTAACCAATGGGCCCTTTTCACTCTAATAATAAATAGTGCCCAAGCCAAATTTTACTCTAATAGGAAATAGAGCCCTAATTAAATTTCACTTTAATAGAAAAATTTTCTCCATATAATTACAACTCTGAAATGTGATATTCTAAGCAACGGCAATGGTAATATATTGATGACATTGTTGATCATAAGCATTTTATTAGTTTATAAGTTAGCATAACTAAGCAACATGAATACATGTGAAAAAAATTATCATTACTATTATTTTCTATTCATATTGTGACACAGGACCACATATAATGAGGGGACCATGACGGCCCCTTATCTAAGTTACTTTTGCAAAAAAAAAAAAAAACCCTACATTTTCAATCATTTTCCAATATTCTGGATTTTCTGGAATTTTTTTAGATTTTTTTGACGATTGTTTCAAAACGCCCTACTACGCCGTTACGTATCACCGCTGCCCTACGTAGCGCCCGCTTTGTAGCGTTTTGGCGGCGGGCCGCTACGCTTGCCGCTACTATTATTTTCATCCTTGTTTGTTGGTTCGAAGGAAACAACAGAAGCTTCTAATGGTCAAATCACACATCCGACTATTTGAGCTCAATGCGGACATCAGAAGAAGTGACACCTCCCATCTACTTTTAAATGGAGAATAAGACTACATTAAGCTTGCAAGACACGCAAAGCAAATAAAGATTACAAGAACATTATGAAGTTAGTACGATTGATTTTCGACCCTAGAGGACCTTTTCCGAACTTGTGGTTAGATTCTCTTCCGTATTATCAAGCTGTAACTTGCCGGAGTCAATTTTCAAGCGGGGGAGAATTGATGCAGGCCAAACAATATTATTAAGCAGTTTGGTTTGTTTAGGATTATTATTAGTGAGTTTCCTATTTTATCTTAGGCATTATTCATATATTAGCAAGTATTGTTGCTTAGGGATCAAGCCGCCGACTCCCCTATATAAGGATGTTAGGCCTCATTGTAATGCAATGCTTATTTTTAATTAATCAAAAGTTTTCTTTGAGATTTATCTCCTATGGTGTTTTCTCCTCTTGTGAGGGTGCTCTAATGGCTAAATCCATCCTTGGGTTCGATCAATCCTTTGGGAGATTGATCTAGTGCTCAATCACGGATCCGGGCTGTGCCACACAGTTCCGAGTCGCAAATTGAACTATCTGACGAGGCCGAACAATGAATCTTGATTGATTGGAAAACTCCAAAATCAACTCCACCCATATCAACAAACAAATGAGCAAAACTCAGAATTAAAGTAGATGATATTTTACCTCAAATCACTAATCTACTACTTGGTCAGTCTTTAATCCTTTGGAGAAACACTCAAACCTATGGAGAAGAGAGGAAATTGCAAAAACCATGCAACTTTATTGAATGAAAATAACAAAATATCCAAGCTAGGGCTATACATCCCCCGTACTTTGCTTTGCTAACGTTCTCATACAAAAAGAAAGCCCTAATCTACTTCTAATGCTAGCCATTCATCCTATCTAAATAACTTTTATGAAGATTACTAAATGAAAGTCCTTACATTATAACTTAACTAAAAAGAAGGAAGAAATTTAGAAAGTTTCTAATTGATTCTAATTTAGAATTGGACACCTGTATGGAGTGAGATTTTATCCCACTTGCCTCTTTTATCATTTCTTCCTATATTTTAGAAAGGTTTTCCAGTCTAGGATCTTTCCTTGGAAAGTTTTCAATTACCATCTTGCTTGTATAGTATGTAATTGTAGGCCCCATGTTTTCTGCTTGTAGAACTAGTCACATGGGTGTGAGCACAGGCCAGCTCTAGATGTTCATCATGGGCCTTTTTAGGACTCAATTGGGTTTGATTATATTTTCTAAATGGACTCTTTAAGGAACTAATTTGGGTCCTCTTAAATTCAACATATTTGTTTTCCCATTTTAGACCCATCTTAAGCCCATCTTGACTATCCAATGTTAGATTTGAGCCCCGTTTCTTAAATGGGCGCTGATTGAGATGGAGCAAAGGTCATTTGATCAATCAAATCGATCCAAATAATCAAGGGCCTGATCAATCACAAGTATATGGAATCTAGGCCATCCGTTCTTGTCAATGTTAGGTGTAGATTGTAGAATGTAGGGGAAATGTTCTACGAGCAACTGCAAGTGTTGTCCAGCAATGTGGGCCCGGGCCCAAGCCCACGTTTCATCTATCCAATGCCTTTGATGCTCTTTTTCATCCCATGACCTGGCATCAGGCTCAATTTTACACTCACTGAACCTTCACTCACTGTTGGATTAAATCTCAAGAAAATCTACCATTAAGAAATTAAGATACCATTAAACTTTGAGGCTGTTAAATCAAGTGCTAGGATAATCTGGTGGGACTCATTTTTTGAATCCCCCCTATCCATGAGGGGACCTTTCCACTGCCCTACTTCCATCAGTAAAGTTGCATCTAAGTGGGCCCCACAAGCTCCACTGCATATAGGCTATATGCCACATTGGACATCTACCTAGAATCTAGATGAAGAAAACATTGTTTGGTCGAGGTGGTGAACAGTCTCTTTTCATTATTCATCTGGAATATTCTGAACTGATTCTAGTTTCCACCTCTTAAATCTGAGGGGTTTGTTTCAGGTAGTGGATGCTTTTGTGTCCTGTATGAAAGGTACTGAGAGGATTTGCTTTTATCCATATAAAACTGAAATACGAGTACAATGGGCTGCTGAAAGACTCAATGGAGGACTGTTTGTTAGATCCATTTTTTGAAAATTGAAATTATATGGTAAATTGTTAGAGGGGATTAATTTAATGGTATCATGAATCATAGGATCCTTTTTTGCCTATAAATTAAGAGAGACAAAAGTAGTTATTCTTATTCACAATCCATCCATTTTCCATTCATAGCTGCATAATTACAATGATCGATAAGCTACGATGCAAATACAATCATGAATCATATGAAGAGTGCAATGGCATATACTAATATATCGTCATGATATGCATGAATAATTAAATGTATTTTGTATTTCAATAATACTAGAAAAATAAAAAAGTTGAATTGGTTTGTTTTCTTTAAATAGAAAATAAAAACGAAATCCAAATAACCAGCCTTGCATGGTTAGGTTGTCTCTTGAAGTTAAAAAAAAAGGTGTAATTAAGTAGGAAAAAAAAGGAAAAAAATGTTTAAAAAAAATGCAAGACAAAATCTCATACTTATTGTTGAACACTCTAGTCACATGCATGATCCCTATTAATCTAAAAATCACAAAAGTTCTTAAAAGGTTTTGGTAATCACCATATAATTTTTTAAAAATAGAAAATTTAATAAAAAGAAAATAACAAAAGTAAAATAAAAAAATCTAATATTAACCTCTTAGGGATGTCTCTCCTCGCTCAGATAAATTGCTTGAATCATAAGATTCGATAAAAAAACAAGTGTTGAATTGTAAGATTTACAATTGAATCATAAGATTCACTTGTAAATGGGACTCGTTGTATAGATAGGAATCATTTTTCTTGGGTTGGTTTCAATAAGAATCATACGATTCAAGATATGAATTGTAGGATTTTGACAACAATAAGTGAAGGTCCTCGGCTTAGTCTAGATGGACTGTTTTCTTTATTCATTTTTGCTTTAAAATGTCAGATTCTCTTAAAGATCCTTCTGTGGAAGAGGAAGTAAGGCAAGGACTCCTTTTTGGGCCCTTTTTTCCCCTGCTGTTGTTAGTTATGGATTTCCTGTGGCTTCTTTCCCAAAATTTTCCGAGGCGTTGTAAAGGAGGAAATTATGGGATGCTATTTATCAAAGGAAAGAGGTATGTTATCAAAGGAAATTGGGATGCTATTTATTGTTTTGCGTTCAAAGAAGAGGTGCTATGAGCATGAAAGGCTTCTGTCCTATAATTAGCTGGGAGCATCTACAAAATTCTGGCTAGAGTTTTATCAAATAGACTCTGGAAATCTCTTCCATGTACCATCTTTGATGACCGAAGGTGCTTTTATTGAAAATCGTCAAATTTTTTATTCAGCTGTTGCCCACACGTGCCTCGACTCTAGGTACAGAAGTAGAGAACCAGTGGTTGTGTCATGTGTGTAAGCATGATTTCAAGAAAACCTATGATATCTCGGATTGGGGGTTTCTTGATTATGTTCTTCAGTGGATGGGTCTAGTTGAAAAATAGAGATTGCCAATTTGGGTATGCATCTTATCAGCTCACTTCATTTAGTTAAATGACTCCTTATGATTATTAAATAGTTCTAGGGTTAATTGCAAGGTGATCCTCTCCCTATTGTTTTTAATTGTGTCGGAGGTGTTGATCTAGTTTCTTCAAGAAGCAAGGTCCATGGGTTTGATTTCAGGATTTAGTATTGATAAATTTTGTCATTGAGATTTACCAATTTGCAATTTGCTGATGATACCATTGTTTTTGGCAATGCAAAGAGGGAGAAGGTAGAGATTTTGAAGTGGATTCTTTGTTGGCTTGAGTAAAAGATCAAATTCTATAAATGTGGACTTCTAGGGTTTCTTATGATGATATGTTTGGAAGGAATCTTTGGTTGTCGTCTGAGTAAGCTTCCTTCTGCTTCATTGGCCTTCCAATTTGTATAGAGAAACTATTGTAGGTCATTTTGGGACCCTGTCATTGAGAGATTTGAGAAGAAACTCCCCTGCTGGAAAAAGTCATCATTTTTTTTTATATATATAACGGAGGGTGTCCTGCCCCTGGAAAAAGTCATCATCTCTCGGAGGAAGGATTACATTGAAATGTTTGGCGTTGGCGAGTATTCCAATTTACGGACATGTTGGAGTTTCAGTAATTGGTGGGTGTGGTCAAATGCACAGAGAAAGTTAAAAGGTTTCTTTGAAACAACTTAGATGGCCATTTTAAATATTATCTAGTGGGATGGAGTGGGATGGAACGTGTTTTGTAGCTACTTCATCAAGGGGGAGTTGATTATCTTATAGAAGGGTCATTACTGATTTTTTGGAGATATGGTTGTGGTGCTCTGGTATTTTTTTTTATTGGTTACTTTCATTAAAAAAGCGAACAGTACAAGAGATGAGTACTGACAGCAAAAGACGGCAAAGCAACAGAGCACAAAGCAGAAAGAACCCTAAAACCAGCAAACTAATGCATGCGTAAGAGAAGGCAAGCTCTTTCCAATGATACACTATTTGTTCTAAGGAGTAACCTCTGAAAGAAGGGATAATGGACACGTAGAGAGCCATTAGAAACTTTGATTTCACCACCAGTCTTCTTTCGCTAGATACTATCCCTTCAAAACATCTTGAGTTCCTTTCCTTCCTAATCGTCCAAATTACCGCGAGAAAAGACAACCTCCACATCACCTTGCGTCTAGAATCCCTGATTGGGGCCTTCCAAGCTTGGAAAAGCTCTAGAATCCCCAAGTGGTGCTTCGTAAGTTCAAAGGTATTTTCTTTGAAACAACTTAGATGGCCATTTTAAATATTATCTTGTGGGATGGAACGTGGTTTGTAGCTACTTCATGAAGGGGGAATTGATTATGTTATAGAAGGGTCACTACTGATTTTTTGGAGATGTGGTTGTGGTGATTTGAAACAGAAGAGAAAATGTTATGGACAGAAGTAATTATCCACAATTATTGTGTTGGTAATAATGGATGCAATTGTTGGAAGTAGGTGGGCCTCGTGGATAGGTTTACAAAACTTTTGACCCACTTGACTCAGGGATCAAGTACCCATAAGGTCATAAACCACATCCAGGATCCAAATCCTCAAACTCATCAATCATAATCAACAGAAAACTATCTCTAAGATAGAATAAAGCATTACCATGCAACCACAAACAATCCACAACATATAGAGAAGTAGATTATACCTTAGGAGCTCGGTTGTGCTCTAATGGAGGAGAAGGCTTGCTAGATGAAGAAACTCTTTCTTGATAGTTAATTAGGATCTCCAAGAACACTTAGTCTTCTACGCTGTATCCCGTATCAAATCTCTTCTCTAAAGGAGATTGGTGGGATCTCCTAAAGAAAACAACTAGAAGTTCTAAGGAAACCGGAAGAGAAACTGGAAGTAAGAGAGGAGGGGCGTGTGCAAAAACTTGCACTTGAAGTGGGCTGGGCGTGAATTCCAAGGGTGGACGTCTAGCCCCTTTGCTCTCTTATTTATAGCTCAAAGCAACCTCCTCTTTTCCTATTAAAATAGAAGTCTCACTTTCACAGTAATTAGTAACTTACTCTTCTTACTATTACCACTATTAAAAGTCTCACTTCAAATAGAAATAGTAACTCTCTAATTCCTTCATTTTAAAGTTCAAGTAGAATTAGTAACTATCTAATAACTTGGGCTAGCATGGGGACCACTAGGTATTCCATAAAAAGCTGGCGCCAATTGGGATACCGCGGCCCTACATCTCATGCGTAATCCGGGTCCACAATTAATTGCAAATAACTTCACTATATAAATACAATCGCACTCCAGTCTTAGGAATAAATTACAAAGAAGACCCTAGACTTTCCTATGACCTCAAGTAGGCCCCTCCAACCATATTCGTCGATCAATTGGTCATGTCCACCAAATTGGATCCATTTCTTATTATCCTTGAGACCCAATTAATTCTAGTGATCATCAGTACCATCCAATTAACTCTTAATTGAGATGGGTGCGCACTTACTAATGATAAAACCATTAATTGGCACAAGGGGATAATGAGGATAGATTCCATCTTGACCATTGAATGTTCCCACAGTTCTACTACCATGTACCCAAGACACCGAGGTGTTGACCTACAGTTTGCCTCACTCATTGGTGACTTAAAGCAAATGAATAGACAGAAAGTTAAGTTCATTAATGTCTCAGGATTGAGAGCCCATTGCTAGGGAATTATGAGAGCAGATCTTAAAGTAAAGACATTGTTTCATAAGGTGCTTCTCATGATCCTTCAATACATCCAATGTACCAGTACCATGATCCAGAATTTTACATTCCGATGATCGAGATGAACCACACTATCTCATAGTGATCAAAGTGCTGCAACCTTATTAGATAAAATGCCCGATCTCATCACTGGTTGTGAAGATATTTAAGTATAAGATTTGCGACATATATCTCCTGTATGTAGATCTCATCCATACACATATATCACATCTAATATACTAATGAGCCCGGTTCATCTCATGAACCATCATCTCATATGTATTGGTTATGTGCATAAAGTAATAAAACACCATTCATCTCATGAAAGGAATGCATGATTATATTGATAAATAAAGAAATTAATCAATTTATTACATCATCTGATGGATTGAGACCACACAAACTAACAGCAATGTTTGAGAGCTTAATAATGGGTCTTCTGCAATATGGAGGTTGTTTCCTCTGCCAGAGTTTTGTTCTTTTGAGAAACCTCCGATATAAAGTTCGAGATGGCAGTCAAACAATGTTTTGGATGGACCGGTGGTGTATTCATGGTTACATAGTGCCCTTTGTTGTAGTTTTCCTTCATTGGTCCACGCAGCACTGAGTGCTGAAGTTTCGGATTATTATGACAGGTTAGATGAAAGCTTTTAGGAGATAAGAGCAGTTGATTCCACTTTCAGTGGATCTTCACTGGGCGTTTATTCCTATGTAAGTGGTGGATTGTCATATATGGCTTCTTTCTCAAATGGCATTTTTACTGTGAGGTCATTCTATAAAACATTTGTTAGGTAAAAAATCTAGTTCTCGTGAGTAGGCTTATTTGTGGAAGCCACGACGTGTTCTGACATTTTGTTGGACAGCAGCCTTGGATAAAATACTAAAAAATAATTTTTGTGGAAGGAAGCATTAGGAGGTTTTTGTTCTTGCAAATTTGCCACATCTTTTAATTCCTTGACTAAAGTATGAGATTTTTTTATTTAATTATCTGGAGTCAAATGATTTTTGCTGGATTTAGTGTTGCATCACTGGAAGAAATGACAATTGGGTTTCTGAGCAGAAGATATTTGTTGGAGTAGCACTTTAGTGGCCCTTCTTGTTTGGTTACCAAAAATAGGAGTCTATCATAATATATCATCATCCCTAGAATTGGTGGCAGTAAAGGTCAAGGTTGAACAATATCTTGGGCCTTCATCATGTAGAGTTACCTGACGTTTCCTTGGTGTTGCTGGTTTACATTTTGGCATCAGTATTTGATGCCCGCGGAGGTTGTTTTTTCTATTTTTGCTTTGGTTTACATTTTGGCATCAGTATTTGATGCCCTCAGAGGTGGTTTTTTCCATTTTTGCTTTATGTATGACGTAACTTCATTTATGGTCTTTTATTAAAATTAATGTACCATTGAAAGAAAAAAAGTGAATATAGAAAGAATCTGAGAAATTTTTTCTTCTGCCATGCGACATTATGTAGTCTTAAAAGCCTAAATTGAGCTTCCTCCTTACCTGATGATTTATTGGATTGATAAAAAAAATCTTTTGATGAAACATCATTTGACACTATGGCTAAACACTTTTTTTTTCTTTGTAAAAATCTCGTTGGTATTGTATACTTCATGCATTCATCTTCATCAAAGCCTTGTCCCAATTATGTTGGGGGGTCAGCTACTTGAATTCTGTTTCTCTATTCCGATCTATCCCAAGCCAAATCTTCAGATAAGTTGCATTTCTTAGGATCTATTTTTATTATCTCCATCCACGTCCTCTTAGACCTACCCCTTGCCATCTCAAATGAGTTTATCAAATATACTTTACGCATTATAACTCACAAACTTCTGACTTTTTTTTTTCGTTGCACTTTTGCCTAGGTTAATCACTGGCATCTGCATAATCTTGTAAATGGTAACAAATGGCAAATGCGGTCACCGCAAGTAGAATTTTGATTTTCTGAAAAGCAACTCTAACAATTTGTTATATCTTATAGGTTGAGCACTTTTTGGGAATCAAGCGCAAGGCTGAACCAAGCAGCATGGGCCCTCCAAAGAAACAAAAGGAGTGAGCTATGCAGGGAAGTTGTAGATTCCGATTTGACCTATGGCAATTGTTTACACTTAAATCATTTTCTACCTTGCATGATCCTGTAAAGAAGTAAATATGTTTAAGTTTTGGTTGTTACTTGGTAGAGCAATGCCAATTAGATACATATATTTCGAGATGGTTGTTACTTCAATCCATTTGTTTCTGGCGTTGTTTCTTTTTTAGGGTTGCAGGCTGCCAGCTAGCGCAGCCCCTTCTGGTGGAGTTTATACTATTATGCAGTTGGGCCTGAAACTAAGGTTCAATTTTGTATCTAGCAAGTGCAAGTTGTGTTCTTTTAATGCGTACCTTGTACTGCCAATGAAAGCAGACCACATGCACCCGTTCAAAACGAACTCAGAAAGGTTGGAGCTCTTTAGAGGTAAAAAGATTGTGGGCTGTGATCTTTAATAAATGCCAATCGTTATTATTATTGTTACTATTATTTTTGATAATCTAGGGTATCTCCCGTCCAACCCATATGAGGAGCCTTTGGGCCTGAGCTCGAGGGACACTCAATTTTTGACAGCTTAGGAACTAATCCTTTTAGGGCGTGTTCGGATGTGTGGTAAAGTGAGGTGAGGTGAAGTAAAGCTTCCATTATCCAGACAAGAAAAGACTATTGGTCATATTAAAATTACACAATTTTAAAAAATTTTCCATCTTTTTCAAAAAAAGTAAAAAAATCAATTTCATTTCTTCACTAAAAGACAAAAAAGTTTCACTTTTTTATACACAAAGTGAAAAAGATTCCATACCAAACAACTAAAAATAAAATACCATCAACGCTTTATATTTTATTATCTCTTGATTTGATGCTTTACCTCACAATGCTTCAATTCACCATTCATCCAACCCAGCATATGCTCACCCTCCTATACAAATGCACCGAGCAGAACTATGCGAGGTGGCCACAAAAGGTATCCCCATATTTTGATGCTGAGTTTTTATTTTATTTTATTTGTGCAAAACAGGAAATGAGATGTACATCTGACAAAAAAAAAAATTCAACAAAATAAAAATGGTGGGCGTTTTCATCGTATGGTCACCCGTACAGTCTAACATATCCACCACCTAACCAAACATCTAAATTTTCTCTAGCAGCACCATACTGTTTTAGTGCACTATGTACAGACTAAAATGCCCAAATACGTGCCATATCAAAAATGAAATTTTGTGATATCTTAAAATTACTTCGCAAATTTCTGCCTAGTTCGCTCATATGAAAGACCCACATTATATTTTGTCTTTATGGTATTAACCAATGATTGGTTCAAATAGGTTGGTTAAAGCTTGGAACACTCATAGAATGAACGATAAATATGGCACGGATTTGTTGCAACTTGCCACATTTAGGAACAAATGATAAGTATGATATGCTTATGATGAATGGATGATTTATATGGACTACTTATCATTGGTGTCACTATAAAAAAGACGAAAAAAAGGAGAAATTATACCCACTGGGACTTGAGTGGATGATGAATGTGGCCCACTTATGGCTGATGTCACTATAAAAATATGGATAAATAAAATAAAAATTCATGATTTGGGAGACTGCCACAGCTGGGAATGGATAAACATAACTCATTTATGATGAAAGGATGATATATATGGTCCACTTGTAATTTCTTAAGATAAGAAAAAAATAAGAAGAGTAAAGAAGTTATACCTACTGAAACTCAAATTTGGATAAATATTGCCCATGAATGATTGGTGTGATTATAGAAAGACAAACAAAATAGAAGGGGAAAATATCACCTAATTCAGATGAACAGATTATAATATATCCCACTTATGATTAGTGTTTTGTATAAAGAATGAAAAAAAAAAAAGAAAAAAAGAGAGATAAATATCACCTAGTTAATCATGATTCATGAATGGATGGAAAATGTAAGCTACTTAGGTTCGAGGATGCTATCAAGGATGAAGAAATAAGAAGCCATCTTTATAGAATCACATGGAGGTGCCTCGCCACCAAATGAGACTGATTAAATTTGATATAAAAAGGAGGAGACAAGAGAGAGTATTAGAGGGAGAAAAGAGAGATTTTCTGTTATTTCATTATATGTGTGTGCAAATACAATAGGGAGATGCCTATTTCTAGGCAAAGTAACCTCATAAGAGAGGAATCCTAAATCTTACCCTGACTCATCTTAAGTGGGCATCCACCCAAGATCCATATCTTATAACACTCCCCCTTGGATGACCATCATTCAAAGACAGTTGTTTCATTAAAAACCTTGCTAAAGAAAAACCCAATGGTAAAACCCAAAGCAAAGGGAAAAAGGTACAATATTCTTCAAGATCCTTGAACTGGTGTTGGACGTACATAATGCTGTCTCGTTAAAACCTTAATTAGGAAAAACCAATGGGATAAAACTTAGAAAAGAAAAAAGAGTACATGGCACAGTTGTCCTGGGTAGCATATTTCAGGATGCCCCTTGATAAATCACTCCCCCTGATGATAGCAACCATTTACACAGTTTAATGATGATCTCTACGCATGCCAATCTATATACAAACTTCTGGAATACTAATTTTGACAAAGATTTGGTAAACAGGTCAGCCAGGTTGTTACTCGAACGAACTTACCTGACTTCAATTTCATTGTTCTTCAGAAGTTCATGAGTGAAGAAGAACTTTGATGCTATATGCTTAGTCTTGTCTCCTTTAATGAAACATTCTCGAATTTGTTTTATGCATGCTTCATTATCTTCATAGATAATATTCAGAATACTTGTAAGAGATGGTAATTGAAAAGAACTACGAACATGCTGAATCAAAGATCTTAGCCATACACATTCCCTACTGGCTTCATAAAGAGCCAAAATCTCAGCATGGTTGGAGGAAGTAGCTACCAAAGTCTGTTTAATGAATGAAACACCAAGAAAGGCAGCATTACCATTAAGGAACACGTAACCTGTCTGTGATTGACCCTTATGAGGATTAGAAAGATAATCCGAATCTGCATATCCTACAAAACTGGAATCTCTACGATTATAAGAATAAAATATTCCTAAATCAGTTGTTTCACGCAAATATCATAGGATGTGTTTAATATCAATCCAGTGCCTTTGAGTTGGTGTGGAGCTATATCTAGGAAGTAGATTCATAGAAAAATGCAATATCCAGTCTAGTGCATTGTGTCAAGTACATTAAGGCTCCAATAGCACTTAAGTATGGTACTTCGGGACCTAATACCTTATTATTTTCCTTAATGGGACGATATGGATATTTCTTTATATCAAGAGACCGAACAACCATGGGGGTACTTAATGGATGTACATTGCCCGTACCAAATCATTTAAAAACCTTCTTGATATAATTAGATTGATCGACCAACATCCCATTAGAATTTCTCTCAATTTGCAATTCGAGGCAGAATCTCATTTTTCCTACCTCTTTCATTTCAAATTTTTTCTTTAAATAATCAGCAGTTTCTTCGAGCTCTTCTGGAGTCCCTATCAAATTTATATCATCCACATAAACTAGGGGTGCACGGCGGCCGGCTTGGGCGGTTATTGGGCGGTTTAGGCGATTTTGTTTTATGGCGGTTTTAAATAGTAGGAACTATAACTGCCCAAAGTATAGGCGGTTTGAGCGGTTTTTTTAGCGAGCGACTTGGGCGGCATGTTGGGCGGTTTGGTATTTGTATCTATCTCTCTTTTTTTTTATTTTTAATAGAATGTGACTAAAGTTTCAAAGTACTTAACATAAAGAATAAAAATTGGACATGATTTTTAATAAAAGTCAATAATCAGTAATAAATAAAATTTTCAACTAAGTATATGAATGTAAAATTAAAGTCCAAAGGCATCACCAAAATTAAAAAATACAATCACTTATATAATCTAACGTCCAAAAGTCAAAAATTTAATAAAGAAACATCTAAATTCGAAAATTCAATGTCTAAATTTCAATAAATAAACCTCCAAATTTCAAAATTCAATGTCCAAATGCTAAAAGAAATTCAAAATTTAAACTTCAAGTTCGTAAAGATCGATATATAATTGAAGCAATCCTGCAACAACAAAAACAAAAATTGTAGTTAGAATAATAATTGATAAAAGATAATAAACATCAATATTTAGTTTAGTGATAAAATTGTAAGGTCGTCAAATTGTCATACAATATAATCTAGATTTGTATTGGAGTTGCACTGGATCATGAGGAGTGGGGGGACCTATATGAGTAGAAGTGCTATCTGTAAAGAAATATAACTCTTGTCAGTTTATGATTTTTAATATAAAATATAATAAAAATTTATAAAAATTAAAAGTAGGAAATGAGCGGGCGAGGCGGTTTGAAACCGCCTACTCAAATGTCAAACCGTAATTGCCCCCTCATTAGTACAGATTGAAACCGCCCCGCCCGCCTAAAGACGGTTTTGATGTATATCCACTTGTAGCGGGGCGGGGCGGAGAGGAGCGGGCGGGTTGGCGGGTTACGGTTATTTTTGTACAGCCCTAACATAAACTGCTAATATTGCAAATCCCTTCAAGAATTTCTTTATAAATAGACACGGGCAAATGAGATCATTTTCATACCCCCTTTTAGATAAGTATTCACTAAGAAAATTGTACCACATTTTTTCGGATTGCTTCAGGTCGTACATTAATCGCTTTAATTGGATTGAGTACATACTCCTTGGCTTTGCTTCAGGCAAAGGAAATCCTTCTGGGATTTTCATGTGAATTTCTATCTAAATCCCCATATAAGTAAGCAGTTACAACATTTATGGGTCTCATTTCTAGATTTTGAGAAACTGCTAAATTTATCAAATATCTGAATGTCGTTATATCCATAACAGGGGAGTATGTTTCCTCATAATCAATCACAGGTTTCTATAGGAAATCTTGTGCCACTAATCGTGCCTTATATCTGGTAATTTCATTCAGCTTATTCATTTTTCTTACAAACACCCACTTGTAACTAAGGTTAACATCTTTTGAGGTTTGTTCTATAGGTCCGAACATGCCACGTTTGTTGAGAGACTCTAACTCTGTTTTGATGGCACTTTCCCATTATAGCCAATCCTTTCTTTGTCGACATTCATTTATAGAACGTGGTTCTATGTCCCAATCATCATCATCATTTTCCTTTGATATTTGTGTAGCTACCGCATATGCAAATGCGTCATCGATGATAATCTCATTTCTATTCCATCTCTCTATTGAATAATTATAAAGTATAGAGATCTCTTCATTATCCGGTACCGGTGCCTTTTCAGGAGCTTCCAAAGTCTCACCAGGGACTTCCATTATTCTAGAGAGAACGGACTTTGCCATAACCTCTTCAGGAGCATTATGTGCCTCTTCGGGAGGAACCTCTTTAGGAACGTTACGTGCCTTTTTGAGAGGACATGATGATGATTGCTCATTTTTCCTTTTCCGCGAAACTGAGTCCTTTGAACCTATAGGTCTGCCACGCTTCTGGCGTATCACAAATTCTTTTGCTGTCGTATTTTGACTTCGTCCTACAGGGATATTAATTCTAGCAGGTGCATTCATAGCTGGCACATGTGACTTCATCACTTTTGCTGCATCGTTAAATGCATCAAGTAATCTGTTTGCAATTTCTTGCAAGTGTACAATTCTCCGTACTTCATTCTTACATTGCAAAGGTCGTGGATCCAGATGAGACAAAGTGGAAGTATTCTATGTTAATTCTCATCGTTCTTCAGGAACGGGTTGTTCTGCAAGAACAATACGTTCTTTAGGAACTATTTTATCTCCCCCTAATGGCGGGAATATTGTCTCATCGAATTGACAATTGGGAAAACGAGCAGTGAAGACATCTCCTGTCCTTGGTCTAGATATCAAATAATCGAGGGAGAGTCATAACCTACATATATTCTCAATCTACGTTGTGGTCCCATCTTAGTACGCTTAGGAGGTGGTATTGGGACTTGAACTGCACAACCAACCTTGCTCAAGTGAGAAATATTGGGTTAATGTCCTGATATAAGTTGTGTAGGAGAATATTGATGATAGGCCGTGGGCCGAAGTCGAATTAACACTGCTGCATGCAACACTGCATGTCCCCAAGCACTAATTGGTATTTGAATTGTATTAGCAGAGTCTTATAAATAAGTTGGATGCGTTTGATCATGGATTCAGGTGAGCCATTCTGGGTGTGGACATGGGGGACAGGATGTTCAACTACAATTCCTAGAGACGAACAAAAATCATCAAAAACCTGTGATGTAAATTCGTCTGCATTGTTAAGTTTTATAGATTTTATGGGATAATTAGGGAAGTGAGCCATCAATTTAATTATTTGAGTTAATAGGCGGGCAAATGCTACGTTCCTAGTTGAAAGTAGGCAAACATCTGACCAACGGGTGGGCGCATCGATCAAAACCATAAAATATTTAAAAGGTCCACTAGGGGGATTGATGGGTCCACAAATATCACCTTGTATCTTTTATAGAAAGAATGAGGATTCGTATTCAACCTTAGCAAAAGAAGGTTGGGTGATCAATTTTCCTTGTGAACACGGGGTACATACCCACTAGGATTGTCAATTGATGGTTCTCTAAGGAATGCCGAAAAGAGTTTTCTATGATTATTTTCAACATAATAGCCCTAGGGTGACCTAACCTATCATGCCAAAGCTATAAAGTCTTAGGATTACTAAGCTTCGGGCTCGACTTTGTTGTTTTGCTCACAACCGAATGTGATTGAGCATTAGAGATTGTCGTGTAATATAGCCCTGAGGAGAGTGCACTTAGTTTTTCTAATATTCACTTCTGGCTTCCAATACTAGAAACGATGCATAAGTATTCCTTGTTACCATCACTTACAGTCTCAATGTGGTACTCATTCATTCTGATGTCTTTGAAACTAATCAAGTTTCTTTAGAAACTTTTTGAGAACAAAGCATCTTTAATGAATAGATGGGTACTATTAGGTAACATCATATGGGCTCTTCCAGAGCCTTCAATTATCTGTACAGGTCCAGTTATGGTGGATACCTTTCGTGGAATGAACATCAATTTCTGAAAAAAAATTCTGATTTTTCATAATGGTGTGTGTTGTGGCACTATCTACCAAACAGAGATTGTCCTTAGTTCCATGATCCATACCTTAAACAAAATTAATAAAACATCATAACTATGCAATCACATGATTAAAATTAAAATAATTAAAAAAAATCACCAAAAATTAGGACATTAGTGAAGTTTTATCAAAACGGAAAAGTCTAAGAAACATGCATCTCAAATGAACTAAAAAAATTTAAGTTTGTAATGTTCAAAGAATCATGAGTCTTCTAAACTATGTCAAGGGGTGCCCCCAAAAGATTATTAAATGCCTCATTTTCTAGATGTAGGTTATCTTCATCCTCAAAGAAGTTAGGAGTCTCCAAGTTTGTAATGTCAAGTGGAAGCCTCTCTAATGTCATTATATCCCAATTCCAGCCTTCTAAATCATTTGTCTCTGCTGAATGAACAGAGGCCTTGTATGCTTTGTAGTGTTCCACAACTTCCTTTGGTGCATGGCAAGTGCATGACCAATGCCCACTTCTTCCACATTTGTGGCATGTGTCATCAGGATGGTGTGAAGGATTTGCCGGTGGATTCTGGTTGTTCTTATGCTGAGGGCTAGACCACTTCTGGTGATTTTTGAATTTTGGTGGATGACATTTAAAACCACCTCATCTGGAGGAGTTATGTCATCCACCTTTACTGGATGATTTATGTTTACCATTCCCCATACCTCTGCATTTGTTTGAGCTAAGACTGACATTTACTTCAGGAACTGTCAAAGATCCAGTTGGTCTGGAGTTATGATTTTTCATCAATAAATACTATGGAATTCTGTTTAGTGACTATGAGACATGAGATAAATTCTGAACATTTGGAGAAACGTCACTTTCGATACTGCTGCTGCAGGAGCACATTCGAGGCATGAAAGTTGGATAACTTTTTTCCAACATCTGCTTCTCCGAAACCTTTTCACCACATAATCTTAATCTGGAAACAATATTGAATAGGGTAGAGTTGTATTTAGATATTGTTTTATAATCCTGTAACTTTAGATTTAACCATTCATTCTAGGCAGCTGGTAGTATGATCATCCTTTGGTGATTATATCTATTCTTCAAGGATTTCCATAGGCCTGCTGGGTCTTCCTCAGTAAGGTATTCATTTTTGAGGTCGTCATATATGTGGTGGCGCAGGAAGACCAGGGCTAAGCCCTTTTCCTCTGGGAACATCTTGTTACCTTCCTTTATGGTCTCTCCCAATTTCTTGGATTGCAAGTGAATTTTAGCATCCAGTTGCCAAGATAAGTAATTGTCCCCATTTATGTTAAGTGCTTTAAAGTCAAGTTTAGCCAGACTTGACATTATGCAAGAACTATAATAAGAAATATATATTAAGTTACCTGTGTGCAGATAATCAATAAAGTAAAAGGAAAAGATAGAGAAAAAAAATAATGAAATATTAACATCAGAAGTAATTAAGGAAGGAATTTAAAAGAAATTGGTCAAAGAAAAGTTAGAACATCAGGTTCACAACTTTGAGAATCAGAACTGCTGGTTCTCTCAAGACTTCATGCTTGATTTAGAACTTCGGGTTCATGATGCATGAAATTAGAACTACAGGCTCTGTCAAATCTTCATGTTTGAAGTGGAACTTCTGGTTCTAACAAGTAATTGGAAAATCTGGTTCTGTCAAATTTTCATGTTTAATTTCATGGCTGTATAATTTATTTGGATTTGAATAAAAAAACTCCAGGTTTTGATTTATGAATATGAATCTACAGGTTCATATCACTATTCCAACTTCTACGACCGCTGGTCCATGGATAGGTGAACTTCATGTTCACATTTAGAATTTCTGGTTCTATTTTGTGATTCATTCATAGTATTAATAAATTTAAATTAAAGGAGAAAAAAATCGTGCAAAACAATGAACAGTAACCAAACACTATAATTGTAGCAAATAAGTATCACAAACTAATTTTATGCATTCTAATAGATTGGATTTAAACTATGGTTTGGATACCACTTACCGTGATTATAGTCTAGGAAAAAAACTCTGACCATTGAAATGTTGATCCGTTGCATCTATCAAATAATGCTCGTCGCTCGAATCTGCAGAACCAAACTATTTGTCGATCGGAAGTCGAATGAGGAAATTACGTTCGGTCAAAGATTCTGTTGACCGAATAGACGGGGACCCGCACTTGAGCAACAACGTTTTCACTTCTCTGTTCTGTCTTGGCGTTGTCTGCTGGTGCACGTCTCGAGGCGAAAGGAAGGGGAAAAGAATTTGAGAGCAGCAGTTGCTGCTTGTAACTCACACAAAACGAATCTGGCACTCATGCCGAGGTGGAAGAAAAAATAAGAGCAGTAGTTGCTGCTTGCAACTCACACAAATTGAGACGAAGTAAGACTTTTCTCTTTGGGCTTGTTTATCTCACTGACGCACAGTGAGAGCGGAGGGGATGCGATGAGTTTTTTCTTTTTTTCCATAGCTTCTCGTGTTGATAACGTGATATAAAAAGGAGGAGACAAGAGAAATAGGATTAGAGGGAAAAGAGAGAGATTTATGTTATCTCATTATATGTGTGTATAAATACAATTGGGAGAGGCCTATTTATTGACAAAGTAACCTAACAAAATTATAATTATAATTGGTCTAAATCAAATCTATGTTATGCCTTTTCTCATCCCCATCTCTACTTGATTGACATAATGGATGTAGGTGGGACACAAACTGGCTGTTCTTTTAGGCAAGAAACCCACTATTTTTAGGATTCACCAATAGAAATGACTCCAACAATGGCAATTTTGTTTTATAACCCAGGATATCTCTCGCCCAACCTTAGGACTTTTGGCCTCTAGTCCAGAGATTACCCGATTCTGATGAAGGACTATTTCTGGGAGGTACATGAACTAAAGATGGCAAGCACCCATTGAATTTTTCCATAAGCTCTATCCACATGGTCCCCAACTAGAGTTCACCTAGCAACTTGATCTGCCGCTAATGTGCATGTGAATATTTTATGAAGAAAGCACAATGGGCACCCTTACCAGGTTCCCAACTCATGCACTCTTGTACGCAAGGGACTCTGCATATATCATAGTTGATTTTTTTAAACATCAAATAAACCCATTGTGCTTATAAAGTTAACCATTATCTTCTTTTAATTTCCATTACCATTAGATGGGTTAACTTCTTTGTAACCGGCATCACTTGAATACAATAGATCACACATCAAGTGAAAAGATAAATAAGTAAACATAAAAGATACAAGCATCATTGGGTATGATTTCTTATTTTCCCATCATTTTACTAAGACAATAATTAGTAGGGCTATATGTATCATCCATTCATTATAAACAAGTTATACATTTCATCTATTCCAAAATGTGGCAAGAGATTCAACTAATGTTAGCTATACATTTTTATGTGTTCCAAGCTCTAGCCAACTTGTTTGGACCAATCATTAGCTAATATCATATGATCAATCGTAGCACGAGCATTGTTCATGAGTAAACTTTATAGCTTGGGCCGAAAGTTGACCAACCCAAGCACATCACATGCTTGAGGATAAGACGCCTCCCTCGTCCTCACATACAACTCCCCATCCCAGCCCCTCCCTGCCGGCTCCTCCCCCAGCCTCACCCCTCCCTCCACCATCTCCATAGCGCTATCATATGCATCATCCATGATCACTATCTTCGCCGCCGTCACCTTCTTTGCCCTCGACACCACCTCCCTCCTCGCCCCCACCGCCGGTATCTTCGTCCGCACCACCGCCATGAAGTAGTCGGGAATCATGAGGCCGATGTCGAGCTCGCTCATGTACAGGAACCCCCAATCCTTTCATCACCATGTAGTAGAGGCTGAGCGTGAGGAGGAATCTGGCCCCCGAGGCATGGCCGATGATGACGATGACGGTCGGCATTGGGAGGAAAAAGAGGTCGGCAACGATCTGCTTAAGCTTCGAGCCCAGGAGGTTTTTGCGGTCATTGGAGTTAGCGGCCCAGCTAAGGTCGAAACCATTGGAGAAGAACTTTCCCTTAGCGGTGGTGATGAGGGCGGAGGAGGGGTTGGAGGAGGAGCAAACACGACGGAGGGCAGATTGGAAGGAGTCAAGGCGGTGCTCACCGGCGTTGGTGAGGTTGAGGATGAAGACGCGTCCACGCTGTTCAAACGTGTACATCGTCGGCTATGTCTTGTTGACATGCGCATTTCAATTCCCCCTCTCGTTAATTAAAAGGAGATGTTATTTGTACATCCAAAGTTGCTCGGTGCACATCTCTACTATGTGCACATCCTTCAGAGCTCAAGTTTTGCTCCTTGCACTTCTCCCTCTTCCCAGTTTATCCAAACACTTGCTTGGTGCACATCCCTTACTCCTTCCCTCTCATTCTCGGTGTCAAGCTACAGAAGAGAAGACGACTTGACGCACAACAACTCCGTCCTCCTCCTTCTTCCTTCTTCTTCTTCTCCTTCCCTCCTTCCCGACAGAGTCTTGGTTTCCAAATGATTCATTGAGGTTGGGTCGAGGTTCCAAAAACTTGTCTCCTTCTCACAGTCAAGGATCCAAACACTTCATTGGGTAATGCTTCTCTCCATTTATCATCTCTTATTTCATTAGATGTTCAGTTTCGATGCAGTGTCGTAAGATTAAGACATTTAAAGTGGCCAATCACGCCCTCCTTCGCTCAATCTCGCTCCGAGTAACCTGATTATGTTTAGTAGGTAATAACCGTGATGGGCTCGCTTTTTCCCTCGCGGGACTACCATGGTCAGTGGAGGTGAGAGTCAACTTTTTAGAGACCGGAGACAAAGCGAACATCAACTTTCTTGTGTACGGGTATGCCAAATATTCTACTCTACTTGGAATTGACAAGTGGTGATCCGTAGATCCACCTTTGCAAGTAGAAAAGAAACTTAACTTTTTTTTCTAGTTTTCATTGCACATATATTTAAGAAAAGAGACATTGTTTGGTTTGAATGCCGTGAAAGATGATTTTCATTTGTTTTGCCGTGAAAGGCGATGTTTTTGCCGTGAAAGGCAATTTACCGTTCTTATAAAAAAGGAAAGACAAGAGTTGTGATTTTTATGTCTCTTCAAAAAAAATACAAAATACAATGAAAAGCTAGAAAATGGGATCTAACTTCTCAAGAGATTGTGGGGACTCGTTTAGATTGACGATCGCAAGTCATATGAGGACTTCACCATCATCCTTCAGATGAGAACAGATGATGCTTTTGGTTTGCTTGGCTCGGCTTGAACCTCAGACTTTTAGATAAAAGGACCAAGAGGAGGTCCTATATTCAATATAAATCTAAGTAGACGGGCTGAAGAGCCACATCTAAGCCAAAGAGACGAAAGGAGAGGGCCTTGGGGGAGGTGGCCCCCCAAGGGACTTTGGTTACCTTGTAATGGTGGTTGCTGCAGAACTTCTTTAATGGAGAAGTCGTTGTAGCAACTTTTTACAAAGTTTTCTCTTGTGTATTTTTCGGATTTCGTGGATTCTTTCCTTGAAATGGTGGAAATGACCTCATTTTATAGGCTTTTGGTGGCCATGAGGGGAGTTTATGAGCTTTAAATGCATTAATTGCATTAATGCTCTATGATGGGAGGAATTACAAGTCTTTAAATTTGTATTTTTGTAACTCATTTTTCTTGGCTTTTGATTAGCCATTGGAGAATAATGGGCTTTTAATTGCCTTTAAGCTCGATGATGGGAGGAGTTATATGGTTTAATGCAATGATTGCACTTGACTCCCATTCCTTGGCTTTTGATTGGGCCGTCCAAAATAATGAGTAAATGACCACATGAACTTGTCATAAAATGGGTCATTAACTACATTAAGTGGTCGCCAAAGCATTTGAAGAGTCACGGGCTACGCAGCGTCTATTGAAATTCTACCCGCGATATAGGAAGCCTTGATTGCCGATGGATTTTCGTGCCGATTAATGTCAGATGATCATATAACTTTAGACATTCATTGTTACCAACGGGCCGTTACCAATTGTCTTGTCGATTTCTCGATCGATTGGGCAGAAAGTATGCTTTCTTGGTTGGCTGGTTTAGCGGTTTCAGAGTGTCCGACGTGATTCACTGATTTCAACGGCGGATCTGTGATGTTGACGAATATCGACAAATTTCGTGCCCTGAAAATTAGATCTTTGAAAAATCATAGAGGACAAATAGCTCAGAACGCGAAAAAGACACCCAATGATGGGTTTTCAGTGGAAATCCGACGATCCAGATTTCCAGGGTTGCAGGCGACTGTGGGGGCTTTTGTCCCTTTTGGTCGCTGATTTTCGGCCGTTTTCCAGTGTTTTTTTATTCTTTCTTCTTCGGTATTTTTTCTTGCCACTTTTGCACATGTATCTGCTTGATTTCCCAGCAAAAAACTTGACGAAAAGCCGTGCATATCAGAGGGCAAAGTTTCTAATTTTCCGGGAAAGTCGAAGACTTTGTCGCGTAGAGTTGCCGATTTGTCGTCAGAAGTCGAAACTAAGTCAAACGATGTCAAAATGACATGAAATTTGAGGTCAAGCCTCTTGAGCAATAAATAAGACCAACCTTAGGCTTTTGTTTGATTTTTGAAGCCGTACGGGGTCCTATCGCCAGTAGACTTGATTTTATCGCGAGGAAGATGTTGCGCTTTGATGTACGGTTAATTGATGTCCAATTGACTTGAAACTTGACAAGGAGCCTATTAGAGTCATGTTAAGGTGGTCCATTAGCTCCAATTCGGAAATCATGGTCTCGGAGAGTTCCACCGCCGGGATGCCTGATTTAGCTTCTGGGGGTCAAAGTCTGGTCAAATGTTGTTGAAATGACCTGAAACTTGACATGTAGCCTATTGGGAGTATTTTGAAATCACCCATGTGCTCTGTTTGCTGAGTGATGTCCTCGGTGGTTCTTGTTGTAGAGAGGCTTGGTTTTGCCGTTTGAAGGTTGATGTAGGGTCAAACATTGTCGGTTCGATGTGAAACTTGTCACAGAACCTTTTGGAAGTATTTTGAGACCATTCATAGGCTCTGAATGAAGATTTGATGTGTTTGATGCTGTAGCTGCCGGGAGAGCTGAATTTGCTGCAACTTTTGCTTTTTGGGCCAAATGGTGTAGGAATGGCTTGGAATTTGATGTAGAGTCTTTAAATGACATTTTGAGGCCAATTGTGTACTTTATTTTGTGAATCAGGGTCTCCAGGTTCACCATCGTCGGGAGCTCCTATTTACTTTACCATACTACCTTTTCATCTAGACATGATACATTCCATATAAATTAAGTATTGAATAAAAAATATTCAAATAATGAACTTAACTACATTGATTAACATTAACTAAATTATTATTTTGAATTTTCTAAATATATATTAAAATCATAGTACTTTCCAAACAGCTCAATTTAAAATCTGTAATATTCTGAAAAAATTTCCAAACAGAAAAAATATTACAATATCTTAATATTACACTAATCTATTCTATACTATTTTATTCATGTGATATTTAATTCTGTAAATATTGTAATTTGTAAACATCCAAATGGGCCCTTAGTCTTCATCTCCTAATTGGTTTAGGTCTCCTCCTCATATAATTCAAACCACTTCAAATTCTTCTTTGGTTGCCCTTCCTAATGGAACAAATCTTTTTGCTTGGAAATTTGAATTTGAATAATTGAAGGAATGCTTCAAATCTTGGACATCAAGTAGGAAAATAATTCTTCATACTTCGGGAACTTACAACAATTAGAGTGGGCTCCCTCTCTTGTGCGTGCATAGGAATCACGCCCAAGGGAGTGTGGTCCCTACTTCTTTCATTTATTTCTTCTTTCTTTCCTTTATTTCTTGGTATTCCAAAGGGTGGGCCCTCTTAGGTGATAGTCTCCTACAAAATAATGAAATTAATTAGTTGTGAGAGACTAATGTATATCATGCATGAGACCTAACTAATATTTCAATGTGGCCAATTAAATCATAGTGCAAGCGATCAATGCACTTTTAAAAATAGAAAAGTCTAATTAGTGGGATGATCATGCGGCCTAAAACCATAATTTCATGAAAAACATGCAATTTAACCAATTTTCACTCATTTTGACCTAATTTCCAATTTAATGTACAAATGCATGAAATCATGGAATTTCTTGCAATTGAATGTGAATTGACTTAATTAAGTCCACTAATGAATATGAAATGATGACTTTATGTGCTGATTTTGTAGACTTATCACCAAACCCTCCTACATAATATATCCAAACCACCTACGGTTCTATTTGCTAATCTAGTAGAACTGAGCCTCACAATAAAAGAGGAGGAGGAAGAAGAAGAAACGAGTGATGATATCGCAGCTCATTGCAGGTGAGTGACGATATCGATGCTCGACAATTGATGTTCACGAATAATGAAGTATGAACTGGCAATTGTTTGTACACGATTTTTTTTTCTAGAAGAACGATCAAGTCAAAGGCAGGAACAACAGGGGGACAACCAGCTAAATGGAGGGTCAAAGTTCAGTCAACCCCGAGGTTAAAGTGTGGGTGGTCAAAGCTTAAAGAGGGTTTAGTCGATGGTCAAGAAGGATTTCTCAAAACTTCAGGGAAAATGGAGACCAAAATACCAGAAACAAAGCTAAAACCCTTCATTGTCTTGTACAACTAGGTAGGTTTGTTCACAATTGGGTAGACTGTGTGCGTTGACAACCGGACGCATAACCTGGACAACCGACGTTGACTAGATCCACAACCGGACGACCGCTCCAAGTAGTTTTCACACATTGCATAGTTCTCACCCATGATTAGCCACGATTACCTGTTTTTACTAACTCCAACAACTGGACAGAGTTCAGATCTATCCGTCGGCCAATGACAGTACATGGTTTGCCGTTCAATTCGCCATTTTCTCCACTTCCTCTCCTCCATGTTCTGCAACTGCTCCCTCTCCCTGGAATGTTATAAAAGGAGGTCCTTAGGAAGAACTTGGCATCAAGCATCAAGCACAAATTCACCTAAACTCTACCAAAACTCTAACAAACTCCAGAAATAAGGAATTTTTTTTTCAAACTCACTCCAACACCTTCTAAACCTCAGCATAAGGTACTAAACCTCTTGGAACACAACCTGTGGACTCTAGATAGTATACCTTAGGTCATGACAAACCCATGGCACCCCTCACATTCCAAGTCTTGTAGGACTTGCTTTGTTCTCTTCACTTAGGAGGGATAAGGTCATTGTTGTTGTGTTCATCATTCCGGCTTACCATACAACGGCCTAAAAATGGCAAACCTTAGACTTGTTGGTATAAACACCAACAATTCCCTCGGGATTCGCACTTGGAGTCCTCGAAAAAACAAGTGATGGGCTACAAAGATTGCCTAAAGGACATTTAAAACCAAGCCATCCTCTCACCTTGAGTTTGACGGTATCCTCAAGGTGTATCACAACAACTTCGGAAGATAAAAGAAGCAACCAAAGGCCTTGTAAGTTATTGCCCCGCATATCAACTGCTTGCAAGGGACTACCAAACAAGCCATAATCCATTAAGCAGTCACCTAGAGTTGTTATTTCCTTTATTTTATGTATCTTGTTGTAATTTCTTTAGCGCTTGATCTCCTTAGCTGAACAGGAGAGTTGTATAAAAAATGCATATAAACAACTTGCACTCAGGAGGTGAGAAATGTATAACACACGTAAAAATAAAAATGAGAATGAAATAAAGGCGCACTTTTGATTACTTTCACGTACTCGTGTCCTCTGTTTTGTTTTAGAAGTTGTGGCATCATCCCATTTCCACAAATCTTTTGTGACCAACAACTACAATTATCCCAATGTATATCGCATGTTAATTTGATTGTTGGATTATACATTTTTAATTTGCATTGTGATATATTGGTCAATTTGGACTGTTTACGGTGCCTTTTTGTCTTGCGTATTTTGCATGAACATTTGATGATGTTCAACATACATTTTTCTGAATTTGTATGGATTTGATGAACATCCATTAGATTGCATACCTTTATTCCAAGTAGGCCACAATTTCACTATTAAATGACTATACTTTGTTTTGTATTATACAACGAATGAGTCTCTTTGTTTTCAATTCTACATCAAAGTAAACTTGATATTTTACCATTCTACATTGTTTTATTGAATTTATGATTTGAAAATGAGCAAATGGCCCAAGAAAATCAAATGGATGATAATGGAACATTACGATATGACCAAGATAACCATGTCTCGGAGGCTATTGCAAATGGATTGGTGTATCCTCCTTCATTGTGACTTGTTTTGTGAATATCCTAAAACTGATTTTCAAAACTTATGAACATGATATGAGTCACATACCTATATATGCATTCCAACCAATCCAGATAGATATGTATGGGTGTTAACAAAAACCCAAAAAGAGTATGTGAGACATTGCACCTTTAAGAAATAGACTATACGAGGATAAACCACGCTCTCATATTTGATTTGGTGGAAAGGTGGCATCTAGAGATCAATACATTCCATCTACCATTGGTGAAGCAACAATTACATTGGAGGCATACATTGGAGACATCGCTAACATATATGGGCTACCAATCAATTGCCCACCTGTCTCTAAAATAACCTTTCTGAATCCCGTTGTTCCGGAGGTGTGTCAAGAGTTGCTTAGAATGGCTCCACATCTGAGAAAAGATGTTAATGACACTAATATTAAATTCAAGTGGTTAGAAGATAATTTCAAAATATCAAAGAAGAAGAATGAGATCTATAAGATCGGGGCCTACTTGTTCTTCTTTGTGGCAAGACAATTTTTTTCTAACTCGTCCGGTACTAGAGGCCTTGCTCCACTACTCAAACTTTTTAGAGACATGGATACTATATCCTAAGCTCAATAATAAGTAAACCAAAGTTTATGTGAGCATATCTAGGTTTTCTTATAGTGAATAAAACAAAATGGCTTGACAAAGGAAATTGAGTTCAATGTTTAAGGTAAACTTGCATAAATGAAAGCTAAAGAGTGCATTAAAGTCCAACCACCTCTAAAATGGATTTAAAGTAATTAAGAAATAAGGACATGGAAGGTAGAAGTGAGAATCTTCAAGCAAAAATGGTCTGAACTCACAAAAAGGCATATGAAAAAGTTAGGAGAAAAGGCGAGATCGAGTGTGAAGTATATAAGCAAAGATTAGTGACGATATTGTCGCTATGTCCAAAAAGCCCAAAAAATAAAAAAATAAAAGAACTTGGTAGGAAGACCTTTCTATGTGGCTCAAACTATGGGGTCCTTTTTTAGGCATGGCCCATCAAGGAGGTTTTTTCCCATAAAAATTTAAAAAAACAAAATGGCAGGAGGGCCTTTATGGTTAATATTGATATATGAGGGGCTTTTTTTAAAGAGTTTCTAAACGCACCCCCATTTTTCTTTGCACGCTGTCGGATGTGAATTTTGATCCCCCAGGGGAGGGAAATCGTCATTCATCTATATGTGCTATTTAAATTTTACATCGAAAATGAGGATTCCGACTACCCTCAAAATCGACGGATCACGATCGCCAGCTACGGTAACGGCCGTAACACCGTTCTTCGACAAAAGCTGAAGAAAAATGGGAGAAAATAAATGGGTGGGTTCTTCTCTCGTCTAATGTGCTGCCGGCAACACACGACGGTTTTCCTGTCACATTAATTTGGGTCTCCTTGGGTCTCTTTAATATTGGGTTAGTTCAGGGTCATAAGTCAGAGTCCAAATAAGGTTAATCCTCACACAGCAAAATCATAGTATATCCAAGTATAATAAAATAATTAAAATAAAGAAAATAAAAAAGGAGGGAGGTGCCAAATATTTAAGAAGAGGATCGGCCCCGTTCCCGGGTACCCCCTTCTAATCCCTTGGCAAAATAGGGTTTAAAGGCTGATTTTTTAAATCAAAATGATGATGCAAATGAGACTTTGACTTGTGATTTCTGTGTTTTTCGTGTGCGATACACGAGTGATAAAGTGAAAAGCCGATGGGCTGTAATTGATTGAAGATGGCCGATGGGCCGGTATTTGTTTTAGAGGGCCGATGGGCCGTGATTGATTTAGGGTGGCCGATGGGCCGAAATAAAAATATGCAAAGTGTGTGAAATCACTCATCTCATCTAATTATTCTCATTTATTCCATTTTAGAAGTCAGTTCTTTGTTCCCTTTTATCGTTAAGTTCAATTAAATATTTGGCACCTGAGGTGGAGGAAGAAATAAAGGAAAAATCTTTTTGGGTTTATTTTGTTGGTTTTATAGTTTTTAGGGATTTTTTATATTGGGGCTAGAAGGGCCTACCTAGGGAATTTTACTTGGATTTACGTGATTAATGCTTTATTACTAATCATCGGATTAACCCTATCCTAAGGTCCTAGACCGCCCACATCAGCTCTCCCGGTCCCCTAACGGAACAAGAAAAGTGATGGGACGAAGCTTAATGCTCTACTCTATCTAATGAGGAATCTGATATAATCCTAGGGTGCAAATAGCCTAAGCTTGATATTTCTGCCTAAGGAATTTGGTTATGATCTTAATTGGGTTGGTTTGTTTTAAATTAAGAGTTGATTTATGTTGAAGATTGATTAAGAGTGATTTAGGGATGTTTTAAGGTTCTGCTTAAATTGTTTAAGGCTCGGGGATTTCAAGTTTTAATTCGAGAAGTGAAATGACGTTAGAATCAACGAATAGGGTTGGCGGAGGACTTGGGCGCCCAGGGGGTGGCGTCTAGGTCACTCTGGTGACTTGGGCGCCCAGGCAGTGGCGCCCAAGTGGTTGTTTCTTTGTGGTTTGGCTAGTGGCGGTGGTATCGTTGTTATCTTCGAAATCCCGGGGATTCTTACTTGATGAATTTTAATGTTCCAAATTGTTTTAATTCTCTGGTGTTCAAATGTCAAAATTATTCGGATCCGGATTTTGAAACAAAACCAAGGATTTTCGTTTTAGTGCAAATGGAAGGATAGGCACCAAGGGGGTGGCGCCCAGGTGATGGCTTGTGCTCTTTAGGTATTCTAGATGGGACTAAGTTCTTGGTTTTTTGGGATCTAGGGATTATGTTGGGTTCTGGTTTTAGTTAATTTAAGTTATAAGGTGTTTAGTTATTTGTTTTTGGTCGAGGTAGTAGGTCGGGGTGAAAGTGTAGGATAGGCGCCACAGGGGTAGTGCCTAGGTGGTTGTTTGTTGGTTCGTAAGGGTTTTGGGTGCTAAGTCCGAATCGATTAAAGTCTTAAGTATTTTAAGTTAAAAGTGTTTTAATATGTGGATTGGGATTGGTTTGAATGTTAATTAATTAAGCTAAGTTGTTGGTCGGGGCTTTTATGAAAACAGGTAGGCTGGGCGCCCAGGGGGTGGTGCCCAGGTGGAAATGGAGGATAGGCGCCCATGGGGTGGCGCCCAAGTGGACTTGTTCTGTGGTTCGGGTCGGTTTCGTATTTTTTAGGTTGATTTGAGGTTGAACTTTTATGGTTTGATGTATTTTAAAATAAAAGTGTTTTGCTGTGTTGTTAGGATTAAATTAGGTTCTAATTAATTAGGTCTCTTTATGATTCAGGAGGCTAGGCGCCCAGAGAGTGGTGCTTAGGTGGATAGTTTTTTTTTTTTAAGTTTTGATTTGGTTCAATGATCTTTAAGTTAACTTGAAGTCGGATTTCTGACTTCAATTGTTTTAAATTCAATGGAGTTCTGAAGTGTTGATTATGATTGAATTCGGGTTTTGTTTCAAGTGGGGTTTCTTAGTGATTGGGTAGGATAGGCGCCCAGAGGGTGGTGCCCAAGTGGATGTGGAAGGATGGGCGCACAGGGGGTGGCGCCCAGGTGTCTGTTTTTATGGTTCGAATTGGTTTTACGTTTTTGAGTGAATTCAAGATCAAATTGATTGAGGTTTCAAGTCTTTTTAAATTGACAGTGCTTTAATGTATTGGTTCGGGTCTAATTAGTTAAGTTTTAATTTCGATTGATGGTCTCCAAGGGAATGGGGTAGGATAGGCGCCACAACGGTGGTGCCTAAGTGGATTGATAGGCTGGGCGCCCAGGGGGTGGCGCCCAGGTGTCTGGTTTTTGGTTTCGTGTTGGTCTTGTGCTTTTAAGTTGATCCGAGTTTGAATTGATTAAGGTTTCAGGTTTCTTAAGTTTAAAAGTGTTTTATTATGTAAATTAGGATTAAATTTGGTTTGTGATTAATTAGAAGTTGTAATTAAGGGTTCCTTAGTGATGGGATAGGATGGACGTCAAGGGGGTGGCGCCCAGGTGTCTCGGAAGGATGGGCGCCCAGGGGGTGGCGCCCAGGTGGATTGTTTTGGGTTTTGCTGGTTTTGTGTTTTCGAGTTAAGTAGAGGTTAAGTTGATTTGGGTTTTAGTTATTTCAGGTTTAAAGTGTTTTACTGTGTTGATTCGGATTAGTTTAAGGTTTTAATTAATTAGTTTAAGCTTTAACCGGGGTGTCTTAGAGAATGAAGAGGTTGGGCGCCCAAGGGGTGGCGCCCAAGTGGCTGTGAAAGGATGGGCGCCCAGGGGGTGGCGCCCAAGTGGCTGTGGAAGGATGGGCGCCCAGGGGGTGGTGCCCAGGTGGTTGTGTTTTGGGTTTTAGGTGTCTTATGTTATTAGTTGCTTTTAATCCAAATTAATTAGGCCTTTAAAGGGATTAAAGGTGCTCTTAATGATTTGATGGTTCTGAAATTAATTAAGTATGATGTCCTGGTTAATCTTAGGGTTTATCCTACTTAGGTGCTAAATTCGATAACCTAGACTATTTAACTATTATTTTGGGTTTTCTGGATATCTTTTTAATTTGTTTTTGGTTTCCCCTCTAATTTACTAAAGAGCAAGGAAACAAAAGAAATGATTTTATGTTTTATGATATATTTTTTTTGGGTTTTTTGTATGACTCTACGATTCGAATGATATGATGTGAAGTGTGACAAAGATGGTAATTCAGAATTCAGAACACATCAAACAGCCAAACATATCATTATCAAACAGTTTCTAAGTAAACTAAATGCGGAAGATCGGAAGTTATGCATGAAGGTGGAAAAAATCCACTTGGGCGCCACACCTGTGGTGCCTACCCTGCTCAGTCAGGGTTTCCAATGTATCACAATGAATGCATAAAAAATCTTAGTATTTTCAACACGATTTCCGATATTCAGCGATTGATGCGAATTCCTAATGCGAACTATTAATGATGCAGCTAGCAAATCTACGAGAAAACGATGCAACGGGCGAAGACTCAGAACCCGGACCCAGTCTCAGAAGGGTAGGCGCCCAGCCTGTCCGAGAGAGGGCAGGCGCCCAGGGGGTGGCGCCCAACCTTTCTGCCAAGGGCTTTTCGCTATCTCTTTGATATAAATGATAATAATGATATTGTTAATGCGAGATCTAACCTAGTTATGCAATTAGAATTACGAAATAAATGCAGATCTACTATATTAGAATGAACCTAAACATGTTTCTAGTATGATGAGATGCTAATATCAGTTTTTAACATAAGCTAATGTAGGTCTATGATGCTCAAATGATCCTAAACATATTTCTAAGTATTTATGCATGGAATGCAGTAAAAGAAAGGGGAGATCTAAGAATACCGGTATATGACGCGTTTCTTAAGTTCCTAGAATGAAGCTTTCGCGAAATCCCATAGCCCCAGTTGAAGATATGGGAGCCTTCTTCTTTATCCCTTCTTCTTCTTCTCTAGATCTAAAACTCTTTCTCTAATGGTGGCTACCTTTCTTCTTCTTCCTTATTCTCTATTTTCTCTCTTTTTCTTTAGGGTAGCTCCCTTTTGCAAATGGGGTTAAGAGGGATTATATAGAGGCTTTGGGACGAGTTTAGGAGGGCTAGGGCTTCATTAATTCGTGCTTCTAGAAGGTCTCACGCATCCCAAGGCGGCTTAAGTTGTTTTAGGGTGAATTAGGGTTTGAGAGAGGGTGGGCGCCCATGGGGTGGCGCCCAAGTGGAATGTGCAGTCTGGGCGCCCACAAGGTGGCGCCCAGGTGGAACTCAGGGCTGGGCGCCACATGGGTGGTGCCTAGGTGATTCGGTTCGTCTTCGGTGCGTGGTCCCTATGTTTGAGCGGTCCCGGGCTACTTTCAAGCCATTCTAGTGGAATTTGGAAGGTGGGCACCCACCATGGGGTGCCTAGATGACTTGAACAGTGTGGGCGCCACAGGGCTGGTGCCTATGTGGAATTCAGTAGGGTGGGCGCCACATGGGTGGCGCCTAAGTGGAGTTGATTCATTTTTGGAGTTCGGTCCCTACGTTGAATGACCCAGGTCTGTTTTCAGCCCAACTAGTGGAATTTGGAGGGTGGGCGCCCACCATGAGGTGCCTAGGTGACCCTGGGCAGTATGGGCGCCCAGCATGGGGCGCCTATGTGGAATTCAGCAGCCTGGGCGCCACATGGGTGGTGCCTAGGTGATTTTGACATCTTCTTGGGACAAACTTCGAAAGCTCATAACTTTTGACCCGCTTATCGGATTTGGACGTTCTATATATCGTCGGAAAGCTCTCGGAATCAAGAATCCAATGGTCTAAATGTCTTGGTGATTAGGTGCTGGAAAAAAGGGGGGAACCTTGTTGGAATTTGAGATTCTTCGAGACAATTAATGAAGAGTTAAAAATGATTATGCGTTGGAATTATTGTCAACACATTGTCACAAGCATTGCAAACAAGTCAGAGGCCATGGAGACAGAGGTTTCACGAGCTAGAGCGCGACTATGCAATTTCCAAACAGCAGCAGACAGCAGCCTCGCGCGCTCGAGCGCGTGAAGGTGCGCTCGAGCGCGCACAGTCGGATTCAGCCAAAGTCGAGACAGCAGTCTCGCGCGCTCGAGCGCGTGTAGGTGCGCTCGAGCGCGTGAGCGGAGAATTTTTAGGATCTTCACGATTTCGTATTTCTTTGATGGAAATCTATGTTTAAGATGACCTAATCTTATTTAAGAGGAGATTAGACTCGTGGAAGGGTGTGGGGGAAGTATCTCTTCTATCAAACAAAGGTGAGGAGAGTTTTTCAAGAGAGATTTAGAGAGAAGAGTGATTGTGAGAAGAAGGTGCTGCTGGGATTGCTGTGTTGCAGGTTTCTACAGCAAGTGTGGACGAGAATGTGCTCATGAAGATGATGATTCGTTCATAGATAAGTGTCTCTCTGTTTATAACTTAAAATTCAATTTGTAAGGGATTGAGAGAGAGAGATTGTAGAGGGGAAGGGCTGTAGAAAGAACTAAACTCTTATTCTGTAAAACATCAAGTGGGTGCTTGGTGTTGGGGATTTGGTGATCCTGTCTGTTGGTGCAGACATATTGGAAAGGGAGTAGGTGCTTCCTAGATAGTGGGTGCTATCTGAAACTCAAGGGTGGGTGCTCTTTGTCGTTTGTGCGACTAAATAGATTCAGACCTATTCCGGATCGGTGTTCGGAAAGTCTTTGAACCGTGGACGTAGCCTTTTTGGTGAACCACGTTAAATCTGTTGTCCGTGTGTGTGGTTTGATCTTTTGTTGTTGAAATTGGACCTGATTTTAGAGATCACTGATTCACCCCCCCCTCTCAGTGATCGCGATATCCAACAATTGGTATCAGAGCCCGGCTCCCTTGATAAGCTTAACACGCTGAGGGTGATCTATTGTCAAATCACATGGCATCTAATACAGGGAATATGAAAGCACCTTTGTTTGATGGCTCTAATTACTCCTTCTGGAAGATCAGAATGCAGGCCTTCATTAAATCACTTGGCTATGATGTCTGGGAGGCTGTCAGAGTCGGTTACAATGCTGCCATCGTACCCACTGATGCTGCAACGAAGAAGTTAGCAGACAACGACTCCAAGGCGCAGAATGCACTCTTTAGTGGTCTTGTGGACAGCGAGCTGGTCAAAGTTATTGCATGCAAAACAGCCAAGGAAATATGGGACAAGTTGCAAAGCATTCATGAAGGTGATGAGAAGATTAAAGAAGCAAAGTTGCAAACCCATCGCTCTCAATTCGAGTCTCTTCGCATGGAGGAAAGCGAGAATATTGATTCTTACTTGCAACGAGTGAATGAAGTCACGAATGACATTCGTGGACTAGGGGAGGAAATTAAGGAACCAGTCATCGTCAAAAAGGTTCTAAGATCTCTTCTTTCCCGGTTTGATTCCAAAGTCTCTGCCATTGAAGAAGCTAAGGATCTGAATGCCTTCACCATGGATGAATTGCATGGTACACTCACTGCCTATGAGATGCGCATAGGCAAGACATCATCATCTGATAGAGAAGCGGCCTTCAAAGCTCAGAAGAAAGGGAAAGAAATTACTGGTCATGAGGCTGATACTGAAGATGATGAGCTTGAGGCTCAATTTGTTAGAAAGCTGAAGAAAGGAAGCAATGGAAAGTACAAAGGGAAGCTACCCTTTAAATGCTTCAATTGTGGAGGTGTTGGCCATTTTGCTGCCAAGTGTCCGCTGAAAGAAGACAATGATAATGACTCTTATACTGATAAGAGTAAAAGGAAGAAAAATTTCAGAAAAGGGGGCAAAGCACAAACCTTTATAAGCCAACAAGATGACAACACATCTGAAACTTCAAACGATGATGAATCAACTGAAGCTCTCTTCATGGTTACTGTTGAAGAAGAAGAGGAGCAAGAGCTGGAAGAAGAAGAGGAGGCCGAGGTCAATCTTGAAGAAGAACTCATTGCTGCACTTGAGGAGCTTAGCATGGAGCGTAAAACAAGTAAGAAAAATCTGAAACTTCTCCATGAATCTGAAAGTTCAGTTATTGCTTTGAAAACTCAAGTTGAAGAATATAAAAGAATGGTGGAAGTCCTTGAAAATCAAATAAGTATAAAAAAGGAAGAGGCTATGAAACTTGAAACTGAAATCGCTAGAGCAAAGGCTGAAAACTTGGAAAGTAGACAAAAACTCAAAGCGCTCCAAGCGATTGAAGGGACAATGAAACTCAATGAAATTCTGAAAGTTCAAAAGCCCTTCCACAATAAATTTGGTATTGGATTTGAGATCGGAGAATCCTCTAAGGCTACACCTTCTTTGTCTATGAAACAAAGTGCTATACCTCTCAAGGCCACAAAGCTTCAAATTCAGCCTAGTATTGAGATGGTAAATAAGAAAAGGTTTGTGGAGTTTAATCAGCCACCTAAGAAAGGAAGGATGTTCAGATTCTACGGTTATTGCTTTCATTGTAATAGATATGGTCATAAAAGAACTGATTGTAGATTCTATGTGAGAAACAGTCCTTTAGTGACTAGGAACCCTTTTTCAATCCTAAACGGCCACAAAATTGAGTGCCATAAGTGTTATAATTATGGACACTTGGCTAGGGATTGTAGATTGCCTATTACTAACCAATTTCAGGTTGAAAAGAAACCCAAGTTAGTCAAGGCTTGGAGGGCAAAGAAAAGTGCAGAAAATACCAAGGAATCGCTCATTGTGCAAATGGCATTCAATGCACAAAAGAAGGCAGCACCATGGGTCCTTGATAGTGGCTGTTCAAGCCATATGACAGGTGATAAAGATAAATTCATCAAATTACAGCACTATGAAGGCGGATCAGTGAAGTTTGGTAACAATGATGGTGCCAAGATCTGCGGAAAAGGTGTTGTTCAGCTAATGGCAAACAAGATCAAATCAGAAGAAGTCTTATATGTGTCTGGACTGAGACACAACTTGCTAAGTGTGAGCCAGATCTGTGACAAGGGCCACGAAGTTGCCTTCACAAAGAATGGGTTTGTTATCAAGAAGTGTAGCAACGGCAAAACAGTGGCTACTGGATCTAGGACTACTGGGAATCTCTATACATTGTCAGATGGAGCTGAAAAGACTTGCTTAATAAGTCGGACAGAGGAAAGTTGGTTGTGGCACAAACGCCTAGGACATCTAAGTTTTGATAACATGTCAAAAATTTGCAAATCAAAGGCTGTAAGAGGTATGTCTACAGTTGAAAAGCCTTCCAACCCCATTTGTGATTCCTGTCAAAAGGGAAAGCAAACGAGGGTAATGTTCAAGTCAAAGGAGCATCATTCAAAGAAACCTCTTGAGCTAGTGCACACTGATCTCTGTGGTCCTATGCGAACTCGAAGCACCAATGGAGATAAGTATTTCATGTTATGCATTGATGATTATACTCGTATGACATGGGTATTGTTTCTTAAGCATAAACATCAAGCACTTGATCGGTTCAAAGTGTTTAAAGCACAGGTTGAGAACATGCTAGGGAAGCGAATCAAGACGCTAAGGTCTGATCGTGGAGGTGAATTCACATCTGAAGAATTTACCAAGTTCTGTGAGCATCATGGCATTCAACGGCAATACTCAGCCCCTAGAACTCCACAGCAGAATGGAGTTGTTGAACGCAAGAACCGCACCGTGCAGGAGATGGCACGCATATGCTGGTTGAGAGCAAATTGGCTAATAAATACTGGAAGGAAGCAATTCATACGGCTGTATACATTCAGAATCGATGCTTGATCAGGCCACATGAAGACAAAACTCCCTATGAGCTATGGTTTGGAAGAAAAGCAACAGTCAAGCACTTCAGAGTCTTCGGTAGCAAGTGTTATATCAAGCGGCTCGAACAAAATCCAGGAAAATTCGAGGAAAGAGCTGATGAAGGTATATTTCTGGGTTACTCCTCCTCTAGTAAGGCTTACCGGTGTCTTAACAAAAGGACCAGAAAGATCATAGAAAGTGCTGATGTTAGAATTAATGAACATCATGAATCCATGCCTATGTCTAGTGAAGGAAGCACAATTTATGAAAATCTCTCTGAATCAGAGAATGAAAGGTCTGAATCCAATACATCAAGGGATAGTTCAGAAGTCACCTCTCCTACTAAACATAGGACTTGGGTAGAGCACCACCCTAAGGATCAAATCATTGGAGATCCTCAGGCCGGTGTTCAAACTAGACAAAGTGTAGTTAGTAATTACTCACTTGTGTCCACCATTGAACCCAAGACTGTGGCTGAAGCCAGTCTCGATGAAAGTTGGTTGAAAGCTATGCATGAGGAGTTGGAGCAAATAGAGAAGAACTCCACATGGGAACTAGTTCCTAGACCTACTGATAAGAATGTTATTGGTACTAAATGGGTCTTTCGGAATAAGTTGAATGAAGATGGTCAGGTCATAAGAAACAAAGCAAGGTTGGTTTGTAAAGGCTATGCTCAAGTTGAAGGCATAGATTTTGAAGAGACCTTTGCACCGGTGGCTCGTCTGGAAGCCATTCGTATGTTTCTTGCATTGGCTGCATACAAAACCTTCAAGGTTTTTCAGATGGATGTAAAGTCAGCTTTCTTGAATGGATTACTGGAAGAAGAGGTATACATTGAGCAACCTGATGGTTTTCTCATTAGCAAAAATTCAGACCTAGTGTGCAAGCTGAACAAAGCTCTTTATGGACTGAAGCAAGCGCCAAGGGCGTGGTATGCAAGACTAGACCTCTATCTCCGCAAGATCGGTTTTGGAAAAGGACTGATTGATAGCAATCTTTATGTCAAAACAGAGTTAAGCAAACAGCTGGTTGTTATCGTTTATGTCGATGACATAATCTTTGGCGGAAATGATGAAGAATTGTGCAGGAATTTTGCTGAAGAGATGAAGAAAGAATTTGAGATGTCAATGCTTGGAGAACTGAAGTTCTTTCTTGGTTTGCAAGTTCAGCAGCTGAATCACGGTATCTTCATATCACAGATGAAGTACATCAAGGAAATGCTGAAGCGTTTTAACATGGAAGACAGCAAGCCAGTGAGCACACCAATGTCAACAAACACAAAGCTAAGCAAAGATGATAAGGGTTCGTCTGTTGATCACACCACCTATCGATCTATGATAGGAAGCTTGCTCTACTTGACTGCTACGAGACCGGATCTTCTACAAGCAGTATGTATGGTGGCTCGATTTCAAGCATCCCCAACTGAAACGCATCTTACAGCAGTAAAAAGGATCTTTCGATATCTGAAAGGTACTATGGAGCTTGGTATCTGGTATCCCAAAGGCAAATCCTTCACTCTTGTTGCATACTCTGACGCCGATTGGGCTGGATGTATAGATGATCGCAAGAGTACAAGCGGTGGCGCATTCTATCTTGGTGAAAGGTTGGTGGCATGGCACAGTAAGAAGCAAGATTCAGTATCCCTTTCGACAGCGGAAGCGGAATGTATTGCAGCGGCAACTTGTTGTACGCAAGTGCTGTGGATGCGGCAAATGCTCTCTGATCTAGGAGTTCAAACAACTGATCCTACGCCGATCCTATGTGATAACACGAGTGCAATTCACATCTCTAGGAATCCTGTTCAGCACTCTCGAACGAAGCATGTTGCAATCCGCTATCACTTTCTCAAAGAAAAGGTTGCTGCTGGAGAGGTAAAGTTGGATTATGTTCCAACCACTGAACAAGTAGCTGATATCTTCACAAAGCCTCTACCAAAGGAAGTCTTTGAGTATCTTCGTAAGAAATTGGGAGTTACTCACTCTCCCAAGACTTAGAAGACCTTCGCGCAAGGGGGAGCAAATTTTCAATTTGTTTTTGCTCCTTCCACAGTCCCTTTGGATTTGTTGTCAAAGGGGGAGACAGTGTGGTCATTGAAAGCATGAAGACAGGGGGAGACCTTGGTATGGATTATTGAAGGTCTGTAATGAAGACACTTCAGAAGTTCAGCATGTTCCAAGTGTTGCCAACAATTCCAAAGGGGGAGATTGTTGGAATTTGAGATTCTTCGAGACAATTAATGAAGAGTTAAAAATGATTATGCGTTGGAATTATTGTCAACACATTGTCACAAGCATTGCAAACAAGTCAGAGGCCATGGAGACAGAGGTTTCACGAGCTAGAGCGCGACTATGCAATTTCCAAACAGCAGCAGACAGCAGCCTCGCGCGCTCGAGCGCGTGAAGGTGCGCTCGAGCGCGCACAGTCGGATTCAGCCAAAGTCGAGACAGCAGTCTCGCGCGCTCGAGCGCGTGTAGGTGCGCTCGAGCGCGTGAGCGGAGAATTTTTAGGATCTTCACGATTTCGTATTTCTTTGATGGAAATCTATGTTTAAGATGACCTAATCTTATTTAAGAGGAGATTAGACTCGTGGAAGGGTGTGGGGGAAGTATCTCTTCTATCAAACAAAGGTGAGGAGAGTTTTTCAAGAGAGATTTAGAGAGAAGAGTGATTGTGAGAAGAAGGTGCTGCTGGGATTGCTGTGTTGCAGGTTTCTACAGCAAGTGTGGACGAGAATGTGCTCATGAAGATGATGATTCGTTCATAGATAAGTGTCTCTCTGTTTATAACTTAAAATTCAATTTGTAAGGGATTGAGAGAGAGAGATTGTAGAGGGGAAGGGCTGTAGAAAGAACTAAACTCTTATTCTGTAAAACATCAAGTGGGTGCTTGGTGTTGGGGATTTGGTGATCCTGTCTGTTGGTGCAGACATATTGGAAAGGGAGTAGGTGCTTCCTAGATAGTGGGTGCTATCTGAAACTCAAGGGTGGGTGCTCTTTGTCGTTGGTGCGACTAAATAGATTCAGACCTATTCCGGATCGGTGTTCGGAAAGTCTTTGAACCGTGGACGTAGCCTTTTTGGTGAACCACGTTAAATCTGTTGTCCGTGTGTGTGATTTGATCTTTTGTTGTTGAAATTGGACCTGATTTTAGAGATCACTGATTCACCCCCCCCCCCCCCTCTCAGTGATCGCGATATCCAACAAACCTATGGACCAATGGAACCGGCTCTGTAACTTAGGCTAATCGGGTGACGTTAGGGCAAATTAGGGTTTGATAAGTGTGGGGGCCCAGCCTAGGGCGCCTATGTGATTCTGGGAGCTGTGGGCGCCCAGCCCAGGGCGTCTATGTGGTTTTCAGTGGGTGGGGTGCCACCCAGATTTCGCCATTTCTTAACTTCGGAAGTTCATAATTTTCGACCCATTGGTCGGATTTGGATGTTCTATATATCGTTGGAAAGCTCTCGAAGCGTAGAATCTTGTGGTCTGTAAATCCTAATGGTCAGAGGTCAGGGAAATAAGGGATACTTGGATCAATGATCCCAACCTCCTAGTTCATATTAATCATATCGTACTTAGGCAAACTATGTGTAGTTTCTCTAAGAATAACCTGAGTGTCTTCTATATAGTCTGGAATGGGTTTGGAATAGTGTTGTAGTCCATGCCTGGTATGAGTAGTGGGTTGAACTCGAGATCTCAACACGATTTGGCCTTTTCTCTCACAATTTCTATGAATTGTCGAACTAAGTCTAAAATTATCAACAAGCATCTTCATCGTCATTAATTAATTTTAATTATGCCATTAACCATTCAATTATGGGTGAAATGGGGGCATCATCATATATGATAAGTGTTTAAGACTATCATAGGGGGCCAAAATGAGGTGTTTACACACGCCCTCTTCCTCTCTACACCCACTATTGAATTTGAGATTTTCAAATTCTTCTTTGCATAGCCCCCATTATACCAAAACTAAAATCTCACCTCAAACACCACCCCCACCCCAGCCACCATCGAGAGAGCACCATCTGTCGCGACCCCGGACCGGGAACTCCCAATCCGGGATCGGGACTAATTAGTAGATGATGATTGGTGATGATTACATCCATAATATACAATTTATTTAATTTCCCACATGTGTCCGCGGTGAGGATATCACAACCTTGCATGAATATTTCTTTTTAGTGCGGAAGCGTGTAGCAAATCAAATAGTAGACTATCTCTAATCATGCAAGCATTAATATCAAATATCAAAACTGTATCAGAATGAGCAATGATCTATAGCAAGTTTCCCAAAAGTTGTTAAAGTTAGACAAAATATCATTTAGTTACATTCCCCAAAATTAGAGGCCAACAAAGGCCAATATTACAAAATAATAACCCAAAGGAATGGTTAATAAGTTCTCCCCAAAATGTTACGCCTTTTGGCAACCCGATGTCTACATGACATTGTCAGCACGCCACTCAACTAGAGGCTGCAGCTCACCTACCGCCTCCTCCGGCTCCTCCTCAAGGAAACCGGCAACGGGACCTGAGTACCAAAGCAAAGGATCAGACACGACGGTCTGGCAAGAGAGTGAGAAGATACAACAACATATAATAGATGAAATATCTCGAAAAGCCAGGAAATCTGTTTAAGCAAGAACTCTCATAAAATAGATAAATCCTTTGTTAGAAAACATGTAAACAAGATAAAATTCATAGGGTATCCAAGGAATCAGGAACAAGCAAGATGGCAACCACACGAAGCTAAGTCCTCTACCACTAAGGTGATAGAGCAATAACTAGGCCTTGATCTCAGTCACTCAAGGTGAGGAGAAACAGGGGATCTCATAACAAATACATATACATATACTATACATGACCACGGTAGCGAGCCGGGCATCGGGGACCACAGTAGCAATCTGCGGTATCGGGACAAGACCACGGTAATGACCGGGTAGCGGGATCCAGATTGCAGTTGGCGGAACAAGAGGGGGATCACCAAGTCGGTGGATCAAACCAACGAGGTTATCCAAGCTTAGTGGTGCCGACTCATAGGTCAAATACAATCGAGACAATGCAAGTAAATCAAGTACAAATATATAATCAAACGGGCAAGACGGGGGTGCTCAAGGGCACACTGACATGTCATGTGGTGCAATGCACTTCGGGTCAAGTAACTATTTCAAGTGTATAATAATGCTATCGGGAAAACAATTCATGAAATGTAAATCTTGGAAATGAAGAATATAATGAACTATACCAATTCGGGAAAGATAATGGTTTTAAGATCTATTTAAGTGAATAGGGGTCCCGTATGTCGATTATGGAAATGATTTGGTACTCTTGAGTTTGAAGACATCCCGGGCTCCTTATGCACTTTTACTATTTTTAAAACTTAACATGAGCTTATGGTTAGAACTAGGTATTTCCATAGAAGATCAAGACAATATACGGTCCATCCTAAGTATGATGTCAACTCGGAACCATCGAGCAACCTACTCAGTCACCGAAAGGAATAGAATTCGCGATACCCAAGGAAATAGACTTTGCATTTAGGTATGAAGAAGATATCGTGTCGTTCCATCCCGTTCGAGATTGAATAGATTGAACTTCGATGCACTCCGAACCAACCGTGAAGAGCATCGGCTCAAGACGCTCTCACATATGGTCAAGTGAGTCCAAAGAGGGTAGCCAAGGTCCACAAAAAAAAAAAATCTTAAAACCCACTTGTACCAGATCATTAAAACAGTTCAACGTTAACCCAACGTGGCCTATGCCAGGCAGACCGAATCGCTCGAGCGAACCCATCGGTCGAGCGGTTATTTAAAATGCGTTCGAGCGACCAAGCTACTGGAAATGCCCGAATCCTTTCCTGGACAGTTCGCTCGAGCGAAGTGTCATGGTCGCTCGAGCGAACGGTCCAGAAATGGATTCCGGACCAGTTCAGCTGTCCTCTTTCTCCTCCTTTTTACAACCTTCCTCCAGCCCTTCATATGCATCAAATGAGGAGTCTATTTCTCCACTCAAACTACATCAAATCCCTCTTCTAATCCATCATATTCTCCTCCATCATCCATGCATTCAACACAAGGAAAAAGGGAGGAGGAAATCATTTCACAATATATATATACATTTGAACAAAACAATGAGACATTCAATGCTATGAACTACCATTCCTCTATGCTCATAAACATGCCATTAATGCTCTATCATGAGTATTCATTTCAAAACAAACCATAAATATGCATTAATGGGAAGTAGCCAAAATCCATGAAAGCTTAGGAAAATCATTCATTCACTTGCCTTAAGTCTTCTAACAATGTAATCAAGCTCTAACAATCTCCAAAGACAATGGTCCAAGTTGCAATGTTCTCTAATGGCAATGACAAGCTCTAAGGAAATCTTGTAAGGGTTGGTGTGCTCCACAAAAGCTATGGAAAGGAAGCTCTCAAGGAGATGAAGAAGGTGATGACCTCCCCTCTCCTAATGGTGCAAGCTTGGAAGTGGATTGAGTGATGGGAAGCAAGAAGAAGAAGAGTTCCTCACAATGCCCTAGCTTTCTCTCTTGTGCTGGAAAAGAAGAATGAAGAAGAAGGGAAATGGCTTCCCTTGATAACAAATGAGTTGGGTTGGGTTGGGTCCCACAACTAAAGGAGCTACATTGGCTGAAATCATCTCTTTCGGGACCCCGGACGGATTTGACGAAGAAGGAAGAAATGATCGTCGAAATATCTAGTTTCTAAAAAGTGTATGTTTCGCGGGTTTCGAGGATATTAAGTTTTGGGTACAGAGTTGGTGTGCAATGACTGTTTTACCCTCAAGGCTATGAAATCGGATTTCGGGATATCAAACGAACACGGGATCAACATGAAAGTTGAATGAAATAACAATACCAATAAAACGGGATTAAAATCATGAATGTAAAAACTTCCGATAAATCCTCAAACATATGCAATGTCATGAAAAGGAACCCCCAAAGGGCCCTACCAACACAAAGCAAATCAAAATCCCCAAAACTATATCAAAAGCTATTCCAAACCCAACTTAGCCAAAACACACTAATCAAACTTAGCACTAACACGCAACTTAATTAGCACTAATCGGGATCACTCGGGTCGGGGTCTTACACCATCCCCACCCCAGCCACCACCAAAAGGGAGAGAGAGAGAGAGAGACAATGAGGGGTAGGGAGAGGGAGGGAGGGGAGGGGGTGGGGGGAGCAGGGAGCAAGAAAGGGAGAGAGAAATGTAGTGGTGAGAGGGGCGATGGAGAAAGAGGTGGGGTAGGGAAGCAGAGGGCATGACGGTGGTGGTGTTGGGTGATGGGGATGAGATGGATAAGGAGGTGGATAAGGGGAGAGGGGAGAAGGGGTAGTCTGGGGATTTACCACAAGTGTATATTCATAATATATTTTTTTTAGGGAGATGCTATTGGCACACACAAGATTTTACTTTTCCCACACAATTTCTCTCTACACACATTTCAAAAATTTTAAAATTACATTATTCCTTTTCCCACACACCAACATTTCCTATACTACCCATCCCTCCATTCCCCTCTTTTCTTTCCACACACATCGTCATCTCCTTCTTCTCACACACAAACTCACCGTTCTTCTCTACACCGACTGTCAACATCAACAAATCTCCGGCGTGCATCCGGCGTGCATCCGACGTTACCCGTCATTTCCACCATCTCCTCTTTCAAAGGTAAGTAAATGGATTCCTATAACTACCATTTCTTCTTTTTCCCCATCTCTTCTTTACCATTTTTTCCTTCCTAGATTACCTTTTTTTTCCACGAAAACTTGTTATGGGGTTATATTCTAGTTCATTGTAAATCTTTACAAACAATGTGAGTGTTTTTAATGCATTTCGGATGCATACTATCCATCGTCGCAAGGGTTTTGAACTCAATCCTCACGATGTGTTTGGTCTCTGTGAGACTGAACATTTCCCTTTTGTTCGGACCTGAATATCCGAGTAAAAGGTATTTGTTCGGACACTAAGATTCGAACAAAAGGGAAATGTTCGGAAACTTATGTCTGAACAATGTCCTTTTGTTCGGACATTCAGGTCCGAACAAACAGCATGAAATTTTCTTTAAAAAAAGGTGGTTTTTGTTTTTCAGTTACATTTCATGACCCATGTAAAACAGTGCTTTTTATTATTTTTTTTCATCCATGTGGCATTATTTGCTTACTATTATTTGCTTATTATTCTTCAAGAACTTTATTTCTATATTTCAGATATGGACCGACCAAGCTCTTCCAAAGTACGACCTATAGCCTCAAATAGGAGGCGACGCCACTGAGTGGAAGATGTTGTAGATGAACAGGAGGTCCCTGATGAGCTAGCTGAAGAAGAACCTGAGATGGAAGAGCAACCAGCTCCGGGGCCACGAGATAGGTCGTTATTAACCAGCTTTGATACACATATAGCTGGGTATATTTGGAGTGGACATGTGTGTTTTGTTTGTTTCATATCAAGTTTGATTGATTGATTAAGTTTTGAATTTCTTCGATAATGTATCAACTGTTAACTGCAGGATCGAGGAGCACTGAAGTGTCCAAGTCATGGTAAAAAAGTGTCATTGTGGCAATGGCAATTGAATGGGTCTGATAGGTTCAGGCAGTGGATGTCCAGGTCCAGATTGGCTCCCTTAGTGACTGCATCATACCACTCCGTCAATAAGATTATTGTATCGGGTTTTGTGGAGAGGTGACAACCTGAGACTAACACCTTTCACATACCATTTGGTGAGATGGCCATCACTTTAGATGATGTTGCATCCATCATAGGCATCCTAGTGACGGGGCGAACTGTCTCGTATAATGATAGAATGACATATGAGGAAGCTCAAGCACTCCTTGTTGATGCACTAGGAGTAGAACCCATAGAGGCACATGATGAGCTGATCCAGGTGCAGGGGCAATCTGTTAGATTGGAGTGGTTACGGGAAAGGTTTGGCGGAATGTCTGACGATGATGGGGAGGAGATGGTTGACTGTGCAGTCAGAGCTTACCTTCTGTACTTACTGGGATGTACGTTGTTCACAGACAAGAGTGGCACACAGGTGCCGATCATATTTCTTACACATCTGGTGGATTTGGATAACATAGGTTTATATGCATTGGGCACTGCTGGACTGGCATACTTATACAGGCAGTTGGGGTTAGCAACCCGGCATGAAGTTAAACAAATTACCGGTTACCTGACTTTATTGGAATCTTGGGTGTACGAGCACTTTGAATGTTTGGCTCCAACTCCAAACATTCACTATCAGCCCGATCATCCCCGAGTCCATCGATGGGTCTCTCGTAGGGAGTCTGCTCCTTTACAGGCACTACGAGAGAGACTTGATTCCATGAGCACTGACTTGATAATTACGCAAATTTTCATATTCATTTTCTACCACATGAAGTTATTATTCTATATTATGTATTTTCATATCTTATGCTTGTATTCACTATTTTCAGGTCACTTGGGACCCATATCGTGATGTTAGGCGGTATCACCCTTTCAATGAGGTTGCATACTGCTGTGGATGCATCAAGTGCATGGATGTTGTTGAGCCTTATCATCCAGATAGGGTGCTCAGACAGTTTGGGAGAGTACAAACTATTCCTCCACCGCCATTAGCTCTCATTCGCGCTATGCGAGGTTCTACTGCCCATGACTACCATATCGCGTATCAATATATGAATCAAATTTGGGAGGGATGACCTAATCACCTACTGTCTGCATTGAGCTGTAGTCAACTAGTAAGGCGTCCTGCAAATTGTGTACTCGGGTATATGGATTGGTATAAACGAGTCTTGTGGAGGATATTACAAAACCCAGATCATCACTCTAATTTTGCATCCTGACCCACGGAAACACAGTCAAGCAGTATGGTGGACTATGAGCAGCGTAATTCGGATGCACTATTCATTCTTGATGAAGTGATGGAAAGGGGTGAGGACTATTGGGTTGAAGACCCACGGGGACTATATACCCATGTGAATCAGGTTGCCCACGTTTTACGGGGAATGTCAATTGCAGATGCTCAACGAACCATTCGACATCCCCACATGAGTTCACAAAGCTACACCCGCAACAGGTCAACAAGGGGAAGGAACCATTGACGAAATTTGAAGAATTTTGATTGTATTTGCTTTGATTGGTTGTTATAAGACTTGGATGGTTGTTATAAGACGGAAATTTGTATTTCTTTTTAAGTAGTTTTTGCTTTGGAACATGGTTGTACTTTTTTATGTTAATTTATATGCATGTTGGTTATCTTTGATTATATATGAATTGTTATAGATGTACATGTAGTTAATTTCAAAAGGGACAAACTGAACATCTGTTTGGAAACACAGTGCCGAACAAATGATGACTGTTTGGCACTGTGTTTCCAAACATTTTCTGTAATTCACATTTATTCAAGAACATGTAATACACATCAAAAGCAATGCATCCGAACAGTTTTAAAACAAGTTACAAACTTTGCCAAATGTTTTTAAAAACTTGTCACATTCAACACACTAAAAACTTTGCCCACAATAAAACACATTACAAACTTTGCCAAATGTTTAAAAAAACTCGCTATGATGACCAGGCAGTTCCATTCAATCCATATCGATTGTTTCACATGTTGATAAGTTTGGAGTTACGAGCCCTTTGAATTGTACAATCCGATCCCTATATGGAGTCTCCCAACCATTCGCACAAAAATGATGAAATTGTCTCCACTTATTTGCAATAGGTGGAATTGGATGACCAGGTACTAAGAATAACTTGACAAAATGATTCCGATTAACAAAACCCAATGCATGTTCGTTCCGAGAAGGCGTCGGCACTTGCACAGACCTCAATGGGAGGAAAGTCAGACACTATTCCATGCTCAAGTGGTATAACACCAAATTATAACGAGACGCTATGAGGTGCCCCATGTCAGGCATAGTCATCCAATAGTCCACCTATGAGTTGTCATTATAGTATGATAATGCTTCAACCAATTCCTCAACTCTGTTCTCCACCGCATATAATTATTTGTAGTGGTCAACATGTGCAAGCAACTCTTGTAATAAATCTCTCCTAACTTGTCTCCATTCATCCTCGGCTAGGCCAATCAAGCCAGTAATGGCTCTGAAGCCACAGTTACCATTAGCCGCAACATCCTTTACATGTCGAATGTAAGGTCTCAACCCCACGGGAAATGAGAGAACATAATTATTGATGTTCTTTGACCTCGTACGAATCACACTAATCTTTTCTCTTCTCTTTGGTTTACATTCTAGCCGTCCTTTATCTTTAACTTTTGTCATTGCCATTGAAATAGGAGAGTAGATATCCTGTGCAGACGGTACCAACTCAAATGTGCTTGGATCTCGTCGAGTTGAGGTGTCAACTTTCATACCTAGTCTACCTCTTGTTCTTGATTTTACTTCGGGTTCTATCAAATGTGTACTATCTGGTTTTGATAGTTCACGTATCTTCTTTAGAAGTTGCAGTTTTCTTGTGGAATCATACTCCTTGAACCGTTTTTCAAGTAACTCCAAATCTGCCTTACAATCCAAAGCCATAGAAGAACTTGTTGATGGGGCAGTAGGCAACATATCAAGCTTACACCAATGCGGATGTATGCAACTTTTTAAAAGTACCTGTTCGAGGTAGTATTCCCAAAATGGACACAATTGTTTGTCCATGCGGAAACAAATCTCTCCTTGTAAGGATCTAGCCAACTATCTTTCAAGTAATTGAGTGCATCAGGATACGTACTGAATTCTTGATTTAGCTTGCGTAGTTGTTCACCAAACTTCTCTTGTGTTGATGAAGACACTAACATATTCCAGCTCATAATAAACCTGTACCATTTTTCTTTCGTTTCAAATAACTTTTTGCATCTTGCCAATACATTGCTATTAATATGTCACTTGCATAATAAATGAGTAGCACTCGGGAATACTCTGGTAATGACGTTCATGAGTGACAGTTCTCTATCCGTCACAATGACATCAGGAAGAATACCATCACTAATAATACCACGCAATACATCCAATGCCCATGCATAATTTTCTTCACGTTCCGCATGAAGGTATGCAACGCATACAGAAAAGGTTATGTCTGTGGATGTGACCCCAACAACCTCCAATAGAGGCATGCGATAACGATTGGTCTTGTAAGTACAGTCCATTATCAAAACATGTGGAAATGCACGTAATAAATCTAGACTGCTTGGTTGCGTCCAAATCAAGTCAGTTACAGTCTCGCTATCCTTACAAGTCCTATGCCATTCAATGTAATTATGCTCTGCTAACTTCCCTTGCAGTTGTTGCATCTGACTTCTTCCACCCTGCTCATTAACTTTATATCTGTAGTGTGCATTGTATATTGTCTTCATTGTGGTTACATTTAATTCACTTCTTTGTTTCAACGTAACCAGAATTTCCTTTGGTCTAACCATGCTCCTGGACATATCAACAAGCAACTGAGTTTCCTCCTTTGATAATCTGCCTGCAAATGAATGCCCCTGTAAATGTTCTGCTGTCGAATGATTATGCACACCACATATGACCTCCAACATCCAATCATCATTTGAGTCTAACTTTATGCCCTTTAATGCAAAAGGGCATTCACATTTTTTTGAACCGGTTTGTTTGATCATTTTTCGCTTTTGGCACTCTTCATGCTTATATTGTCCACTTCTCTCGCATGCAAGGAGTACTCTAACCTTGACACCTATCCGAGCAGCATTTAAAACCTTTATCACAATGACAAACTCGTTTTTCCTTCCTACACCACGAGCCCAACTGATCAACGAATCGCGACTGTGAAATATCTACAATATACAACTTTAATACGAATTTAGTAACAAATAATTGTAATTTGAGTAATAAATTCACGGTAAACTATACCTCATGAGTTATAAACTCACTGGTATCATCTATGACAAAGTCCGATCCAACCTGACTTTCCTGCGTAGAGACTTGCGAAAGTACAAAATAAAATATCATTGTTCGGTATGAAACATCCAAACATATGGTGTATGTTCGGAACGTTATGTCCGAACAGAACCCTTTTGTTCGGACATACATGTCCGAACAGAACACTTTTGTTCAGAATTATATTTTCGGACAAATGATGTATGTTCGGACCTGAAAGGCCGTACATGTCGGGAACCTGCAACTCATTCCTTGCGAGAAAAAAATTAAAAAAATAGGCATAAATACAGAAAAAAACACAAACAAACAAATGAATTGACCTTTCCACTACTGCTTTGATTTAAAGGCACAATTTCATTGTTCTTTTCTTCCTTCATTGCACTAGAAAGATCTAATGAAAAAAGTTAAGTTCAACAAGAAGAAGGAAAGATGAAGGAGATGGAAGAAAATGAGTTGGCTAAGAACAGAAAATGGAGAAAGATGAGTTGCCTAAAACAAAAATGAAGTGGAGAATGAGAAGTGGAGATTGAGATGTGGAGAATAAGTTGTCTGTGGAAGTATGTTAGGGAAGAAGAAGAAGAAGAAACAGCAGCAACAACAACTCAGTTGTGTGTGAAAAGAACAAATGTTTTGAGTTTTGGTGGGAGATTGGATATTTTGGTCATTTCATAAAGGGGTTAAAATGTAATTAAAAAAAAGTTAGATACCTTATGTGGGAAAAGTATTATTTTGTGTGCCAATAGCAGCACCCTTTTTTTAAATGGTGGGTGTGCAAGGAAAATTGGGGTGCATTTAGAAAGTCTCTTTTTTTTTTTATCTTCCCCTATGGTCTAAAGGGATTTTAATATTGCACTACACTGGAAAAAAAAAAAACGATGGCAAAATTTTAAAATAGGGCTTAAGTTTTGCTCGGATCTCAAATGAGGAACAAGTCGCCGGAAAACTCATGTTAAATGGAAAACTTAAGCTGTGAGTTTTTCTTTTGTCCTGATTTGAAATCTGGACAAAACTTGAGCCTGATTTGAAATTAAAAAAAAAAAACAAAAAACGAAGCTTTCTTCGTCCCCCACTCTTTCCTTTTGGGCATGTTTGGCAACGGTCTTCGCCAAGGATTCCTCGCCCAAAATCCACAATCGTGCGGATTTCCTTGTTTGGAATGGCATGGATTTGAAGAGGATGGATTGCAGAAATCCACCCTTTTGAATATTTGTAGAGTCGGACCTCCCCCCATCGGATTCATGGAATCCGCGGAAGAGGGGATTTGCGGAGCTACAGTACATTTGGACGTTAATAGAGGGCAGACCGGTTTTTGCGTTTTTTTGGTTTTTTTGGGCCCCACAATCAAGATCTGAACCGATAATATTGTTAAGAAGGTCCAAAACGGCTATCTCCCAAAATTTCAGCCGTTGATTCATCTTAGATCTTGAGATATTTGCAAAATCGTCCAAACCGTTAAAATGCCATATTCTGTGATGCAGTGGGCCAAAAAACGGGATTAAATACAGTCCCTTGTTTTCAATTTTTTGGTTCCTGTGGGCCCCAAAATCAAGATCTGAACCGTTAATTATGTTAAGAAGGTCCATAACGGCTATGTCCCAAAATTTCAGCCGTTGATTCATCTTAGATGTTGAGATATTTTCAAAACCGTGAGGGACATTGACGATAAGTGACAGTGAAGGTAAGTAGTAATGTGGCCCTAATAAGTTTTTGCTTTGGGAATGTACCTTTTAGATTTCCTAATCAAGATCCTAACTGTTAGTCATCTTTAAAAACTCCAAAACGGTCACTTCACCAAATATCAGCCGTTAATTCATTTTAAATCTCCAGATATGTGCCAAAATGTCTTACTGTGCAAACTATTATTGAAAACAGTCCGTTTTTTCTCATTTTTGGGTTTATGTGGGGTCCACGATCAACATTAAAATCAGTCATTAGTTCTGGACGGTCAAACACGGTAAGGTAACCAAATTATAACCGTTGATCCTTACTTTATCTTGAGATATTTGTATAAACATCAATTGGATCATACATTCTACAACTTATAAGAATCCTCCCTCTATCCAAACATGGAACTTTCATTGGGAATTCTACTTGAGGATTGTGGCTTTCTTTGGAGATGGAGAGAATCCTCTAAATATAGGATTCTTCACCGTTTACCAAACGTGCCCTTTTTCTCATTTCATTCCGCGGAAAATCCTAGAAAACGGTCGAGTAATTCAAATTCGGCGGAATTTTATTTTTCAAGGAAACCCATGATGATTTCACAATCTCTTCGAATGGCTCTCCACCTCAATGCCGGTTTTCCCCTCTTCCTATCGCCGAACCAGAGATTTTCCTCAACTGGGTCGTTGAAATATCGAAAGATATGGAAGCATTCGATGAGTTTGAGAGTAAAGCCGGCCATCAGTGACGGGGTTTTGAGGATTAATGGGAAGGAAGCACTGAAGGGCGTGCCGGAGAATGTCGTCATCACGCCGTCTACGAATGCGTCGGCGTTCTTGGGCGCTGTTTCGCTGGAGAGGAGCTGCCGACACATCTTCAAGCTCGGAGTTCCTGAGTGAGTTTTCTGGGGTTTCAGAATTCCAGTTCTTGTCAACTTTTTTGCGGGTTTTGTGGCATTTATTTATTTATTTGCTTTGTATTAGTGTGGGTCTTTTGAAATTTGATGGGTTTTTGGTTGTTTGGCAAATGCAGCTTTCATGTGTTTCTGGGGTGATTTTTTTTTTTCTTTTGACATTGCAATATATATAAGTTAGAATGCATTTTTACAATTATATCAATGGAATACAATGTGGATGTTTTGAAAACTCATGGTGTGCTTCTTTTAGAATTGGCATTTGATGGATTTAGGTTGTTGGATAATGGAGAATTTTATGTGTTACTGAGGTGTTTCTCTTTGCCATTGAAAGAAGTAAATTATAGTTGATTTTTAGCCCAAAGGAATACTTTTTTTTTTTTTTTTTTTTTTTGCTGTCGGAGGGTTCCCAACCCTTTGGGCTGGACTAATCCCTCCGGGCCCAGAGGGAAGCCAAGTAAATCCCCTGTAGCTCTAGTGTGGTAGCAGAGTTTCGAACCCAAAGGAATACAATGTAGAAGTTTTGAAAATTCATTACTCTTGTCATTCTTCAGTGTATCAAGAAATTTGTGTTGGTTTTATTGAATTGATTTGATTGTTGTTGGTTGTCCCATCAATTTTTATGTGTTGGTAAGAAAAATGCATTTTAAGAGTTGAGGTAGTTGAAGTGATTTTGGGTGCTTTTTCCAGTAGGTTTTGGAATTTCAAATACTGGACACTAGTTGCCTACTTGTGATGTGATTAGAAAATTTAAGGGCCAAGCAACTTAGTTGGTCTGATGTTGGCTCAATAGGGACACGACAAGATGAAACCCACCTATCTGGTTGTTTACACTTGAGTTTTGGGTAGTTCCAACCTCATTTTACTTAATTTTTTTTTCTTGAACTTGTATCAGAAAAGCCTTTCTTTGACACATCACATTTGGTTTCAGTGCATAGGTACCACTGGTTTCCTTTCTTATAAGATCAAATTTTCTTAGTAAAATGCTTCTAAATAATCAGTTTATCTTTCTTGATGATGTTGTAATGCTCTCTAGAACATTGCTATGATTTTGTCTCAGAATAGCCCTTTAGGCAACTAACTTCCATGCAATTGATGTGGTTAAACTGCAATAGGTTCCTCAATTTATCGTCATCAGAGCCTTATCTCTTCAACCTAAGATGGGCTTATAAGAGTTACAGTAAAAATTCTTAAATGAAGGAAGACCAGAAAAAACCGATCTAAATAATAAGCATATGGAAGTAAGATCCCGCTCTAAGTAATAAGCACATGGAAGATCTCTCTCTCTCTCTCTCTCTCTCTCTCTCTCTCTCTCTCTCTCTCTCTCTCTCTCTGTGCGCGCGCGCATGTGCGTGTGTGAGTGAGGACACACCATTGAAAAGGAAATCTAGCTGTTGGCGTGAGTTGTAATATATTATTAGATGGGAGGGATTATAGGAAGAGGGATGGAAAGAAATCCTTTCCTTCCCACAAGAGCATGATTATAGGAACCTAATTTGTATAGCCAAAAATAGAAGATTTACTTTGGTCTTATATATTTGTAACTTACGATTGAGAGAAAATACAGAGAAAATATTCTGACATGGTATCAGAGCCTAACCTTGGGCCTTCTCTTTCTTGAAAACCCTAATATTTGCCTCCTCGCCAATCATGTCGTCGGATTCTGATACAGAGCACAACACTGGTGCATCTCAGTCCGATTCCATGCTTACTGACTTCACAACAAAAATCACTGAAGCTCTTAGCAAAATCCAAACACCGACTCTGTCCACCGAACCCCCTGCTGCTTCGATTGGCATCAAGTTGGACGGTACCAACTATGCCCTCTGGTCCCAAGTCGTCGAGATGTACATCTCAGGCAAAGACAAGTTGGGATATATCAATGGCGATTTTCCACAACCACCTTCGACGGATCCCTCGTTTCGCAAATGGCGCACGGATAACGCCATTGTCAAAGGCTGGCTGATTAACTCAATGGATTCCTCATTGATAGGGAATTTCATTCGGTTTCCTACTGCCAAAATGGTGTGGGACTCCATTGCTACCACTTATTTCGATGGTAGTGATACGTCTCAGGTCTATGACCTTAGACGTCGTGTGACTCAGCTTAAACAAACTGGAGGCTCCCTGGAGAAATACTACAACGATCTGCAGGGGTTATGGCGCGAGATTGACTTCCGGCGTCCTAATCCAATGGAGTGTGCAGTTGATATTCAACACTATAATACTATCCTTCAAGAAGACCGGGTATATGTTTTCTTGGACGGCCTTGACGACCGACTGGACAAGATTAGAGGTGACGTGCTGCAACTTTGTCCATTCCCTACCGTGGAGCAAGCATATGCTCATGTCCGCCGCGAAGCAATTCGCCAGACTGTTATGATCACTGGCAGCGCAGAGGCTGCTCCTGGCGCTGTTCTCGCCACCAAAGGACTTCGACTTGGACCTGCCAACTCTACGTCTACCGTGCACAATGGGAAGCAGAAATCTCGTGCGTCGTCTGAAGGCTTAAAATGCACCCATTGTGGGAATCAGAAGCATACACGCGAAACTTGTTTTAAGTTGCACGGGTATCCTGATTGGTGGAATGATCTCCAGGCTAAGAAACGTCGTGACACGACTAGCAAGGATGAGGGTCTTGGTACCGCAGCGGTGGCTAATGCAGAGCCTCACTTGTCTTTTGCACCACCGGGTGCCCACAGTTCGGACTCAGGTAACCTTGGTTGTGGTTATTTTAGTTCACCTGGTGATACTGAACATGGTGCATGGCTGCTGGACTCCGGCGCCACTGACCACATGACGTTTGATACTAAGGATTTCACACAGACTTCCTTACTGAGACGTACCAATATCGCCAATGCTAATGGCGTTATTTCCCCTGTCACTGGCGCGGGCACTGTGACTTTAACCCCTACTCTGCAGCTGCCTAATACGTTACTTGTTCCTTCACTATCTCATAAGCTCCTCTCTGTAAGCCAAGTAACATCTGACCTTAATTGTATTGTACTTATGTATCCTGCCTTTTGTCTTCTCCAGGACATTCTCACCAAGGAGATTATTGGGCGTGGTACTAAGAGAGGGGGGCTCTATTACATGGAAGACTTCAGTATGGGCAGAGCACATCACATGCAGCATTCTGTTAGTGTCGAAGAGAAGGAGGTCTGGCTTTGGCACCGTCGGTTAGGACACCCGTCCTTCACCTACATGAAACACTTATTTCCGGATTTGTTTTCTCAATTGAAACATTTTGATTTTCAATGTGAAACTTGCATTTTAGCAAAAAGTCATAGAGTTTCTTATCCTTTGCGTTTGAATAAAAAAGATACTCCTTTTGCGTTGATACATTCTGATGTGTGGGGTCCTTCCCCGATTACTACTGTGTCTGGGGTTAGATGGTTTGTGCTGTTTGTTGATGATTGTACCCGGATGACTTGGCTCTATTTACTAAAACATAAAGATGAAGTTTTTGGCGTGTTTAAGTCATTCCATGTTATGGTAAACACACAATTTTCTGCTATGATTCAAGCGTTTCGATCAGACAATGGTGGTGAATATGTTAATCACCAACTTCGCGATTATTTCGAACATCATGGAATTCTTCAGGAAATTTCATGCCCCCGAACTCCTCAGCAAAACGGTATTGCAGAGCGAAAAAATCGACATGTTCTTGAGACTGCCCGAGCTCTCTTAATAGGTGCTCATGCTCCTCCACGGTACTGGGCTGATGCAGTTACTACCTCTGTGCATCTCCTGAACTGAATGCCCTCTAAAGTGTTGGGGTTCCAAACACCATTACAAGCTCTTGTAGCACATACTCCCTTGCCCACTGTCTTGATGCTTCCACCCCGTGTATTTGGGTGCGTTGCTTACGTCCATATCCATAAGAACCAGCGGACTAAGCTAGACCCATGTGCTCGTCGGTGCTTATTTTTGGGGTATGCATTTCATCAAAAAGGCTATAGATGCTATGACCCCACTTCTAATCGCACCTAGGTCTCCATGGATGTCACCTTCATGGAAACCGAAACTTTTTTTCCACCCAATTCTCCTCTTCAGGGAGAGACTGGACAGGGAGAGTCGAAATGGATGGAACTAGATTGGCCGGGCTTGTCCGAAGCACATGTGGAGCCGATGCAATCAGTATGTGTTCCTCATCAAGCAGTTGATCATCAAGAAGTCAATCATGAAGATCATCAAGCAGTTGATCATCAAGAAGTCAATCATGAAGCTGCAGGTCCTTCCCCCTCTGTAGTACCCGAAGACCCAACTCCTGAGAATGACCCTGAGGTAAGCTCTTTGAACACCAATATCATAGCATCTCCTGCTGGTTATGTATTACCTCACAGGCAGAATCGTGGCAAACCACCAAGCCGCTATTCCCCAGACATTGAGGAAAGAAGATCAAGATATCCCATCGCCAATTATGTGTCCACAAAAGGGCTGACTGAACCTCTCAAGAACTTCATGCATGACATCTCTACTCACCATGTTCCAACAAGGGTGGAGGAAGCCATGGAAGACCCGAAGTGGACTCAAGCCATCAAAGAAGAAATGGAAGCCTTAATGAAAAATAAGACATGGAACCTAGTACCATTACCAAGAGGAAAGAAAACAGTGGGGTGCAAGTGGGTGTTCTCTATAAAATACAAAGCTGACGGATCTATAGAGAGGTACAAGGCAAGACTCGTGGCAAAAGGGTATACACAAACATATGGTGTAGACTACCAAGAAACCTTCTCACCAGTAGCTAAACTAAATACTATCAGAGTGTTGCTATCTCTAGCAGCGAACTTAGATTGGCCACTACATCAGTTTGACGTGAAGAACGCCTTTCTTCATGGTGATCTTAAAGAAGAGGTGTATATGGACATTCCTCTAGGCTACTTAGTGACCACGAGAACTAATGAGGTGTGCAAGTTGCAGCGAGCTTTGTATGGATTAAAGCAATCGCCACGGGCATGGTTTGGGAGATTTAGCTTGGCAATGAAGAAGTATGGTTTCAAACAAAGCAACTCAGATCATACTTTATTCCTCAAAAGAAAGGAGGGCAAGGTAACGGCTTTAATTGTCTATGTCGATGATATGATTATCACTGGAGATGATAGAGAAGAAATATCACGGCTCCAAGGACAATTGGCTAGTGAATTCGAAATGAAAAATCTAGGTGGGCTCAAATACTTTCTGGGAATTGAGGTTGCTAGATCAAACCAAGGCATCTTTCTATCCCAAAGAAAATATATCCTAGATTTATTATCTGAAGTTGGATTGTTGGAATGCAAACCGGTGGATACCTCGATTGTCCAGAATCACAAGCTTGGGATTTATCCAGACCAGAAACCAGCTGATAAGGGGAGATATCAACGGTTAGTTGGCAAACTAATTTACTTATCTCACACACGTCCAGATCTTGCATACGCCGTGAGTGTGGTGAGTCAATTTATGCATTGTCCAAGTGAGGAACACATGGAGGCTGTAACTCGGATACTCAAATACTTGAAGTCGTCTCCAGGGAAAGGGCTCTTGTTCTCTAAGCATGATCATTTGGAAGTTGAGGGCTATACAGACGCAGATTGGGCCGGGAACATCTCAGATAGGAAGTCGACCTCAGGGTATTTCACATTTGTTGGTGGAAACCTTGTGACATGGAGGAGTAAGAAACAAAAGGTGGTGGCACTCTCTAGTGCAGAAGCAGAATTCCGAGGGATAGCCAAGGGTTTGTGTGAACTTCTTTGGCTGAAACGGTTGCTAACCGAGATTGGTTTTGCTCCCACATCAGAAATGAGTCTTTTTTGTGATAATAAAGCTGCCATAGATATTTCTCATCATCCGGTTCAGCACGATAGAACTAAACATGTGGAGGTGGATCGGCACTTTATCAAAGATAATCTTGAGACTAAGACAATTCGATTCCCATTTGTCAAGTCTGAAGATCAGTTAGCAGATATACTTACTAAAGCCGTGTCCAGCAAAGATTTCTACAACTCACTTGTCAAGTTGTGCATAAGGGAACCATATGCATCAACTTGAGGGGGGGTGTTGGCGTGAGTTGTAATATATTATTAGATGGGAGGGATTATAGGAAGAGGGATGGAAAGAAATCCTTTCCTTCCCACAAGAGCATGATTATAGGAACCTAATTTGTATAGCCAAAAATAGAAGATTTACTTTGGTCTTATATATTTGTAACTTACGATTGAGAGAAAATACAGATAAAATATTCTGACAATAGTATGCACAATAATGAGCGCTAGTTACATTACCCTCTAACTGGTCAAGAATCCATCTGTATCATCTACCACAATGCCTAACTCACCTATTTTGGGTCTTCCTTTCTGAGTTCTACTTTTACACCCCAACCTATTTGAACCCATTATCTTAGTTACCCTACCCATGGTAGTTACCCTACCCATGGTCTTGAATCTCTTAATTGGTCTTCCTCTTCTCCTACTTCCTCAGACTAGTAACCTTTCATCGTCTTACAGGGGCCATCTTGGCCTTTTGTAAATGTGCCCATGCCATCTTGAATGATATTCCTCGATTTTATCTTCTGTTGCAGCTACCATTGAATTCTTATGTACTCGTTTCTAATTCTATTGTTTCTAGTAATACCATTCATTCTTCTTAATGAAATTTTCTTCTATGAGATTTTCAATTGAAATTTATCGTAGTTCTGCCTAAATATCTACCTACTGAAGTGTTAAATACTTTAATTGAACATCTTGTGAAATATCCAGGAGTTATCATTTAGGAAATGTTATCAGTTTTCTCTTATGAAATCAAATTATAACTAGAATTCCAGTTGGGAGGAAATTCATTTAAAAAAATGCCCTTCAATGTTTTCTTTTCAGGGATTACAGATTACTTTGCTTGTTCAGATTTAAGATCTGGTGGATGATACCTCGAATGGGAAACTCGGGAAGCGACATTCCTGTAGAGACACAGATGTTGCTGTTGGAAGCAAAGGCAGAATCTGTCATTGATAAGGAAAGCCATGAAGTTTCTGATGATACTTCATTCTATATCCTTTTCTTGCTAGTGTTAGATGGTGAATTTAGAAGCAGTTTGCAGGGGAACTCAGAAAATGAGCTCGAGTTTTGCATGGAAAGTGGTAATTCTTATTGTAGAAATATAAAAGCTAATTGTTAGATTTGTCCTGAAAAAACTGTGACCTTTGATGGTTGTCTCTAGGGCATGTTTTTGCGGCACTGCAGAAAACTAGTTCCGTAGAAACCTTTTTGGTTTCCACATAAAACCTTTTCCGACCTCCCCCCATTGGAAATGGTTTTCAGCAGAATTGCAGAAAAGTTGGTTAATTTTTCGAGTTCTCCTCAAGGAAATGCAGCTGCACCAAACGTGGAATTTTAAATGCCGCGGAAAATCATTTCCACTTACCATGCTTTTTCCGTGGAAAACTTGTGGCAAAAACATGCTCTTCCCGTTTGTGGGTAAGCTCAGTGTGCTTTTGCATGTACAAAAATACTAGATTTGTCCTAAAGAAGTTGTGACCTTTGATGGGTATCTCATATGTTTCAAAAAGCCTTAAGGCATGTTTGTGTAACACTTTTCCGTGGAAAACTCATTTTTCAGGCATTCGGTGCGGAACAATTCCACCGAAACGCTTTCGTGTCTCGTCAGCATTTTCCTTGATAAAGGTGGAAATGGGTTTTTTTTTTTTTTTTTTATGGGGCGGGGGGGGGGGGGGGGGGGTGGTATGGGAAATGGATTTCCTCGAAAAACTTCTCCCTATTTTCCTCACTCTTGTCCATTTCAACCCAAAACCCTATAACTCTTTCATTTTTTATTTCTTTAAAATAAATTATTATTTGATGTTGAATAAATAATATACATGTTATTTTTTTTCTTCAAAAAATTGTTTCACCAAATAAGAAAATTTGATTTTCTATAAGGAATTCATAGCCGCACCAAACAACATTAGCACCAATTCAACTCGGAAATTTTTTTGCACCAAACATGAATTTCTAAATTCTATGGAAATCCTTTTTTGAGGTTTCCATTTCTATGGAATTTGCTGACGTGGCAATTTTCCTTCTCCGCGGGAAGGGTGTGTGCACAAAGGTACCCTTAGTGTTCTTTTGCATGTACAGAAATCACCATCATTTTATTATGGCAGGAATGCAGATGGCTTATCCATTCTGCTTTGTTTGAGTAGGGTAGATATTGGTCACCACACTGTGGAACATCTATTTTCCTTTGTCTTGTCATTGATGTTTGTAATAGTTTTGGTGGAAAGGCTTTAAGTATTTTAGCTTGATTAGGTTCAATTTCACCACCATAAGTGCATGGAGAATTGCTTGCCGTAGGTTCTGCCAAATTACTGAAAACTACTAAAAATCTGGGGCTCCACCCCAAGGCACACTTGTTTGGAAATCTCTGAATCTGATTCTCTAATTCAGGAGATAGCGATTTCTTTTTATTCTCTTTAGGTGATCCTGCCGTTGCAGCATCTTAGTTCCTAGAAGCATTGTTTGTAAACTACGGTGACAATCCCTTCAATCTGTTGGAGGAATCTATGAAGTAGGCCGCCTCCCATGAAAATAAAAACTATCAAATTTCATCAAATTCTCAAAACTTTCCTGCTTCTTACTTTTCTTTGTGAACAAATCTCAGGATATTGGAGAAGCACAAGGGTAACTTTTCACACCGTTCAAGCAAAAAGGCAAGTGAGAACTTCTTTGATTTACAGTTTTGGAGGCCATGGCGATAGAAACCATGAACCCCACTTTTCACACAATTACCTAATTGTCTCACTTCCATTTCACACATTCACATGTTGGCAAGGCTGTCTCATTATAGCCTCATGCAAGTAATTTTTGAACATTGTGGGTGGATGAGATGGTTATTCATTTGCTATACCTTTATGAAAGGAGAAAAATTCAGAACTTCATTAGATAGTAATTTTCTTGTTCCATCTTAAAATATTATCACAGCCCATCATCAATATTGTTGTGGGAATAAGTCAGAAAAGAATTATCCATCTTTCCAACCTGCACAGCTGCCCCATCCCAAACGCTTAGTGAAACAAAAGACAATCAGTCAGACCAGAATAGTTAATCCATGTAGTTTTGGGCACATCCATACACACCTCAAGAAATACTGAATATAAAACTTAGGCAGCATGATGACCGGTCACCCATGATGATCTGGCTAACTATTTTCTCGTGGTATGTTGGTGGTGTCCCATGGCCATATAGATAAAAGGTGGACTGAGGATTAGGAATCTATAAAAAATCAGTCTCATTGAGCATTCTTAGTAACTCCTCCTTTTTCTTTTTTCCAATAAAAAAGGGCATTGCTGGCCGTCAACCCTGAAGCGATGAAACAGGCATGTAAAATAAAAAGCAGCTCACTCACATTCACAGACGTTGAAAAAGATGTTTAGATGTTTCTCAGATGATGAAAATGATTTTTAGATGTCTAGAAATGTCTGATGTAACTGATCTTTTGGTAGAAACACAAACCCTCTTTCATTTGGTAGAGCTAGTGATCCACCAACAATCCACATGTGAGAATCTAAAGTAGTTATCAAGTTGTCATGCACAACTGGTCATTGTGCTATCTTTTTTTTTTTAATAAAATGAAGTGTTTCTTGCATCTTCTCCCTTCTCTCTCTCTCTCACACACACACACAACACACAGCACATCTCAGGACTACCATTGTCATGAAATACTGCAGATTAACTCAAACTCTTAGTTAAGTCACGTTTGTATAGATAACTTATATTTTGTGTAACATGGTGTTCCATGTTTTATTGAATCAGATGCCTGAAATGTTGGATTGGTTTGGGTGGTGCACCTGGGATGCTTTTTACACTGAAGTCAACCCTCAAGGGATTGAAAATGGACTAAAGAGGTGTGCTTTCATTCCTTTTAAATATTTATTCCAAGTTTCACCATGTTATATCGTCATTTTTTTCATCTTTTTTTCCAAATAGACCATCAAATGTTTATTGTTTAATATTTTTAAAAAACTATTTCCAAGACTGGTTAGTTTATCTCCTAAAAGAACTTTCATTTTGGGTCTGTATGCCTTTTCTGTTTCATCACTTTTGCTACCCTTACCTATTCAAGCACTGTTTCCATATTGGCTCACTTGTCCTTTTCTAATCATTTAGCTTCTCCGAAGGGGGTACTCCAGCAAGGTTCTTAATAATAGATGATGGTTGGCAAGACACGGTCAATGAATTCGTGAAAGAAGGTGAACCATCCGTCGAAGGGTCTCAGTAAGTTCACACTTTTCAAAACATTCATTGAAAAATTTGCTAAATTTACACTAGTGAAGGTGTTGGAAACTGACAGAAGTTACACAAGTGATTGGGTAAACTCATTCCTGTCTAATTCATGGATTGGCATGATATATTAATTTCTTCTAAAATGAATTTCTTTTATATAATACTAGTTGTTTATTGCTTTTGTAACAGATGATATAAAGGTAATATTTAATGTCTTTAGAAAGTTCATTTTCCAATACAGTGCAAAGGTTATATTGGCAACATCAGCTGCAGCTGGCAATATAATGTTGTGTTTTTAAATTATACAGTCTTTTTTGTCAAAATAGTGGATGAAATGCCTCTGCCAAGTGAGCTTTTGGTTATCTGAATTTAAGAATTAAGATAACAAGATTGTGTACTTGTGTTGGAATATGTTGAGTGTTCAAATGCAATTGTCCAACAAAGGTTCTATCCATTTCGAAAAATACAATGATGACCCATGCAGTCTTCATTAGTTTAAGCCGTTTCATCATACTCATCCATATGTTTATATGCATTCTTGTCTGTATTCTTCAATTTACAGATTTGGAGCCAGATTAGTCAGTATCAAAGAAAACAAGTAGTTCCGTCGAACTGCAGATACAGATCCTAGGGGAACAACTTATGATTTGAATGATTTTGTTTCAACTATCAAACGGACTTTTCGCTTGAAGTATGAAACTTCCATTTGTGTGCCTTTCTTTTTATTTATTTATTTACTGTTATTAGTGATTTTAAAAAAAAAAAGCTTAAACCTTAATTAAACGATTTTATGAAGAAAAACCATAAAATGATGGGAGAGTTTTTCGTGCAAATTTTAAAAAAATTACCCCAATTGATGATATCGTAACTGAGTTGATGGTATCGTCAACCTAACTGATAATCTCATCAATATCCTTCGTAAAAAAAAAAAAAAAAAAAAAAAACCCTCATTTTGAACTCTGCACTTCATGTCCTTCCCCTAGCTGCTATCCCAATGATGGAGTAACTTTGGGTTCATTTGGCATCATGTTTTTAAAGATCAGAGACACAGGCTGAAAAATGATGGTTCACGAAGTCATCATCTCCTGTGATATTCACTCTATTTGGAAGTCGTCAAAGCCCTGTCCCAGAGCCCTCAAATATTACCGGAAATCAGCCACCAAGCACATGCAAATCAAGCTCAAATACAATGGTTTAGTATACTGCTCGTTTTGCTTGCTTGTGCCTGTTCTGAACCTGAGATCTGAGTGTTATATGGCCTATTAATTTTACTTGTTTGATCCAAATGTGGGTATTGGCCATCCGATTTGGTTATTAGCGTCTTCTTTTTCTGTACATTCATAGTAAGTCTTATGTGTGATTCGTTCCAATTGAGGTTTCATGTAAAACTGCCCAATTCATCTTCTGTGTAGGGTATTGATGGGAAGCAAGGAGATCTTGTATTTTATTTCTTGTGCCAAATTACTGCTTAAGAGGAGGGCTTTCCGAATGAGTATATTTGAGAGATTATGAATTGGTTGATATGAATGGGTTGTGGTGACCTTTTTCTATATTCATTTTAATCTCATAGATAAAACATAGATGTTTTCTAGATTGAAAAACAAGGAAAGGACATGGATGTTTTAATGTCCATTTGACCAAGACATGCACCCTCTTAAATCACCAGTCACCACAACAGGACATGTATGAGCTCCATGATTCTGTCTCTCCATCACCAAGTGGGAGAAGAAGCAAAAGATGCTTTTTAGCAATGGAGGTTGACAATATCATGAACTAGGTTTACGATATCATCAATTCAGTTGACGTTATCGTCAATTGGGGTAATTTTGTAAGAAAAAAAATTGCATGAACAACTCTCCCGTCATTTTATGGGTTTTCTTTATAAAGTCGTTTAATTAAGGTTTAAGCTTATTATTATGATTTATATGAACTGGATTTCACCTGCAGTTTTTTTTTTCTTGATTTTCAGGTATGTCTACTGACAAATCTATGATCACAAAATCTTGAAAGATAAAAAATATTCTGTATTATTGCTTCTCCCTCCTTTGGAGATCGTATGTCAATATATAGGTATTACAATGCCTTAATCAAGGCTCCAAGTTAAGAAACTAACTAATTACAATCAATTTCTATTCTAAGTTAGGAAACCAAAACTTTAATAGAATATGTACAGCTGAATGATATATTGACCAAATCAACCCACATGTGATATGTTGGACTAGATCCTGTTATGGGCTTTGGGTTTGTTTAACACCCCCCTTCAAATTGATGCGGGAGAATCAACAAGCATCAATTTGCTAACCAAGAACTGATGACGAGGTCGTGGAAGACCTTTGGTGAGAATATCAGCAATTTGAAGTTCAGTGGAGACATGCAGAAGGCTAATGACATCACGTTTAAGCTTATCTCGTATGAAGTGACAATCAACCTCGATGTGTTTAGTGTGTTCATGAATAATCGGATTTTCAGTGATCCGAATTGCACTTGTATTATCTGCATAGAGAGGGGTAGCTCCTTCTACGGGAAAACCAATGTCAGAGAGCAAACCTCGGAGCCAAAGAATTTCGGAGCATGCAACAGACATGGCACGGTAATTAGCCTTGGTAGAGGATTTGAAAACTTTTTCATGCTTCTTACATTTCTAGGAAATCAGACTATCACCCAAAAACATGCACCATCCTGTCGTCGATCTGCGAGTATCCGAACAACCAGCCCAATCAGCATCTGAATAAGCTTTGAGAGAGAGAGGATTGTTGGATGGAAAAAACAATGTGCGAGTCGGTGTGCGAATAAGGTACCGAATGATGAGGCGAACAGCAGCCATACGAAGATGACAAGGAGCGGTCATGAACTAACTCATTAGGTTGACTGCATAGGAGATATCAGGACGAGTGATCGTGAGGTAGATTAAGCTACCAACTAACTGACGATATGTGGTAGGATCTGGAAGAAGGTCACCCTCCTCTTTACTGAGTTTGACATTCAATTCGACCGGCGTATCAACTGAAGTGGAAGCAGTAAGGCCAGCCAAATCAATGAGGTCAACCGTGTATTTGTGCTGATTGAGAACTATACCTTTAGTCGATTGATGAACCTCAAGACCAAGGAAATAGTTCAAGGGGCCGAGATCCTTCATATGAAATGTCTTATGAAGAGAAGCTTGGAGTTCCTGAATCATATGTGCATTGGGACCAGTAATTACAATGTCATCAACGTAGACCAGTAGCACAGTAATCCCGGACGGAGCATGATGTAAGAACATAGAAGGATCATACTGGCTCGGATGAAAATCCAAGCGGAGAAGAGCATCTTGAAATTTCTCAAACCATGCGTGAGGAGCTTGCTTCAAACCATAGAGGGAGCGACGGAGCTTAGCAACCATACCCTTCCCGGATGAGTACCCCTGAGGCAGACGCATATAAACGTTTTCTTTGAGATCACCATGTAGAAACACATTTTTGACATCCATTTGATATAGAGGCCAAGATTGAGATGCCGCAATAGCAAGAATGGTGCGTACGGTGGTCATCTTAGCGACCGGAGCAAAAGTTTCATCATAATCGATGCCATATCCCTGCTGATTTCCAAGAGCAACAAGACGCGCCTTATAGCGATCTAATGTGCCATCAGATTTTAACTTGAGAGAAAAAATCCATTTACAGCCAATTGGTTTGACACCCGCAAGAGGCGGGACAACATCCCATTTATTGGTTTGTTCTAAAGCCTCCAATTCATCTTGCATAGCCTGGTTCCAACATTGGTGCTGCACAGCCTGAGAATAGGATTGTGGAATGGAAGATGACGACAAAGTTGCCATTAAGGAAGTATGAGAGAACCCATAGTGGTCTGGGGGAACCGAAATGCGAGTGGAGCGGCGCAATGAAGGAGGTCCAGAAGAACCAAGGGCCGAGGTGTACCAGATGCTGGAGGAAGATCAGGGGAGGGATTGCCTGGAAGCGCTTCTTTATTCCGTCTGCGATACACAAAGTTAGGATTAAATCGAACAATAGATGTGTCGTCATAAAAACCAGGTAAGGAAACTAATGAGTCGTCGTCCGGAGGATCAAGGTGGTTTCGAAAAAAGTACTTGTTTTAAAAAAAACACGACGTTCCTAGATGTACGGATGCGACGAATGTGGGGATTATAGCAAAGGAACCCTTTTTGGAAGGGTGCATATCCTAAAAAAACACATTGAGCGGATTGAGCTGTAAGTTTGGTCCGTTCAGAAGGAGGCAAATGGACAAAACAAACTGAGCCAAAAACATGAAGATCATCATAGGATGGAGATGTCTTGTATAGTCGATAATATGGGCTCTGATTTTCAATTGAAGGGGATGGCATATGATTAATAAGATGAGCTGCAGTAGCCAATGCCTCAACCCAAAAACGGGTAGGAACCGATGCTTCAAGGAGAAAGGGAACGAGTGACATCAAGGAGATGTCTATTTTTCCTTTCAGCGACTCCATTCTGCTGTGGAGTATAAGCACAAGTTCTTTGAGAAATAATACCTTTGTTTTGCAAAAACTGTTGAAAATCAGAGGATATATATTCCCTGCCTGAATCAGATCGCAGGATTTTAATGCAGGTGGAAAATTGATTTTCAACATAAGCCAGAAAAATTTTAAAAACATTAAAAACATCAGATTTGGAATGCAGAAAGTAAACCCATGTGAACCGACTGAAATCATTAATAAAAGTCACAAAGTATTTATAGTGAGCATGAGAAAGAGCTGGAGCAATTCCCCATACATTGCTATGAACTAAATCAAAACACTGAGTGCTGTGTAAAGTGGACATAGGAAAAGGAAGAGTTTTGCTCTTTCCCGTTTTGCAAGTAGCACAATCAAAAGGCACACAAGAAGAAGATAAACCAGTATTTTTATTTAATAAACTAGAATTGAACATAAGGGACAAAGTTTTTGAATAAGGGTGTCCAAGTCTTTTATGCCACAATTGGCAGTTATCTCTAATGGAAAAACAAAGCACATCATTGTCAAATTTATTCCTAGAAGTCTTAGAAAAATCGAGCGGAAACAAGCGTCCACACTTAGGCCCCCTCGCGATCTCCATCCCGGACATCTGGTCCTGCACAATACAACCAGAAGAAGAAATAGAGATGTTATAATTATTTTCAACAAGTTGCCTGACTGACAAAAGGTTGGAAGTTAAAGTTGGACACAAATAAACATTTTTCAATGGAATGGGACCAGGGATGTCACCGATAGCAGTAATGGGAACATCGTTAGCAGTTTGTATTTTAAGAGGGTCAGTGTATCGTTGCACATTGGAGAGTGGTGTGCAGGAAGACGTCATATGATTAGACGCCCCAGAATCAAGGAACCAAGTAGAAGATGGAGGGGATGTACCTGAGAGACCAAAAGCAGAGAGGGCATTGACAATCATCTGTTGAACCAATTCAGGAGTGAGAGAGGATGAGGGCCTAGGCTGTGAGGGTGCAGATGTAGGAGCAGGCATAACCGAAGAAGCAACATACGCATGCGGAGGCTGATACTGTGGAGTCTAAGGCTGTGGTGATGGACGTTGTGGGCGGCGGCGGCATTCATAGATGACATGTCCCGACTTTTTACAGTAACTGTAGACCTTCTGTTTGCTTTGAGTTGCAATGTGCCCAAATTTTTGACAACTGTAACATTGCGTTTTGCTCAAGTCACGCGGTGGAGGCTGAGAAGTTTTATTAGCTGAGAACGCGATTGAATAGGTCTCAGTCTTTTGTTGCACTATATGAGCCGAGGTCGCAATGCGCTGTTCTTCACGTAGAAGTTCATTTAAGCATACATCAAAGGAAGGTAATGGCGTCCGATTCATCAGGGCATATTGGACACTTCCGTATTCACTGCGTAGTTTCATCAAAAAATGATCCCTTTGGTTGGAGGCCTGAAGATCTTGTATTACTGTTAAAACATTGTCAGCCACATCTGCATATTTAATACTATCGTATTCCGACCAAAGTGTACGGAATCCCGAATAGTAGTCTTGTATGGACAAGGTTCCTTGTGTATATTCAGTAATCACACATTTAAGATGAAATTGACGTGCAGAGTTATCTTGATGGTATACTTTCTTCAGATACCCCCATATGTCTTTAGAAGTTGGGTAAGGTTTGAGATTCATTATCAGATGGGGCTCGATAGATCCAAGAATCCATGATTTTATTTTTGCATCTTTAGTTTGCCAAGAGGAATTTTTCTTATCATCTTCAGTGGGTTTAGGGTCAGAACTAGAGATATAGCCCCACAATTCCTTAGCTTCAAGATATATTTGGAACTGAAAAGACCAAGCGGGGTAATTTTTTCCCGTGAATCGGATCAAGGTAACTTCAGATTTTTCCATCTCAATCAATATTGGCCAAAAAAATGTTTGATCAACTATAAGAACCAGCAACAGTCAAGAGAAACTGTAGGAAACCCTTTCCTGTGGGAAGAAATCAATTTCCAACCAATCAGGAAGAGAAACAAAAAACCCACAAAAAATGTGCACAAAACAGCCCTTGACGACCTTGACAGTGGCTCAAGATCCACTATGTGGGCCCCATGAATGGTGCTGGCCACAGATTAGAGGACAGATGTGAGAAGTCTCTCTGTACTGTCTTCTACTGGAACAAGAATGATCTGATTCAGATGAAAATCCAAGAACCTGGGCGGTCATGATGAAAACAATATAAAGTTCTTGAAAAAGTTTGAGAAGCAGTGAAACACCAACCTGGAGGTGCCAAGAAATTCCGGAAAAATCACCAAAAGACTTAGAAAATCCAGGCAACCAAGGCTATGTGGATTTCTGAAATAGCTATGATGATCTGGGGTGGGCCACTTTGAAGATGAAGATGCCGCAGGGTTGAGAAGGGGTTGAGACAGATCGAGACAGATCCTTGATCTGTTTTCCTTGCACAAGAGATGTATTCTCTTATGATCTTATTGTCTTAATGCTCTGTAAGACAAAAAAACTGCTCTTTCTTGAATCATGCTCTGATACCATGACAAATCTATGATCACAGAATCTTGAAATATTGAAAATATTCTGTATTATTGCTTCTCCCTCCTTTGAAGATCGTATGTCAATATATAGGTATTACTATGCCTTAATCAAGGCTCCAAGTTAAGAAACTAACTAATCACAATCAATTTCTATTCTAAGTTAGGAAACCAAAACTTTAATAGAATATGTACAGCTGAATGATATATTGACCAAATCAACCCACGTGTGATATGTTGGACTGGATCCTGTTATGGGCCTTGGGCCTGTTTAACATCTACCTGTGGCATGCTCTGATGGGTTTACTAGGGAGGAGTTGATCCAAATGCACCAGGAACTAATAAATACAATTCAAAATTACTATATCCAGTTCAGTCTCCAGGAAATCTGGCAAATATAAGGGATATAGCTATGGATACTGTGGCTAGAAACTTTCAGGACAACAGCATAATCTGCTGCATGGCTCACAACACTGATTCTGTTTACAGGTAATGAATTCTGTGCCAAAGGTGAAGTGTTTATTAACCACTGCTCAGAATGTCAATAACTGAGGTGAGCTGGCCTATTAGGCTTCCCACCCTAACTGTTATGTGCTGGATTTGGGCTGATTTGTAGACTGCTTTTTTTTGCCTTAGTTTTGAGCCTTCCAAATAAAACTGCTGGTATTGGTCCTAGGTTGCACAAATCTTCTATCGATCAGAGATCATCTCTGTGGTTAGTGAATGTCCTAGTCTAGACCTGAATTCAACTCCCTATAGACATTTGTTCTGGGCTTGGACTGATCCTTTCTAGGCCCAAACTTAGCTAATTGCCACCTCTAAATTCGTTGAACAGTGAAACTTTTATTACAGTTATAAATTTTTGTGCTTGCATATATCATTTTCAGTTTAAAAGCGAGTGCTATTACAAGAGCATCAGATGATTACATGCCGAGAAACCAAACAACACAGACATTGCTTGTTGCTACTGTTGCTTTCAATAGCTTATTTTTTGGAGAAATCATTATTCCAGATTGGGACATGTTCTATGTAAGATGCAGCTCTTAACCATCATTATTTTTTAATCTTTTGACTGGTTTTAGTCGCTAGTTTGACTGCTGCACTGTATTTCAGAGCCGTCACTATGCAGCTGAGTTCCATGCAGTTGCACGAGCCGTAGGCAGTTGTGGAGTCTATGTTAGGTAAGTTAGTTATGCTACCAACAGTTCGTTTCTTTAGGTTGGGTTTGATGGAGCCCAACCAGCATGCAGCAGTTCGAATATTTTGGCAGCACATATCGTTACCTGCTCTGGTAGATGGTGCAGACATCAGAAAGAGTCGGTTGGAACTTGGAATGTTGTGACCAATATTAGATGGGATAATCTTCCACCCTTAAATCATTGTTTGTGCTAATTGCTAATTTTATTCAGGTGGTAAATTCTTAACCCAATTCTTTCTGATTTCCATCCCACCCAAATGCATATCATGATTCCGTACCTCCAAAATATTTCAAGTGGTGGTCCATCCAGTCATCAAAATTTCAATCACAATTGGCAACAATTTTAGCCAAGCAAGCATTACAGTCCTGCTTTATTGTCATTCTTTCCAGTGAAAAGCCTGGTCAACATGATTTCACGATACTTAAGAGGTTTGTACTTCCTGATGGGTCAGTGCTGAGAGCCAACTATCCCGGGAGGCCCACACGAGATTGTTTATTCAATGATCCTGTTATGGATGGGAAAAGGTACATGAATGATCAGAATTGTGATTAATTTACTTATTAAGGAAATTTATGGTCCTTCATAAATTATTATTTTCTGAAGTGAAATTCTAAATGGCACTCAACGTTGATGGTTCAGACTGTTAAAGTACGGGCCCGCATTGCTGGATGGTGGAAATCAAAATATAGTCCACATTGAAAGATCCTAACCCTAAAATCAGTGTCCTACAAATAAATGTTTAAGATAATAGAACATTGATCCAGATAGAAGGTTAAAACTCAAATGGTCCGATCTTTGAATCTGGAAGACCATAGGAGAATTGCCATCCACGGCAGAGCCTATTAAATCAACAGCGTTGATCACGAAACCATGTTCTATTCGAACTTGCATGAATCCTGCAACTCTGTAGAATATGGTTTTCCTGAGGCTCTAGACTATATGATTATTCTTTTCCATATAAAAGAGGACAATTTGGCTTGTTTTCCTTTTCTTAAATTCTTCCAGTTGTCTTGCCACTGCTTGCTGAAGGTATGGAACCTGAACGATTTTTCTGGAGTTCTAGGCATATTCAATTGCCAAGGAGCAGGAACCTGGCCATTTCTAGATACTTCTCAGAGTTACACGAGTTCTGAGCATTCATACCTCACAGGGCATGTGAGTCCTATTGATATTGAGTTTCTAGATGAAGTCACTGGAGAGAATTGTACTAGTGATTGTGCAGTTTTTTGCTTTAAAACCAGTAAGATCCACCTTGCCTAATCTATATTTGACTACGAAGAAGTAAGAATACACTGGATCAGCAATGAAAGTATTGCACACAAAGCAATCTAGTTACAGAATCATCATCCATGTAATATTCACACATCAGAGCAGAGTTGATGTTCTTGCAATATGGAGAAGTGTACATATAAGAAAAATAAAAACACAAGCACAAGAAGGAAACTGAAACTTTACGCAGTTCATATCCGAGGGTTGCCTCCTGTACATGATATGAAGAGAAAAATAAACTCCACTGATTCAAAGAGGGAAAAAGATATTACAATCTTCTTTCCTGTACATGCCAAAACAATAAACCTCTTATATGAACTATTTCCCTAGAGGACCCTCTCACAAAACCTCATTTTTGCCCAAGGAAAAAAAGGACCAACTTATTTAAGTAAAAGATATTACAAAACCTCTAAGAAGTAAGAAAAGCATAATACTTAGAGCTAGTTTCCAATAACAGAGATCTCATTATCCTCTTCTCAAATATCAATTCAAGAACTGACCTTTTGCATACCTCGTTAAACTAGTGAATTACCATTGTTTTTTCCCCACAACTAACTTCTTCATCACAATGTTTGCATTCAAGATACAAAACCCCTAAGAAATAAGGAAAGCATAAGACTTAAGAGTTAGTCTCCCATAATCTAGATACTTATTAAGATACTCATCAACCTCCTCCCTCAAACATGAATTCAAGAACAGACCTTGTGCATACCTTGTTAAACTAGTAAATTGCAGCTGTTTTTTTTTTTTTTTTAATCTTTTTTCACGATTAGCTTCTCCACCACAAATTTTGCGTTCAAGAGCTGAGCAATTGTTGAACTTCTACTCACTTCTGAATATGATCCAAATTTGCAAGCGAAATCACAACTCAAACCAAATCCATCGGTAGCTCAGATGGTGAGGTAGCTCCCTTCCACAGAAACAAGCAGGGATCAATCCCTGGCTGTAGTTCCGTAGAAACAATCAGGGATCAATCCCTGATTGTAGTGTTGATCACCCACCAAATCAAATCCAAAAACTCAAACCAAATTAACCATTACATTTTGGGAGAATTAAATAAATGTAATGGATTAAATATTCTAGATATTGATTTGGGGAACAAAAGGAGAAGGGGAGTTTCTATCTTGTAGAACTCAGGTACATTTATTCCACTTAGTAGTTCAAAATTGAAAAGCCTAACTCAATTCAATATATAACGTGGACAGTAGCAAGGTTGATCAACTTGAAGACTCAGTTTGGTGCTGAAATAATTTTACATATGAATGTGACTCGCCTCAAAACTGAAAGAGAAAAGCCTAACTCAATTCAATGTATAACGTGGACAGTAGCAAGGTTGATAAACTTGAAGACTCAATTTGGTGCTGAAATAATTTTACATATGAATGTGTCTCGCCTCAAAACTGAAAGAGAAAAGCCTAACTCAATTCAATGTATAACGTGGACAGTAGCAAGGTTGATCAACTTGAAGACTCAATTTGGTGCTGAAATAATTTTACATATGAATGTGACTCGCCTCAAAACTGAAAGAGAAAAGTCAACTAGATGAGTTTTAGAACTTAACTTAAATATTCTTTGGCTCATGTTTGTGTTATTGGAAGTCACCTGAAAGCTGCTACAAATAAAATCATGTCATCATGAAGACCACCTACTTTGTATGGAAGTAGGTACATTTGATGACTCGGGCCTGATGGTAATTAGATTTGAAAAGAAAACGTGTTGTACTGTTCTGAATGCTAACACTTCCTTTTATATCTTGGATTAGATTTTGTTTTTGGACTCAACAACAATGTTCTAATCTCTCAAAAAGGAAAAATATGGTAAGACCAGTGACAATAATATGGCAACAGCCTCTGTGGCCCACCTGGGACCATCTGCATGGTCTGTAAGGTCGGATAGGAATAGTCCACCATGTATGATAGATGAAACAAAAATCAGCTAAGCTGGATGATGTTAACCATCGATGAGGTGGGACTCAGGAGGAATCTGAAGGGAACATCTAGATAAGGGATGGGTGAAGTTTCACCTCTATCCAATGATCCTAGTCCTAGTTGTGCTCAAGGGAAAGGCCAGCCCGGGCCCCATCTGTTCCCAGCTCACTTTTGGCCAGGTTTGGGCCTTGAGTTTTAGTACTCAGGTCGCACATGGATATAAAATCTGGGCCTGATTAATATTTGGGCCAGGCTTGGATTAAGTGATGAAAGCTAGAAGCCTGGCCCAAATAAGTAATGCATGTAGTTTAGCGACTGATTTGCTCAAACAAGTCATAGAAATCCCAGCCCAGCCCAGCCTGACTGACTAAATGGGCTGGCTCGGGTCTGATATGTTTGAAGTGGGCTGGGCTCGGCAAGCCACCTGTTATAAATTTGTGTTTCTAAAGTTGGGATGGGCCTAGATATGCCTAAACCTGGCCTGGCCCGACCCATGAACACCCCTACTTAGTCCTCTGATTTGAGGCCTTGGAGACTTTTTCAATCTGTTGACTTGGCATGGCCAAATCAGTGAACTAGGATGCTTGGATGGGAGGCAATTGATACCCAGATACTTCTACATGCCCAACGTACCCAAGTGAGACCGATAGCTCATCATAGTAGTACTTGTTACTGCATTGATACTTCTAGGATACCAGTTTGACATATTGTACTATACTAAGTTAATTATTTCATAATGTTATATTCATTTTCTTACTTTTTATATAAAATTTTAGGCAGGAATGCAAATAACGGTAATTTAATTAATTTGGAAAAAGAAGAGAATTAGTATTTTGTATAAAAACAGTAATAGAAAATATGAAATTTCACATTGAGAAATGAATAGGATAACTGTACCTTATCCATATCCTGATTTCCAAAAGTGTGGAGCTGTATCCCCATCCGTGATCCACGTAGCCATATCTGTATCTAGGCATCATATGAACCTCTCCAACCCCTTGTCCCTGTCATAGTCACTTGCCCCTTGAATTAGCAGGCTTCCTTCCTTGATTTGGTTTGCAGTTTCCTTCCTCAAAACGCAGCAGATACCTGATTTAATGAAGCCACAACTGCTAACCGATAATCTGTTACCCTTTCCCTTGTCAATGTGTTTGCATATGTTAACTTTGCATTGCCCATATTTTGTTGTCATTCCAGGATCCCTGCACCATTTGGCGAAGAAAGGATCAGTGGCTGTCTCATTGAAAGTTTTGGAATGCGACATATTTACAATATCCCCAGTCAGGGTCAGTTAATGAACAACTTGTGTCTTTACTGATTTCCTGTGGATTCATCCACCATTGATTCCAATCACAGGCACATTGACAGTATGTGAAGATTCAACTCGGGGTGTGCTTGGATGCACTTAATATAATGTTTGGTCTGAAAATTCTAGAAGAATGGACATTTTCCATTCTACTGCATTTGTGGCGATGCAAAAGATGGAAATTACATTGGGTGAGATCTTATTGCAACTTTAACATCACAATCAATGTTATCATCTACCATCACAGAATGATTTGAAGCACCAGTGATATTAAGCTAATGTGGTTCCAGGCCTTTTGTATTGCTCAATATGCAGAGTGGATTTTCTGCCTAATCTTTTATGCCACTTGTAATATCAGGTGCAGCCTAATGCATCTACAGCTCTCTTAAAAAGGTTAGCTTACTTGCAAAAGATACTTCTATTATGGTCCTGTTTGGATCCAAGTCGGTTGCACTGCACTAACTTTACCTGTGACTCTGTCTACCTGTAATTGGTTGTTGCAGAAAAAACACTCACTCACAGGTAACTCCAGTTTTTCAAACGTGTGAACCCCCATTACACAGAACCAAGTTACCTGTAGTCGGTTTATGAAGATCCAAACAGGCCCTAGAGACTTGTAAAAAGATGTCTCTATGCGCTTAGATTGGTTCCAAGAAAAATTGGCATGATGAAATACAAAGGACCCACATGTATGTGGAGGCCTCTTGTCCTTGCAAGATCTAAATGATAGTAGTTTTGTTTATTGCAGGCTTACGACAAGAAGGTTCAGTTTGCCCCCATTGGGTTAATAGAAATGTACAATTCTGGAGGAGCTGTTGAAGCTGTGGACTTTGTTAGCGATCATTCTCGATGTCGATTAGACATAAAAGGGAGAGGTTCTGGTCAGTTTGGTGCATATTCAAGCATAAAACTGAAGTTTTGCACCGTCAACTCAGAAGAAGAGGAATTTGAACTTAATGGCAAAGATAAATTTCTGAAATTAGTGATTCCCCCCAAAAATAACTCATGGGTCATCTCAATTCATTTTGAGGCTTGATTTTTTAGGAAAGGCCTCACTTACACTGCAAATTCTGCACTATTCATTTGATCAATTTCTGTTATTGAAATGTGACATTTATGTTATGGAAATGTAACATTCTATTGAGAAATTTTGTATTAAATTCAACATTTGTTAGATCCATAACATTTTTGTTGTTAGTTTGGCAGGAGCAATGTTGAAGCACTTCTATTAAAAAGGTGTAAACTATAATAGATAGAGAACTAAATCATTAGACCTGTGCTAAATGGAGAGCAAAACTAAAATTAAAAAGTAGCCGTCACCCACCCGCATGTGCCTGTGTGATGTTGTGCACGGGCACGGCATCTCATGCCCCAACAATTAGGGTCTCCTCAATTGCATTACAGTCTAAGTAAAATTTGATGTAGGCCAGGTGATTTGCAAACCTTTTTTTCACACTGTTTGGCTGTAAAATTGTGTTAGGAAACAATCAGCAAAGTAATTTCTAGTGACTCATGTTGTAATTTCTAGTGGGTCCATGCACATCATTTTCCTAAAAACTCTAGAATGAGACTCACCTGGTTTGGTATCTCTACTCGAGCCATCCAAAATAGTGCCATAAAAAAAGAGAGGCAACAAGATATATATTAAAAAAAAAACAGAAAACTGTTTCATCTTAAAACAGAAAAAAGAAACTTTCTGCTCTACTTTTTTGAAACCCCGGGCTCTTGTTTTTGGAAGAATAGACTGGGGTTCTTATTTTAAAATGATTTGCCTCTACTTCTTTAAATGAGTTAATAGTACAATCGTGTGCCACTTCAGACATTAGGTGCCTTTGGTGCTGCTGTGGAAGAAGAAACCTGGCTCTCTCTCGTGTGCAAATGAAGCAAAAAAAATTGATGGATTTCCACACCAAATACGCTGTGCAAGCACTGAATTTTCCAATGCCTTATTTCGGTTGTTTTTCCACTAATTCTACGCTGAGGAGAGGTTGAAAATAGTGCTGCCAAACACGCATCTCAAAATAAGACTCGAGATTTTACCGTCGTAACTATTACACATGTAATTGGTTATACATCCTCAAATTTCAATTTAAAAAAAACGAATCCCACGGTAGGATTGAGCACAAGAAGGAATCGTGATTAATGTCATGTCACCAAATGATGCCACTTCATCAACCAGTCCTATTTTCTCTACGTTGGACCCATAATTAGCTTCCCTCAATCTAAAATAAAAAGTTAGTCTCAACTCTCAAGCATGGTTGATTGACAGATTAATTGGATAAAATCAAAGTAATAACATCATATCTTCAATAGGTGGGCCCCAGTTCCACTCCTTACTCCGGATTTCTAGCAGTTGTTTTCCTCGACCTCAGCTGATCGATCGATCATCATGATCCGGACTCCTTTTGGAGATAACAGGTTCAATTTCATTTAAAGTTGGTCTCCTCTCCGCCTTTCTGTTTTCTCTAATTTGGAGACGATGATGGTCGGTGCAGCGACAGCGAGGATATACTAAAACCATGCGTCTACGCCTCTCTGGAATTCCCTTTTACAGAAAACCTCTCTATCTCTCTCTATGTGATCAGACCGACCCTTTCTTTATATTCTGATCCTCTTTTTGCCATCTTATTTGATTCATAGCTAAGACCTCTCTCTTTCTCTCTTTCCCGATCCCAATCTCTCTTCTACAAAAAAGATCTCTCCTTGGATAATTCGCTTTAGATCTGATCGAAGATGTCATACGCGTATCTTTTCAAGTACATAATTATTGGGGATACAGGTGAGACTTCTCTCTCTAAAATTTGATTGCTTTGTTGCAAAATGTTGAATATGGTGGCGGGGTTTTCTGGGTTTTTAGTTTGGGTGTGATTCTTTGTTTAAAAGTTTTGAATTTATGATTTTGTTGTCAATTGGATTGGAAGTTTATGATTCTAGGATCCTTTTTTTAGAGAAACCCTAACTGGGTGCTTTTTTTTTTGAAATTTGTTAGAGATGTGTTGAATTTATGGCAATTTGTGAATATATCAACTCTATGGATGCGAATATTCTTGTGGGGGCTTCTCGGTTTTTGTATTAGAAAGATACCTAGCATGTGTGGAGTTTATGACGATTAATTGTAAAGAGGAATACCCTAACAAAATAACCTAGGTGTGTGTGAAAACGGCTTGGAGGATTGGGATTGGGATCGGGTGGGAAGTGGGTCTTGTGGAATTGTTTTATGTGATATATGTTGAATTTATAGTCTTTTATGAACTTAGGCCCATTTTTTTGGGTGAAAGAGCTAGTGGATTTCCTAGGTTTTCCTTCTTATGAAGAGGCTGTTTGGGTTGCATTGAATTTATGGGTCTATGCTTGTTTTTGTGTTCAATAGAGTAGCCCGCTGTTTTTGTTCTTTCAATTTCTTATTTTGAAGAAAAATCTGCTTATAATATGTTGAACTTATTATAAGTCTTATTTGTATCTAGGCTTTTTTTTTTTTCTTTTTTTTTCCTTGAATCGGGAGGTGGAACAACTGTTTTGCATGATTTTAATTTTAGGAACTATTTCTTGAAGCCTTCGAATCTTGGTAATGTTGGTAATGGAGAAGAGTCTATAAATCTAGTGTTTATTTATATTCAAATGAATTGGCGTGAATTTCTAAGGTTTAGAATAAATAAGAAGAATTGACATATGACTAAAAATGTGGAATTTATGATGATCTTTGAATGGAATAAAACTTTGTGAGTATAGTTTTGTTTATAGTGCAAAAGCCTTGATGGTTTCTCTTACTTTTGTGGGTAGATTGTGTAAGATTCTTAGCCATGTTGATGAGGTTTTCTCTTATTTAGTAGGGTAGTTTGTGTAAGATTATTAGCTTTGTTGATGACTCAATCTAAAATAAAACATAGAGAGCCTTTTCTAACTACTCATTTCTTATCTTCAAGAAAGTAGGTCTGTAGGCAGTCGGGTCAATATTTGGTATGCTATTGACCAACCTCTATCCAATCCTGAATATGGGTGGAATTAGAGTGCAGCAATGATACAATAAAAAAGACTTCTGCATTGTGAGCGAGATGATTGTTGATAATGGTAGACTCCCTATCATTCCTTTGAGTTTTAACATCCCAAAATCGTACAATGTCTCTACTAAACACCTATGGACAGGTGCTCCACAACAATGCCAATAGTGAACATTGCTACTAAAGAAGGGAGAGGGGAGCCTCTGCCACATTTAAGTTCCCTTGCGACTCTACTTTTTGGTTTATGTGTTCTGGGAGTTCTTAATTCCCTTGAAACATACTACCAGTTGTCCCATAAGATGGAGGGTATGTATCACGTACTTGGATTCGTAATTGAACCCTCAACATTTGCACAATTGCGCATGGGCCTGTAGGAAGCAAGCTCATAATAAGCAAGGGGTCCAGGAACCAGAAGATTCTCTTTCGATGAACATCCCCAGTAAATGAAATAGATCTGTGATGTCACGGGTCGCCATTGTTTCCCTATTGAATGAAGGAAAGGATTTCATTCCTTCCCCTCTTTGTGCCCGGCTAATCAGAGTTTCATATTTTCGTCCGGCCATGGTCAAATCTATATCAGTTGTCCAATCGTCCATATTCTCTCACCCAGGTCCCCTCTTCCGAAGCTTCATTGGTTGAACTATTGATCCTTCCGGAAGGCCTACCCGTTTTGCTTTGCCGAGCAAAAAAGACTGAAAAAGATTTGTATCTGATTCCTCTAATATTGCTGCGTCAACTACTGTAGACAGGAGGGCTCTGCCTATAAATGACTGTCTCTATTGTATCTTAGCTGGAGTCATCAATACGTTTAAGAATCTTACCAGTCGGTGGTACCCACTAAAATACAGAAGATAACATTAAAGCCAAGCATCAAGGCATCTGCATTTAAAACAATCCTATACTTATAAAGTTTCATTTCATTCACAAATCATTCCAAATCCAATACACTAGTCACATAGAAAATCTTCTCATTGAGTTTAAAACCTGAAAAACCTATGCTAAAGCATTTGTATATAAATTAACAATAGATTTATAGACTCATCAACAGTACCAAAATTACAAAGTCCTAAAAGAAATAGTTCCTCAAATTAAAATCCTTGAGAACAACATGAACCCTCTCCACTGTAAAAAAAGAAAAGAAAAGAAAAGCCTGGATCTAAACACAACCAATAATAAATTTAACATATTCCATACAAAAAATCTTCTTTAAATAAAAGATAGAATAAAGCACAAAGCTATTTTGTTGCGTGGAAACAAGAATAGAACCATAGATTCACATCACATAGCCCCAATGCTTTTTTCATAAGAACAAAAACCCAAAGAATCCACTAACTCTCTTTAGAAAAAAACTTAAGTTCATAAAAGACCATAATCCAACATTTCTCTCATAAAAATTACTCTCCCCTCGTGCTCCTACTCCAAATTGTTTTTTCACTCAAAGAAACAAGCATAGTGTCACGTCCCAAAACTGGATTATTGTAGGTATCCGATCTCGGGGTGCGAGTTTAGGAATTAAGAAATGAGTATGGTTCTCCCTAGAATCCGCGTGTGTGGATATAAGAACTCCATCACAAACATGAATATTTTCGCGAAAGTTTATGTGGTGTCGCGACCCGGTGTTTGTGGCCATCGGATTCCGTGTTGCACTCAACCACTTTAGCAAAAATCTGCTATAATATGATGCATCACCAGACTGATACTAGACATAAATGAGAAATTGCAGAGCATGATAGTAATTAGGATATTTCATTATCTCAAATGTGTTCAAGTTGCAATTATAAAAATAAATTAATGACAAACCCAAAAGAAAAGGCTAACAAAAGCCAATATAAGTACAATAAACTAAGTACAACTACTACCCCAATGTGACAACGGCTCCGGTGCCAAGCTCAACATCTAAATGACATCGCTGAGACTACAAGTCTCAAATACCTACGGCTCCACGGCCGTCTCCTCGCAGTCCAGCACAAGGCAAATGCCTTGGTACCTAGAGCACCAAAAGTAGTATATCAGACACGACGGTATGGCAGGTGATTGATATTGAAAGCATAATCATGTTGCAGAAAATATGAGTAGAAACATGTTAAAAATTAAAAGAGTGCAAAGGATAATAAAACTAGGCAAATCATGCATGAATAGATACTAATGAGCATGCACAAGGATCAAAATAATAAATAGGTGTACTATTCATCATGTCCTAGCAAAATGGCAATCCACATGTGCTATCTTCTTTGTCATGGTTGCGTTGGCGTGACTGTGACATGGCAGAGAATTGCTACAGAACAAAGCAAGGCCAACTCTCGGTTGCGGCGGCATCACCGGAGCGGCGGCTAACTAACGATTGTAGCGGCATGACTTGAGTAGCCAATAGAGAAAAACCAACTGTAGTGATACAGATAAATATATACCCGACTTAGATTGGCCTAACCAAGTGAGGGTTGAAGCTTAGTGGTGCCGACTCGGGAATTTAAGACAAAATTGGCTAATAGGACACTACCTCAGAGGCAGTAAATAGGGTAAAGGAACTACTCGGATACGAGCAAAGTCTGACAAATCAAGTTAATCATACTGAGTAGTCCTACTCGGGTCCAAAATTGGCTAACTAGGGCTTACAAGGTCCAAATCTGGAAAATCGGGCATTTTTTAGGCAAAAGGAGGGCAAAACGAGCAAAACTAGTAACTTGAGTTAACAGAACGGGCAAACTAGGTAATCTGAGTTAAAACTGAAACAAAACAATGCCTAAGGCTTGGAAACATTCGGACAACATTTCGGGAGGCAATGGGGTGTCTGTGTTCCAAATGGATAGAAAGAGTATAGTGCGGATCCGGTGTACGAGGATGGAAACGGCGTCAAGGCACCCATGCCAAACCCCATAACACCTTAACCTAGGATCCTGTCACCTCGGAAATAAATAATGGAAGTAATTGTGCATTATGCCCCCAGGCATGACCTCCGAGCCTAACCATCAATTCTAGGGCCGGGTATGGAGATGGTTACAGTGGGTTGCTATGAGTACAAGATAGATAAGCATATGTAGTTGCTATGAGTACAAGATAGATAAGCATATGTAGTGCACACGAGTAACAATATGTGAACAATGTAATGTGTCACACCCTGAGCCCGAGACTACACTACACTCATCTCAAGGCGTGGCATACACCTATGTGGAATTTTGAGTCGAGACTTGATGAACAACTGAATTCCACGAACGAGTTTTCCCACAGGACATCACGTGTGAGGTTAAATTTCGATAAACTTGTATAATTCACTTGTATAATTTGACAAAGGTATCCATCTATGTTCACCATCTATCACATTCATAATGATATAAGAGCATAACTAGTTCATGAGCATAAATTAAAGTTCAAGTTTCTAGTTTAAGAAAAGAGGAAAAGTAGTGGAAGCAAAGTATTTGTTAAGGTTTACGTTCCAAAATAAAACATCCTAATCACCAACTAAACATGTGGCAATCTAGGCCACGGTCATGGGAAATATAACGTCCAATAGCTCATCGTGCAAATGTCTAAAAGACATCTTCTGGGGCCAACTCAGCTAACTGTGGAGGAGTTTCCTCCTCTGCGACCTCTTGAGCAGTGGTGTCAAGGTCATCACCTGTAACGCCAAGTCTAGCACCATTAGACATAGGTCTAGCAAGATGAACAAATATAAAATGGAACATGTGTATCAAATGAGTAGAAATGACGAGATAGATCATATGAAGTCACATAAAGTAATCTAGGCATAATTAGTGCATGAATAGGCATAATACATAGGGATCAAAGGTGACAAATGCATAAGCATACATATCAAGGTGGCATAACCACATAAGCCATATTCTCCCACATAAGCATGTAAACATGAAATTGAATGATAGCATGGGTATACATAACATGACATGAGGTACCACTTGGAGGCATAGGGCCCGAAAACTCTATCGTGGACTTGAGGTACTGGTGGACCTCCCATAAAATCCCATTTGTAAAGGTCCATGAAAATTAATAAACCCACAGTCAGACAGGTTTGACTGTGTTAGGGTCGGAGCTTTGTGGTGTCGACTCAAGGAATAGAATGTAAAGGAAGATCATGGTGTGATGTAAATGTGAGTGTAAGCATGTACAAAACATAAACATAAGCTGAAACATGATCATAATCATAAGTGCGTAACATGACATATACAGATACATAATGTATAGGGAAACATATTGATGTAGGCCCTAGGGTTAGGGCTTGCGTAGATACCGAAGCACATGTCAACAGACACCTTAAATTATCTCCGCAAAGATTTCTAACATGAGGAACACTGCTCCAAGGGAAAATCCCAATTTTTACTCAATTCCAAATCTGAGATTAGCATCTCTACAATGCAATATAAATAGGCAAAGTAAACTTAGGGCCTAAGAAAATCTAATCTAATAATAGAAACTATCCTAATAAAACTATGAAACCAAATAAATCAGAATGCTAATCCTAATTACAATAAAATTAGGAAGCTACTAAAAAATAAATATCCTTAAAACTATGTTGGGTGGGACCAGTGGTGGAGTGGTAGCCCGTTCTGCATCATTCCCCCCAGGTTGAAAGAAGAGTTCGACCTCGAACTCGAGTCTTCTTCAAGTTGCCTCGGTATATATATGCTGTACGTGAAGCACTTCCTTTGTAGCATGGGCCCATGATTTCTTCTTCGGTGATTCTGGCTTCTTTGGATAGAGTGTAACTTCCTTCTTGCCGTGCCTGAATGTGTACGTGTTGTCGCACATCCCAGGAGTTCCATTCTTGTCATACATCCATAGGCGACCCAATAAGATATCTCCACTATCCATTGGTAACACGTCACACCAAATTGTATCTTGATAATCACCACCAACTACAAAAGTAACTTGACATGTATGTCATACTTGCGCTTCATCACCTGTCATTAGCCATTTGACAAAGTAGGGACGATTGTGTTTGTAAACCTTCAACTTCAAGCGATTAACAAGAGTTTGGGAGATAATATTCTCACAACTTCCACCATCAATCACAACTGTACAAATTTGCCCTGTATTATACCTGTAGAACGAAAAGTATTTTTCCACAACCATTTCTTCTCAATAGTGGGTATAGACTCTTGTTGCACCAAGAGAATTTCACCATCTATTTCAGCTGCTATTTCCTCCACTTCATCGGATTCTTCACTTTTAGGATCATCTTGTGTTTTCGGTTCTTCTTGTACACCTTCCATTAAATTTATTCTTTTTGGACATTCAAACGAATGGTGACCCTTTTGCTCACAATGAAAACATGTGAATCTGTTTTGATATTCAATTTGGAGGAAAACGTTTTTGAGGAATTAGCATTTGGATTAAAATCTGACTTTGATGAAGTATTTTGTGCAAACCATTTAGACGCATTAAGTTTTTTGGCTTGATGATTTGCAATCCGCTAAGCTTTGATAGCATGCTGAACAATCTCATCAACATTGTCAAAATGCTTAAATGTGAGGATATGTTGCATGTCAAGTGTAATCTCATTAAAGTATCTGTCAACTAATACATCATCATCTTCATTCAAACCACGGCGAGCTTGCATGGTCATGAACTCTTCAGAGTACTCAACAACTGTTTTAGATCTTTGTTTCAAATATTGAAAACTTGAATGGAGATCTCTGGAGTAATTGACACGAAGAAATTTTTGCTTCAGCATATTTTTCATCTCAGTCCATGTGTCAACGGGGTCAATTTGTTGGTTTCTTTTTTTCTTCTGCAACTCTGCCCACCATATCGCATCATAATTGCGAAATCGATTTGCCACCAGTGTAATCTTATGACCATCCTTCATTGGCTTGTGTGCAAAAATATTTTCAACACACACTAACCATTCTATGAATTCATCTGGTTTCAATTTTCCATCGTATTAAGGGATCACGAGTTTAATACCCAAATCACGATCAACATTGACGGCATGTGGATCTTGTTGATTCCGAATCTATCCATCATTTCGATAATTATGCTCACGCGGATTCTTTTCCAAATTGGTTAATCAGGTTTCAATCCTGGCAGGAGTCTCTTGCATTTGAACCGTTGTTGCGGATAGTTGATTAATAGTTTCTGATAATTCCGCAATGGTTCCCTTCAAATTATCATCATTGTTGGAGGAAGACTCCACTTCTACATGCTTCTTGGGAGGCATTTTTTTTTATGCAGATTCAAAATTTGTGACTGACCTGATGTGTAGATTTGCTCTCAACGATCATGCTGGTAAAAACGGATCTGAAATCTAACGGTGGATGACTCCGATATAGTAAAAAAAAGTTTTAGCCATTAATCTGGTCAATTTGCTTTAGGCCTGGTCAAATTAGTCAGTTGTTGGGCGGCTTGTTGAAATGGGTTAGGATCAGAAATCAACTTGAACTAGGCCCGGGATGGACTTGGCCCAAATTATTACCTGGGCTCGTGTCACGTGTGGCGAGACACATGGATGGCCTTGGACTTGATGCAGCGGAAGCAAGAAAAAGGTCTTTTTTCGTCGCTGATGAAGTCGAAGAGATGGAAAGAGGCTCTGGTGACAACTTTGAAGCTTACGATGACAATGACGACGACGAGGCGCATCAGGAAGACTGCAGCGGGAAGGGTGGAGTTGGATGGCTGCAGTGGGAGCTTTCTGATTTCAAGCAGGCGCCGTCTTCTCCCTGTTACTCCTTCTATGCTTCTATCTTCCTTTTTTTTTTTTTTTGGCTGGGTAAGGGCGTTCCATGGGTGGAAATTGGGCTGGGTGTGCGCAGATTTTGGAAGGGAGGGAGAGGATTTGGGTTCTGGGAGTTGGTTTGTGCAAGGGTTGGGCGTGATGGCAGTGGGCGCTGGATGGGTTCAGGGTAGCGGTTGGGGATTCTGTTTAGGGTTTTCGGTGGTGCAGGGAGGGTGTGCGACGGTTCTGTCAGTGGGGAGGGATTGGCAGTCAGCGTGGAAGGGTGTGGGACTGAGTGAGGAATTGGAATGGGGCGGATGTGGAATGGGATCGTGGATGGTGGGCGATGGGTAGGCTCCGATCGGTGATCGGAGACGGATTGGAACAATATGGATCTTTGCTTTGATACCAACTGATGCAAGCCCTAGGGTTAGGGCTTGCGTGGATGCCGAAGCACGTGTCAACAAACACCTAAATTAACTCCGCAGAGAACACGAGGAACACCTCTCCATGGGAAAATCCCAATTTTTACTCAATTCCAAATATGAGATTTTCATCTCTACAATGCAATATAAATAGGCAAAGTAAACTTAGGGCCTTAGAAAATCTAATCTAATAATAAAAACTATCCTAATCAAACTAGGAAACCAAATAAATTAGAATGCTAATCCTAATTACAATAAAATTAGGAAGCTACTAAAAAATAAATATCCTTAAAACTATGTTAGGTGGGACCAATGGTGGAGTGGTAGCCCGTTCTGCATCACATATGATGTAATACTACAAGGTACAAGAGCTAAGAAAATAAACACGAGAAGCATGTACGTGTCATGCGGGAGTACTAGAACGCAAACAAATGCATGCATAAAGATTTTATACGGAATCATGATGAATGATAAGCCAATCCTACGGTTTCGAGAATGCCTATGGGCTTCACCGTCGAACAATGTGTAGTCCTAAGGCTTCCGACGTCATTGGGCTACTAAAGGACCCTTGGCGTTACATAATTTGGGACGTGAAATGCCTTAAGAGAACACATTTGGTTCAGGGTACATGAAGTCTAAAGATCGAGCTTCCATGAGAGTGTACGTGCGCTCAAACGACACTCTCTAATGCGGGAATCACATGTAGTTGCTGTGGATAACAATTCCCGCTCCCATAGCATCCCTGGCAGGGTGGTTTACACCTTTGAACTTACTCTCCTGGCCACTGGGCCAACTCAGAAAAAAAAGAAGATAATCTTTAACGATAATTAATCCATTGGGCATGAAATTAGAGGCATAGGTTCCATACTAGGGTCAACTAGGGTCCCAAACATCCAGTCTTAAATTCCTACAAGTCTGGCTGGGCGCGCTCGAGCGGGCTTGCTCTCGGGTTGCCCTTCGCTCGAGCATGGCGTCATGTGCTCTCTAGATGACGTGCGCTTGAGCGGGCGTCACGCGCTTGAGCGGGCGTCACGCGCTCGAGCGGGAGCTCAAATCTGCATGTTTCAAGTGATTTTGAGCCCCATTCTGCTACAAGGGTATTCCAATCCCTAATTTCCCAGTCCAACTTATGGGTCCAAAACCTGCGACAAGAGCCTCCAGTGCTCTCCAAACTACTACAAATAACATCTAATCTCCACCAACACACATACATTACCGATTCCATTCTCATAGCTAGAATCAATTACAACAAATTGATCTAAACGTTGGGTATTCTAACATGGAACTCATGGTAAGAATAAAAAATAGGAATAAACATGCACAAATCATAAATGTTCACTTGCCTTTTGATGCTTTGAACTCAAATCCCATTAATTCCAACCTTTACCCACTTACTACAAAGCCTCTAAAGCAAATGCCCCAAATCTATTGCTCTGAAACAAAACCCTACACACAAGAGATGAAATGGGGATTGAAATAACTTGCCTTACTAGATCTAGGCTTCTAGAAATTGATTCCAACCAAGGGAAAGAGTTTGAGAGTGATAGCTTACCAAATAGGGCAAGTAGAAAGCAAATGGTTTGCTGGAAGCTTGGAGAAGATGAACTTGGGGAAGGAGAGTCTTGGAGCCAATAAATCTCTCTCTAAGGCTCTCTTTTGGTGTTTGAAAGCTAGGAAATGGAAAGGAAAATGATGGGGAGATGAGCTCTAGGTGGCCTCTTCCAATGGAGATGAGAATGAAAACGGAAGAGATGGGTTTTAGTGGAGGGTTTTAGGCATGGATTTTTGTTATTTGCAGGAAAGTCCAAAATCTCATGAGAATTGATAGTTTAGGGATTTTTGAATCATAAATGGGTCTAAATGGGCTCAAATGAGTTGGATCAAAACACGAAAGTTATTCAGGTTGGAAAACTCTACCCGATGGACCTGGGCTCGCTAAATCAAACGGCACGTGCAAAAGCTACCCATAAACCCAAAACACCAAAAAGGTCTTTAAGCTACCTAATCAATGGTCAATCCCCTTCTAATCTACCTAATCAAGCCCAATTACATTCAAAACATCCATTAGGCATCTAATTAGGATTAATTAGATACTAAATGCGATTAGGGTAGGGTCGCGGTGTAACATGATGCAGGGAATTAACTGACCAAACGTGCAAGGAAAACCGCCTATGTATCCAATTCAGTATGGGAATCGCCATTGACATGCTAAGGCTTCACGAAACACCCTTATATGCATTCAAGGTCTGGATCTCCGGTAATAATGACTCTGGTGCTTCCGAAGTCAATTGACATCCTTAGGCCTTAAATGAGCATACATTCAGTTCATTAATCTCTCTCACATGCCTTCGGACAATCCAAGAGGTGTTACACAACTCAAACTACTCAATTTCGTAGTTCGAGGATCAGGTCCAAGTGAGTCCAGGTCATAGTCCCAAGATCCTAAGTCTAAGGTACCAAATTCTAACTTGAAGAATTAGATTTATTTTCCTCCAATTGGTGCATTGGGGGGTGGGGGGGTTGTTTTGGGAAACAAGGGCCCTAAATGTGGTATGCAAATCCTGGGAAATGAAGGGGAGGAAATGGCCTTGAAAACCCAAAAAAAAAAAAAAAAGTCACGATCCCCGAACATGGCCTGTTTGCCCGGACATGGAGGCCAACCCATGCCCGGCCAGTATCTGGCCCAAGTTCGGAAGCCTGATACTTGGCCGAGTTTTCATTATTTTCCCCCATTTTCCTTGGCCAATTTTGGGGATTTTTGCAGCACCTTTGGTGTATCATTTGGCACCATTTTAACACTTAATTAAGTGTCTTATTACAACATTAAACTAAAAAAATTATGAATTAAACACGGGGAAAATCTAGAAAAACAAGAAAGTAGATCATGTGATTCATGGAATGACAAGCAAAAACATTATGAATTCGAAACTAATCACTTGTGTTGGCCTCTAGCATTCTCAAAAACACCTCCGAACTCACCATTTGGGCCGGAAACCGCCTAAGCATCAAAGCCATCCAACCTTAGAAACCCTTAAAATCGGAAAACTAGGAAAGAGATGGAATTGGTTCATGAATGTTGCAATGGAGAGCCCCTAAGGCCTGCCCTAGCATATACTAGAAATGGAACAAAGTTCTTACCTCTAAGATGGCTGACGGAGACGATTTAGTTCAAGGAAGGGGCTGCCGGACGCGGATTGGGGCGAAAATGGCGTCTACCGGGTGCGGAGGAGAGAAAGATGGTGGCGGCCTTCAATTTCCATGTAGAGGAGGTTAGTGCTTGATTTGAGGAGGCAGAAATGAAGAAGCAGAGGAAGAGGGTGCTGCTGGAGGTTCAAGTCGTTGCTAGAGTGGAAGACGAGAGAAAATAAAGAAAGAATAGAGGTGGGGTTTATATATTTGTAAAGGTGGGACCCACCACCTAAACTCAAAGATGGCTCAATAACTTGAGATCGAGACCTCGGATGGTCTCGGTACAAGAAACAAAAGTTCATGAAATTAAATCTACTTTCTAACAAGCCTAAATATGACATGTTTGAGAACTTTGGAATTTGACCCAATTTTTCAGAAATGACCACAATGCCATCATCAGGCAACTGAAAAACAATAAAATGAAGGGTTTCTAGGTGTCAAATAACTTCAGACAAAACATGAAAGTTGTAGGGAATAACTTTATCAATCAAACGGAGTAGAAATGAGAATTTTCAGAAATTACGAATAGCCCCTCAAGCTTTCCTGAATTCTACACTTTTCCCTTAAGTCATCCAACTTGTCCACAACACCCTCAAAACTTCCCAAAGCTATACAAAATCCATTTTAACCTCAGACTAAGTTGGTCTACCTCTAAACCACTTCAAAAACTAATAAACACAATTAATTAATATAAATTACTATTAATTAGTACTAAATATATATACACAATTAGAGGGGTGGGGTCTTATACATAGGCTACTCATTCTGTTCATAAATGACCATAAATTCAACAAATCTCACATAAAAATCTCAATTCAATGATGTTTTATGTTTAGTCTTTTTTGTTTCTTTGGTTTTTGTAACTATTCTTTTTTTTTTTTTTTTTCTGGGTGCAATACAATTTTTATAGTTATAAAAAAAAAAACCCTCTCCCCGCTTGCTCCCACTCCAAATTGTTTTCCCACACATAGAAACAGAGATAGGTTATTTATTTACTTTTGCTTTACAATTAATCATCATAAATAAAATGTATCTTAGCTAGTTATCATCCTCGTACAAAAACTGAGAAACTCCCACATGGGTGTTTGCATTTAATGCAGTTCTATATTCATAAATTGCCATAAAATTCGTCGCATCTCTGAAGTATTTCAAAAGCACTTAGTAGTATTAGAAAAAAAAAGTCACCAACTTGGGTTTTTATTTTTATTTTAAATGTTAGGTGCTTCTATAACATTTTATGAATGATAATTATGAAATGTAACCATCGTTTTGTTATCAGTAGGAATTTTGTAAGTGTATGGGTGGTTTTGTTTGACGGTTCTCATTTTCGCAATAACAAGGTGTCTGGTTGTATTTGGAATACCTTAAAAAAGGAAAAACCCCGGAAATATAATGTATTGATATGCTCGTATTTTTTCTTTTTTGAAATGGTAATGGTTCCTTACAAAGTTTATGTTTTCCGTGGAAAATCTAGGATATGCATTTGTTTTTTAGGGCCTATTTGTTTGCAGGAATTAAATTCCTAGGAATTCTTACAAATGGGATTAAATTTTAACAAATGTGGTTAAAATTTAAGAAATGAAGGTGAATAAGTAACCATCAAACAGTCTCCCTTTTGTTGGAAGATGAATTAAGAGGAGATGGTAAATGAACAATATCCCTCAACCCTCACCTCTTTAATAATCCTTTCTTGGAACTCATTTTACCTTGAATTCCTAGGAATTCAATTCAATGCAAACAAACGGTCCCTTGGAATTTACGCATGTGTGTTTTATTGCATTGTGAATTGGGAATTTGGCATGTTTGTAAAACAAATCTTTCTTACCCTCTTTTTTTTTTTTTTTTTGTATACTTGTGGGTTTTGATTATGACAAAGTTAGATTTTTTATTTGGATTTTCTTCAAGCAAATTTTAGAAACCTGCTAGTTTTTACCCTTTCATCTGATAACACTTTGAGGTAAAAGAAAGTTGGATATTAATTGTATCAAGTATCTTAATACTACTGTTACCTATATTTTGTTGTGCAGGAGTTGGTAAATCATGTCTCCTTTTACAGTTTACTGACAAGCGTTTCCAGCCTGTCCATGACCTTACCATTGGTGTGGAATTTGGGGCCAGAATGATTACTATTGATAACAAGCCCATAAAGTTGCAGATATGGGATACGGTTTGTATTCTTGCCTGTTAGATTAGTTATTAATCTGTAGGTGGTTGCATACACGACTCTCTCTCAGATGGTTATTTCATGTGATTTTATCTTCTCCTTCAATAGTGAGCAAGATCAATTTGTTGTTTTCTCACCATTTTAGTCTTGCTGGAAATCTTTAGTTCAGATTGTGGCAGTGATTAGAGATTTATCACTTAATATAGCTTAATTACATGGATTTTACCTGTTGTGGTCCTATGTTGCATGGATTCTTTGAAATGATGAACACACTCATGTTGGACATGTTTGAACTTGACAGTGTCAGGTTCTTCACTAATTCTTTTATTTCTGATTTTAAATATTTTTTCTAATTAATAAAATATTAGTACACATTTTCTTATTTGTATATCTGACTAGAGCTTTAAAATATTTATCTTGTGGTTATTTAAAGGTTTGCATGTAATTTCTTATTTGCTATGATGCATGGATACTGCAAAATGGGCAAAGTTTCGTATCGTATCGCATCCAATACTGCACTTTTTATGCGTAAATGTCCCCGCAAATTCCATGATGTGTCCCCATTGTATCCATGCCGTATATGGGTATCACAACTTATCTGTGCTTTTTCTTTGTTATTGTTTTTATTTATGGATATGCTTTTTATCTTTGTTATTGTGAATCCACCAGCCCTTTGTTTTTGAGTTAGGTGAAATGAGATGTGTTGTTCTGTTAATCATTGTTATTAGAGTCATACGATTTGTATCCTGAATCCTAAGGAAAAATATATGTATCTATACAAAGAATCTCATTTATAGATGAATCTTAAGATTCATGTGTGCATCTTACCATTTGATACTTGTTTCGTTGCATCTTACTATTCAAAAAATTTGGCCGAGCAAGAATAGCTACAACCAATTAGGTAATACTAATGATATTTTACCTTTTTTTTTTTAAATTCTTTCTCTTAATGGTTTTACTTTAAAAATATTATTTAGTAGTATACGAAGCCTCGTAAGATTTTTTGCGGCTTGGGGAGATTTTAGAGATGAATAAAGAACATCGATTTGATTAAAGCGTTCGACTGTACATTTGTGGCTTGTCTATATCTTCTTCTTCTTCTTTTTAATATCTTTTTTGGTTTTTTTCTTCATGAACACTTTCTTAGAGATATCTTACTTTGCAAGAATGATGGTCTGATTTTATTTTTACTTTTATATTTTGATTACAAATAATAAATATATATTGATACCTTAAACCTTTTTATACATATCATGTATTTTGTATTAATATGTCATGATCTTCTTGACATGATTGTATGATAGACTTATTTGTTATTGTATTTATATTGCTATGAACGGGAAAATCGATGGATCTTGAATAACTACTTTTTTTTTTTCTGTTATAATTAAAATATTTATATTTATTAGAAAGTAAAAATTCCTACGATTCGCGATACGATTCGATTCATGGGAATGAACAATTTGCGATATGATCCCAATTTTCAGAAATCTCTGGTGAGTGGTGATGGATTCTACTGCATGTACACCATATTCATGCAACTTCCATTGTGCCTAACTGAACTTGTCCATTGCTAGCTTTAATGTAATTTTATAACTTGGTAGAATATTGCAACATTTTTCAAAGCATTCAAGGTTTTTTTTTTTTTTAAACATGTATGATCTAGTGGGAAAAGGCTTGGTTTGGTTAAAACATGTATGATTTGAGACATCTCTTAATTTTAATCGACCACCACAAAGATGGAATCAACCTTCCGTAGTTCAGGGTAAACCTAAGATCAGGTTTGGTAATCAAATCTTTCGGGTTTCATCACTAATTTTCTACAAATTCGAAATCCCCGAGGATTTGTGCCGATCGAAATCCTCATTTTCCGAACATTTTCAGGTATGCCGCTAATAGAATTTGTAAATCCTAAATTTATCTGATTTATGCAACGATACCATAATGTAGAACGAATGACCCAAGTGTGGGGCCCAACAAAGTATTTTAGAAATTATTTTTAAATTGCTTGTTATTTAGGATAGTTTCTAGTTTAATCTCTTTCATAGTTGATTAGGTTTCTTAGCCATCAAGTTTGTTTGCTATTTATATTGCATTATAGAGATGAAAGTCTCATAATTGATTAGTGGAAAAAATTTATCATTGGTTTCTTCCCCATAGAGGTGCATCCTTGCATTGAAGTCTTTGCGGAGGTGTGTTGAAGTGTTTGTAGGCACGTGCTTCGGCACTACCATCGTACTTCGACACTCCCACGCAAGCCCTAATCATAGGGCTTGCATCGTATCATTTTTTCTCCACTATGCATTGATATCGATGTGAAATCCTTAGTGAGGAATCCCTATTATAGGGGTAGTGAGGAATCATCAAATCTGCAAATTCCTCACATGTCACCAAATGTGCCCTAAAACAATTTCTCTGCTAAGATCATGTCATGGACTTGGCAGAATTGGCTATATAGCTCGCATATTCATGTGTTCTAATATCTGGTTTATCTGAGAGTAGAGAAGTCGATACGGTCACAAGTGAAAACAACCTAGGACATCACTGTGATTGATTTTGCTACTTGGGAGGGTTTGGGTTAATATAATTGGTAGGATGTGCAGGGTTATTAGAAATGATAGAATTAGAAAGAGTATATTAGAAGCAACTTTAAGATCCTTGCTATAGAAGATAATTTAAAGAATATTGTTTGAGATGGCAAGGCTATGTCTACAGGTGGCCAAAAAACTTCTACTGTAAGATTTAATCACAGGGTTAATAGTGGAAGGTGCTAGGAGAAGAGGGTCACTAGTTAAGACCTTGGGTGAGTTGGTACCAAAATGTCACTAAGTAGAGTAATTTGATGCAAGGTGTTCAATAGGGGAAAAAAATGCACAGATGCAACCTCAAGTACACAGGTTTAGCATCACTGTAGATGGGAGTATTTAGCAAGTATCATATTCCAGGGTGAGAGATTTGCTCGTGTCACTTTCGAAATTCCCACCTAATCCTCCAGTGAATTGTTCCTAGATAATGTTCCCATGTGGAAAAGTGATGCAGTATGGAAGCTAAAGAAGGCCCCTGGGCCCACATGATGGACCCAAATATCAAATCCAATCCATTGGGTTCGGTCCACAGGCCCAATTGATTACGAAGCTACTGTGGCATGCTATTTTTAGCCTAAGTTTATTTCCTTGTTTAGTTATGGAACTGTTTCTAATTTATTGTTCGATTAGGATTAGAAGCTTTCTATTTAGAAGTCTTAGTGGCTAAGAAATACTACCCTATATATGGTTGAGTCCTTCATTATTATTGGACAATGCTTATTCCATTAATTAGAGAATTTATTGTGTTATCTTCAATTATGGAGTGTTTTGTGGTTTTGATTGTGCCCTAGTTCCCTTGGGAGATTGATCTATTGCTCGATTGTGAATCCAGGGCTGCGTCAATTTGGTAATAGAACCGAAGACCGATTGCCGGGAGACGTCTGTCATTCCCGGGTATCCATCCATTTGTTTCATCTTGCCTCTCGTCCGAAGTCAACCCTTCAGCCTAAACGCCTAAACCCCAAAAGTCCCAAACCCTAATCCTACCCAACCCACCAAACCGAAAGCCAAACCCAACCATCCCACCAAAAACCAACAGCCTCTGCCCAACCCACCAAACCAAAACCAAACCCAACCTCCCTGCCCTTTGTAGAACACCCCGAAAAAAAAAAAAAAATCCCAAACCCTAATGATGCCCAACCCACCAAACCCAACCAGCTCTCAGTCCCCACCTGACTTCCAAAACCCAAATCGAATCCAATCAAGATCATGGTTTAAAAAATCGGCCGAGTCCGAGTCGACTCGGATTCAAATCATGTGACTCGGCCGAGTCCTAATGCAACTATAGGACTCGTCCATCCAATTGAAGTTGAGACTTGGCCTGACTCGGCCAAGTCCCATGCGACTCGGCGAGTCGACTCAGACTCGGCCATGAACGAGTTGGGTGCCGAGTCCGGTTTTTTAAACCTTGATCCAGACCCCTCAATCCCAAATCCACCCCCACCGAACCAGCCTCGACAACCGCTGTCCATCTTCCAAAACGAGAAAAATCCCAGACGAACCAAATTCGCCACCCAAAACCCTAGCCACATCATCAATCCTGGACCACAAGCCCACTTGAACCATCCCTTTCGAAGACCTGTGCGTGCTACAAATGGTGAGATGTCTGTGGAGCTATTTAACTGAATTGTTATAAGCAAATTTAGACATACATAGAACTTGATTCCATGTGGTGATATGATCACCATTCACCCACAAGGCATCGCAACAACTGTTCAATGCTTCTAATAACAACCCCGGTCTGTCCATCAGTCTGCGAATGGTAGGTAGTAGAAAAGTGACTCTTTGTTTTAGCTGTCATCTCAAAGTCTTCCAGAAGTAACTCATAAACTTGGTGTCTTGATCAGAGACGATTGTCTTGGGAAGGCCATGAAGACGGACAACTTCCTTGAAGAATAATTAAGCGACCATGTAAGCATCCGATGTATTGTTGCATGGAATAAAATGTGCCATTTTAGGAAAACGATCAGCAACAATGAAGATGGAATCAACTTTTCTTGTAGTCTTTCGAAGTCCTAACACAGTCATTTTGATATCTTTTCATGGTGTATTAGGAATTGGCAATGGTTGTTGTAACCCGGTATTCTTTTTGTTACCTTTAGCCAATTGACAAGTGCGACATCTTTCACAAATGTTGATAACATTAACTCTCATACGCGACCAATAATAGCAATCATCCACAAGAGCAAGTGTCTTGTCTCGTCCCAAGTGACCACTACGACCTCCTGAATGTAATTCACGAACAACATGTTCTTGAATAGAAGTAGCAAGGAGGTAAAGTTTGGCACCTCTAAATAAAAATCCATCATGTATGCTGTAATGAGGGTGCCTGCCTTAGTCACCATTAAGAAGATCTGAATAGATTTTGCCAAAATCTTTGTCGTCTGTATACTCCTGCTTTATTTGCTCAAAACTTGGTACAGCGACTGCCATAGTAGTGAGGAGATGTTTCCGATGACTTAATGCATCAAAAAGTAGCTTCTAGACACAGTCAGGTGTCATGTAAGAGGATTTTGTTGTAGAATGCCAATGTGCATCTGGTTGTCTACACTTTCAAAGTTTTCGACCGGGATGAAGAGGCCATAGAACCTGTTTATTGATCCGGGAGAAATTCGGAACAAATCCAGATCTGGGTCTGATCAGAGCATAAGGATCCAGGAATTTCCGAATTTAGACCTGGCTATTTATGTGCTCTGAGTCTTACATGGATCTGGATCTGAATCTCATTTAAGCTACGCAAGAGAAAATACATATTTTAGGAGTCTACAACTTGGATCATATTGCCATTTTAGAGTCGAAAGAGCATGTCCCACTTGTATATTTAACAGATGTATGTTGGACATGATGATCCAAGTATACTCATATTTACCTCATCCTATTTCTCAGATCCAGATATAGGAGTTATCTCAGATCCATCCTATAGAAATTAGAAAATGGATTTGGAATCTGGGTATTATACACCATTGTTATTCCAATTTATGCTGCAAATTAACTGTGTATCTTGTACTTCATATTTGCAGCTTCCTTAGTTCATCAGGTACATGGAGACCTGCAACACAACCAAAACTTCGCATAGAAGAGACATCATGCTTCTCTTCCTTTTCAGTCTTTTTCTGGTGTCATACCATGAAAACTCTTTGTTGGACACTTGCTAAAATGTAAATAGCAAATATAATGGCTTCTGTTAAAAATTGCTTTCCTAAGGACTTGGCTTTCAACATACATACAGTAATTTTAGTAGTGCTCAATTTTCTTTCATGCTATGCCATGGTGTTGAGAGTCTAGAAGTTAACTGTGTCCTTTTTTTTTTCCTCTTTTGTTGAAATTCATGAAATTGGTTAGAGGTTTACTCATGACTTCTACTGTACCTCAAGGAGTATATTTTGAGACCACTTTGCTTTCCCTTAAGTGCCGTTTTTTTTATGGGTAAAATTTTGATAATAGGGGTTTACTCGAGTTGCCATCCCTAAAGATAATCCTTGTGCTGCTTTCAAGGTATATATGCTTCACATAACCGATCTGGAAATAAAAGAAAGCTCTTCTGTGGAGGCCTCTTCTCTCCACCTCAGTAATGTGGTGAGGCAGTGGTTGAAAGGTCATAATATTTTAAAAGTGAGCTGAATATCAGTATGATACTATGATCTGATGACTGGATCTAGTCAAGGGCTCCAAAGTACAATAGTTTTATGAGTTCTTTGTGGTTGATATGATTCTTGGATTCAAAAGAATTTTTGATCTCTCAAAAGTTTTAAAGAACCAATGAACAACCTACAGAACGTTTAAGAGAATGGATTCACTCTCTTTATCTCTCTCTCTCAAATCAGTATTTAGATGGGCATGATGTTTAGCTCTCTCTCTCTCTCTCTCTCTCTCTCTCAGTATTTAGATAGGCATGATGTTGAGGTCTCTCATATTGCAGGCAGGCCAAGAGTCCTTCCGCTCCATCACAAGATCATATTACAGAGGGGCTGCCGGTGCTTTGCTTGTTTATGACATCACCAGGTTCTGTTTCTATTTGAAATGTGTTGGCATATACATAAGCATCATACTTTATATGAAAACTCATTCTCGGAAGGTGTTTTGTTATACTAAATCCATGTTAGGGGCATTATATGATACTTGATCCCAAGAAATGACCTTGTGATGTTTTTACTTTTAGACCAACAATGACTTAAGTGTGCCTGGTTCCTTGGTAATCCGGGCATCTGATGTGGACACCACACCAAATGGGTATGTCTTTGTTAATGAATGATGGCACCCTATAACACATTTTGTGAGAAGCAGAATCAATCGGTTAGCATTAGATGACTGGTATATCTCTCATTAAGAAAATAGGGTTCACCAGCATCAAAATTTGAAGCACTATAGAATCATCATTATGGTGTCCTGGGGTGCCCATTCGATACAACTCGAGCCTCTTAATGTACCCACTGTGCTTTTAGGTGTTGAAAGATTTTATCGATTATTGAATCTTTGCCGTTCCATATTGAACAATGTATATTCTCTCTCTCTCTCTCTCTCAACATCTTTTAATGGCCTAGACATCTGATGTCTGGGATGATCTTCCAAGACTAGAGTGTTGGCTACTCAAATTAGTATTGGGACCACTCAGAGTGGGTACATGATGATCTATTCTGTGCTTTGATACGTGAAGACCTCTTGTATAAATCATTTCGAAGCTTTTGGAGTTATGATGGGCGTACATTATTATGGCCTCTAGTAGAAGGTGCTGGCTACCTTTGCAAATGAACATCAAAAGCCACTGGGCTACATATTGTAAGAGAAGAATCAGTTATCAAAAATTGAGAAATTCTCGGATCCTGACATGCCAGGTCATTATGGCCTGCTGATATGCCCATTCTGTGCAAGTGAAGCCTGTGTTTCTTTTCAACTTAGCATCATTCTGACAGGACCCTGTATTCCGGGATATTCCATGATGAATGATTCTAGTCTTTGAATTATTATACTTTTACCAAAAAGAATTTTTTATACATATTTTTCTAGATTATTCTAGTCTTTGAATTATTATACTTTTACCACAAAGAAGTTTTTATTCATATTTTTCTAGATTATTCTATCTTGTCTGTCACTCTTTTAACTGTTTTCAGCCTGTGGCTCCATACATTTGATGACTTGTTACTTTCCAGATGTTCTAGACAATGTATCCCTATCCAAAATGTGGGTCATCAATAAGTGGTCTGGGCCACACATGACTATACTGTTGTATCCTGATTCATCGAGAGCCTATAATTCATCCCATTGGTTGGTGTTCTAAAAGTGGGCCCGTGTAAATATGTAGTGCTGAAAGGTGGTGCAATGTTTTATGTCTTTCTAATTATTATCACTCCATTATTTCAGGAGAGAAACTTTCAACCATCTTGCAAGCTGGCTGGAAGATGCAAGGCAGCATGCTAATGCCAACATGACCATCATGCTGATTGGGAACAAGTGCGATCTTTCTCATAGGAGGGCTGTTAGTACTGAGGAGGGTGAGCAGTTTGCTAAAGAGCATGGGTTGATATTTATGGAAGCTTCTGCCAAAACTGCTCAAAATGTGGAGGAGGTGATGACCCTTATTAAGACCTAAAGAGAATTCACGGTTTTCCTCTTTTATTTTAACTGATGCTTTGGTTTTCTCTTCTTTTGAAAAAAAATAAAAAAATAAAAAAAAGGCATTTATAAGCACAGCAGCAACAATATACAAGAAGATTCAAGAAGGTGTCTTCGATGTTTCAAATGAGGTTAGCTTCCTTACTTTCTATTTAGTGCAAAGGCTGTTTTATTTTGTTCTGTTTTTGTTTAGTGAACTTGGCTGGTTGTCTGTTGACCCTTGGAAACTGGATACTTGTTTGACTTGATCCCACTCTTAATGGGTTATGTTGAGTTTCTATTCAGGTCCATTTACAATTACATATAGGAGCCAATGGTATATACCTTACATGATTTATATATATATATATATATATGGGAGATGTTCCTATGAGAGATATCTCTCACCTTAAATGAGAGATTGAGTGGGGGCCCTCACATCCACATCCAATGCCAACAACTTAAATGTGAGGGCCCCCACCTTAACTCTCATTGTAAGGTGAGAGATGCTCTCATAGGAGAACCTCCCATATGTATATATATGGGAGGTTCTCCTATGAGAGCATCTCTCTTACCTTAAATGAGAGATTGGGTGGGGGCCCTCACCAAGGATGAAAATAGCTTTTGCGGTGGGCGCTGCGGTCCACCGCCAAACCACTACGAAGCGGGCGATACGTAGCGTAGTGGGGATACGTAGCGGCGTAGCGGTGCGATTTGAAAAAATCGCCAAAAAAATCTGAAAAAATTCCATAAAATTGTAAAATGAAAGAAAATGTGATTCTTTTGCAAAAGTAAGTAATAAAAGGGGGCGTAGCGGTGCCCTCAATATATGAGGTCTTGTATCGCTGTATAAATAGAAAATAATAATAATGAGTATTTTTTTCACATGTATTCATGTTTCTTAGTACTGCTAACTTAAAAAAGTAATAAAAAGCTCATAAATATTTTTCTGTTAAAAATTAAATTTGATTAGAGCCTATTTCCTATTAAAATGAAAAGGGCTCATTTTCTATTAAGGTGTACTTTGGTCAAGGCCTTATGTTAGTATTTCCTATTAAATTTGGCTAAAACCTATTTCCTATTAAACTTGGCTGGAGCCCATTTCTAGTTAGTGTTAAAGTTTACTATGGCCCTATTTTAAATTAGAGTGAATTTTATTGGGTTGTATTTCTAATTAAAGAGAAAATTGGCTAAGGCTCTAATTGTAGAAGATAATATGGCTTAGGCCCACTAGGCCCAACCCACTCAGTTGTATATAAAATCCCATGTGTGGGATTCTGTGATTAGATTATGTTGCTGATTTCTCTGTATTATTTCCTTATATAGATTAGGAGATTGATTCATTCATTATTCTGATTGTATAAATTAGCATGTTTAGACCCCTTGATTAGGGCATAATAATATTATAAATAGACAGACGATCCTCCCATTGAGGCATCGGGTTTTCTCTCCAACTCTCATCTCTTTCTCCTTCTCTCATTACATATCATAACATGGTATCAAAGCCAGTGTTCTAAGAGTTGTTTCTCATTAGCCTAAGAGACTTTCCAGCCATCTTCAAGCTACGTCTCTACTGGTTTTCTCTGTCATTCGTACCTAACGTGCCTGAAGTTCATCTGATCAACGTGGCCCACCTTTGATCAATCTCTGGCTACCAGCGACCACTCTCATGATGATCAACTACCCTTCAGGAGTATTTTAAAGATTTTTCTGGATTTTTTAATCTACAGTTAAGGTACTGTTCTACCACTTCTTCCTCTGACGAGTTTGGGTTCTTTTTCTCAAAAGGTTTTCATCACAACGGTACAGGTTTGTGGATCTGTATCCAAATCTCATCAAACTTGGACTGGAGGTCATACAATTGATCTCTTCCAAGATCATCAATCCTGATATGTGATTGGACCACTTTGTGGGGCCCACAGATAGCTTCTGCCCAGAAAATTTTGGTCGTCTGGTACCTTTTTTTTTTTGCCATCTGTGGCACTATGTTGGGTTATTTTCTTCTGGATGAATATCTCAGCCATCCAAACTGAATCCTTCATGCTTGGTTAATACAATCATCTCAGATTACATCTTTTTATCAATTGTGATTGATAATTTCTCTACTGTTGGACTGTGTGAGTCCCTATTTCTCTACTATTGGACTGTTTGGTTCCCTTTTTGCTACTGGACTGGTTGAAGTCACTTGTGATTGGTTCTTCCACTGCTGCTGCACTGCTTGATCCTTTTCTGCACCTATCTGGCTTACTGCTTTGTGTGGTCTCTCTCTCATTTTGCGGGATTTGAAAATAATGGACAAATATGAGTTATTCCAGTTAAGTTTAATGAGAATAATTATATGGCCTGGTCTTTTCATCTGAAGAATTTTGTAGAAGGCCAAGGACTGTTTGGTTATCTTGATGCATCGAGAACTAAACCTACTACTACAAGTACTACTGACACAAAAGCCTTAGCCACCTGGTCTAAAGAAAATGCTAAGGTAGTCACTTGGATTCTTAACTCCATTGATCCGTCTCTTGCCATTGCTCTTCAAGCATATACTGCCGCAGCTGATATGTGGGCTCATCTCAAGAACATTTATCATCAAACTAATAAAGCCCACAAATTTCAATTAGATAGTGAAATTGCTAAATTCAGTCTAGGAGATAAATCTGTGCAGGCATACTCTAATGGATTTCTCACCCTATGGACTGAGAGGGATGCTATGATTGTTCAAAATGTCTCTTCGGGATTTCTGTTTGAGGCTCTTAAATTACAAGAAGAGACTCACATCAGCCAGTTCCTTATGAATCTCAGACCCGAATTCGAATCTGTTCGGTCTGCTCTCATGAATCGAGAAGTCTGCGAACCTGGATACATGCTTACAAGAGGTCCTTCGAGAAAAACTTCGCCTAAATTCACAGCGTGCGATTATTGAAGAACCAAAGGCCTTCCTCGCTTCTCCTCCAGCTGATTCTGCTCTTCTAGCAGCCCCGAATCAGAAGCCAGCTCAATGCTATGAATGCAAAGGCTTTGGTCATATTGCCAAGAATTGTCGGAAGAAACTGGTTTGCAGATATTGCAAACGCTCTGGTCATCTTATTGATGACTGTCGTAGCTTACAGTGGAAGAATGGGCCCCAGCAAAAGCAGAATCCTTCCACCTTGCCTAGACAAAATGCTCCAGCTGCGTTCCAAGTTCAAGCACCTTTCCCTGATACAGGAAACACCTCTTCTGGGGCTGTCTCCATGACTCCTGCCCAGATTCAGGAATTAATTCAGACACGGTGAACTCAGCATACGCATCTATGGGCTTTACTGGTGGTCGGTATCAAACTCATTCTCCTATAACATTTCCTGCTTTCATTCTTCAGTCTCTCCGTCTTCATCTATCACCCCATCCACATGGTTTTTAGATTCAGGAGCATCGAACCCAGTGTTTTGAAAAGCGAGAGGCGCATCAAAGCGTTAAGGTCTCCTGGGGCCTAAGCGCTAAGGCGCGAGGCGAGGCGCGGGCTTCATCGAAGTGAGGCGCACATTGTAGATAAAAAATATATATTTTAGTATAGATACATAATTCACAAATTAGAGCAAAAAAGAACAGGAATATTAGAAGAGCTCTAAAAGTCATAAAGCATCCATCACTCTAAATGCTAAACATTTAACAAAAGTACCAACAAAAGTACAAAAGTTTGACACCATACATAAAACCACCACACAAAAATACTTCAAAGTCAAAGCAACAACACAAATGCTCCTAAGGAGGACCTAACAGTCATCCTCAACATCTACACCAAGTCATTCATAATCTGGCCCTTCATCATTGGATTTATATCCATCCACGTCTTCCTCGTCACTCTCCTCTAACTCTTCCTCATCTACCAATTGAAGAATACTTGATGATCTAGTCACTCTTGGTGTTGCCCTTGCCCTTGAAGTTGATGTTGCTCTAGTTCTTTGACTACTTTCTCCCACTCCAGAAGCTGTAGCAACATCACCCCATGTCAAAATATCATCATCAAACACAAACTCATCATCTTCATCCAATTCTCTATCTATCCTCCCAAGCAACCACTCATTGCTTTCATCAATATTCTTCAAAGAAATGGGATCAAGTATGTCACGCATATCATATCGACGTTTGAGTGCTCTGTTGTACTTAACAAATACTAGATCATTGAGACGTTTTTGATCCAACCTATTTCTTTTTTTGCTATGAATCTGCAACAATTAAAAAAGATATTAAAATTTATATGTAGGGAAGAAAAATATTTTAAATTCATTAGACTTGAGAAAAATACTCACATGCTCAAATACACTCCAATTTCGTTCACAACCAGATGAACTACACGTCAGGCTAAGAACTTTTATCGCAAATTTTTGTAAATTTGGGGTCTTGGAACCATATGAAGCCCACCATGCAGCTGTTTATTATAGGTAATCAGCAAAAATTTATGGGATAAATGTAAAGAATTAATTTTATAATATAATGGAATAAACTTATGGGATAAAAATAGTTTACCCGGTGCCGTTGTCGCCCTTTGCCTAATTGCCATAGGCAACCCAAATAAATTTTCAGCTTGCTTGTAAATCGACAACTCTTGACTGATCTTATCTTGCACATCAATATTTGGGACCAGCTTTGATATGCAATTATACAACCCTGTCATAACTTCATTATCGTGCTCAATACTGGGATTCGAATAAAAGAACTCTGGGTTAAAAAAATATCCAGCTGCATGCAAAGGACGATGCAATTGAACATCCCACCTTCTATCAATGATTTCAAAGATATTATTATATCTTTCTTCTTTTCCACCAAAAGCATTTGAAATGGCTTCTTTAGCCCTATCCATAGCTTCATAAATGTATCCCATGGGAGGCTTTTTCTCACCATCAACCAATCTAAGTACACAAAGAAGAGGACCTGAGACCTTAAGGGCATAGACAACAGTGTTCCAAAATGAAGGCATTAACATAATTTGTGCAACCCTTTTACCCTGTTGCTCCTTTGCCCATTTGCTTCTTGTCCATTCCTCTGAAGTGAACATCTTTCTCAAATTGTTTTTTTGTTGATGAATCCTTGCTAAAGTGAGAAAGGCAGTTGCAAATCGGGTTTTTGCAGGCTTGATCAACTCTTTCATTTGTGTAAACCGCCTCATCATATTTAGCAAAGTTGGGCGGTTATAAATGAACCCATGTACCACAATAGCCCTTTCAAATGTTCTCTTAAGACTTGGTATCTTAAAAATGTCTTCCAACATCAAGTCCAAACAGTGGGCAGCACATGGTGTCCAATACAAGTGGGCAAACTTTGCCTCCAAAAACTTTCCTGTTAGAACCAAAACAAAGAAAGAGATAAAAAGAGTTTTAGATAACTGATTATTTTAATACTACTAAATAAAAAACTTTTTTCCAATAACCACTAATTCTTACCTGCCAACACATTAGCTGCAGCACTATCTGTGACAATTTGGACCACATTAGCTTCTCCAATACGCTCCACAAACTTTCCAATTAGTTGAAACAATTTTTCTGCATCCTTTGAGTAGCTAGAAGTGTCAATTGACTCCACAAACATGGTTCCTTTGGGACAATTCACTAAAAAATTAAGTAACGTCCTCCCTTTCTTGTCAGTCCACCCATCCATCATTATAGAACATCCATACTTTACCCAATCATCCCGGTGACCCTTCATCAAATTATTAGTATGCTCTATCTCTTTTTTGAGGAGAGGAACTCGCACCTCATAGTAACTTGGTGGTTTCATACCAGGACCATATTGCCCAATAGCTTCAATCATTGGTCCAAAACTGTCACAATTAACTGCATTAAAAGGAATTCCAGCATCATACATCCACCTTGCAAATCTTAAACATGCCCGCTCTCTTAATTCTTTTCTATATGGATCATTTGCATCAATTCTTGTTTGTTTTCCTTGGGCTTTTCGATTTTGCACAACAACATCCGGATTGGGAGTAAAGAATACATCAATAGGCCCTTTTTGCTTTGGCCTTTTAGTTTTGGACACAGTGGAGATAGTAGTACTTCCACGAGCACTAGAAACTTCACTACCATGAGCCAAGGGTCTTTTACCACGTTCAATGACCTCTACATCATCTTCTTCATCCTCTTCATATGCATTAGCCAATTCATCAAAATGAGGCAACATATTCATTTCTTCTTTTTCTTTCTTTTTCTTTGTCATGTACTCTCTAATCTCTTCTCTAACTTCAGCTGGACATTTTGGACAAGCAGTAATATTCCTGAAACCCCCAGCAAGGTGTTGCTTGACCCGAAAAACACCTCCATTTGATATTTTGCCACAAAAATTACATTTGAACCTATTAATATTTTGTGGATTTTCCAAATGTGCATACTGCCATGCTGGGTCCTTTCTACTACTACCTTCCGATGGCGTTGACATCTATAAACAGCTGCAGAAGTAGCAGCAGAGATCACCAAAAAAAAAAGAATGCAGCAACAGAACAAAAAAAAAAAAAAAAGGAAATGAAAAGAAACAGCTGCAGGAAATAAAAATAGCAGCAGAGCAAAAAAACAAAATGAACAAGTATATTTACAGCAGCCAAACAACGTAAAAAAAAAAAAGAAAGAAAGAAAGAAAGAAAGCATGATCTGATTGATGAACAGGAAAAAAAAAGAAAGAAAATTAGTGGCAGGAAATCAGTGGCAACAACAGCAATAGAAAGAAAACAACAGCAGCAGCAGCATTCAGATCAGCAGCAGGGAAAAAAAAGAAACAGCTGCAGAAAAAAAAAAAAAAAGCAGCAGAAACTGAAGCAGGAACACAATGCACGAGGAAAAAAAAAAAGCAACACCAAGAACACTGTCAAGGCCAGACGCAGAGATCACCAAAAAAAAAAAAAAGAACGTAGCAGCAGAACAAAAAAAAAAAAAAAAAAAGAAAAGAAAAGAAACAGCAGCAGCACAAGAAACATCAGAAAAGGAAAAATGTAGCAGCAGAAGGGATGAAACAGCAGCACAGCAGGGGAAAAAAAAACAGCAGCACAAAACAGCTGGGAAAAAACAGCGGAAGAAACACAGCAGGGAAAAAAAAACACAGCAGCAAGAACACGAGCAGCAGAGATCGTGAGAAAACAGAAAACAGAACAAAAAAAAAAGAGAGAGAGAGAGAGAACAGAAAACAGTAGCAGCAGAAGAAAAGGGAAAGAAAGAAACAAAACAAAAAGAAAGGAAAGAACGTGATGTACCTGGAAGAGCAACAGCAAGAAGCAGCAGCTACCTGGAAGAGCAACAGCAAGAAGCAGCAGCTTCGTCGTCAGCAGCAGCTTCTTCTTCTTCTTCTTCTTCTCCTTCTTCTTCTTCTCCTTCTCCTTCTCCTTCTTCTCCTTCTCCTTCTTCTTCTTCTGCTTCCAGCGATTCCCCCTTTTTTTTTTGTTTCGTTCCCCCTTTTTTTTTTGTTTCGTTATGTCACCTAGGGCATGTTATATGCCCTTTTTGTTGGGCTGGGCCGCTGGGCTGTTGGGCTGGATCATTTTCTAACTTAAGCCAATTGAATGTTGGGCTGGATCATTTTCTTTTTTCTTTTTTTTCTTTTTTTTCTTTTTTCAAATCTTAAGTTTTGGGCCTCATTGACTGAAGCCCACTAGGCGCGCGCCTCACGCCTCATCCAAAGGCTCTCGCCTTATGCGCTTTTACTGCGCCTTACTTACATCGCCTCGCTCCAAAGGCCTTGAGGCGCTACGTGTGCGCCTTGATGCGCCTCGCGCCTCAGCGCGCCTTTAACAACACTGATCGAACCACATGACTTCTGTAGAAAGTAGCTTTACAGACTCTCACCCTTACCTTGGCAAAGATAAAATCACCACTGCTAATGGAGACCAATTACCCATTTCGGGGATTGGTACTATTACTTTATCTAGTGTCTCTGGCCAGTCCATTCACCTTCCCCATGTCTACTTTGTTCCCAAATTATTAGCCAATTTACTTTCTGTCGGACAACTTATTGATGATGGGTACCTAGTTAACTTTTCTTCCACTGGTTGTGTCATACAGGGGCGGCAAACTGGGAAGGTGATCGCGACAGGGAGTAAACATGGTCGCCTGTTTCTGCTGGACATTGGACATCATTCCCTCTTTTCTTTTTCTTCTCCTAATTTCAATAAACTGTGGACTATGTGGCATAGTCGTCTTGGTCATGTGAACAATGCTTATTTACTTTCTTTGTTCAAAATTGGTTGTTTAGAACCCACTATTGATAATAAATTGGTATCATCTTTAGTTCACTCAGTGTGAAACGTGTTGTTTGAGTAAAAGTCATATCTTGCCTTTTCCTATTCATAGTTCTCATGCTTTATCATCTTTTGATATTATTCACACTGATGTTTAGGGAATTGCACCCACCTTGAGTAGGACAGGCTTTAAGTATTATGTGACCTTCATTGATGATCATTCCCGTTTCACTTGGATTTATTTCATGCGCTTCAAATCTGAAGTACTTTTATCTTTTTCAAAAGTTTTACAAAATGGTTCAAACACAATTTCAAAAAGAAATAAAAATTCTTAGGTCCGACTCCGGTGGAGAATACATGTCCCATGATTTTTCTGCCTTCCTTTCTGATAGAGGAATTCTTCACCAAAAATCCTACCCACATACTCCACAGCAAAATGTTGTTGCGGAGAGGAAGAACAGGCATATTCTTGAAACTGTTCGTATTCTCTTACTTGCATCCTTAGTTCCTCCAAATTTTTGGTGTGATGCTGCACAGACTGCTGTGTATCTCCTCAATCGTCATCCTAACTCTGTTCTAGGAAAGACTACTCCATATGAAGCTATCTTTGGTCATACCCCTTCATATTCTCACTTACGTGTTTTTGGTTGCTTGTGCTTTGTCCATCTTCCACCTACAGAGCACACTAAGTTGTCTCCACAGGCTGCCAAATGTATATTCCTAGGTTACAGTGTTGAACACAAGGGATTTCTGTGTTGAAACGCATGCGAATATCTCGTAATGTGATCTTCTTGGAACACATTCCTTTCTTTTCTTTGCGTTTGGATACTCATCCTATTGCTGTCTTATCTGCCACAATTCCCTGCGACTACTTCACCACCTATAACCAATGTCTATGTCCGGCGTAACACGGTTCCTCCTGTGGGGCCTCCTCCTCCTGATCCTATCCCAATGCTGCCTACTGCACCCTCAGGTATTAATACTTCCTCTTCTGATAGTGTCATACCCTTGCGACGCTCTAGTCGTCCTTCTGTTGCTCCTGACAGATATGGCTTTCCTGCTCTTTTCACTTCTTTGGATAGTGCTCCTATACCCACCACTTATTCACAGGCTTCGAAGATTGCATACTGGCAGAATGCTATGACTGAGAAGTTGCTTGCTCTTGAAGCAAACAACACATGGGACTTGGTACCGACTCCGGAACGAGCCTCTGTGATTGGCAGTAAATGGATCTACTCTGTCAAAGTTAACTTTGATGGGAGTCTTGATCGCTACAAAGCCAGATTGGTTGCGCAGGGTTACAAGCAGGAGTATGGCATTGACTATGAGACATTTGCACCAGTGGCTAAAATGACCACCGTTCGTACTTTTCTTTGTGTCGCTGCAGCCCGCAAACGGCCTCTATGGAAAATGGATGTCAAAAATGCTTTTCTTCATGGCGATTTGAAAGAGACTGTCTACTTAAAACCTCCTCCAGGATATGCTTGTCCTCCTCAGCATGTTTGCAAGTTGCGAAAATCCCTTTATGGACTTAAGCAGGCTCCCAGGGCTTGGTTTGATAAATTCCGGGCAGCAATTCTTCAAGCTGGGTTTCGTTAGTGTCATTCTGACAGTTCACTATTTCTTAGATGGACACCGAAGGGTTACACATTCCTTTTAGTCTACATTGATGATATGATTATCAGTGGCAATGATATTTCCGGCATTACGGATCTCAAGCACCATCTCACTCGCCACTTCCGAATGAAGGATCTTGGTCCTCTCACCTACTTTCTGGGGCTTGAGTTTTCGTGCACCAAATTAGGCATTCGAGTCCATCAGCGTAAATATGCTGCTGATTTGATCACCTCAGCAAGACTTGATGATGCTCACACTTTTGATACGCCGATGGAATTAAACAGCAAACTCAGTACGGAGGATGGCCCTCCCTTGGATGATCCCTCTATTTTTCGACGGATAGTTGGTAGTTTGCTCTACCTAACTATGACTCGACCTGATATTTCTCATGCAGTTCATACGGTTAGCCAATTTGTGAGCAATCCCCACAAACCCCATCTTGCTGCTGCTTTGCGCATACTCCGCTATGTTAGAGGCACTCTTAATCATGGTCTCGTCTACCCTTCTGATACTTCTCTGTGATTATCAGCATATGCAGATGTCGACTGGGCTGGTTGCCCTGATTCTCAGCGCTCTACCACTGGCTAATGTATGTTTCTTGGCGGCTCTTTGATTTCGTGGAAGTGCAAGAAGCAAACCACTGTGTCAAAATCTTTTGCCGAGGCCGAATATCGGGCAATGTCGTCTGCCAGTGCTGAAATCATCTGGCTCCGCCGTCTTCTCTGTGAATTTGGTGTCCTTGTTGATAGTTCCACACCTCTTCATGGGGACAATACCAGTGCTACTAGAATTGCTAATAATCCAGTATTTCACGAACGGACGAAGCACATTGAGATTGATTGTCACTTCATCCGTCAGCATGTTGTCACTGAGAAGATAACCTTGCCTCATGTCTCTACTCATGACCAGTTGGCCGATATCTTCACCAAAGCACTTCCCAAACCGCGCCATCATGATCTCACTAGCAAATTGCTGTTTTCTACATTACCACATCAATTTGAGGGGGAGTGTAGAAGATAATATGGCTTAGGCCCACTAGGCCCAGCCCACTCAGTTGTATATAAAATCCCATGTGTGGGATTCTGTGATTAGATTATGTTGCTGATTATGTTGCTGATTTCTCTGTATTATTTCCTTATATAGATTAGGAGATTGATTCATTCATTATTCTGATTGTATAAATTAGCATGTTTAGACCCCTTGATTAGGGCATAATAATATTATAAATAGACAGATGATCCTCCCATTGAGGCATCGGGTTTTCTCTCCAACTCTCATCTCTTTCTCCTTCTCTCATTACATATCATAACACTAATTTCAATTAAGTTGTATTTGGTTAAGACATGCCCTTTTTATTTAATACTTGGGCATCAATGTGGAGCCCATCAAAGGTTAAGAAGACTAACAGCTTTTGAGGGGCCATTTATATTTTATCTAAACCTTTTATAAGGTGGGCCACTATGGGGGGCATAAATACCTTAACTAAATAAGATGGAAGGGCCCTGCCTGCTGCCCAGTGCCCAGTGCCCAGTGCACTATTTCATGTGAAATGTAGGATCGAGAGATAACGGGAGAAGGGGGAAAGGGAAAGGAGGGAAAAGAAAAGAAAAGAAAAGTAGGGAAAGGAAAGGAAGAAGAAGAAGAAGGAAGAGGAGGAGCTACTGCCGCCTGTTGCTGTTGCTGTTGCTGGCTTGCTGCTGCCGTTGTTGCTGTTGCAGCCCCAACCCCCTGCTGCTGTGCTGCGGCTGCTGCCGCCACCACCGCCTGGTATGTTCTCTCTCTCTCTCTCTCTCTATTTTCCCCCTTTCTTCCTGTTTTCCTCTTCATTTTTTTTTCCTTTCCTTTCTTCTTCCTTTACTATTCACTTCTTGATTTTTCCCCTTTTCTTCCTGTTTTCTTCTTCTTCTTTTTTTTTCCTTTCCTTTCTTCTTCCTTTATTGTTCACTGTAGCGGGGCCACAGTAACGTGGCGGCTTGTATCGGCCGCTACGAATGCGTAGCGGCAGTGATATAGCGTAGCGGCCGATATTTTCATCCATGACCCTCACATCCATATCCAATGCCAACAACTTAAATGTGAGGGCCCCCACCCTTATCTCTCATTTAAGGTGAAAGATATCTCTCATAGGAGCATATCCCTATATATATATATATATGGTTAACTAGTAGATTATATTAAGATGAGAAAGTACAACGGAGAACAAAACATTGATCAAGAGCATTATTCCATAAGCTACATCACAAATGAACTAAAGGGAGATCCCTGCCCACCTCCCATGATGCAATCCTAGGGTTAGGATCACAAGTGCCGAAGGACAATTAGGGTTCCCATAGGAACAATCACATGTAGAAGAACACTCTCCAACGATAAACCCACAAAAGGAAAAATTCTATTAACTCCAATCTGAGGTCATGGATCTCTACAATGCCATATATAATAAAAGATACTTTAGCCCTAAGAAACAATCCTAATCAAACTGGGAAAGAAAAATAAGAATCCCATTCAAATTAGAAACTAATCCTAATTACAATCTTTGCTAAATTAGGAGCTAATAAAAATAAAAAACTAATAACAATAAACATCAATTCCTTGGGTCCCACATGTGGCCCACAATATATCTCCCATGGAATTGTGGTGCGGCTGCATCATCCCATTTTGCTAACAAATCCGTTGGCGAGGCCCCCTCAAACCAATGAGATGGTGTTAATCATCTAAGACAAACGACGGTCATGTTAATCAATCTGTGTGATAGACCCCAAATGGATCATCTGGGTAAGTTCGGAACAGGGACTGGTCATCGGACATTTTAATGGGCACTCATCATGTGACAGAGGTAGATTGACTGTCATAAAGTTTCACTCAGTAGAAGACCAACACAGAAGATGAACACTTATGTGAAAACAGTGATTTAGAAAGAGGATCAGACTGGCTGATCAGACAGTTGACTGGACTGAGTGCCCTTTCCTGGTTTGATTAGATTCAAACTATCCACCTGGTTGCGGGCTGTTAACTTATTTGAAGTTAGAAAGTGTTAATTGGTGTGATATGTTAAGTAGTTGGTTTGCCACAATGCCTTGACATTTTGGGTGTACGGTTAGCAACTTGAAATGGTATCAGAGCCAACAGGTCCCGAGTTCAAACCCGTGCAGGGCAGAAAAAGGCCCCATACCGTGTCTTGTGCATGGGCACATGTGCGCGTGTTACAAAGGCCCCATGCGGGCCTTTGAGATGTGATACCTTTATTTTGTAAAAATGTTCGAAGATTTTGAGCAACATATCCCCCCCTGAATCAGAATGCAAAATCTTGATGGTTTTAGAATATAGAATATTGGTTTTTCAATGAGAGCTAGAAACTCTTGAAAGGCATAAAAAACTTCGGACTTCGCATTTAAGAAGTAGATCCATGTAAACCTGCTATAGTCATCTATGAAAGTTGCAAAATATTTATGATTATAATGAGAAGCAGTTGGTGCGCTGCCCCACACGTCAGTATGGATCAAATCAAAACATTGCATTGTGATGTCCCTATGTGAAGGAAAAGGGTGAGTTTTTCTTTTTCCTAATTTTTCATCTAGAACAATCAAATGACAGATTATGAAAAGAACCAGCAGTTTTATTCACAAGTAAACCATTATTTAAAAGTTTAGACAATTTGTGAGCATTGCGATGTACACTTATGATGGACTCACATTCATTATTCAATGAAGATTTTGCAAAGAGAAGAAAAAAAAATCTTATCCCTAGGACTCGCATAAATGTAAAAAGGGAAAAAGTCTCCTGCACTTAGGCCCCCTCCCGATTACCTTCCCCGACTCCTAATCCTGCACTAGACAGCCAGATGAAGAAAATGAGATTTTGCATTTGTTTTCTACTAACTGGTCAATAGAAAGCAGATTTGTGGCTGAGGAGAAAAAAACACATGTTGCAAAGAGAGTGAGAATTGTCACATACAGCTGTGATAGAAGGAGAATTGCTGTTGGCAGTTTGGATCTTCCGAGTTCCATCATATTTTTTGATATTGGTTAGCTGATCAGTGCAATTGGTCCTGTGATTGGAAGCTCCAGAGTCCAAATACCAAACTGTTTGGTTGCACATTTTACCTGACAATCCAAGAGCAGAGAGGGCAGATGCATCTGTTGTATCATTTCTGGGGATAAGGTGGATGGATGTGAGTGCATGTTTGGTGGACATGTGAAACCAGAATGTGAAGGCATCACTGCAACAGATTTAGAAGAACCGCCGTTAGTAATCACATGATAATCTTTATTGTTGTGAGTTTGGGGTCTTTTACAACACTCTGAAATAACATGCCATTGCTTCTTGTAGTGCTTACATAATTTCTTCTTGCATTGAGATGCAAGGTGTCCAAACTCCTTAAAGCTATACCACTGAGTTTTGTTCATGTCTCGATTCCGGGTTTGCGTTGCATAAGCAACAGCAGCAGCATTAGTCGTTCCCCCTTTCTATTCCATTGCAGCTTGAGTTATAGGCACTGCTCCTCTCTGAGTAATTTCCCTAAATCCAGAGATGGGGAAGGAACTCGACTCATCAGACTGGATTGAGTAGATTCAAACTCCTTGCGTAGTTTCGTGAGAAACTGATCTCGCCAGGTTTCCATATGATATGTCTGCAGCGTAAGGATCTCTGCTTCTTTCATATTGTGATAGACTAATTTGGTATATTCAGCCCAAAGATTAACAAATCCAGAGTGATATTCCTGGATGGATTTGTTTCCTTGACAATATTTGGACATATCAATTTCTAATTGAAACCGACAAGCTGCATGATCTTGGTTATAAATTGTGGCAAGATAATCCCGCATTTCTTTTGCAGTTTTGTAGGCTCGAAGAGAGCACAAATTGGGTTGAACAGAATTTAAGATCCATAAAATGCTATAGCTGTGTGTTGAATGTGCATGAGTATTTGTTTATAATAAAGTTTTAATAAATTTACAATAGTGCCACAATTAATTATCATAATACCTTTATGTACTCATCCTAGACATCATCTGGTGTTGTGACAGTCGTAGTAATGTGGTCCCAAACAAAACTCATCAGGATATGATGAACTTTCTTAAACACCCTATATGCCAACCTTAATTTGTTAATTTATTTATGAATTGCAATTTTGTTTATCAGTTACCCATCCTTTTATAGAATTAATATTAAAAAATCCTTTTCTAGAATTCTTCAATTATTTAATTCTACTCCTTGTTTGAGAAGGCTGTGGTCTGTTTGTCTCCTTTCTTTACTTGTTCAACCATAGGTTCTACAAGATTTTTTTTTTTGTCTGCACATCTCCACCATTTTGAGATGACTGATATTTCCTTTACTCTTTTTTGCATTACTAGTTTCCATTTAAAATAAAAAAAATGGCAATAATTAAAAAAGCGAGTTACATGTGTAAAAACATAATAGAAAAGCAAACGTCTTACAATGATGACAACGATCCTAAATTTATAGGTTAGTTCAAGAAAAAAAAAATGAAGGGCATAATTTCCAGCCAGTGAACTGGATCGGAGGTCAGATCTTAAAGATCATAACTAAATGGTCCCCTTTTTTCAATTGTAGGCATGATATTGTATGTAAAAGTTTTTTTTATTTTTTATACTAGTCCTTTCAATTCATTGAATCTAGCGCACCATTAACATGTAAATTAGTTGAGAAAGAATCAAATGGAACAACCATCCACACATGTACACAATGTCTGTCTAGAGATAATAGAAAATGAAAAAAAAAAAAAAAGATTTTCTCAATTAAAAAATATGTTCAATTTATGGACCTTCCTTTAAAAAAAAAAACTGGAAGTATTTGGGTATCCATTTTCAGATTTAACAATTACTATTCTAATTACAAAGATCGAATACCAAACACCACTTTCAGTTCATGAAAAAAATAAAAGATTGTAAAAGACTAGTGGCCCAGCTTGAATATAATAATTACCATTTAAAAAAAGGATGAACATGATAACAAATAAGGAGAGAAGCTAAAGCTAAAATATGGTTAACATTTATTTAATTCAAGCATAATAGATCACAAAAATCTACAAATTAATCAAATATAAGGAAATAAAAGAAGCCATTACAGATACATATAAATTAATTGAATAAAAGAAAAGGTGGGAGAGAAAGAGAAGGGACTAAGGATATGTGAGTGGGACCCTTTGAATATCCTTGCAATACTTCCATGAGTGGAGGGAGGGGGTGATCAGTCTTACGGTGGGATCAACTCCTAGTGAGGAAAAATTATGGGATACCGTATAAACTTGGAGGGCCTTTATTTGAGCTGGGTAATTCCAGTGTGGCCGAGAGACTGCTGTGAGACCTTGGGAAAGGAGAGGTTGCTGTGAGGGGTGGAGAAAGGGACCTTCCATCTTATTTAAGGGAGAGCTTCCTAAAACTTAGTGGTTCTTTGGTGGTATTGGGAGAGGAGAGTGGTGTAGAGTGATGAGAGTTGGCCCCTTGAGATGCATGAGATGTAACAATTGTATTGAAGAGTATATTTGAGAAAAATATGGGGGAGTTACTGGGCTTACGAGGTTTAGAAAAGGGGTATGCGAAGAGGCACCGTGACATTCTGCATAAAAAAAAATTGAGTTTTATCATTTCTAAACTTCTGTGCCTAGAAAGTGTCTTCGTCTGGTTATAAAAAAAAGGGGGTCTTTCCTCGGAATTATTTTTTGGGAAGGTAAACGAAAACAACCGTTTCTTTTATTTTATTCCTTAGGGAGGAAGCATTATTTTAATGACATGATTTCAAACGACCCCTAGTCCTCCATACAACATAAAAAATATATTTACTCAAATATACGAACTCAGCCCCTATATATACTGCCTCCATGCATTTCTATCTGGACTATGAAAGTTCTGATTCTCACTGGATCAAGAAAATCTGTTCAACTGTGCAAATGTAGCCATCATATGGTAAACTGCTGTCAAAATTTCAATGGATAAATCAGATGTTCCATCAACAAAGAGGCGTTGCCTTTGTTAGGTCAAGATTTTTGTACGCGATAATGTGTATGGTGGATGGATTCCAACAATTTAGCAAACCGGAAGGAAATTAAAGAAAATCACATCCATTCAAGCATAGCTGGCTGCAGACCTTATTTATATTTCTTCAATATTGGAAAGTCAAAGTGGACTCCTATATTCTTGTTCAACTTTTTTTTTTTTCATTCAAGTGAGATGTGTAGGAGGGGTCATTTTACCCAAATTTGTGGTTGTCTCAAGTTAAATTAAGACCCATGTTTTAGACAATCTTCAAATTCTCATCAGTAGCTCATGGTACCGATTATCTCATTAGAGAACACCATTTTTGTAGTTGATTTGCTTACCTAACCTTTTATTAAGAAGCATTTTGGGTTTTCATGATCGTCGTTTCTTTCCTTTCAATTAACTTTCAATTGTATTGTTTGAGGTTTTCTATTACAACAGCTCTGATACATTTCTTGGTTTTGTTCTTCCAGTCTTATGGAATCAAAGTTGGGTATGGAGGAATTCCAGGCCCGTCTGGTGGGAGAGACAGTTCCTCATCTCAAGTTGGGGGCTGTTGCAGTTGAATCAGTATCTCAACTTTGACTATTATATATATCCTTGTTTTTATTTTATTATTATTTATTTAATTTTATCAGTTGTGTGAAATGGATTGGTTTGTTTGTTTCACGTTTGGGAACTGAATCTCATGGAAAGTGGTAGATATCCAACTGTATAATTCAAAATATTCCTCCTGTGACTGTTTGTACATCTTTTTTGTAAATTGATTTGCACTGGTTCAATTGTATTTGCTTGAAAAGAGCTTGATTTGGGGTTGCTCAGGTGTGCTTCCATGAAGGTCGCTCTCTGTGCAACTGGACTGGGTTTGCTTGTTTGCATGTCTTCAAGTTCCATTGGACTTGGACTTGATCTTGGTCCAGTCAAGTCTTGGGTCGACCAGGCCCATTTACAGCTCGTAAGTCATCAGGTGGGACAACTGGTCCAGATGGACCACTGGAACACTGCTATTCAATAGGATGGACCGTCGTTCTGTTCAAGTAGAAATCTTTGAAATCGGTGCTAATTCACAGAAAAAGAATTCGACAATCCTTGCGTACCTTTCTAAGCCCCACTTTTTGGCTTTAGACTCCCTCTGTATTGCTTCCAATTGAATTCTTCCACAAATGATTATTTAAGAGGTGGGGTGAGTATAAAAGATGTAGATCTAATGTGACTCACTTTCGTAGGATTTGAGGATTATTAAAGAGGTGAGGAGTGAGGATATAAGATGGAGATGAGATTCTCACTTTCCTAGAATTAGATTTATTAGGGTGGTGGGTTCATTTCTCTCTTCAATTCATTTAACATTGAGTGGGAGTTTGTTTGACCATCATTTATGGATGGTCACCTTTGTTTCTTAACTTTTAGCCACTTCGAGGAATGCAGTTTCTAGAATTCCTAGGAACTTGATTCCATTCAAACAGATGGGTCCACAAAGATAACTGAGAAAATTTTCAGCAGAGAAACCTTTTTTTTCTTTTTGGGACCACTTCTCTGTCTTGCTGTGTGATACATATTCTGCTATACATATTTTGCGTGGAAAGGAAAAATGAACTGGTTTTGAGTGTGGCTTCCGATTTCGTGTGAAGTGGCTCGGAATGCATGTCTCCTTTCTAGAGTGGAAGTGAAAATTTGCAGAAGGAATGATTCTCTCATTATTCTCCCGAAGCTACTAACTGATGACATAACTGAGTAAAAGTGGAGTGATGAATGGCAGCACAATCTGGCCGTTGTAACCATCTAATTTTGAAGGCCATAGTCCAATGGTTGTACGTGGGGTGATGATGTTTTTGGGGAATGATTTTAGTGAAATTTGGCACAATTAATGCCAATGCTTCGGACTCATTTTTCATGTAAATAGCAACAAGGCCGGTTTGTTAGCATTAGAATAGATAGGAATGTTATTTCGCCATAAGTGGTTAAAAATGAATATGTAAGTTAAATGTAAAAAAGGACTATCAAGTAACTTCTCCTTAAAGTAAATCATGGGAAGGAGGGAAATAAATAGCCAGTCACCACCCTAGTGAATCACAGTCACCACGCTAGTGAGTCACATCGCTGGAAAGTCAAGGTACTATTTACATCGCTATCACCTCATGTCATTCACACTTTATCTCTTTATTAATCATTCAAAAGAGCTCACTTGACCATAAATTCCTTTATATTCAATTCCTTGCATTCTACGGCAGCCAAAAAGGTCCTAAGGGGACTATTATGATGTAAAGATTATTTCCTCATATTATTGAGTTTCATAGGGTTGGGCATTCATGTTGGCTATCTCACATTTAGATGGACAAGGATTTGCCTTATGTAAAACTTTTAAACTCATGGATCTATAATGTCGCGACCCCGGAATGAACCCCGGGCCCGCGACGGAGTTTTCCCACAGGTTCCCGCGGTGAGAATTCTCGAGACACGCGGAATCTAGCTCACACGATCAAGTTTGGGGAAGCGTGTAGCAAATCACATCAAGATAAGCACCAATAAAATTTCAAGTGCCATAACAAAATAATATCAAGACATAGTATCACACGTAAGGAGTTAACATGGCATTCTCATCGTAATTCAAGTTATGAGACTAACACAAAAGGTAGTTAAGTTTAGTTACATCCCATAAGAGGCCAATAAAGCCCAGTAATTCTTAAAATAACAAAAAGAACCCATGACAAAATGAAGCGCAACTCAAGAACCCGTCCGACGTCTAGTTGACATCGTTGGGTTGCCACTCTCTGACTGGAGGTGACTCAAGGGCCTCCTCCGGACGCTCCTCCTCAAAGGCAACGTCACCTGCACCTGGGCACCAACATAAACAAGTATCAAACACGACGGTTTGGCAGGTAATCAATTTAGGTATGAGCTTGGAACAAAGATGTTTTAAGAAATTCATAATAAATAGTTAATTGATTGAAGTACATTTCTAAAGTATGAACAAAACTAAAATACGAAACAAACTAAAATACCAAAGCAAGCCAGCATGAATACTTATAACATCATGAATAGTAAATCCACAAAGAGCTCATCCTTTCTCTATAATTTATAATGAAAAGAGCAAGCACGCACGACAAGCACGATAAGTATGATAAACGAAACACGATTCCCACATATACGGGGATTCCGGCGGCGGAACCGGACACCCACGATGTGTAATAAAATACACGACTAATCTGCAGATAGTCCACATATTTAAGGACCCCCAAACAGTGGATCAGACTGAAAGGGCAGTCCAAGCTCAGTGGTGTTCACTTGGATTCATGAATGTACAAAACACGGCGAAATACGTCTTAAATCAATCGAACTTGAAGGGAGAATCACTTATTCAAAACGAGACAAGACACGACTAGCAAGAGGCATAATTATATGCATACGAGCTTATGAAGTAATCCCCTTTTTATTCTTGAAATAATCTTCAAACGAGCTTAAACTTGAGGTTCAAAACGAGTACACGATGATACTTAATGTATCAAAACTAAAGTTAGAAAGCTGGGTCTATCAAGCATATGTAAGGACCTTTGGCCGACCCTTGTGTAATTGAAACAAAAATGTTGGAATTTAAAGGAGAATTGGTGCCCCCGAAGTTTAAAGACATTTCGGGTTTTCAAATACACAATATCAGGCTAAAGATCCCTAAACATATTCTAGTTTTCACTTTTACAGAAAATCCTTCAAAACAAATCATTTTGCTAATTCGGTCAGCATGTCGGTCACCTGTCAGCTAGCCGAGATGGGGAGTGTCGGCTAGCCGTCAGCTAAACGATGACTGACTGCTCGATTCCATGTCAGGAAAAAGTAGCATTCTGGAAAAGGGACCTACAGAGTTCGGTTGACTATTGGTTAACCAAAATAGGCGTGTCGGTTAGCCGACAGTTGACCGAGAAATCCCTGACGCGATGCAAGCTTCTGGAAAAGGAACCGACAGAGTTCGGTTGGCTATCGGTTAACCGAAATGGGCATGTCGGTTAGTCGACAGCTGACCGACACTGCACAGGCAGTGCGTTTCAAGTCAGATTTTCACAACTTTTCTCCCCTTCTTCTCACAACTAAGCACCTGTACTTCCCTGAGCCTTCATGCTCTCCAAGGGTTCATTTTCACATTTCCACATCATTCAATCCCAAAAATCTAAACATTCAATCTCCATCAAAACAAATCCAAATCTCATAATGAACAAGGGCTTGAAGCCAAATAGAAATCCAGAAATTTGGAAAAACACTTGACAATAATGCATATACTTGATTAGAAATCACATAGGAAGAAATCTCAAGAAAACATAACAAGTTCTATGAAATTTTTAAGAGTAACATTGAAATCTTCAAACACACATACAACATTGAACCTATAAAGATTACTTGCTTTTTTGCCCAAATGCCAAGCAAACACTTCTTCAAGCACTCCTACCCAAGAGCTAAGACAAACACTATAAAAACCCCCATGAAAAACCATTCAAAACCCATTCAAATATAAAAACAAGAACCCATTTTGAAATAGGTGTTGCATGCTAGAAAAACAAGCTCTTTAGGAGTAGAAAAGACTCCATTGAAGAGATGGGGTGGAGCTCTTACCTAGAGATGCCTAAACAAGAAGAGATGAAAAAAATGGAGAGCTTGCCCCACTAGAAACACCAAGAAATTTGTATCAATAGAAAGCTTGCAAGGAGAGGAAGAAGATGATGGTCTTGGAATTTCATTTCGAGGTCTCTAGTTTGAGCATTTAAGAGGAAGAAGATGAAGAGGAAAAAGGGTTTCTCAGCCCTAGGTCTTGAAAATTGTAGGATTTGGGAAAGTGAATGAGAAAGGAGAAGGAGTTGACTTAAACACTTGTAAAATTGGGCCCAATGAGTCTAATCCTTGCATTGATAAAAACATGATCTTGTGGGCCTCGAATGAACTCGACGAAGAAGGATAAAATGATCCTCGAAAAATCTAGTTTCCAAAAAGTATATTTTTGACATGGTTTTGAGATTTCGAAGTTTATGTCCAGATTTGGGTATAAAAGACAATTTTACCCTTTTTGGGCCAAAACTTGGGTTTTGGGCTTCAAACACAGACAGGCTGAAAACGAAAGTTGTAACGAATAATAAAGTCATTCAAATGAAATCAAGATCAAAATTAAAAATGGAAAACCAACACGATCCTCCCAAGCTTATGCGTACACTCAGGCCTCTCCTGAGCATGTCTGACTAACATTAAACGTTCTTAAAATCCTCAAAGCTATGTCCAGGACTAAAACTAATTATTTCTAACACAACAGTAACTAAACCCACTTAAGACTAAACACACACTAATTGAGTTTGTCTGGGTCGGGGTCTAACATCCTCCACTCCTTACGATATTTGGTCCACCAAATAAAATAAACATTTACCTCTGGTTAAAGTTGTGGATACTACCTCTGTGCTTGATCTCTCAATTCCCATGTGGCTTCCTCTGGTTCGTGATTTTCCTAAAGTACCTTGACCCAATGAATAGTCCGATTTCTCAATTCTTGCTCTTTGGTATCAATGATCTTGATCGGCTTTTCCACTTACAAGGCATCTTCTCGAATCTCCAAAGGCTCGTACTGTAGTATATGTGAAGGACTAGAAACATATTTCTTGAGCATAGAAACATGAAATATGTAGTGCACCCCGGAGAGTTCCGGCGGTAATGCAAGTCTATATGCGACATCTCCAATCTTGCTCAAAATTTTATACGGACCAATAAACCTTCTTGACAATTTGCCCTTCTGACCGAACCTTAGAGTTCCTCTAACTGGTGAAATTTTCAAGAATACTTTGTCACCCACTTGAAACTACAATTCTCTTTGACGAGTGTCTGCATAACTCTTCTGCCTACTTCGGGCGATCTTTAAACGTTCCTGAATTAGCTTGACCTTGTCACTTGTCTCTCCAACTATCGTCGGTCCATGAAAACTACGCTCACCGACTTCTTCCCAACAAACCGGAGTTCTGCATCTTCTGCCATAGAGTGCCTCGAAAGGTGCCATACCGATGCTAGAGTGGTAGCTATTATTATAAGCAAATTAACAAAGCCGTAAGCACTCATCCCACTGAACCTTGAAATCCAATACACAAGCACGTTGCATGTCTTCAAGAGTCTGTATCATCCTTTCTGACTGATCATCTGTCTGAGGATGATATGCTGTGCTGAACTGAAGTTTGATACCCATAGACTCATGTAGAGTTTTCCAAAACTTTGAAACAAACCTGTTGTCTCTGTCTGAAAATATTTACTAACAATCTCATCAACAAATAGTTTTGCAAGTGGTGCCATATGCATCATATTCCCTGTCTTTATCGGAATGAAATGAGCAACTTTGTTAGACGATCTACAATAATCCAAATTGCATTATTCCCCTTCTTGGTATTCGGCAAATCGGATACAAAATCCATGGTGATGTCCTCCTATTTCCACTCCGGGATCTTTAACGGTTGTAGCAAGCCTGGGGGCTTCTAATGTTATGCTTTAATCAACTGACAAGTCAGACAACGTGACACAAAAGCTGCTATCTCTCTCTTCATATTGTTCCACTAAAATCTATTCTTCAAATTGTGGTACATCTTCGTGCTACCTGGATGCATGGAATATCTTGTGCTGTGAGCCTCATTCAATATATCGTTCTTCAGGTCATCCACATTTGGCACACACAATCGGTCACGAAAATATAGTATCCCATTCACTATCTTGAAATCTGGACGTTCTGCGATATGTTCTATTATCTTTGCTAAGTCTGGGTCTTGCAACTGACTTTCCTTGATCTTCTGAATGAAGGTAGGTTCTGATACTGTCATGTTTGCTAACATTGCACCCAGCTTCAGGGTTTGCACTTCCACACCCAATTCTTCAAACTGCTGTAAAACACCAATTCCTCTCAAATTGGCCATGATCACTGATTTTCTGCTTAATGCATCAGCTACAACATTCACTTTGCCTGGATGATATTTGATTGAGAAGTCATAATCCTTGATATACTCCATCCACCGTCTTTGTCTCATATTTAAGTCCTTCTGCGAGAATAAGTATTGTAAACTTCGGTGATCTGAATGGGCTTCAAATTTCTCTTCGTAGAGGTAGTGTCTCCACCTCTTCAAAGCAAAAACAACTGCCATCAATTCCAAGTCATGAGTTGTATAGTTCTTCTCATGATCCTTCAACTGTCTTGAGCCATAAGCAATCACCTTGCCATCCTGCATCAATACACAACCCAGTCCCACATTCGAAGCATCTATATAAATAATAAATCCGCCGCTGTCCGATGGTAATGTAAGAATTGGAGCTGTGGTTAACCTTCCCTTCAACTCTTGAAAGCTTGTTTCACACTGTTCGGTCTAAACAAATGGGACATTCTTCCTGCTCAATTTCGTCAACGGTGCTGCAATGGACGAAAAACCTTGGATAAATCTTCTGTAATAGCCTGCTAACCCCAGAAAGCTTCTGCTTTCTGTCACACTGCTTGGTCTCACCCAATTAAAAACTGCTTCTATCTTGGCTGGATCAACAACTAAACCTTCTTTGGAGATGATGTGACCTAGAAAAGCAACTTGCTCTAACCAGAATCCGCACTTACTGAGTTTTGCATATAGCTGGTTGTCCCTCAAAAGCTGTAATGTTGTCCTCAAATGTTCTTCATGCTCCTCCTTACTCTTGGAATACACAAGGACGTCATCAATGAATACTACTGTAGAATGATCCAAATACTGTGCAAAGACTTTATTCATAAGAGCCATAAAGACTACGGGTGCATTTGTCAAACCAAAGGGCATCACCAAGAACTCGTAGTGCCCATATCTTGTTCTAAAGGCCGTTTTCTAAACATCTGAGTCTCTAACTCTCAATTGATGGTACTCTGACCTCAAGTCCATTTTGGAGAAATAGGCTGCTCCTTGCAATTGATCAAATAAATCGTCTATCATTGGCAATGGATACTTGTTCTTCACGGTCACATGGTTCAATTTCCTGTAGTCAATGCACATTCTTAAACTTCCATCTTTCTTTTTCACAAATAACACGGGTGCTCCCCAAGGTGAAACACTTGGCTTGATGAAGCCTTTGCTCAACAATTCCTGCAATTGGAGTTTTAGTTCACCCATTTCTGCTGGAGCCATTCTGTATGGTGCAATCGAGATCGGAGCTGTCTTTGGAAGAATCTCAATTGTGAACTAAACTTTTCTGATTTGTGGTAATCCCTGGATTTCTTCTAGAAAAACATCCGAAAATTCACACACAATGGGGATATTCTCCACCCTTTGGGACTGTCTATCCTTCATCCATAACTCTAATCAAGAAAATTAACCCTCCATTACAAAGAATGCTTCTTGATTTATCATTAAAATTGCATCTTTACAACTTCTCCTTCACAAATTAATTCTTGGACATGGCCCAAGGCTACCAAAAATAAAAATAAACTAATGGAAAAGAAGAAAGGAAGAGAGAAAGAAAGGTTTAGGAGAGAAGGCTGTCCTGAGATGATTGGTGGAGAATGACTTTATAGATGTTGATGCCTCCATTTTAGTAAAGAATCTCCTCTCTTTTAGGACTTGTTTCCTTATTTGTAAAGATTTCTTGCTTAGGTCTCAAGTTAGGCTTCACACTAGGAAAGAATTTGAATTGGTCTCTTGGACTCCAAATCTTGCCAAATTGAACTCCTCAAACATCTCTCAAGTTGCCAATTTTGAAAACTTTTTGTAATTCCCTCATAGAATTATAACATCCAACTTTCGAAGGTCATATCTACCTCAATATAGCTCCGATTTATGAAATCTTGGGCTCCATGGATATCTACTCGAAAAGGGCTTTCCAATGGTATGTAGATTGCACTAATCTGACACTCAAGTTGAAAGTTATAACCATTTCAATTTGTTGCCCCTGAAAAATTCGAGAAAAATTGTGTAATTAAGAGAACTTCTATTTTTGGCATCCAATGGGGTGCGTGGGACCCATGTTGGATGTTCAAGATATGTTTGGACTCTTTATTTGCTTTCTTATTTGATTATCTTCACATATTTGGCATGCTTCCTCACTTGCAACTTTGGCTAGTTAACTCTCCTTGCAAAGTTTCCAATTTTCTCTTTCTTTCATGAAGGGCGTCGTCCCGCCTTTGTTCTCTCTTCAAGTTTCACCAGTGCATGTCCCACTCTTGATTTCTCCTACATAAATAAAATTAAATAATGTCAATAATAATCAAGTGTGAAGAATCTAGATTGACTATGCATGGGACCCTACATGCCTACTTATTGCACTAAAAATATCTTACTTTTAAAAAATAACACATAGTGTCAAAATTAGCAGGTATGCATTAGTGAAGCTAAAAAAAAACCTACTAATTTTTGGGTGATGAATGAGATGAAAATCCCTAATTTCACAAAAGTCATGCAATGTAATGAATTTTGACCAAATTTGACTAAGATTCCAACTTTGATGCTCAAATGCATGAAATCATGAAATTAATTGTAATTCTATGTAATTAACCTAATTAAGTCCACAAATGCATATAAAATGATGAATGAAAGCTATAGTTTTGTGGACTTATCAAAGAGCTAAGTCAAACACTACAAAAATCCCATGAAAAACCATTCAAAACCCATTCAAATATGAAAACAAGAACCCATTTCGAAATAGGTGTTGCATGCTAGAAAAACAAGCTCTTTAAGAGTAGAAAAGACTCCATTGAAGAGATGGGTTGGAGCTTTTACCTAGAGATGCCCAAACAAGAAGAGATGAAGAAAATGGAGAGCTTGCCCCACTAGAAACACCAAGAAATTTGTATCAATAGAAAGCTGGCAAGGAGAGGAAGAAGATGATGGTATTGGAATTTCATTTGGAGGTCTCTACCTTGAGCATTCAAGAGAAAGAAGATGAAAAGGAAAAAGGGTTTCTTAGCCCTAGGTTTTGAAAATTGCAGAATTTGGGAAAGTGAATGAGAAAGGAGAAGGAGTTGACTTAAACACTTGAGAAATGGGGCCCAATGAGTCTAATCCTTGCACTGACAAAAACGTGATCTTGTAGGCCTCGAATGAACTCGACGAAGAAGGATAAAATAATCATAAAAAAATCTAGTTTCCAAAAGGTATATTTTTTACATGGTTTTGAGATTTCCAAGTTTGTGTTCAGATTTGGATATAAAAGACAATTTTACCCTTTTTGGGCCAAAACTTGGGTTTTGGGCTTCAAACATAGACGGGCTGAAAACGAAAGTTACAACGAATAATAAAATCATTCAAATGAAATCATGATCAAAATTAAAAATGGAAAACTAACACGATCCTCTCAAGCTTATATGTACACTCAGGCCTTCCTGAGCATGTCTAACTAACATTAAACGTTCTCAAAATCCCCAAAACTATGTCCAGGACTAAAACTAATTATTTCTAACCCAACGGTAACTAAACCCACTTAAGACTAAACACACACTACTCGAGTTTGTCTAGGTCGGGGTATAACATATAATGTGGCCCGCCTGCTACGGGGACCCATGTCGAATTAAGCAACTAGTAAAGACCAAGGTTGATCTCCCAATTAAGTCTTTGTTCAGTAGTATTATGCCGAGATTGAGTTGTGTTGAAAACCCATGATTTCTTGACATATATCACTCAATTAAAGAAAAAAGAATAATAAACAGACAAAACCCATTTTCAGTTAAAGACAAAAATACTAATACATTCAAAATAAAATATATTTATTTTTTCAATATTAAAAGTTTAGAATCAATTACTTAAGCATAAAACCTAGGAATTCAATTCCATACAAGCAAACAAGTCATGGGGCTTCTATTCACTACAACAGATTACACCTTCAGCGACATTTTTTTTCGTCGCTAAAAGTCCAAAAAACGTCGGTAAAGGTTTTACCGACGTTTTTTTTTTCGCCGGTCAGTCGTCGGCAAAAAAATGTCAAGAAAACACCTTACCGACGAATTAATTTTTCGTCGGTAAAATTATTATTTTCACCGACGCTTTTTTATTTTTTACCGACGTTTTCTTTCGTCGGCAGAATAAATAAGAAAAATAAAAAATAAATTAAAATACTTTACCGACGTTTTTTTTCGTCGGTAATATTAAAAAAATAAAAATAAAAATATTTTACCGACGTTTTTTATGCGTCGGTAAAAATAAAAGAAAAATAAAAAAAAATCAAAATACAATTACCGACGTTTTTTTTCAATATTAAAAAAATAAAAATAAAAATAGTTTACCGACGTTTTATTTTGCGTCGGTAAAAATAAAAGAAAAATAAAAAAAAATCAAAATACAATTACCGACGTTTTGTTTCGTCGGTAATATTAAAAAAAATAAATATAAAAATAGTTTACCGACGTTTTATTTTGCGTCGGTCAAAATAAAAGAAAAATAAAAAAAGATGAAAATACAATTACCGACGTTTTTTTTCGTCGGTAAAAGTATATAATTTTTTTAAAATCGACTTTTTGGTTTTTCGTTTAAATTTTCCTATAAACCTGCTTATACACCTGTAGTAAAAAATAAAACTACTCATACTACAATTAATAATACATCCAAACAAAATCATCCCCATTCTTCATCAAATCATTCATCTCCTTAAATAAATAGTACAATTAATAAACATACAGTCGAATAAAAATGTCTAAATTAATAAAAATACAGTCGAATAAAAATGTCCAATATACATATACAAATAAACTAAAAACAACAAAACAACACCAAAGTGTGCATCCGATCAGAAAGCGTCCATCAATCTGCAATGACAAAAACAAAAACAAAATTAGTATCTCTTGAATTAATGAAATTAGAACGAAAAAAGATGAGAGCAAAACCTAGTTATTTCATAATAACAAAATGAATGTGAAAATGTTTCACCCCCTCGAGTTCAAAGAGACAATACATGATGCTCAATTGAGGCAACTGACTTTTTTTCCCTCAGCCAGCAATGCTACTATTGGGGTTGGGGGCACTTTTTGGTGATATAAGATTAACATGAGACTGGAGGACTCCCTGTGGAATGATCCTACTCATCCTACCATTAGAATGCAAAATGGACAATTATAGCCAAAAGACCAAATCTCAAATCTCAACTAACAGGGGCACTCAAATCAAGCGTCTAAATCACCAAAAGGTAGCACTTGGGTGGAGCAGTTTATAGGATTAAATGGTCTGTTCAAATGTTTCACATTTCTTTCAAGTTAAGCATTAACTTTACTATAGTTACAAGAGTCTAAATCAGCAAAACGTAGCACTTGGGTGGAGCAGTAAGCAGTTTATTGTGGACAAAATGGTTTGTTCAAATGTTTCACATTTCTTTCAAAGTTAAGCATTATCAACTTTAGGATAGTTAGTACTAATACCTGCAATGGAAGCAGATATGAATGTCTCCCTGCTTCCCCTTTTTGCAAGACAGCCCACCCTGAAATGAAAGGTAAAAAATCATAAAGCTCTCACAGACTTTCATGAGTGAAAGTAAAATCCACCAACAATGAATGCCCTTATTTGATCCATGATTTGGACCACTGATAATAGCAAGCTACACTAGAAAAGGACAACTATTCACAAATTGCATAAACTAAAAGAGTCCCCAACCAATATGTGATTTCTTTTCTAAAATCTGAACAGTGAGAATTCTCTACGATTTCCAATCCGAAATACAATCCTACCCATGCACACAACCAGGACCATGGTCTCCCCACGCCACATGCCCATCTCAAACACAACCCACTAAATATAAAACCCAATCCCACTACCACACATTTGCAGGCCCACCATTCGGACGGTTAAGATCCTTAGAAATTATAACACGCCTGCTATGTATGGAAGAGCTGTAATTAGCAACAAAAACAACACATTGAAGAAGTAGAAGAAAACAGACCTGAGTATGGGAGATTGGTGGAGGAGAGAGGAGGAGAAGAAGTACAAGTGAGAATGAGAGAAGGAGAGAGTCCCGGAGGAGATGCATTTCTTCGTTGTCGTGGACTTTCCAGGATTGGATGTGATGCCGTAGAAGAGGGAGAGAGAAGAGGACGCCATATTAGCGATGAAGTCACTGAAGAAGAGAAATGAGCTTTTGGAAAAGAGTCGGTTTCCGGCTCTAATTCCCTAACCGTGAGTCCCATCTGCAAGCCGTCAGTTCCTACAGGTTACTCTACCCCCGTGCGAACCGTCCGTGCCGGTCCCTGATTTTTCCGGTCGCCGATTCGCTTTCCGGACCCCCGGCGGGCCGTTTTCGAGCCTAAGTGTTGGAAAAGAGTCGGTTTTCGGCTCTAATTCCCTAACCGTGAGTCCAATCTGCGAGCCGTCAGTTCCTACAGGTTACTCTACCCCCGTGCGAACCGTCCGTGCCGGTCCCCGAATTTTCCGGTCGCCGATTCCCGTTCCGGACCCCCGGGGGGCCGTTTTCGAGCCTAAGTGTTGGAAAAGAGTCGGTTTCCGGCTCTAATTCCCTAACCGTGAGTCCAATTTGCGAGCCGTCAGTTCCTACAGGTTACTCTACCCCCGAGCGATCCACCCGTGCCGGTCCCCGAATTTTCCGGTCGCCGATTCCCGTTCCGGACCCCCGGGAGGCCGTTTTCGAGCCTAAGTGTTAGAAAAGAGTCGGTTTCCGGCTCTAATTCCCTAACCGTGAGTCCAATCTGCGAGCCGTCAGTTCCTACAGGTTACTCTACCCCCGAGCGAACCGCCCGTGTCGGTCCCTGATTTTTCCGGTCGCCGATTCCCGTTCCGAACCCCCGGCGGGCCGTTTTCGAGCCTAAGTGTTGGAAAAGAGTCGGTTTTCGGCTCTAATTCCCTAACCGTGAGTCCAATTTGCGAGCCGTCAGTTCCTACATGTGACTATACCCTCGAGCGAACCGCCCGTGCCGGTCCCCGAATTTACCGATCGCCGATTCCCGTTCCGGACCCCCGGGGGGCCGTTTTCGAGCCTAAGTGTTGGAAAAGAGTCGGTTTCCGGCTCTAATTCCCTAACCGTGAGTCCAATCTGCGAGCCGTCAGTTTCTACAGGTTACTCTACCCCCGAGCGAACCGCCCGTGCCAGTCCCCGAATTTTCCGGTCGCCGATTCCTGTTCCGGACCCCCGGGGGGCCGTTTTCGAGCCTAAGTGTTGGAAAAGAGTCGGTTTCCGGCTCTAATTCCCTAACCATGAGTCCAATCTGCGAGCCGTCAGTTCCTATAGGTTACTCTACCCCCGAAAGTATGATAATGCAATCAAGGATTACATAGATGAACGAGTATTTGTTGATGAGAAAGATTACGATAATGCAATCAAGGATGACAGGGATGCACAAGTAATTGTTGATGAGAGAGAGTATGATAATGCAATCAAGGATGACAGATGAACGAGTATTTGTTGATGAGAAAGATTATGATAATGCAGTCAAGGATGACATAGATGAACGAGTATTTGTTGATGAGAAAGATTATGATAATGCAATCAAGGATGACATAGATGAATGAGTATTTGTTGATGAGAAAGATTATGATAATGCAATCATACTGTGCAGTTAAAATTTGTTCAAATCCTACATTTTGAGTGTTTATAAATTAATAACACAAATGATATGTTATTTGTTCAAGAAAGTATTCTACTAACCAAAGAGTCGCATCATGATCCTCCAGGAGCTGTGCCATCCCCAGCAGAAGTGCTCTCTCCCGTGGTGTCAAGAAAGGCGGCCGGATCTATTCCTGCCACAGCTGCCAGCCTTTGAACGAGGGCCTCAAGCTGGCGTGTCCTCCGGTCCCGCTGAGCTAGTTGCTCAGCCTGCCTCCTACCCTGCTCAGCTAGCTGCTCGCGCAGGGCGACCACCTCAGGGTCTGGTGCCCGAGACTGTGTGGAAGAGGAAGAGGTCCTCGAGTATATCCCATACCCCTTTACGTAGCCCGACCTCTTCCCAAGCACATCAGCAGCAATCTGCTCCTCAGTCATCGGAGTGGTGATAGAGGGCTGCGACTGCTCCTCGGTCCGCTGCACCAAGGCCTCCTGCCATTTAAATCAATAAAGGATTTAGAATACTTCTATGACATTATACAATCAGTACTGATTTATTAGGAAACGTACATGTCTCTGTTGAGCCACCTCATTTACCCACTCATTACTCTTTCGTTTGTAGTGGGTGTCGCGGAAGAACTGAGTAATGGACGGCGCTTGACCAGCATTCTGTGCCGCCTAAGATTTGAAATAGCTTTATATTAGATATGAACCCTGATATATATTGATAAATTAATAAACTTAATCAAGTTTCTTCATATGAATATAATCAGTACCATCATAGACATCCTCGAGGCAAATGACCGGGAGCCACTCGTATGATTGTATGGCAGCTGGGCTCGACTCTCTTGAGCTTTCTTTGACTTTGCCTACATAGAAAAACAATAATACAATAGCACGAGTGTATTTAATCGTTACAAATAGAATTACATTGGATTATAATTAAGACATTTAGATAACATCCCCAGGTCACCTTCCAGGCTGGTGATTCCCAGCACTGCGAGATCATCTGCTGCCAGTCAGCTAGAGTACAACCCTCTGCCGGGTGGTCGGGTCGGGGAACCCCCTGCTCCAAGAGGACCTGATAGTGAGTATGCAGCTCATACTTCCAGCCCCTATACAGGATCCCGCACTGGCGGTCAATATCCGTCCTAAGCTGCATATCACCCTCGTAGTCCCCGATCTCAAAGAGTTGCTGCAATTAGGGGATAGCCATAGTAGTCATTAGTAATAACAAAATATAATCAGATATTGTAATGAGGAGCACAACTATAATAACTTTGGTTGATGTTTCTCGTTTCAGTTTACCTTGACTGCAGCGATGACGGCAAGCTTGATCCCACTGTCAAGCTTCTTCCAGCCATGAGGCTTGACTGGGGCAACCTCTCTAATGGCTAACCCAAGATGGTTAGCCAGTGATGGGGCATGTTCCCCCTCTGGCCTATGACTGGAGCTAGGGATCGGGACTGGGATGTTATGACCCAGCTGTCTCCTCAGCTTTGCCGCATTCTTCCCTCGCGTAGCACCCCTGGTACGGCCAAGAGTCTCAGCCGACGGGTACATCCACCGATATTGCACCGGTCCACCAAGAATGGCCTCGCGTGGCAACTGAACCAATAGATGAACCATCACATCAAAGAAAGCAGGAGGAAAGATCCTCTCAAGCTTACACAATATTAAAACTATCTGCTCCTCCGATATTTTCAAATCATCGTGTCTCTGTGTTTTCGAGCAGAGGTCTTGGAAAAAGCTGCCTAACTCAAACAATGTTGTACAAATATCCTTATTCACAAAGCCACGCATGCCAATAGGAAGGATCCGTTGGATAAGGATGTGGCAATCATGGCTCTTTAAACCAGCCAATTTATCATTTTTCGAGGTTACACACCTCGAGAGGTTCGCGGCATAACCGTCTGGGTATTTGATCGACTTCAAGAATTCATAAAATCCATCTCTGTCTTTTGGTGCCAGAGTGTAAGAGGCATGCGGCTTCAAGCTGGATCCATCGCCCCTCTCCACTAGATGCAACTCTGGCCTGATGCCCATATTTTTCAAATCCTTACGCGCTTTCTCGGTGTCCTTGTTTTTGCCCTTTATGCCCAACATTGTTCCAACCAAGGCTACACAGATGTTCTTCTCAATGTGCATAGGATCAAGGTTGTGTCGGAGTTTTTTGCACTTCCAGTAGGGCCATTCAAATAGGATGCTTTTCTTTGTCCAATTCAACTCTCCAGAGTCACGCGGTCTTTTGTTATTCTTGCCAAACCTGACCGGATGTAGTTCTTCGAGCTGGTCTAGTACCTTTTGCCCCGGTAGATCCAAAGACCTCTTTTCACGCTCAGGCTGACCGTTGAAGGCCTTGCTTCTACGCCATTAGTGGTTTACTTCCAAGTATTTTCGATGGCCAATGTACCCAATCTTATCTTTCAACCTCACCCCTAACGAGGTGTCGTTACACGAGGGGCATGCGTTATAACCTTTTGTACTCCACCCAGACAAGTTACCATACGCAGGAAAGTCATTTATCGTCCACATCACAGCCGCATGCATTTGAAAGGTTTGTTTAGTGGAGGCATCATAAGTAGATACACCATGATCCCACAACTCCTTCAACTCATCAACCAAGGGCCTCAGATATACATCGATATCGTTTCCTGGTGAGTTTGGTCCTGGAATAAGTAATGACATCATCATGAATGGCTCCTTCATGCACATCCATGGTGGCAAATTATAGGGCATAAGTATGACAGGCCACATGCTATAAGACGTGCTCATGTTACCAAAAGGATTGAATCCATCAGTGGCTAACCCCAACCTCACATTACGTGTCTCTTGGGAAAACTCTGGATATTTCTGATCAAATTCTTTCCATTCCACTGAATCAGCCGGATGCCGCGCTATCCCATCGTCAACGCGCTTATCACTATGCCATCTCATCTCTGTGGCTGTCTTCCTTGACATATACAATTTGCGTAATCTCGGTATCAATGGGAAGTAACGGAGCACCTTATGAGGGATCTTCTTTCGCTTGCCATCATTGATCTTGTACCTAGGCTCCTCACATTCTGGACATTTATCCAATTGAGCATTCTCCTTCCAATACAACACACAATTGTGTTTGCAGGCATCTATGTTCTTGTATCCCATGCCCAAGTCACGTAATAATTTCTTCGCCTCGTAAATTGATGCCGGCACCACATGACCTTCGGGTAAGAAGTCCTTAAAAATCTGCAGGACCTTGTCGAACGACTTATTGCTACACCCACTTTCAACCTTCACGTGCAGTATCTTGATGACAAACGATAACAGAGTATCTGAGCTTTTGCATCCTGGGTAAAGGCCTCGCTGAGAAGCATTCAACAAATTTTCAAAATCATCCCTCTTGAGTATCTTCCTCCAAGTAAGTTCCCCTACGATGATCATCTATCAACTCATTGTACTCATCTTGATTATCTTCTGATTCATCATGGCTCTCATCCGAATCATCGGTTGAACTATGGGTTCCCCGTGATATATCCACCGTAGGTAATGGACCATCATTCCTTTAATGTGCAGATGACTTCTCACGGTTACATAGTCATGCTTCCCAATCGTTACACGGGCAGTTAATCAACACTGCCCCGCCCGAATTCGCCTTTGCAAAATCAATAAATGAGTTTACCCCAGCTATGTACTCCGCACTAAATCGGTTCCGATAATGTAATATCCAACTCCTGTCCATATCTGACCAAATCACAAGTAATTAGCAATTAGAAATAGAATCCACTCACCTATATTGAATAAATTGAATGTGTTTATGAGGTCCAGCTCATTGGGCCTGCTTCAATCATCTTTTCCAATGGAGATACATCTTTGCCGTCCATGTGCAGAAAGAGGATGGTAATACTTTGGCAAAGCCAGGTATTGCAAGGCAATTTAATTTTGGAAACAGGATCATCTTTTATGATTATAAAAAGACCCCCCTCTATCTCTCTCTCACACACACCTGTCCTTGTGAGAGGAGGATATCAGAGCCAAAGACTGATGATCTGCGTCCTCTTCTTTATCTGTAAGACACATTGGAATTTCCCTGTGAAAGAGACACAGTTTAGAATTCCTTTGTTTTTTCACGGATATTGTACTTATTCAACACAGGGGGGCCCCATGGCCTTGCAAGTGGATTTCACTTTAGACAGTCTCAGTCCTCTCTTATCCTTGGATGGACCAGATCAAGGACAGCTACCCGACAAAAGGATCTCGACCATTCAAATTTTAGTTGATGCCTAAGCTTTATGGGGTTTTCACCCCTTTTTTAATCTCTTCTTCTAACAGTGAGATTGAAAGGTCTTTTTGTATGCTATTGGAGCCAAAACAAGAGTATGATGAATGTGTTCTGTGCTTGTGGAAATCTTAATTTTAAGCCCATTGTATTCATCCATTCAAATATATGTGGAAAGGGAAAGGAAGGGAGGTTGAGAAAGAAAAAAAATTTCATGAAGGAATGGAAATGGAAGGCTCTCCCTCCCACACAGTCTTCTACTGTTATTCCTCTCGGGCCCCACTTATGGAACATAGGAAAATATGCTAACCATGATGGGAACTCCAATGAGATTGCACCTGACAAAAGCTGGTGTGGACAAGATCCTCTACTGGGCACCATAGATCATGTCTCTGGGCCATGTTCGCCATGTGGGCGCATGAAATTGGACGACCCAGATGGACGACTATATAGTGATGAGCCCTGGCAGAGAGAATTTCTAGGTCTGACATGCTCTCAAGGGCCCCATGCCCAATAGATTTTTTGTTCCAGACCCTATGACCAAGACTGAGATTTTGGTTCTGGAGAGAGTGATCTGGTTAGGTGTGTCTGTTATATTCCATCATTAAACAAATACATTTGTTTAAGTGTTTCTTGGAGAATCTCTACATTGCAGAGACACAGTTCCCATGTGGAAGATCCTCCTTGGGTGATCAACATAGAAGTCCCTGATCTGAATTCATGGAAAACCCAAACAAGTCATCATGCCCATCATCTGTGTTCTCATAGTCCACGTGCTGGTCTCATCAACCAATGATATTTGCTCCATAAAATATGATCATAACTAACAGGCTTTGACACATAAAATTACATGGTCGAGGACCACCACAAGAACCCTGGGGCAATCTCCACCATAAATTTATCAAAAATATGATTGATCCAAGCATTCAATTGGTTTGGATTTGGTCCAGCAAGATGACTTGGATAATCACTTTGAGGTGGGAGTGATTCGCGTGTAGAAGCCAATCAAAACCTTTAAAAAAATGTCATATATCAGAGATCGAGCCAGGATGAATGGCAATTTCTACTGGTTTTTTTTGGAATGTCATATTTGGAATGTTCATTTTTTCCTTCTTGATGGTAGTATAAAACAGAGGGTGGGGGTGATGATCCCCAGAGATGAATTTTCTTTCTTCCATGAAAGATTCCTCTGTGCAGTTGGGTTTGGGCTGAATTGGGAGTCATGGGAAGTAACGGTGGGATTTTGGGTTTTCCTGACAGAAGGTCCTGGACAGGCTTTGATATTGAATTGGGTTTCAGCTTTCAATTCAGGGTTTTTTTTTTTGGGTGGGGGAAACACAAATTCATTAAAGTTTCTTGGTGATTTCTAACTACTACAATGACAAGATTGGGAAAATAGATTTCCAGTGATCATTATAAAAGAATTGGAAGGCATGAATGAATATAAACAAACAGCTAAAGACGATGTGAAGAATACCTGAAAAATAGAATGTATGAATGTAGTTGAAGAAGATGACTGGCGAGACTTGCTGTTGATTGGATCTTGAACTTCTCAGGGGCGAGAGAGAGAGAGAGAGAGAGAGAGAGAGAGAGAGCAATGAAAATGAAAACAAAAGAAAAGGCAGCCGGTGAAACTGTGGATTTATTTGGATTGACGTTCCCAGCCCACGAGTAGATTGCTTTCAAAAGTAGTATTTAGACACATGGACATGGCACCTCACTTCATGCAAAGAGCAAGCTGACAGATAACAGAACAGAAGGTTACATTCATGGAGTAATTTTGATGAACCCAGATCCTATCATCCTCTTCATGAGAGTCTGTCTTTTTAGGGTATTTTCCTGTAGTGTAATTTTGAATGACCCACAAAGCAGCCTTGACAGATAACATCATTTTCTCACACTTGATTCATTATTTAGAGTCACAGATGACACAAGTACAGAACAGAACATTCATGGAGGAAATATATAAAACGATGGACAGCCACACAAGTAGAACAGAAATATATATATAAACAAAAGGGAGCTTGAGCCTGAAATCAAAGTTTCTGAAAAAAAAGGGGGAAAACGATGACTTTGAACTACAGTACGGAGAAAAACAACAATCAATGGAAGAAGAAGATTTAGAAAAACAGAGAGCAGTTGCAGCAGATTTAGAAAAAAAAATGGGGGAAAACAATGGAAGAAGAAGAAGAAACTGTGTACCTGGCACCGGAGAAAGCGTGGGTGGGGCCTGGGCTCCGACTGGGCGTGGCACCGGCGACTGGTGAGTGGCGATCAGTTGGCAAGTGTGGTGATGGCTTCGCTGGACTGGCAACGGAGAGGAGGGAGATGGAGAGCGAGAAGAGAAATGGGCATGTCCGATTTCTTCTCTTCTTCTTCTTCGTTTTCTTCCCCTCGTTTTCTTCTTTCCTTTCAATCGACTTAGGGCTTTCCTCCCCGCAGAGACAGAAATGGCAGAGATCTCCGAGCAGTGGCAGCCGCGAGAGAGAAAGACAAATTGAAGCGTCGAGAGAGCGAGAGCGAAGGGGAGAGAGACAGAGCAGAGTGAGAGAGAGCAGAGGGCTCCACCGACAGAGAGCGAGCGAGAGAGAGACAGAGCAGAGAGATCGAGTGAGGGAGCGAGAGTGGGCGAGTGACAAAGAGACAGCGCAGAGAGATCTAGTGAGGGAGCAGATCGCAGAGAGCAGAGAGAAAAAGAGGGGAAAAGAGAGTGAGGGAAAAATAGGGAAAAAGAGGGTTGGGTGGCGGGAGAGAGAAAAAAGGAAACTTCACCGACGTTTTTTTTCGTCGGCAAATTAATTTTTTCATCGGTAAAAATTAATAAATTTTTATTAATAAAAAATAAGTTAAAAATTAAAAACTTTTACCGACGTTTCTAATAAAACGTCGGTAAAATATTACCAACGTTAAATTTCGTCGGTAAATATTAATAAATTTTTATTAATAAAAAATAAGTTAAAAATTAACAAATTTTAGCGACATTTCTCATAACACGTCGGTAAAACATTACCGGCAATAATTTTAGTCGGTAAAACATTAATTTCGTCGGTAAAATAAAAACATAAATAAAAAATAAATCTATTTTACCGACGTTTTATATTTCGTCGGCAAATAAAAAATAAAACTAAAAAGACTATTACCGACGTTTTTTTTCGTCGGCAAAAAGAAAATAGAAAAGTAAATAAAATTGTAAGACTTTTACCGATGTTTTTTTTTCGTCGGCAAAAAGAAAACAGAAAAATAAACAAAAAAATGTAAAGAATTTTACCGACGTTTTTTTTCGTCGGTAAAATAAAATAGAAAAATGAATAAAAAATAGCAAGACTTTTACCGACGTTTTTTATCGTCGGTAAAACAAATAAAACGTCGCTAAAAGTTAATTTATCGACGTTTTCTAATTCGTCGGTAATAATCTGTAATTCTTTGAACTTTGCCGACGTTTTTGTATAAGCGTCGGTAAAAGTATGACTGTTACCGACGATTTATAAAAGCGTCGGTAAAAAACGTCGCTAAAAGTGCATATTGTTGTAGTGATTGCGCTCCCCACTTAATCCAATATTTGCCTTTCAGCTAAAACGAAAAGCCCCATAAAATGTTCTTTTTTCCAAATGTTTGAAGTTGAAGCCAAGCACTAATAAAACTAGAAGCTCTGTCCCTTCTAACATTTATTTGAGGAGCCATGAAAATGAAAGTGAATTTGAGTTGTAATTACATTATATACTCATATGGAGACACCAAATTCGATGTTTCAGCCTAGTTCTTCAATGGCCTTAGTTTGTTTGGGAACTTCATTAGTAGAATGGAGTGAAGTAAAACCTCCAATTTTTAAAAAAAAAAAGTCACAAAAGTACACATTTTGAAAATTCCATCATTCTTTTTAAAAAAAAAAAAAAGTAAAAAAGCAACCTCCTTTCCCAACTAAAAGACAAAAAAACACCTACTTTTTAAATAAAAAGTCCAAAAAGATTCCCAGCCAAAAAACTAAAAACAAAATATCAACATAACTCACTTATATTTTATTCTTTCACTATTTCCTCCTTTACTTCACTTCATTCTACATGAAACCATTAGACCTATATCATCATGTCTCATTATAATGTGGACATATACCAATTAGAAAGAGAAATTACCGTGACAAATTCATAAAATCCTCAGAGGTGCACCTTTCCGGCCCTTAAGGCCATTTGGATGGTTCGGATGTGGGAAATATTCATATGCATTCATCCCTCACCATAACAACATAGTAGGGCTGACTTTATAACACATCTGAACCATCCTTATATATATATATATATATATATAACGAACTTATTCAATTCTCACCTATTATATGAGAACTTTCAGTGAAGCCTAACTGTGGGTCCCATTTGGGGATGGGAACAGGGGGGATGGAAAGATTTATGTGAGACCACCTCAAGTATCAAATTTGACCCCAACCCCATGCCCCTATGTATATGTATATAAACATAGGAAATGGTCTTATAAGGACCATCCATACAAGCTTACAGTACGGACCGCCTAGTGGGGCCCGCCGTGAGACCCCATTGATTATGGGATAGAGGGGGACCGAAAGATCCAAGTGAGGCCAACCTACATATCAAATTTGAAGTGAATCTAATACCTTCAACCCCTTCATCCGTGGTCAACAAGTTTAACAACTTTATATCAAACAAGAAAAATTGACTCTCAATCCAACGGTCTAGTTCATCCAAGTTCATCCAACTGGACCATAATTCCCGGGGAGTCTTACATACAGACTTAGATGGTACGAGGTTTAGTATGCACATCGTAGTATCTGAGGCATATCCCCAAAAGGATATAAGTAATCCTGAGAAGCTCATTATAGACCTGATCATATCTAAAAGAGTTCAGTTCCTTCTTTTCGTTACTCCATTCTGTTGAGATCCAGGAGTAGACAACTGGGATAGAATCCCACTCTCTGATAAGCATCCCATAAAATCAACCGAGAGATATTCCTCTCCTCGATCTGATCGAAGAGTCTCGATAATCTTACCGAATTGCTTTTCCACTTCAGCTCGAAACTCTTTGAACTTTTCAAAAGCCTCGGACTTGCGGTGCATAAGGTATATGTATCCATATCTTGAGTAGTCATCTGTGAAAGTGATGAAATACTTATATCCTCCTCCGGCTCTGACATTTATGGGTCCACACACATCAGTATGCACTAATTCCAATAAATCTTTGACCCTATTGCCCTCAGATGAAAATGGTCTTTTGGTCATTTTGCCTTCCAGACTGGACTCACAGACAGACATTGGTTCTACCACCAATGAAGGCAAGATACCATCTTTCACTAGGCTATCAATCTTGTTTAGGTTTATATGACCTAGCCTTAGGTACCAAAGTTTTGTTGGATTAGATGATGGTGACTTTCTCTTTAATGATGACCTATTAATTGTTTCGGTATCATGTATCTCATACATTGTGGGAGTTAACAAATAAAGTTCATTGGTTACCTTGCCATAACATATAAAAGTACCATTCCTCTTTATGACAACTTCAGTACCAAAAGTAATAGAGTGTCTGACAAAATCAATTTATTGTCTAAAAAACATAAAGTAATAACTCCTACTGAAACAGCCTTCGCCTTAGCATCAGATCCTAGGGTTGACAATGACTTCTTCGTCACTAAGCCTCTTGGTTTCCCTGAACCCATGCAACGTATTACAGATGTGATTAGTTACACCGGAGTTAACACACCAAGATTTTGAAGTACCAATTGCAAAACTAACTTAAAAAATAATTGACTCAATCATACTTGAGGTCTTCTTGTTAGACATATAATCTGGATAATTCATTTTCCAATGTCCTGTCACACCACAATGTAAACACTTTCCTTTTGTTCTCGAACTCTTAGCTTTGGCCACACCACCTTAGGATCATTTCTCCACCTTAGAACCCTTCAGAACTGATTTCTTCTTGCCTTTCCGGCCTTTTCCTTTCAGCTTAGACTTGGTAACTGATCTTCTGTCATCAGGGCAGTTGTCCTCTTCTTCATGATCCCCTCCGTCGCTACCAGCTGGCTAGACAGCCCAGCTAAAGTTAGATTCATCTTATCCATATTATAATTCACCTTAAAATTGTTAAATGAATCTGGTAGCGACTCGAGGATTATGTCAATTTGCGATTATGCATCAATCGCAGCCCCCAGTACATCTAACTCATTCAATGAGTCCATCATTTTCAACATGTGGTCCTGTACCGGTGTGCCTTCAGCCATCTTTGTGTTTATAAGCACCCTCATAATGGTGGGGGGGGGGGGGGGGGGGGGGGGGGGGGGGTGTTAAGGACATACTTATATCCTGAAGCAGTCAGGACAATATACAAGTTCCGTTTCTAGTCTACATAGTTGGATCCTACCAACTTAATCTGGTTGAGGATGGTCACAAGTGGATTGAATGTATTAGAATTCATGCTTGAAAAACTGTAGAACATAACCATACATTCAATTAAAGAATATAAATAACATTAGGGTTTAGTATTATACTAAATTTATGTGGAAATCCTCATAACCACTAAATTCAGAATACATCGGAATCCCAATTCCTTGGGGTATGCATCCCTAGAGAGTGCGAATACCACCTAGATTGGTGCGGATCAAAGTTGGTCAAAATTAAGATTAAGACTAACTATCCATGATTCCCATAATTCATTATCATATAAGCATCTCATAGCAAATAATGTATGACTCTCGATTAACTTTGGTTTCTAAAATACATAAATCCTTGGGGATACTACATCACTATTTTAGTTTAGTGTGACCCACCAACTAGCATTGCATGACAGCCGTTGCGAGCAGCTTCTCCTTAGGGAGTGGGCCCCCACCCCGTCTCACTAACACTATCCATATGAGATCCATATCTAGTAACCAAATAAAAAAAAGCCCTCATTGGGGAATGTCCATTTTCAAGATGGCGCGAGGCTAGTTCTTTCCTTACAATGGACCTATGGTAGAAAACCATGGAGATTTTTCAATTTTAATGCCCCGCTCCCACTTAATATTTTAGAATTGAGGATTTCCTTATAGGTATATGGACCCACATATATAAACATCAAATCATCTCATGATATGACCAATGATTGGTTCCAAGTCAAGTTATTTTAAGGAAAGTCCAGTTTCTAAGACTAGCGCTACCAATGGGTCCATCTCATGGGTTCACCAACACTAATTAGAACTCTTTCCAAAAATTAATTTGATTTGACCAATTTTGGAAACTGCTATGTTTGAATCAGATTTGGAAACATTCTAAAACAAGCATTCATCCATAAATAGAAAGTGCTAAAATAGAAACTAGTCCTCTCCTCCACATGGCCCAAGCGGAATAGACTTCTTGGACTTCTAGACTTTCCAAAACTTTGGGATTCTTAACTCTTTGGGCATCTCCAAAATGCTTTTGGTAATCTTCAAACTCTTTGATTAGGAGTCCAACATCACTTTCTTTCTCCGGTATCGGCCCATACTAGGACGATATTTTGTTGCGATACCGGACTTGATATCGCAGGCCAAAATATCCCCAAAATCTCAGTCCATATTAGCCGATATTTTGAAAATATCGGATTAATTGATATATTTTTAAAATATCAGCCGAGTGAAATGAACTCTACTTTTTTTTTTCTTTTCCCTCATTCCCTCATCTTCTTCATTTCCCCTCATCTCCTTAGAGCAGCGCTTCCTCTTTGGCTCCTTCTCTTCCATATTTCCACCACTCTTCCTTCAAGAAATCATTTTATTTGGTAAGTGAAAATCAACTTCACTCCCTTATTTTTTCTATTAAGTGTTTTTTTTTATATAGGATAGAAATAAATGAAAGGATCATTGACATGTCATTTTTGGGTTTTGGTTTTGTTCTTCTCTATCTCTACACACTTTCATACTAGATCTACTCATATATATGATTTTGGGTGTAGAAAAATATATATTTTAAGTCTTTTACTAAAAAAAAAAATTGTTGGAGTATTTATGATACTAAATACTATTGGCTTACGAATAGTGTGTGGATGATAGATCTACTTATACACATGATTTTGGGCTTATTTTAGTTCATTTATTTTCAGATTTTTTAATATTTGAATTATAATATATCATTTTTTTGAGATTTCACCATAATAAGACAGTGAGTCAGGGACACAGATAGGACTCATGGCCTAAGGTGGCCGATATTTTGATTTATTGTTGTTACTATTGGAAAAAAAAATCATTGATTTCCAACATTTTCTAATATTCTGGATTTTTTGTGTATTTTTGCTATTTTTTTGGATAAAAAAAACCTCATACCTTGATGACCGCTACAAACTGATAACCACGACCGATACCGATATGATATCAGTTTTTTATCCCGGCCGATACTATGACTGATGCCGCGATTTTGAACCATGATCTGAACTAATTATCAGAAATAGCTATGGATATAAATACCCTCCCTTACCCGCAAGATGCATGTATACCTGCAAGAAAAGGCATCAGGTAGATGGCGGATGATAGCGAGAAGGATGCATATATATGAATTGAAGTTGGTATAGCATCAAAATTACTAAAAAGGCCAATACTAAATAGGCCCTTCTAATTTAACACAATATCCACCCTAGTGAGATCAGAATATTAAGCAACATTATATTCGTTTCAAGTTGAAAGGTCAAACATGTAAACAAACATTTAAAGAGAATAATTTAAATAAAAAATAATACAACGATGGATTGACTTCATCACCATTTTTACATACAGATCAAACTCAACAAAATTCAAATTATATATAATAAAAGAAAGGAAGAAGAAAACGCACCATTTGTTCTACCCTCTTTCTGGCAGCCCTATCAAGCAGTGCACGATTTCTTTTCACTTGGTATATAATTAAGGCTTTCTCTTCCTCTTTGTTAGATTGAAGAGAAAGAGAGAGAGGAAGCCACTTAATTTCACAGCAGGAGGCCAAGAGCCCGCCATTGAACGTGAATCTTGAACTCGCAAGACATTAGAAACCAAAGGGAGATTTGGCGTAAGAAACGGAAGAGACTTGAATGAATATTACACTTAATGGTTCCTCTCTAAAATATTAGAAAAACCACAATCAATAGTTTAATAAGAATTAGCTTAAGGAAACGGATGAGAAGATGTCGTGGTCAGTACTGATGTGGCTCAAGCTGATTTGAAATAAACCGCAAAGAAGCTCTTAAACAATGGTCAAAATTGAGTGGTTGATCCCAATTGAAAACAATCTCTTTTGTATATATAAACTAGCAAAAGATACCCCTGCTGAGTACGGGTTTAACAACTAATAATATTTGCAATATGAAATTTGTAAAGAGAGATGAAGAGAGACGATGAGAGATGCATACTTTTTTTAGTGCATACTTCTACTACAATGCAATTGATAAGTTTATTAAATGATAATACATATAAAAGATGGACGTTAAAGATGGAATATAAACTGACAACACACGTTGCACTATAGCCTATCCCCCAAATATGTGCTCCTTCCGTTGTCCCGTTTATATGAAGCATATTATTTTCCAAATCATATGTGATAACCTGTGCCAAGATATGATCATGTGAATGGAGTCTCGTGGATTAAATGAATTAAATCTATTACACAGTATCGTATAACTCACATCTGCATAAAGCTCTAATTTAGGTTAACTATTTTAGGAATTTATATAATTTCTAAACCAATTGGGTTTTAATTGGGTACAATGCAATCCTACCAGGCTCTCCAAATATTCCAAAATTTATACTCTAGTATACTCACAATAAAGCCATACAAATAATTAAATCACAACATATTTTAAATTACCAACAACTTCAATAAAAAAGTATAGACAATTTAGATAATTTTCTCAAGGAGCATCTTCAAAGTAAAGATGGTCTACAAATTATAGTAGACAGCAATTGAATAAAAATATATAACATTTCAGCACAAAACTACCATTACATCAAATGTACTCTGAAAAATCGGCCTTAACACAAGCTTAGGGCCCAATAATAATATTTCTAACAGATTTCCAATCCACGTGATTAAACTAGAAATTAACCCTAATTCCGATTAAAAGCAATCAACCGCAAGAAGACAATGATGCACGATGTATACATGGAAAACCCTACTCGGGAAAAAACCACGGACCTTATAATCGTATAGGCTAATAGACAACCAAGCACTAAATAACTGAAAGTTACAAGAAATAACTCACAACCCTATTTCCATTTGCAACTCAACCTAAGGATTGCGTTACCTTGCCGACTGCTCGCCGTACACCTTCACCGTGCTTGTAACGAACACCTTGAAGCCGCCTTCAAGATGTCTCTACTTCAGTAGAGTAGACAGAAGAGAAACCAAGGCTTGATCTTCAGAACAACAACTAGAAGCCTTGGAGGGAATATGGATCTCTCACAAATCTTTGAGGACACAAGCTCCAAATTAATGTAGAATTCTCGGATCCAATCAGGGTAGATCTCCGAGATTTCAAATTTCAGCAATGAGTACCAGTTCCTATTTGAAATGCTGTGACAAACCACTTTTTCAAGGAGAGCCTCATCAACTTCTCTTTCAGATTCAACAGTTCATTCTTTTCATGAACTGTTCTTGGAGTTGAATTGATTTGTTCGGTGAAGGGAACCTGTGACTGTGAAAGCATGGCTGAGAGGAAGATGACTTTGCATGAGGTTACTTTTTGGGAGCCATTGAAACAATGTAGAAGCCGAAAAGGGCAGAAAAGAGTTTCACATAGTAACTTTTAGAGTCAACAAGAAAATGAATAAATATCAATATGAGAAGAAGCCATGATACATCGAAATCCCATGAAACCAATATCCACATTTTCAAGCATAAAAAAAAAAAAAACCCTCCATTTATCTTCAGAGAAGCACACCCATTCCAAACAAACCATAAACCAATCAAAACTGACAGAAAGCATCACCCAAAAAACAAATGTATTTAGCCAAGATGATGCAGGAGTAGAAACCCGAAAAAAAATGGAGAGCAACCCATTCCCCAAGCCAATATCCTTCCAAATGAAAATCCGGAAACCATCCTCAAAGATACTACTCAAATGGCACAGTTTATATTCCAATCCAATCAACACCCCCAAATGCAAATCACACATGACACTAGATAACATGCGAACGGAGAAAGCAAAGATGAGGATCCAACGAAAATAATCTCCAAAAAAAATTCCCAAATCCGAAATCCCCAATCCAAAGAACCCATCTAGAAGATGAACAAATGAAAAAAATTGGAAAGGAAGTTCCCAAAAGATGTTAAGGGATGAGGAAGAGAAAAATACCTTTGAAATATGATTGAGGTAGTTCACACAGCAGTGAAGAAAACAGACGAAAATGGTAGCTAGGGCTTGGAGGAAGGAGAGAAAGAAAGAAGGAAAAAAAAAAGAGGGTCGCGCGGACTAAAAGGTAGCAGGTTCGCTCGAGCAAACGTGAGTGGTCGCTCGAGCGAAGTGCATTCTTTTTGAGAAAAATAAAGTGCATCACGGGAAAAATACTCTAACGTCTATTGTTTGGTCAAATCACTCTATGAGAGACATTAAGAATAAATTTTCATAATTTTAAGCGAACAGTGAATATGTGAACAGTATGACCAAGAGAAAAACAATTAAAAATAAAACATAGAAAATGTGTGACCCACTTCCCCTAAATCTCCTTGAGACGAACGTAATTGTTGTATAGGGAGCACACCCATCAACAAGGAGTTAGGCAATTGATCTTCTTCTTTTCTTCTTTTTATCTTTTATTTTTTATTTTTTTCACAAAAATTTCTATTCCCCTTTTATGGATATATATTTTTAAATAAGTCCGAGGGGCAGATTGAACCATCATGGGTGACTTTCACACTAATGAACATGGTAGCCTTCTCCAAATGAAACTTTTCAATCAAGTGGAAGCTATCACACATATTCTTAGGTAGTTCTGATCCTCCAGTTTAACATGATTACCGTGACATCTCTCAAAGAATAAAGATGTAGAGTGCCCTGTGAGAATCAAAAGTGATCCGTGTAGTCCAACAAAATATAAGATCAAACAGTCTTGGTCATGTGAAAATGTGTATGTGCACCTAAATAAATAAAAATTTCTGGAGTTTAGGGAATGAGAGAGATCCCTACAGATTTACGTAGAGATTCAAACCACGTTGCATCCAATGGTTTTGTGAAAATTTCCGCTAATTGATTTTCAGTAGGAATGTGATGCAAAGATATTATTTTCTCCTCCACTAGATCACGAATGAAATGATGCCTAATATCTATGTGTTTAGTTCAGGAATGTTGTACCGGATTTTTGGAAATGTCAATAGCACTCTGATTGTCACAAAACACAGACATTGTTTCTTGCTCAATTCCATAATCTTTCATCATCTGTTTCATCCAAAGAAGCTATATATTCAGCTTCAGCAGTCGACAAGGATGTCGAAGTCTGCTTTTTACTATGCCAGGCCACCAAATTATTGCTAATAAAGAAACTTCCATCGAAGGTGCTTTTCCGATCATCTATGCACCCAACCTAATCAGCAATAGAAAAACCAACAATGGTAGTGTTGGCGTCTTTGGAAAACCAAATTCCATACTCAACAGTACCACTTATATACTTCAGAATTCGTTTAATATCTTAAACATGAGATTCTTTAGGTATGGACTGATATCTCAGGCAAATTCCCACACTGTAAGAAATATCGGGACTACTAGCAATTAGGTAGAGAACACCACCTATCATACTCCTATAAAGTGTTTCATTTATGTGAAAGTCCTGGGATCCTAACCCTAGAGGGGGGGGGGGGGGGGGGGTTGAATAGGGTGTGCTACAAATATGACCAATTTAAACCAATTTTAAATCTTTAAGATAAACTAGTCACATATGATGATTTACCAGACAAGATGCGGAAGCTAAGAAAAAAATCACCACAAGCAAACACCACCACACAAAGATTTATAGTGGTTCGGCCTCAATGCCTACGTCCACTACCGGCTTGTGATCCAATCACCCCACCGGATTTCCACTAATTATGCTTTTTACAAGGCTAAGCAATAACTGAAAGTCCTTGGGATCCTAACCCTAGAGGGGGGGGGGTGAATAGGGTGAGCTACAATTGTGACCAATTTAAACCAATTTTAACTTTTTTAACTTAAACTAGTCACAAGTGATGATCAATCAAACAATATGCGGAAGCTAATAAATAAATCACCACAAGCATACACCACAACACCAAGGTTTATAGTGGTTCGGCCTCAATGCCTACGTCCACTACCGGCTTGTGATCCAATCACCCCACCGGATTTCCACTATTTATGCTTTTTAATAGGCTAAGCAATAACCCTTACAATGTTGTTTTTCTAGGCTAAACAACAACCTCTCAATGTGCTTTTATAGGCTTAGCAATAACCTTTACAAGATGCTTTTCAAGGCTAAGCAATAACCTTTACACAATGCTTTTCTTAGGCTAAGCAATAACCTTTACAAATGAGAGATTTCTCAAAGAAGGTGTCTTCACAAAAGAACACTCCAAGAGATACAATTTAAGCTCAATTGATTGCCTCTTCATAGGCTAATATGAAAGTTTAATTCAAATTACAAACATACACTAAAACAAGTTAAAGTGTGTGCACAAGTGTATGAATGTGTTTCTTCAATCAATTTCAACAAAGAAGCTCATAAATGAATGCATGATGCATTTTAAAATCAAAGCTTATAAAATGATGATTGAAGATAAGACTAATCACATAAAAGATTCAAACAACTTTGAAGAAATGAGTTAAACAAGTTGTATGACTATTAAAGTCTAAGAACATGTGAATTAGTCAAGAGAGTTTGCAAACTATTCTTAATATTCCAAAGATGATAACAAGTTTGCAAAACAACTCTTTAAAAACTAGAAATCATGCATAAAAGAAAATACAAAGATTTAACATGCATGGATTCTAATTTTAATGGAAATCAAAATGATAAGTAAGGTCTACCTTTTTAAATCTCAAGCATTTGATTTCCAAATGGCCCTCTAGCCTTTCTAACTTCTTCCCCTTTCTTTGGCTCCAAAATGCTCTCAAAAGTTCATGTGTCAAGCCTTGAAAAAGGTTGGAAATGAATGGACTTTATAGCCAAAAAGTGCCCAACGGCTAGTCCTCGGTCGACCTGCAAAGGGGTCTCGGTCGACCGGGAAGGCACAACGGTCATATTTTTGACCGTTGACAGGTTTCAGCTCAGAAACTGTGGACTCGCCCGACGGTGTTCCCGGTCGACCGGGACACAGGGCTCGGTCGACCTGCGACACTGCCGGGACACCCTCTTTTTGCAAAAATTCAACTTTTGCCTATTTTGAAGATATTTCTTTGGGGGACCTTTTGGCCACTAAATCAAGCTTGAAAAACATGTTTTAAGGATTCTAATGGTTTTTAAAACATGAACATAAAAAGCCTAAAAGATTCAAAACTTCAAAACCAAAGGCTAGCTTGATTTGATAAAACTCTTTTCAAATGAAAATGCATACAAAAATAATTCTTTTTGTGAAGAATGTATGCAAGGCTCAAACCTAAATTCTCAAGATGATTTTCCAAATATAATGCACAAGGAAATAGGTTTTCAAAAGAGTTTGTATTCTAAAACAAATGCATCCAAGTTTAGAACCAAAACATGCATAAAACAAATACTTTTCCAAAACTTAAAAACTATGCATGTATAAAACTAGATTTCAAGGTTTTCTAAAACAATGCAAGTGTGAGAATTGAAATGATGCTAAAGTGCAAATGCATCCATCAAATTGCAAATACAAAATTCCTAACAATCTCCCCCTTTGCAATTTGATGGCAACTTACCCATCATTGAAATTTCACACCAAGTCTTCAGCTCCCCCTAAGCTGGACAAGTCTTGAAATCTTCTTGGATGCTCCTTCTCTTAGCTTGGGCTCTTGGGCTCTTTTCTTCAATCTTCTTGATGCTTGGAGCTTGATCATTCTTCAAGCTTTCTCTTCTTCTTTCCTTTCTATGACCAAGCATCTTCTTTAGCTCCAAGCTTTCTTTCTTCTATTTGCTCTCCCCCTTTGACCATGCCTCTTTCTCCCTTTGGCAAGATATGCATTCACTCCCTTTGTAGAAGATCATACACAACTCTCCCCTTAGGAAGCTTGGACATTCTCTTCACCTCTTGAGAACTTGAAAGCTTTCTCCCCCTTTGATGGATAGGAGATCTTCGAGTACTTGAACTCTCGAACTCTCTCCCCCTTTGCCATTAAATTGCAAAGGTACCTACACACATGAAATAAGGAAAATACCTTTAGTAGCACCTGTTAACAAATGAAATCGAAAATGAAATACTTAACAGGCTATCATGTATGGAAGTTATCTCTAAGGGCTCAAAGGCAATCCAAGGGTGAATTTGATCAAAACTAATACTTCCTATGAATATTTACACTCCCCCTCAATCCATTCTCTTCTTTTGTCAAACTTTTGACAAGATATTACTATTTGGTTCAAGAAGTAGATGGTTTAACCAAATGAGGGTCAACTTCAAGGAAATGATTAGATTCATATAACTATAAAGCTCATATGATCAAATTGCCAAAAGAAAACTAGGTCTAAAGAGAAAAGCAATCATGGATACCAATTGGAAAAAAAAAGAATACCAATTGAGATTTAAGGATATGACTATTAAATCAATCACTCTAAAATGGATTTAAAAGTATAACTATTAGAAGAAAAAAAATCCAAATTAGAGCTATCCATGAAGCAATGGGGTTTATTAGTCATAGCATCAAATAATCTAACCATGGAAAGCATGTGCTATGAAGGTTTTGAAATCATTTCATTCAATCAAATAATATGACTATCACGTTGCAAGATGAGTGAAATGAAATTCAAACATGAAGCCAACCTCAACTAATAACCAACCAATATTATGAACACATAAACATGGTGGTCATGAGATATACCTATAAGAGCAAGAGAGGTGGCAACCATGAACATTATGATGCTAATGGTGTGTGACATGGAACAAATATATTACTATCAAGTTTAGTCCAAAGCACACAAGGTCTATCACATACACAAGATAAGTCATCAATTGGATATGAAATCAATGGAAAATTATACCAAATGAAACCAATTGAATATGATAACATGATTAAAAGCAAGGATGTGACAAACACAAAAATCCATCAAGCATCATAAATGCATATTCATCACTAATAAAGATATGACTATTGAGCATAGTGATGAACAAGGTAAATTGCAATGCAAAAGGATATTACTTTGTAATGCATGCAATTTCCAAAGTGACTCAATCATATGAATTCAACATCTAATAAATCCATCAACCATATAGAAATATGATGAATGGATTTCAAAGAGTTTCATATGGTCAAGAACACTACTATGAAGTTGGAACATGTATAATGATGATATCATTTAGAGAATACACATGAATCAACATCATAACCATCCAAAAAGTAATGACTAGAGTGCATAGAGGATGGATTTGGGTTCTAGTATGGTTTCTACAAAAATTACTAAGATCACAACCATACATGGAACCAATTGTCATTTGCATATAAAAAGAATAGCTAAAAAAACAAAGATGCAAACAACATTCATTTCCAATTCTAAGATAATGAAACCAAAAGAAAAGGAAATGAGAACATGGAAAATGCTTAGATGAATATAACTAATGATGTAATAGAGCATTTCCATTCAACCATTCTTCAAATCATTTTGATAAACAAAATCCAACAATGAGCATAAAGAGAATGATTTTGAAGATCAATTTTCAACATTGTATTTTAAAAGATATAACTTAATTGAAACACATACAAGTTGATTTTTCAAAACAATGTTCTCCATATAAAAGTATAACTTAGAAATCCATGGAAAACTTAAGTTGATTCAAATCATTTGTTCAAATATTATTACTATGACAGCTACACAAATGATTCAATAACAATTGATCATGAAAAATCTAGCTATGAAAGCTTTTGAAATCACAATCAATTGATCATGTAGAAATGCAACGCAAAACATAAAACTAAATGTGAGCAAGAAGCAAATCAAACATGATGAAATTATGATCAAAAGATTTTGAAAACCATGACATGTAACTTAGAATGGTGCATGAAGACAAAATCAATTGATCATAAAGAAGCAATGCATTTTATGAAATGTAACTAAGAAAGAACAAAATGCAAAGCAACATGACCAACAAAAAGATTTAACTATTAAAGGATAGGTTGGTCAAGAAGGTTCAAGGCCTTAAGGTTTGTCTAAGTAGATAACTTTAGGAATCCACCTAAGGTCTTGGGAGGGTTGAACTTTGAGGTCTAGTTTGGAATTCTCACCAACTATAGGAGATTTGACTTGATAAATTTTCAATTTAAACTTATCACCATGATATTTAGATTTGACTAAATTTAGCTTAGATTGGTGATTAGTCTTTTGATGTTGGTGAGTTTGTTTCTTAGGGGATTGTTTCACTTTTCTTTTCTTCTTATTTTCTCCCTTTACTTGACTTTTGAATTTTAAATTTAACTTAGCAACTTTCTTCAAAAGTTCTTTCATAGGTTTATATAAGGGAGATAGGTTGAGAAGCTTTTTGTGCTTAGATTCTTTCAAGCTTGGTTTAACTTGTTTAAGCTTTTTAGAATCTATCTTAGGAGACTCCTTGTTAATTGGTTTAACTTGTTTAAGCTTTATGGAGTCTTCCTTGGTTTTTAGTGTCTTACCCTTCAAGTTTGATTTTACTTTCTTTGGTTCAAAGATGGGATTAGACACATGGCTTCTTCTTCTTAGTTTGCACTCAAACATAAAATGCCCTTCAATGCCACAAAAATTACCTTTGGTTTTGGGCAAAGGAGAAGGAGTGCTAGAGAAAGAGGACTCACCTTTCACAAAAGTGTTGGTGAATTTAGGGTCATGTGAAGTATACTTATCAAAACCAAGACCCGTCCTATATCCATGAGGTTTACCCAATTTAACTAACTTTTCAAGTCTCTCTTCACTTTGGGTAAACTTGCACTCATACTTTTGTTTGTATCCTTCAAGTTGAGTGACTTTGGTTATAAGGATTGAATTTTCATTTTTGACTTTTAATAAATCAATTTCAATTTCCTTATATTTATTTATCTCTTCATTGGCAAGTTTTAATTTGAAATTAAGTTCATTAACAACATTAGATCCAAGTTCCAAGTTTTTTACAATACTTTGAGCATTAGACAAGTTTTCCTTGGAAATTGTCAACTTGGATTCTAAATTGATAAAGTCTTTGTCTTGCCTTTTTAATTGATCTCTTAGGTTTAAATTTCCCTTTTAAGATCATCATAACTTATCTTAATTTTATTTATTTCATCTTTGATATTTGATTAGTTATTTAAAGAGATCATAAACTTAGAGTCTAGACATTGTATTGCTTCTTCTTTAGCTCTAAGTTCATCTTTTGAAGAGACTAGTTCTTTGTTTAGTCTTTTTGATTCTTCTCTTAAACTTCTATTTTTCTTATCAAGCTTTACAGATAATATATATAATTCCTCATAGGCTTGTTGAAGTTCATCTTCATCATATTCTTCTTCTTTTAATTCATATTGAGATTCATTAATTTGAATGTTTGAATCTCCAATAGATGGAAGAATGAGAGGTCTAAGAGAATCTACACAAAAGTCTAAATAATCTAGCTTAGTGGAATCCATATTAAAAGTATTCATTCAAACACAAATCTAGGGTTATAAACTCTAGGTTTTTACACCTAATCAAGAGTTCCAAACACTTGATCCTAAAAGATAGAGCACGAGGCTCTGATACCAATTGAAAGTCCTGGGATCCTAACCCTAGAGGGGGGGGGGGGGGTTGAATAGGGTGTGCTACAAATATGACCAATTTAAACAAATTTTAAATCTTTAAGATAAACTAGTCACATATGATGATTTACCAGATAAGATGCGGAAACTAAGAAAACAATCACCACAAGGAAACACCACTACACAAAGATTTATAGTGGTTCGGCCTCAATGCCTACATCCACTACCGGCTTGTGATCCAATCACCCCACCGGATTTCCACTAATTATGCTTTTTACAAGGCTAAGCAATAACCTTTACAATGTTGTTTTTCTAGGCTCAACAACAACCTTTACAAGATACTTTTCAAGGCTAAGCAATAACCTTTACAATGTGCTTTTCTAAGGCTAAGCAATAACCTTTACAAATGAAGATTTTCTCTAAGAATGTGTCTCTTCAAGAACACTCTAAGAGATACAATTTAAGCACAAATAAAATGCCTCTTAAATAGGCTGATATGAAGGTGTGATTCAAATTACAAACATACACTAAAATAAGCTAAAGTGTGTGCACAAGTATATGAATGTTTTACTTCAATCAATTTCTACAATGAAGCTCTTAAATGAATGCTTGATGCATTTTAAAATCAAAGCTTAGAAAATGATGATTGAAGAAAAATGCTAATCACATGAAAGATTCAAACAACTTAAATAAAAGAACTAAAACAAGTTGTATGAATATTAAAGTCTAAGAACATATGTGATGTAGACAAGAGTGATTGCAAACCATTCTAATATTCCAAAGGTGATAATGGGTTTGCAAAACAACTCTTTAAAAGCTAGAAATCATGCATTTATGAAAATACAAAGATTTAAACATGCATTGATTTTAATTTGAATGGAAATCAAAATGACAAGTAAGATATACCTTTTAAAAACTCAAACATTTGATTTCCAATGGTCTTCTAGCTCTCTTGGTTTATTCCACTTCTTTTTGGCTTCAATGGAGTCTCAAAGACTCATAAATCAAGCCCCCAAAAAGGATGGAATAGGATGGACTTTAAAGGAAAAAACAGTCCAACGGCTAGTTGGCCCGGTCGACCCCATGACCCCCGGGTCGACCTGGCCCAACGGCTAGTTGCCCGGTCGACCTGGGCCTGGCTAGGTCGACCGGGTACACTGGCTATTTTCCAGCAGGCCAGTTGGGCCGGTCGACCTGGCACAGGGGTGGGTCGACCGACCAAACTGGCCTGGGAAGAGTTCCTGAGATTTTTCTAAAATTCTAAAGTTGCACTTTGGAACTCAAGGCCAGTGTGAATTATGCATACTAAGATGATTCTAAAAATGATTAATGTATGCAAATCACAAACCTAAAAACTTAATTTGATTTTCCCAAATTAATGCACAAAGAATTAGGTTTTCAAAAGTATTTGGATTCTAAAACATGCATGAATCAAATTCCTTTCAAAAACATGTGCAAATGCAAGTAGAATCCAAGATTCCAAAGTCAAAACCTAAGAGCTCATGTGTGTGATCATTTGACAGTGATTGTGAATGTGCATCCATCAAAATTGCAATAACAAAAAACCTAACATTATGTTCTTTCCATCAGTATCAAGATTGAGTTTTGCAGTTGTGCTCATGGGAGTCCTTGAATGTTTCGAGGATTGCATGCCAAACCTTTTCAGCAACTCTCGAGCATATTTTGGTTGGGAGATGAAGATACCAGAAGTAGTCTACTTAATTTGTTAGCCCAGAAAGAACGAAAGTTCGCCAACCATGCCCATTTCAAACTCCCGAGCCATCCTTTCAGCAAATTTATCAGACAAAAGCTCAAACGTTGAACCAAAGACAATGTCATCTACATAGACTTGTGCAATAAGAATGTTCCTTTTGTCTTGATTTATGAATAAGGTCTTGTCCACACTTCCTCTTTAAAAACCATGCTCAATTAGAAACACTGTCAATCTCTCATACTATGCTCTAGGTGCTTGTTTTAGACCGTAAAGAGCTTTTCTCAACTTGAAAACATGATTCAGGAAATGAGGATCTTGAAATCCCTTTGGTTGTTCTACATAGACTTCCTCGTTTTAGAACCCATTTTCAAAAGCACTTTTCACATCCATTTGAAATAATTTGATGTTTAAAAAGCATGCAAGAGCAAGCAACAGACGGATTGACTCAAGTTTAGCGATAGGGGCAAGGTTTCATCAAAATCTATACCCTCAACTTTAGTATACCCCTGAGCAATTCCTTATCACTTGGCCCAACTCATCGGTTTTATTTTTAATTATCCATTTTGTACTGATGACATTTGTGTGATAGGGTCTAGGAACAAGCTTTCAAACACGATTTCTTTCAAATTGAGCCATTTCCGCATGCATAGCGTTAATCCAACTATCATCAATTAAAGCATCTTTAACATTTTTTTGTTCTACCATAGAAACATAACATAAATGACTTACCTCGATGCGTACCTGTTTCCAGGTTTTTAATGGTGCTGTGACTTCACCAATGACAACATCGAGTGGATGATCTTTCAGAACTTGGTGAAGCATCCTTTCCAAATGTGGGTATGATAGGTGAATTTTGCTTTACTTTGGATGCTGAAGTTGAGCTTTTTGATGCACTCTTCTCTTCGAAATGTCTTATGATGTCGGAATAATGAGTTCGGAAGATGGTGTCTTTGGATCTACTTCTTCTTCAGTTGTAGCACCTTCCTTCCTTTTTTTTTTTTTTCAGATTCAGGTTCATGTGGACCGTCCACATCTTTGTTCACGTCCTGTTTAGAAGAAGGAGAAAAAGTCATACCATCTTCAACATCAGAAAAATAATCAGAGGTTCTTACATCCTCCACAACCACATTTATGGACTCCATGCTTACATAATCTTTAAGATGAAAAACCTTATAGGCTTTACTCGACAAAGAGTAACCAAGGAAGATCCCTTCGTCACTTCTGGAGTCAAATTTAGTTAAGTGTTCTCAATCCGTTAGGATATAACACTTGCTGCCAAAAGTTCTGAAATATTTGATGTTGGGCTTGACTTCGGTCCATATTTCATATGGAGTGGTTTTTGTGCCAGGACGAAGCTAAACATGGTTAATAACATAAACAATTATGTTTACGGCTTCAGCCGAAAGCCATTGGTGTATGTTTTTGCTATGCAACATGTCGCGACCCCGGACCGGGAATCCGGGATCGGGACATTAGTGAATAATTAACTACATCCACAATATACAATTTATTTAATTTCCCACAGGTGTCCGCGGTGAGGATATCACAACCTTGCATGAATATTTCTTTAAGTGCGGAAGCATGTAGCAAATTAAATAGTTAGGCTATCTCTAGTCATGGAAGCAATGACATCAAGTATGAAAGACTGTATCAAAATGAGCAATGATTTATAGCATGTTTCTCAATAGTTGTTAAAGTTAGACAAAATATCATTTAATTACATTCCCAAAAATAGAGGCCAACAAAGGCCAATGTACACAAACAATAACCCAAAAGAATGGTTAAATAGTTCCCCTCAAAATGTTACGCTTCTCAAGGCAATCTGATGTCTACATGACATCGTCAGCACGCCACTCGACTAGAGGATGCGGCTCGCCTACCGCCTCCTCTGGCTCCTCCTCAAGGAAGCCGGCAACGGGACCTGAGTACCAAAGCAAAGGGGTCAGACACGACGGTCTGGCAAGAGAAAGCAAGGATACAACAATATATAATGTGAGAAATCTCTTGGAAAGCGTGTAAATTTGATTAAGCAATAACTCTCATAAAACAGGTAAATCATTTGCTATAAAACAAGTAAACAAGATAAAACATAAGGTACTCAAGGAATCGGGAACAAACAAGATGGCAATCACATAAAGCTAAGTCCTCTGTCACTAATGTGACAACAGTATCACGGGACGTTGAACTCAGTCACCCAAGGTGAGGAGAAATAACGTAAATCATATATATACAATATAAATATACGGGAACGGGACCACGGTAGCGAACCGGGTATAGGGACGGGACCACGGTATTAGACCGGGTATCGGGATCCAAACTGCAGCTGGCGGGACGGGAGAGGGATTTCCAAGTTAGTGGATCAGACTGACAAGGTATCCAAGCTTATTATTGCCGACTCATAGGATAAAACCAATCGAGACATATCAAGTATTCAAGTACAGTAAATAAACGGGTAAAACGGGGGTGCTCAAGGGCACACTGTCTTTCCATGTCGGGCAATACATTCCGGGACAATTCACTGTTACTATTGTAGCTCCAAAGCTTTCGAGAAAACAAGTCATGCGATGAAATTCCTGGGAATGAGGTGAAACAATGCACTATAATGAATTTCGGGTAAAATATCAATTTAGAAATCCAATTAAGTGAATAGGGGTCCCGTATGTCTATTATAGCCCTTACTTGGTACTCTTTGAGTTTTGAGACATTCCGGGCTCCTTATGCACTTCTACGATTTTCCAAAATTTCGAATGACATATTTGTGATATGGTTTCTTTCACGGAGGCCTCGTACAATGCCTCGAGGATCTCTTTCAACTGATAAAGCTCAGTGCTCGGTCGAACCGGAGAAATTGGCTCGAATGAGGAATTCTCTGAAATCTGGGGAATTTCGGTCACCTGGGGTCACCTGGCGGTTAGCCGCCGCTGGGGCATGCGGTTAGCCGCTGGATGACCGCCCAGCTGACCGCCACTGTGCTGCAGGAAATACAGCTTACTGGAAAGCTGACCGCCCAAATGCGGTTACCTGGCGGTTAGCCGCTGATGCATTCGGCGGTTAGCCGCTGGGTAACCGTGGAGCTGACCTGATTTCAGGGGAGATTTCTGATGCTCTCGGGAAAGGTAACCGTGAATGGCGGTTGGCTGGCGGTTAGCCGCCGATGTGCCCGGCGGTTAGCCGCTGGCTAACCATGAGGCTGACCGCGTTTTCAGGGGGAAAATGATGCTCTCTGGAAAAGGAACCGTGATATTTCGGCTACATGGCGGTTAGCCGCCAGTCACCAAGCGGCTAACCGCCGGGTGACCGCAGGCTGACCGCCGTGCGGGAATCACCCACTGTGTTCAGATTTTGAGTCACTTTCCTCCTCAAAACCATCCTCCTCACTTTTACTTAATCCTTGACACAAAACTAAGCTAAAAGCTCCTCCAATGCATCTAATTACACTTCTCCCAAGGCTCCACTAATTGTTCATTCATCACTTCCTTCATCAACATCCCATTCCATACAAAGAAAGAAGGAAACCATTTCACCAACATTCATCTAAGCTATCACAAGGACAATAAATGCTCTACCAACATGTTTACAAAACATTGAATGGGACTATCAAGATACGTTATGAGCATTTATTTTAAACCAACCTCATTAAATGAAAGTATGGAAATCATAAATACTTCACCAAACCATTTGAAAACTTAAAAACATCCAAACATTCACTTGCCTCTAGTCCAAGCTAGTTGAAATCAAGCCTTTTATCACCTCTATTGCTCAAAGCCAAGCTACAAATCAAAAATCCCAAAAACAACCCTAAAATGGGTTACACAAGGAATGACAATGAACAAACCAACAATAATGCAAATGTAGTACCTCAAGGCCTAGGAGATAACAAATCTAGAAGATGAGAATGATCACTTACCTTGAAGGTCCTCTAATGGCAAGGGTAAGCTCAATGAAGGTCTTGGAATGGAGGGTTCTCTTCACAAATGGTACCAATGGAAAGCTTGAGAGATGAGGGAGTGATTGGTGATCTCCAATGTTTGATTGATGAGCTCTAGGTGTGGCTTGGGGATGAAGAAACAAGAAGAAGAAGAAGAAAAGCACAAGAGCAAACCCTAGACTCAGTTGTGCTGGAACAAGAATGGAGAGTGAATGAGAAAGAAGAGATGAGTTCTCTTTTGTTAACAAAGGGAGCTTGGGTCCCACAACTTAAGGAACTATATTAGCTGAAATCATTTACTTCGGGACCTCGGATGGGTTCAACGAAGAAGGAAGAAATGATCGTCGAAATATCTAGTTTCCAAAAAATATATGTTTCGCGGGTTTCGAGAATAATAAGTTTTGGGTACAGATTTGGTGTGTAAAGACTGTTTTGCCCTCAAGGCTATGAAAATCGGGTTTCGGGATCTCGAATGAATACGGGATCAACATGAAAGTTGTTGAGATCTACAAGATGCATGCAACGGGCCAAAAACATAATTCACAATAAATCAAAAAATTCCTCGAGGAAATCAAAGCCGAAAAGGGAACCCTCAAAGGGCCCCACAAGCTACCAAAGCAAATCAAGACAATCGAATTAGCCCAAAACCATAATCATAGCTAATCCAAAACCCAACTACACCAAAAATCACTAATCAAGCTTAGCACTAACACGCAACTTAATTAGCACTAATCGGGTTCACTCGGGTCAGGGTCTTACACAACATAACCCGTGCCATCTCCTGAACCGCCCGATTTTTCCTTTCAACCACTCCATTTTGTTGTGATGTTTTTGGTGCGGAGAATTCATGTTTAATTCCATGTTGAGTGTAAAAAGAAGAGAAGTCTGAATTTTGAAACTCAGTTCCATGGTCTGAGCGTATCCGAGAAACTCCTCTGAAATCTTGTCCCTTGTCTCCAATAAGCAAAGTCCACAAGTAACTTAAGACAGTAAAAGTTTCCAACTTACCATTCAAGAATTGGACCCAAGTTAAACTAGAAAAATCATCAACAGTTAGAAAAATGAATTTTTTACCGCCAATACTTTCAAACTTAGTGGGTCCCATAAGATCCTTGTGTAACAGCTCTAAGGGCCTCTTGGTGGTAAGAGAGTCAACTTTCTTATGAGGAGTTCTAATCTGTTTCCTAACTTTACATGGGCCATAAACACGATTCGGGGCTTTTTGGAGTTTGGGCTGCCCACGATCTAGTTCAAGTTTTGATAATTTTTCCAAGTCTTTGTGGTTAACATTACCCGACTTTTGATGCCATATATCAATATCACTTATCATTGCAGAATTACATGACATGTCATTTTCTGTGGTCACCACATAACAGTTGTCAGGGTTCCTTTTACCATGGAGTATAGTTTTCCCTTTTTTTTATCAACGATGATGCACTCATTAGCAGAAAAGTGAACTTCATGTTTGTTGTCACACAGTTGACTTATGCTTAGAAGATTTATTTTTAGCCCATCAACCAAATAAACATTTCTCAGTTTGGACATACCTGGAATGAAGACTGTATCTTTTCCAATGACTATTACCTTACCTCCATCTCCGAACCGAACACTTCCACCACTATAGCCTTCAAGATAGATTATCAATGTTTTGTTCCCTGTCATGTGCCTAGAACAACCGCTGTCCAAGTACCATACATCCGATTCTTTTGCACTAAGTGCAGTGAAGACCACACAATTGATTTGTTTTTCAAATTGTTTATTTTTTAATGGCTTCATAGTAACATCTTTGTTTTGTCTAATTTTAATGAATTTGAAAAATGTTTTTGATCATACATGTCTTCTTTTCTTCAAAAGGAACTATTTTAGAATTGATTTTGGAATATATCTTTTCTAAAACTTTTTAAGCTTGTTTGATAGCTAGGGTCAGGGTTTATAGCCTTTAGATTGGCCATTATCTTTTCAACCCTGTTTTTTCACTGACTGTGTTCAAAAACTCAACAGCCTCAGCCCGGTCGACCGCGCCTGCGCAACCCAGAAAATTTTATAACAGTGCGCTGGGCTGTTTTGGTTCATACAGAACCTCTTCATCCTTCTTAGCAGGTCGACCGCAGCAGCTCTCCTTCTCCTCTGTTTCTCCTTCTTCTACTCTATCTTTCTCTTGGATCTATTCTCTTCTCTTGATCACACTCTCTCTTTTCTCGTGTTCTTCTCCATCCTCTTCTCTGTTTAGACGATTTTCTCACTGTGCACCATCTCCAATCACTGTCTCCTCCCATCCTCAGTCGTTTCCTTTACTGTTTGACTGTTTTTGTTTGTTTTTGTGTTTTTCTTTGTTTTAAGGATCTGTTGTAGTCTTCTGGACACTTTCTTTTGGCTCATTCAGTTGTAAATCTTTCAGCCCTTTTTCCTGCACACCAATGAAAGTCCTGGGATCCTAACCCTAGAGGGGGGGTGAATAGGGTGTGCTACAATTATGACCAATATAGACCAATTTTAACTTCTTAACATAAACTAATCACATGTGATGATTAATCAAACAATATGCGGAAGCTAATATAAACAATCACCACAAAAGCAAGCACCACAACACAAAGGTTTATAGTGGTTCGGCCTCAATGCCTACGTCCACTACCGGCTTGTGATCCAATCACCCCACCGGATTTCCACTATTTATGCTTTTCAATACGCTAAGCAATAACCCTTACAATGTTGTTTTTCTAGGCTAAACAACAACCTCTCAATGTGCTTTTCTAGGCTAAGCAATAACCTTTACAAGATGCTTTTCTTGGCTAAGCAATAACCTTTACACAATGCTTTTCTTAGGCTAAGCAATAACCTTTACAAATAAAGATTTCTCTAAGAATGTGTCTTCACAAAAGAAAACTCTAAGAGATACAATTAAAGCTCAATGAATTAGCCTCTAAAATAGGCGGATATGAAAGTGAATAACAAACTCACACAAACACTAAATGAATGCAAATGTGTATGCTCATGATGTGTGTGTGTGATAACTTCAATCAAGTTTAAAAAGAAGGCTCAATCAAATATATGCTTAAAGCATTTCAAAGTCTAAGGCACATAAAAGATTTGATTGAAGTCTAATGCAAATCACATGTATGATAAACAACTTGTTAATGATACGAAAATCAAAGATTCACAAGTTGTATGAAAATGACTAACTTAGTATATGTGATGCATGTGCAATGTTGTTTTCAAAACAAGATAAATTTAACTAAGGTTTAAATGAATGAAAACAACAAAAGATGTTTCAACCAAGTAAATGAATCATGCTAGAAAAGAAATCAAAGATTTAGGCTAAGCATGATTAAGGAAGATTTTAAAACAACTTGGATTGAAAACAAAGTGAAGAATCCAATCTTAATTAGATCAAAGAAGTAAGAGAAGAATGGATTCAACACAACATAGTTATCATGCTAAAAAATCATTTACCAATAATTAGAACAAAGCATATAACCTATGATTAAGAGAGGTAGAGCTTATTTAGAGATTTAACTTCATTAATCCAAGCTTTAGCTCTCCAAATGATCCTTTGGTCTCTCTTAGTTCATCCCCTTTTCTTTGTCTCAAAGCTCCTCAAAAGATTCTTCAAAATCTCCAACTTTTGAAAAGGAATGAACTTCATTTTATACCCAAAAAGTGGGTTCCTGCGAGTGCCCGGTTGACCTGGCTATAAACGGTAAAAAAAGTGACCGTTGGAAGAGCAACGGCTCTTTGCCCTAGTCGACCTGCACAGTGTGGCCGGTCGACCGGGTCCCCTGGGCCGGTCGACCGGCCACACTGCTGGTCGACTGCCTGGGACCAAAAATTCCCAACTTTTGCATATTTGAAGGTTTTCTTGAGGGAACTTTTTGGGTCATATAATCAAGCTTTAAAACATGTTTTAAATCATTCTAAGGGTTTTAAAACATGGAACATAAAAAGCCAAAAAGATTCGAAACTTTAAAACCAATGGCTAGCTTGATTTGATAAAACTCTTTTCTAAAACAAATGCATCCAAGATTTAAAAACAAATCATGCATAAATCAATACTTTTACAAATCTTAAAAGCAATGCATGTATAAATCAAGATTCCAAGTTTTTATAAATCAATGCATAAGTGTGTAAATCAAATGATGCTTGAATGTTAATGCATCCATCAAATTGCAATATACAAAATCCCTAACAATCAACTGTTTGTATATTTTCCTGAACCACATTTTCTCTTCAAATTGCAACTGTTGTGCCATTTTCTGCCTTGTCTTCACTCTAGAGCTTCTTTTTCCTTGAGTTTTTCGAAATGGCCCGAACTAAGCAAACATGGAGGAGGCCTTCTAAGAAATCCAAGACCGGTCAAGCCTCTTCTTCCCATAGATCTCCCTCCACTTCTCCGGAGCTTGGTCCCCCTCTTGAGGTTATTTTCGACCCTATTCGTTCTCCATCATCAGTTGTAAAAGCTTTTCGAAGCAAAGGAGTAATAGTTGAGAAATTTTGTATAGTGAGGGATCTAGTGGACTACCATGTCCCTGCCATTCTAGAGGCAATAGGTTGGGGCAATATTCTGACATGGAGTGGCAACACCTATACCTCGTTTGTCTTCGGTTTCTATGAGTCTATTTGTGCCACCTCCACAAACTCTTTTACTGTTAGAACCTCAGTTGGTGAAGAGATTATAACTCCAGAAAGGATATCTTCAGTCATGGGCATTCCTAGGTCCAATGGACCAAAATTTATTTCAGATGTTCTTCCACTTGATGAGAGAGAGTCTGTCACCACTGCTCTATGTGGTCAATCTGTTGAGTGGTCAGCCAACAATTCTCTCCCTACATCCTCCTTGATTCCTTCCCTTCGGATCATACACATCATCTTCACTCACTCCGTCTACCTGAGGAAAGGAAATAGGACTGAGATAACCCCATATATGGCAAACATCCTGCACAATGTCATTACTGGTGTTCCTATGTTCTTACCTTCTGTGATCATTCACCGCATCATCAGGGTGGTCACTGGCTCTCAACCATGTGCAGCTCCATTTGGGTTCCTCATTACCCAGCTTGCCAGTTCTTTTGGGGTGGTTGTTCCTGCTTCGGAGAGACCCGTGCCGACCACAGTCTTCAACAAAAGGAACATTCTCTTGATGAGGCTTCCTCCACCACCTCGAGCACACCCTGTAGCAGAAGGAGACGAGGAGTTAGAGGCTGCAGATATAGATATTGCAGATCAACAGCAGCCTCAGCCTGATCAGCCACGTCAGCCTCAGGCCCCTCCTCGGCGTACTATGGAGGAGCGCATGTCATCCTTGGAGCAGGTGGTTACTACCATGCGTACTGAGTTTCATGAATTTAGACAAGAGGCCTCAGGGATGATGCGCAAGACACTGAAGTATTTATCGAACATCTCCAAGACCTGCAGGCGCCTCGATGCCACCATGCCTCCTACTCCTCCAGATTCTGCTTAGACCTTTTAGGAGTGTTTTCTTTTTGTTTTGGGGATTATTTTTGGGTAGTGATAGATTGCTTTTCACATGTTGTATTCTTTATCTATCAACTAACCTGTTGTTTTGAGTACTGACCATAATCTTTTATTTTTGTAATGGTCAAGTACTTAGTGATTCTTGTACTGAACTTATCTTGTTATATCAATGAAAGTACAGTTTCACATTTCATTTATTTTCTCCTTGTTGATTCTCTTGATGGATGTTTATGTTGTTTTGAAGCTTTAATATGTTAAATCAATTCACATTTGTTGTCTTAGCTTCATTCAAACAATGTTAGACAAATCTATATACATGATAACCTGTTTCACGTTACAATTGCATTCGCATTTGGTAACAGGTGCTACTGAAAGGTATATGTTTTCTCATGTATACAGGTTCCTTTGCAATTCGATGTCAAAGGGGGAGAAAAAGATCAGATCTATGTAATGTCTCAGGGGGAGAGAAGAATAGAAGATCTGAAGATCAGACAGAAAGAAGACCAAACCAAGGGGGAGAGAAGAACAGATCTAACTAAGGAGGAGATCTGCTTCAAAAGCCAAAAAGGAAGATCCCTTGGTTGTTAAGAGCAAGGGAGAGCTCTAACCAAGGGGGAGAAATCAGCTTGGAAAGATTAAAGTCAAAAGCTCTCGACGAATCGGTCATGCGGTCGAAGCTACATTCAAGTGATTTCTAGTTCAGAGCTGTCAAGAAGATCCAAAGTCCTTTAAGTGCTGTGATCATAGGAGTTGCCATCAAATTGCAAAGGGGGAGATTGTTAGGTTCTTGTTTGTTACAATTTTGATGGATGCACTTTCACCTTCTCTATCAAATGATCACACACTCATGCTATTAGTTTTTGACTTTGGATTCTAGAATTCTATCTTGCATGTGCATATGGTTTTGAAATGAATTTCTCATGCATGTTTTTAGAATTCATATTCTCTTTTGAAAACCTAATTCTTTGTGCATGATTTCGGAAAATCAAATTGAGAATTTAAGTTTGTGCTTTGCATACATCTTTCATTTTTAGAATCATGTTAGTATGCATGAAGCACACTGGCCTTGAGTTCAAGTTGCACCTTTGGGATTTTGAAAAATCAGCAAGAACTCTTCCCAGGCCAGTTTGGTCGGTCGACCCACCCCTATGCCCGGTCGACCGGGCCAACTGGCCTGCTGGAAAATGGCCAGTGTACCCGGTCGATAGAGCCAGGCCCAAGTCGACCGGGCAACTAGCCATTGGGCAATATAGCAATTGGGCCAGGTCGACCCGGGGGTCATGGGGTCGACCGGGCCAACTAGCCGTTGGACTGTTTTTTTTTTTTTTTTTGCTATAAAGTCCATTCTTTTCCCTTCTTTTAGGAGGCTTGTTGGATGAACTTTTGAAACCATTTTGGAGCCTAAGAAAGAGGAATGAGGTGATAAGGCTAGAAGGCTATTGGAAATCAAATGGTTGAGTTTTTAAAAGGTATATCTTACTTGTTATTTTGATTTCCATTCTAATTGAAATCTATGCATGTTTAAATCTTTGTATTTTCATAAATGCATGATTTCTAGCTTTTAAAGAGATGTTTAGAAAACTCATTATCATCTTTGGAATATTAAAATGGTTTGCAAACACTCTTGTCTAATTCACATGTGTTATTAATAGTTAAACCTTCTTACAACTTGTTTTGTTCCTACTTTCAAGTTGCTTGAACTATTCATGTGATTTAGCATAAAACTTCAATCATTATTATTCTGAGCTTAGATTTTAAAATGCATCAAGCATTCATTTAAGAGCTTCACTTTAGAAATTGATTGAAGTAAAACACTCATACACTTTGTGCACACACTTTAGCTTAATTGAGTGTATGTTTGTACTTTGAATTTCACTTTCATATCAGCCTATTTAAGAGGCATTTTATTTTTGCTTAAATTGTATCTCTTAGAGTGTTCTTGAAGAGACACCTTCTTAGAGAAATTCTTCATTGTAAAGGTTATTGCTTAGCCTTAGAAAAGCACATTGTAAAGGTTATTGCTTAACCTTGAAAAGCATCTTGTAAAGGTTGTTGTTGAGCCTAGAAAAACAACATTGTAAAGGTTATTGCTTAGCCTAGTAAAAAGCATAGTTAGTGGAAATCCGGTGTGGTGATTGGATCACAAGCCGGTAGTGGACATAGGCATTGAGGCCGAACTACTATAAATCTTTGTGTAGTGGTGTTTGCTTGTGGTGATTGTTTTATTTGCTTCTGCATCTTGTCGGGTAAATCATTATTTGTGACTAGTTTATCTTAAAGATTTAAAATTGGTCTAAATTGGTCATATTTGTAGCTCACCCTATTCACCCCCCCTCCCCTCTAGGGTTAGGATCCCAGGGCTTTCAAATATAACATATCTAGAAGATAGCAATCAGCAACTACTTGCAACAAAATAATCTACCACAAGAGGAGAAGCAGATTATACCTTTGGAGCCCGGTAGTGCTTTAATTAAGGAGAAGACAATCAACTTGATCAAAAACTCTTCTTGAAGTAATTAGAGATCTCCAAGACCTTGTTGTCTTCCACGGTATGACCCTCTATCTGATTTCTTTTCTCAAGAAGATGGGTGGGATCTCCAAGAGAAAACCCTACTAGAAACTCTAAGGAAACTAGAAGAGAGAGAGAAAGAAAGAGGAGAGATGTGCAACTCTTGCACAAGAGATGTTTTGGGTGTGAATACCAAGGATGGACGTCCAAGGAGGACTCTTCCCCTTTATATGGCCTCAAATCTCCTCTTAAGACTCTCTTACTAATTGCATTAGAATTCACACTTCCACACAAATTAGTAGCTTACTATTACCACTATTAGAAGTTTCACTTCAAATAGAAATAGTAACTTTCTAATTCCTTCCTTTTAGAGTTCAAGTAAGATTAGTAACTTTCTAATATCTTGGGCTAGCGTGGGGACCACTAGGGATTCCTTAGAAAGCTAGCTCCAACTGGGACATGCGACCCCACATCTCATGTACAATCTGAGCCCGCAATTAATTGCAAATAACACCATTATATAAATGTAATTGAACTCCAGTCTTAGGAATAAATTATAATAAAGACCATAAACTTCCCGATTACCACAAGTAGGCCACTCTATCAATATCCATGGATCAATTGAAATAAATCTGTCCCATCCAATCTTAGATCCACATCTTATTATCCTTGAGCCCCAATTAATCACAGTGATCATCAGTACCATCCAATTAACTCTTAATCGAGATGGGTGCACACTTACTAATGATAAATCCATTAATTGGCACAAGGGGATAATATAGATAGATTCCATCTTGATCATTGTATGTTTCCAAAGTCATACTACCACGTACCCAAGACACCGAGGTGTTGACCTACAGTTGGCCTCACTCATTGGTGACTCAAAGCAAATGAATAGACAAAAACTTGAGTTCATCAATGTCTCAGGATTGAGAGCCTATTGCTAGGGAATTATGAGAGCAGTCCTTAAATTGGGACAGTATTTCATAAGGTGCTTCTCATGGTCCTTCAATACATCCAATGTACCAGCACTATGATCCAGAATCTTACATTCTGATGATCGAGACAAATCACACTATCTCATAGTGATCAAAGTGCTGCAACCTTATCAGATGAGATGCCCAGTCTCATCAATGGTTGTGAAGATATTTTTAAGTATAAGATTTGCGACACATATCTTCCGTATGTAGATCTCATCCATATACATATATCACATCTAATATACTAATGGGACCCGGTTCATCTCATGAACCATTATGTCATATGTATTGGTCATGTGCATAAGGTAATAAACACCATTCATCTCATGAAAGGAAAGCATGATTTTATTGATAAATAAAGAAATTAATCAATTTATTACATCAACTGATGGATTGAGACCACACTATCTAACAAACATTTATTGAGTTTTCTGAAATATTTGATTTTGAGAATGTCTGTAGCGATATGTGTGGGGTGGAAATATCAATGAAGGTGTTTGAGATGTTGTTTCCACTTCTTAGTCTTTTCATTTTTGGTGGATTTCGGGTTTCGGGTTTTGTGTTTCTGGCTGTTTGCTCGCAAATAATTATCTATGGAATTTGTGTTGTATTTGTGATGATGTGTTGTTGTTATGAAGTTCAATTGTAGTTCTTACACTATAATTTGGGTTTTTCAATAGTTGGAAGTCACTCCTTAACTAAATCAGTTGCATATATTTGAATTAATCATGGCCATCAATTATTTGGTTGCATTGTGGATGTTGTAGTTGGTGAAAGTTATGATGATAGGACAGTGTTGACCAATTTGACTTTGCCCATTGAAGCTTTTGTGTTTGATCTGTTTTGTGGTGTCTTTTCCCAACTGCTATTTGATGATCATTAATAACATAGCTCACAATTTGGAGAATTTGGGATCGAGGTTGGTGTAAATGGATACTGCAAGAAGTGTGGATGTGTTCTATCCGTTTTATTAACAGTAGCAAACACATGGTTTGTCCTACTTTTTTTTCTCTTTTTTTGTTCTCTTTCTATTATATCATCAGTTGGTTCAAGCAAGTTGGGATTTAACATTACTATGCCACGGCATGATTAATGCTAACTCTTACTGAGTTAGACATGTTGAGATAACAGGTTGATCGCTGATTGATGCTTTATGTCCTGGTTCAAGTTTTACTTGCGATTAATGGAAAAATGGGAATTTGGGGTTGAATGGTTGTGAGTTAGGATCTAGGGAAGAATGAGAGGAATCCATGTTATGAGGTGAATAATCTGAAACTAGATTGTAAAAGATGCAAGTTTTGTGAAAAGAAGGAGCTTAGGATGATAATTGCCAAGCATTAGAACTGCTCCCTTTGAAACTGCAATGTTACATACAGCTTAGATTTGCTTTATTTTATTTTATTTTGGAACTTAAATTTAGTAAACAAGGATGACAACCCACTAAAGGGGAAGTGGGAGGGACCAATTTCTCTTATTCAGCTCTTCAGTGTTCGATGTAAGCCCCAGTAATATGCTATGATGCAGAATAGTAGAAGAGCTTCTAAGCATTCAATTTTGAGATCTTTTGATTGGCACTCCATGTCCAAATATCCCCTTAAGTCCGCCTCTTTCTAATAAGAGACAGAGTACATTCCCTGGAGTCTAGAGTGTCTTTCTTAAGATTAAATTATATATCTTCCACAGGAAGGAGGATAGAAAGACATGCCTTTTAGATGACACTCTAAATGCATCATGTTAGCACTTTGTATATTTGTTCAAGTTTGTTCTTTTATATTTTATTCTGAATGAGATTCTACAAGTATAACTTGGTCATCTGAAGTTTGATTTTTATTACCAAAAACATTAGTTGAATTGGATCTATGGTCAATGCAATAGAATCAAATTATAATTGAACTAGAAAAATCCTATAATGGAGCTGTCACCTTATTAATGTCAATTTGAAGAGATGCAATCCTAGTCAAACCTGTCGATGTGTTCTATAATTTTTTTTCTACATTAAACATTGTTTTTTTTTTCTAACTTAAATGATACCATCATTTATTTATGTGCCATATATTTGACTTAACTGAGGAAATTCTACACTTTAAGAAGGTAGGGGCTGGTGAGATAGAGGGAGAGAGATCATTTGGTTTCTTCTCTTGTTTGTTTGTAGGTGGTGGAGTTTGTATGTTAATTAACTTTATTTATAGTGAGTGAAGGGTGAAGAAGGCTTCAGGGGGTCATGAGGGATTAGAAAAGGGGTGGATTCTGAGAAGTGACACCCCTGGAAGTGTCAGTTTTACTCACATGCATCACTAACACATGAATACCACTATCCAACCACAACTGGTGGGGCAATGAAGTCATTATTATTAGGGAAAAAGGGGAAAGTGTTATGATCAATTGGAGGTGGAAATAAGTGATGTGAAAAGAGTGCCCATCATCATTTAAAAGGATTGGACATGGGATTACTATATGTATTATCTTATAGTTTTGTGTATATGTGAAAGTTACGGTCTTAACTTTGGTGCCATCAACATTCTTCTTTCATGCTTGTGGTTCAGTTGATGCCCCTTTACTTAATTGGACTTTGCTTCTTTGTTTATTTCTTCAATTGTGCCTTGTACGAAGACCATTGCTGAACTATAGAGCTTCGAGATTATAACTCCAGCAAGGTACGAAGCTTTACCATCCCTAAGCTGATCATGACACCATGTTCATGAGGATGTAAGATTTGAAACTTGACATCTAAGGTTTCTAGGTGCTTAGAGAATGATGAATGACTTCAATTAGAATTTAGATTCACTAATAAAAAACTAAAAAAATGGATCCACTAATAGATTACATAGTAGGTTTTAGGTGTTTGATCTAATTTTGCAGGAATGGATTGAAGTTCTTGCATAAATTTTAGGGGCCCAATAGATTAAATCCTATCACCTTGCATCACCTAAATAAATAGATGATAACCAATACAAATGCCCTTTAATCAAAGTGGCACAAGACATCTACATATCAATCGTACTAGCTTGTAAGGCCATACAGCGTCCACCTTGCATTAATCCTATAATGGAGTTGTCACCTTATCAAGGAAATGACCTTTAATGAAAGTGGCACACAACAATCACAGAGCACTCCTCTTGTTTGTCTATATTCTACCCACCTTGCACTAATCTTATATGAAACATCCAACTCAAACCCGCCGATGTGTTCTATAATTTATTTATTTTTAACATTAAACATTGGTTTTTTTTTTTAACTTAAATGATACCATCATTTATTTATGTGCCATCTATTTGACTTATCTGAGGTTACCTTTGCTAGATCCATTTAACTTATGTGAGGTAAGTTGTTGCAGAATGCCGTCCTCGAGCAACAAAGCATGGATGAACAAACATAGGTTAAGTCCGGAGTATTTAGATGGAATTGTGCATTTCCTTGAGTTTACAAAGAAACATGGTGGTGGATTTAAGCATTTTCCCTGTCCATGTGCTAAATGTCGAAATGGGAGTGGAATGATCACCCTTAATATGATTCATGAGCACTTGCTCATTAACGGTATTGATGAGTCATATACACATTGGATTCTACATGGAGAATGTGTTGCAACAACCAGTAATAAAACATCAATATCAAATCCTAATGAACAACCAAATGATATGTATCCTAGAATGGAGGAACTCGTTAATGATGCATTTGGAAGAATTGGTGAAAATGTTGATGCCCTCATGGATGATCTCATGAGGAACAAAGATATTCATGAAGGCTCTCAAGAGTTTCAAGGTGAAGACGAAGGAGAAGAAAGAAGATATAAGTCCTTATTTGATGATGCAAGACAATCTTTGTATCCTTCTTATCCTAGGGAACTCACAAAATAGTCAGCTACTGTAGAGTTATATAGTTTAAAGGTACAAAAAGGTTGGTTGGACAATAGTTTGAATGATCTCCTTCAATTGGTGAAGAAGTGGCTTTCGGTAGGAAACACGTTACCAGAAAGCACATATCAAGCTAAGAAGATGATCAACTCGTTGGGAATGACCTACGATTGCATACACGCATGCCCAAATGATTGTATTCTTTATTGGAAAGAGTACAAAGACAGACAAAGTTGTCCAATATGTCATACATCCAGAAGGAGGTCAGATTACTTGGCTAGTGTTAAGAGTTCCATTAAAGGTTTTGAGGTATTTTCCATTGACACCAAGGCCATAGAGGCTTTACAGGTTAGATTTCAAGGTTAATGAGTCATTCTATTTTCCTTTGATTCTTAATTTTAATAACTAATTATTAATTTTACATTGTTATGTAGTGTGCCATGGATAGCAGAGCAAATGACTTGGCATGCTCAACCAAAAGAGAATGGTGGTGTTATGCGGCATCCATCTGATTCATCAAGTTGGGTGGTAGTAAATACCAAGTGGCCAAGTTGGGTGGTAGTAAATACCAAGTGGCCAAGTTTTTCTGAGGAACATCGAAATGTTCGTTTAGGACTTGCGATCGATGGGTTCAACCCTTTTGGACATCTCAGTAGCGTCTACAGTTGTTGGCCTGTGATTATAGTGCCCTACAATCCCCCCCCCCCTCATTATGCATGAAAAGAGAATTTTCAATGTTGACAGTATTGATACTAGGTCCAAAAGGACCGAGTAAAGACATTGATCTTTACCTACAACCATTGGTTGACGAGTTGAAAGAATTATGGCTTAATGGAGTGTTAACGTATGATTCTCATTCGAAGACAATTTTTAATCTGAAAGCTATGTTGATGTGGGGAATTCATGATTTTCCTGCATATGGGAGTTTATCGGGTTGTGTAACACATGCACAGTTCGCTTGCCCTGTTTGCGTCGAAGGAACCGTTTCTGAACGTCTTAAGAGCAGAAAAAGTACTCTTATCAAAGTCATCGAAGATTCCTTCCTGTTAATCACATTTTAGGACTCAAAAGGCAGCTTTCAACAATAAAACAGAAGAAAGAAGAGCTCCTCGTCGATTGAGTGGTTCAGAGGTTGAAGACAAGGTGGCCGGTATTCAGATGGATATTGGAAAATCGAAGGGAAAGAAACGAAAAAGTTATGATGATGAATCGGCTGATAATATAACTGCCTGGTACAAGAGATCGATTCTTTTCAACCTACCGTACTGGAAGGTGGTTTTCTCAATTTGGTACTACATTCCATATTCTTGTATTTTAATAAACAAACAAGTAGAAATTTACTTTGTTTCAATGCTTTGACAGGATTTGCCAGTTCGTCACAACCTCGATGTGACGCATGTTGTGAAGAATGTTGGTGACCACCTTTTGTCAACGATCCTAGATGTCAAAGATAAAACAACGGATGGCACAAGTGCACGTGAGGATTTGAAAAGAATGAACATTAGGAAAGAGCTATGGTTACAAGAATAAGATGAGAGAACTATTAAACCAAAGGCACCATTTGTTCTAAGTCGTAAGGAAAAGGAATTATTCTGTCATACTTTGCATGAATTGAAGGTTCCAACGGGGTATAGTTCGAGATTTAAACATCTCGTGAACATGCAAACCCTTGAAATAAAGGGGCTCAAATCACACGATTATCATATCATAATGCAACAATTATTACCTGTTTGGTTACAACATGCATTCTCAGAGCATAAGCCATTGAAAGCTGTTATTCAAGAAATTTGTAACTTCTTTAATGTCTTGTGCTCAAAGACGATTAGTGCAAATAATATAATTGGTGTAAAACAACGACTAATTGTGGCAATGTGCATTTTAAAGAAGTTCTTTCCACCATCATTCTTTGTTATTAGTGTTCATCTCATGGTGCATTTGGCTGATGAAGCATTAGCTTGCGGTCCAGTTAGATTTCGATGGATGTATCTTTTTGAATGGTAAAATTCTAATTTCAAAGTTGTCTTTGGTATAGCAGAGTATAGTGTTGATTGGACATTTCTTAACAGGTTAATGAAAACTTACAAAGGATACGTAAAGAACATGGTGTTGGAAAATAGGTGGGTCTTTCAGATAGGTTTCAAAAACTTTTGACCCACTTGATGTAGAGATCAATTATCTAGAAGGTAACAAACCCAATCCAGGATGCAATCCCTCAAACTCATAAACCATGTACAACAATATATACTATCTAGAAGATAGAAAACAACAACTAAACATGCAACCACGAAATCTACAACATACAAGGATGTAGATTATACCTTTGGAGCTTTGTAGTGCTCTAATGGAGAAGTTGATTTCTTTCTTTGATGATGAACACCTTCACTAATCAAATCAGAATCTCCAACACCTTTTGATCTTCCACGCTATGACCCGTATCAGATTCTCTTTTCTCAAGAAGATGGTGGAATCTCCAAGAGAAAAACCCTAGAGGAAACTAGAAGAGAAACTAGAGGAGGGAAGGGAGGAAGAGATGCAACACTTGCACTCAAATAGAGGGCTGGGCGTGAATCCCTAGATGGAATAGCATTAGGGACGTCCAAGCCTCCTCTCTCTCCTTTTAGCACTTAAGCAACCTCCTCTTACTAATTGAAATAGAAGTCTTACTTCCATAACAATTAGTTGCTTACTAAATCACAATTAGAAGTCTTACTTCACAAATCATTAGTAACTTCCTCTTTTACTAATTAAAATAGAAGTCTCACTTCCATTAATAATTAGTAACTTACTATTACCACTATTAGAAGTCTCACTTCAAATAGAAATAGTAACTTTCTATTTCCTTTTAGAGTTCTACTATAATTAGTATCTTTCTAATATCTTGGGCTAGCGTGGGGACCACTAGGAATTCCTTAGAAAGCTGGCTCCAACTGGGACACGCGACCCCACATCTCATGTGCAATCCGGGCCCACAGTTAATTGCAAATAACTCCACTATATAAATGCAATTGCACTCCAGTCTTAAGAATATATTACAATGAAGATCCTAAACTTCCTTCCTTGCTAAAACTTGGATTAATGAAGTTAAATCTCTAAGTAAGCTCTACCTTCCTTAATCATATGTTATGTACTTTGTTTAAATTATTGGTAAATGAGTTTTAGCATTATAACTATGAAGTGTTGAATCCATTCTTCTCTTAATCTTTGATCTAATTAAGATTGGATTCTTCACTTTGATTTCAAACCAAGTTGTTTTAAAACCTTCTTTAATCATGCTTAGCCAAAATCTTTGTTTTCTTTTATAGCATGATTCATTTTCTTGGTTGAATCTTTATTTGTTGTTTTCATTCATTTGAACTATAGTTAAATTTGTTTGGTTTTGAACACATGCATCACATGTCTTAAGTTAATTAATTTCATACAACTTGTGAACCTTTGATTTTCATATCATTAACAAGTTTGTATTTATACATGTGATTTGCATTTCACTTCAATCAAATCTTTTATGTGCCTTAAACTTTTAAATGCTTTGAGCATATATTGATTGAGCTTTCTTTTTAAACTTGATTGAAGTTATCACACACACACATCATGAGCATACATCTTTGTATTCATTTTGTGTTTGTGTGAGTTAGTTTTTCACTTTCATATCCGCCTATTTAAGAGGCAAATTCATTGAGCTTAAATTGTATCTCTTTGAGTGTTTTTGTAGACACTTCTTCAAGAGAAATCTTTTTCTTGTAAAGGTTATTGCTTAGCCTAAGAAAAGCATTGTGTAAAGGTTATTGCTTAGCCTTGAAAAGCATCTTGTAAAGGTTGTTGTTGAGCCTAGAAAAACAACATTGTAAAGGTTATTGCTTAGCCTATTGAAAAGCATAGATAGTGAAAATCCGGTGGGGTAATTAGATCACAAGCCGGTAGTGGATGTAGGCATTGAGGCCGAACCACTATAAATCATTGTGTGGTGGTGAATGCGTTGTGGTGATTCTTTTTAGCTTCCGCATTTTTGTTTGTTTATCATCACTTGTGGCTAGTTTACCTTAAAAAAATTAAAATTGGATAGAATTGGTCACATATTGTAGCTCACCCCATTCACCCCTCCCTCTAGGGTTCGGATCCCAGGACTCTCAATTGGTATCAAAGCCTCGTGCTCTATCTTATAGGATCAAGTGTTTGGAACTCTTGATTAGGTGTAAAAACCTAGAGTCAAAACCCTAGTGTTGTGCTTTCATGAAAATCATTAGAATGGATTCCACTATGATAGATAGTTTAGATTCTTGTGTAGATTCTTTTAGACCCCTCCTTCTTCCTTCTATTGGATATTCAAACCCTCAAATTAATGAATCTCAATTTGATTTAAAAGAAGAAGAAAATGATTATAATGAAGATGACCTTCAACAAGCCTATGAGGAATATATACATTATCTATAGAGCTTGATAAGAAAAACAAAAAATTAAGAGAAGAATAAAAAAGGCTAAACAAAGAACTAGTTTCTTCAAAAGATGAACTTAGAGAGAAAGAAGAAGTAATAAATTGTGTAGACTCTAAGTTTATGATCTATTTGCATAACCTATATATTGTTCAAGATGAACTAAAAGAATTAAAGATGGGTTGTGATAATATCAATAAGGAAAATTTAAATCTAAGAGATCAATTAAAAAGGCAAGATGAAGACATTAACAATTTAGAATCCAAGTTAACCATTTCTAAGGAAAATTTATCTAATTCTCAAAATAAGATAAAAACTCTAGAACTTGGATCTAATGTTATTAATGAACTTAAATTTGATTTAAAACTTGCCCATGAAGAACTAATCAAATATAAGGAAATTGAAAATGAACTATCAAAAGTTAAAAATGAAAATTCAATCCTTATAAACAAAGTCACTCAACTTGAAAGCTACAAACAAAAGTATGAGTGCAAGTTTACCCAAGGTGAAGAAAGATTTGAAAAATTATTTAAATTGGGTAAATCTCAAAGAGATAGGACGGGTCTTGGATTTGATAGGAATATTTCACATGACCCTAAATTCACCAACACATTTGTGAAAGGTGAGTCCTCTTTCTCTAGCACTCTTTCCCCTTTGCCCAAAACTAAATGTATTTATTGTGGCATTGAAGGGCATTTTAGGTTTGAGTGCAAACTAAGAAGAAGCCATGTGTCTAAACCCATCTTTGAACCCAAAAAGGTAGAATCTAAATCTATGAAGGGTAAGACACTAAAAATCAAAGAAGATTCCAAAAAGATTAAACAAGTTAAATCAATTAAAATGGAGTCTCCTAAGATAGATTCTAAAAAGTTTAAACAAGTTAAACCAAGTTTAAAAGAATCTATGAACAAAAAGCTTCTCAACCTATCTCCCTTAAATCAACCCATGAAAGAACTTTTGAAGAAAATAGCCAAGTTAAATTTAAAATTCAAAAGTCAAATAAAGGGAGAAAATAAGAAGAAAATAAAAGTGAATCAATCCCCTAGGAAACAAACTCACCAACCTCAAAAGACTAATCACCAATCTAAGCTAAATTTAGTAAAATCTAAATATCATGGTGATAAGTCCAAATTGAAAATTTATCAAGTCAAATCTCCTATAGTTGGTAGGACTTCCAAACTAGACCTCAAAGATCAACCCTCTCAAGACCTTAGGTGGATTCCTAAAGTTAGATACTTAGACAAACCTTTAGGCCTTGAACCTAATTGACCAACCTTTCCTTTAATAGTTAAATCATATTGTTGGTCCTGATACATTTGCATTTTGTTCTTTGTTAGTTATATTTATTAAAATGCATTGTTTCTTTATGATCAATTTATTTTGTCTTCATGTACATCTCTAGTTACATATCATGGTTTTCAAAATCATTTGATTATAAATTCATCATGTTAGATTTGCTTGTTGCTTCCATTGAGTTATATTTCTTGCATTGCATTTCTATTGATGTTCAATTGATTGTGATTACAAAAGCTTTCATAGCTAGATTATTCATGATCAATTGTTGTTTTAAGCCATTTGCATCTTTGCTTATTTAGTTATATTATTTTTATATGCAAATGTCATTTGGTTCCATGTATGATTGTGATATTAGTCATATTTGTAGAAACCATACTAGTACTCAAATCCATCCTTATGCTTTCTAGTCATTTTTTTTTTGGATGGTTATGATGTTGATTCATGTATATTCTCTAAGTGATGTCATACTTATACATGTTTCAACTTCATAGTAGTGATCTTGATCATATGAAACTCTTTGAAATCCATTCATCGTATTTCTATATGTTTGATGGATATCTTAGATGTTGAATTCATATGATTTTGACACTTTGAAAATTGCATGCATTTCCAAGTTATATCCTTTCGCATTGCAATTTACCTTGTTCATCACTATGCTCAATAATTATATCTTTAAAAGTGATGAATATCCATTTATGATGCTTGATGAAATTTTGTGTTTGTCACATCCTTGCTCTTTATCATGTTGTCAAATTCAATTGGTTTCAATTGGTATAATTTTCGATTGATTTGATTTCTTGTGAATATGATAGACCTTGTGTACATTGGATTGAACTTGATAGTTATATGTTTTCATTCCATGTCACATTCCATTAGCATCATAATTTTTATGTTTGCCACCTCTCTTGCTCATATAGGTATATCTCATGACCACCATGTTTATGTGATCATAATCTTGGTTGGTTATTAATTGAGGTTGGCTTCATGGGTGAATTTATTTCACTCATCTTGCACATGTTAGTCATATTTTTTGATTGAATGAAATGATTTCAAAACATACATAGCATATGATTTTCAGAGTTAAAATTGATTGATGCTATGTTTAGTAAACCCCATTTCATCATGGATAGCTCTAATTTGGATTTATCACTACTAGAAAATTGACTTTTAGCGACCGCCAAAAGCCGTCGCTAAAATTGGGCTGGCGGTCGCTAATAGTCTATAGCGACCGCCCAGTGACAGAAGCGAAAAATTCGTCGCAAAAAGTATTAGCGACCGCTAGTATGCTTTTTGCGACCGCAACATGGCGGTCGCAAATTATTAAAAAAAAAAAAATTTGGACTATTAGCGACCGCCATAATACTCCATATAGCGGCCGCTAATACATTGTTTTATTGAATTTTTTAAATTTTTTTTAATTTTTTAAAGTATTAGTGGCGGTCGCTAATAACACTTTTAGCGGCCGCCACTAAAGCAAATAATTGTTTTAAAAAAATATAATCCGTATTTTCTCAAATTTTTTCCTTCGTTTTGTACCTGTACCTGAGTATATACAACTACTACCATCAATTAAAATTACAAATAACAAAACCTAATTATATACAACTACTACCATCAATTAAAATTACAAATAACAAAAGAAAGTCTTATATTAATTACATTCAAAACATTACAAAAGTTTCAATAAATTATATCCATTACAATTACAGGAAAAAAAAATTTCCGTGCAGGGTGCCGTGGTAGATCCGATGCTCTCAAACCTGAACAGAAAAAGAAAAATAAATATTAATAGATAACTATAAAAATTGGCAATTTATACTAAATATAAAAAAATTAAGAATTAAAATTAAAATTTCAACCAACATTTCAACATTACGAGCAATCCGGGAGTCGGAATCTCGTTCCGTCAGTTCCTGTAAGTTATGAATGACTACGGGCCCGTGCCCGTCAAGTATCAATGGCAACGGAGCCCGTTTGCACGTTTTGCGCGCCCGGAGGCTCGTTTTCTAAGTTTTAAGTTAACGTTCTAACTTAAACCTACGTTTCAACTGTACGAGTAATCCGGGATTCAGAAACTGGTTCCGTCAGTTCCTACAAGTCATGAATGACTAGGGACCCGTGCCCGTCAAGTTTCATGGGCAACGGAGTCCGTTTGCTCATTTTGGGCGCCCGGAGGCTCGTTTTCTATGTTCTAAATTATAGTTCTAACTTAAACCAACGTTTCAACTGTACGAGCAATCCGGGAGTCGGAATCTCGTTCCGTCAGCTCCTACAAGTCATGAATGACTAGGGCCCCATACCCGTCAAGTTTCACGGGCAACGGAGCCCGTTTGCTCATTTTGGGCGCTCGGATGCTCGTTTTCTAAGTTTTAAATTATAGTTCTAACTTAAACGTACATTTTAACTATACGAGCAATCCGGGAGTCGGAATCTCATTCTGTTAGCTCTTGCAAGTCATGAATGACTAGGGGCCCGTGCCCGTCAAGTTTCACAGGCAACGGAGCTCATTTGCTCGTTTTGAGCGCCCGGAGGCTTGTTTTCTAAGTTTTAAGTTAACGTTCTAACTTAAACCTACATTTCAACTTTACGAGCAATCCGGGAGTCGGATTTTCATTCCGTCAGTTCCTTCAAGTCAAGAATTTCATTAGGCCCGTGCCCGTCAAGTTTCACATGCAATGGAGCACGTTTGCTCATTTTGGGCGCCCGGAGGCTCGTTTTCTAAGTTTTAAGTTAACGTTTTAACTTAAACATACGTTTCCACTGTACGAGCAATCCAGGATTTGGAATCTTGTTCCGTCAGTTCCTGCAAGTCAGGAATGACTAGGGACCCGTGCCCGTCAAGTTTCACGGGCAAAGGAGCCCGTTTGCTCATTTTGGGCGTCGGGAGACTCGTTTTCTAAGTTTTAAATTATAGTTCTAACTTAAACCTACGTTTCAACTGTACGAGCAATCCGGGAGTCGGAATCTCGTTCCGTCAGTTCCTGCAAGTCATGAATGACTAGGGGCCCGTGCCAGTCAAGTTTGACGGGCAACGGAGTCCGTTTACTCGTTTTGAGCGCCCGAAGGCTTGTTTTCTAAGTTTTAAGTTAACGTTCTAACTTAAACCTACATTTCAACTTTACAAGCAATCCGGGAGTCGGATTTTCGTTCCGTCAGTTCCTGCAAGTCAGGGATGACTACGGGCCCGTGCCTGTCAAGTTTCACGGGCACCGGAGCCCGCTTGCTCGTTTTGGACGCCCGGTGGCTTGATTTTTAAGTTTTAAGTTAACGTTTTAACTTAAACCTACGTTTCAACTGTATGAGCAATCCAGGAGTTGGATTATCGTTCCTGCAAGTCATGAATGACTACGGGCCCGTGCCCGTCAAGTTTCAACCTAAGTGTCTAACTTTTTATGTTTCAAAATCTATAAATTTCTAACACAATTTAAGAAATTTCTATACATGTTGAAATCTTGAATTAAAAAAATAACTTTACCTGGTCAGGATCAGTCGAGCCTGCTAAATCATGACTGCCCTCTCCACCGAAGTCATGTCTCGCCCTGTGGCCGCTGCCAGCGTCTGGTGCCTGTAATTATTTATGATACAGTTAATTTTTTTTAAAATAACATAAGTATTGATGCATCAATGACATAATTGACAATTTAAACATACAAAAAAAATTTCTTACTAACCTGAGTAGTGGGTGGTGGGTTTAAAATGAGCGGGCCGCGACTCTGTGGTAGACGACTCTCAAGCTCTGCCATCTCCTCTCTCCACTCGGCCTTCATCTCTGCCCTAACCTCATTTGTCACCTCTTCTCTGATCGCTGCCTTCATGGACTGCAGCAACTCCTGAACCTCCTCATCTGTACGGAAGCGTATGCCTTGGGAGGAGCTAGCACCGGATGACCCTGATCGCGCGATATGCGAGCGTGGGATGCCCGTCCCATACGTGAGCGTGTATCCGTGCCCGTCCCGACCAACGACGGAGTGGAATATCTCATCCCTCCACGATGGCAAACTGCACTCCTCCTCGGGTAACTCCTCCAGGCGTGACTGATGCTGGGTCTGCGTAGTTGATTCATTTAGTATCTTATCATGCATAACAAGACATAGTAATAGAAAGATAATTTAAACGGTTCAATATAAAAACTTACGAAGATAGCTGCAACCTCTGGGTGGCGAGGATCTCGAGAACGCATCCAAACGGACATCCTATCAATCGGAACACCCTCCGAACGCAACTGTTTGGTGGAGAGTTATATTATTAGTATACTATCATACAGAATGACAAAAATATAAATTACACGTACGATCTAACGTTTTACCTCGTGGCAGACCTGGGTGATGTGTCGAGTCCCCAACCTGTGTGCGGGACCCTGCATTGCGCGGTTCCGCTCATTCGTAGCAGACACTCTCTGTTTTCAATATTTATCAATCGGAATTTTTGTTAGTTACGTTAGTCACTAGTAAATTGTTAAAATTAAAATAAAAAAATTACAAGTTTCTCACCTGAACCTCCTCGCTCGTCCAGTAACGGACGAGCTGAGTACACTGATCAGGGAGAACGCCCATCGGAACTCGCTCAAGTATGTCAGGCGCATCCTGATGTGGCTTCCAGTGTTGCATCTTAACTTTATTTTTATGATCTTTCCACATCTTTCGGCACTTCGACATGCAAACTGACCGGAAGAGCTCAGGACATGCCCTCAAATTGTCCTGAAAAGGACAAATAATTTTTCATTGACAAATAATTTTTCATTAAGTTATGGTTTAAATTGACATATCCTGAGGAGAAATGTTAAATTATTACCTTGACCTGCTGCCAGGTACGATCTAGTGTATTGGTCGGGAATGCCTCTCAATCAAGTGTAGTCAAAGGGAATGAATATGGATCCCAGACCATATGTCCCAACTGGCTGATGAGCTGGCGAGCAAGCGGATCCACCAGATGGTACGTCTCATCAAACTCCACGTCAATGGGATGACCGGAATTCCACGTCCGGATCCCTCTGGAAGGGCCTCTCCCCCTGCTGGAAGATGGGCCCGTGCTCGTAGCACCTATTCAAATTAGAGATAATCTAATTAAATTAAAATAAAATAATTTTCAAGAATTAAAATGTTTTAATTAAATAAACTTATACCGGTCTGTGTATCGGCCGATGCAAGCCGAGACGGTGGAGCTGAAGAAGTTGATGCCAAAGCATCCACTGGGGTGGATGGACTCGGTTGAGACGTCGATGGCCTACTCGGTGGGGCCATCTAACTAGACTGGGCGGCATCTGGCGTCGGTCTAGGCTCCCCAGATAGCATGCTGGCCTAGGCCTGGCACAGCAGCTCGCCCATCGTCAGCGGACGATCTCTCCTCTTTCGTCCTGACATATCTGTTCAAATGTTTGTAAGATAAATTTCATTAAACGAGATAATTGAAATTAAACGATCTCTCCTCCCCAGTCTATTTTTTTTTCTTTCCCTTTTTTTTTCTTTTTTACTTTTCAGGTTTGCAACCCTGAGGTCATAGTTCTTTATTTTAGAAGTCGGATTAGAGTTTGTTGAGTACAATAAGGAGAAGCCTCTGAAATAAACAAGGGTCATAGTTCACGGTGTTAGCATTATTGATGTTGTCTTCAGTTTTTAGATCAATCAACGATACCAAAATTCAAGCTTAGGCATAAACAGGGGACCAATATAGAAAAAGATGTGGCACACAGGATTCGCACATCGTTTTCTCTTTTATTTGTTATTCTTGTAGCATTTTGCCCATTGTTATTCTTGTAGCATTCTGCCTAGCCCCATACCCACCCACACACATATTCTAAGGTTATAAAATGAGAAGTTGCAGATCACCAAAATGCAGATATCAGATTGCTGCAAGATTTAGACCATCTAAACACATCAGATTGCCACTGGATTTAGATAATCTATACATGCATTTTTTTTATGTCGGTTATTCCACATTGTTTTGGCAAAAGAGGCGAGATCCATGAAAAACCACTGACATCTTCCTATTCACAAGATTTGAGAGACTCTTGAATCAACGGGCCCTTCAAAAATTGGATGAGCGAATAGACAACCATCAACACTGGATTTCTTTTATCCACATTCCAGCCGATTTAAATTGATTGAAATGGAATCTAAGTCATCTCCTTGTATTGTAAAACCATGAAATTCTGAAAATCAAAGAGCAACATGCCCTTTCTATTGCAAGTATGCAATGTCAGCTTTTTACATCACACTTGGTTGATATTGCCATTGCATTATAAACATAGGAAAGTGAACCCTGCTAGGACTCAGGTTGGATATAGATCAGTGATAAGTGCATGTCTAAGTGCCCAGTATCATGTAGTGGTTTAGGTGTCAATGTGAGTCACGTTGCTGTTTGAATGTAAGTTAGCATCAATAAAGTTGTTAGGTTGTTCCTTAGAAGCAGGAGTAAGTTATGAGGAGTGGGGCGTGATCTGATTTGGTTAGAGTAGTTTTGTGTCAGGTGTCATGGAAGTGGGTGAGTGGGTAGATCGGTTGCTGGATGTGTCATGTATTTAATGGTGATGTAAAGAGATAAATGAAATAGGGAAAAAACATATTTCTTCTTCATCTTCTTAAGAAGGTTGGCTGCCTCGAACAAGCCAATTATTTCACCATTCCTTGTCGCAAGAAATTGCACGCAACAATCAGATTGCATGAAGCAGTTCAAATCCACTGCGCAAATGCCTATTGCAATAGTGACTTAAACAAAGGAAACCATATGGCTTTAATATGCACAGTAGCATCAATGTAGATGTTCAAACAAGATGGACTTGTTAATTTTTATCAACAATATAAATATTGAAAGAACCAAAGATCAAATGTAACCTGGAAGTTTTGGCACACCAAGTCTTTCACAGAAGTCATCGCAAAAATGATTGCAGTTTTTTGATAACAAGTCATATGATTCCCTATCTGTCCCTATCTGCGGTGCGACTTTTGCTTAGCATAGATTTAGGGATTGAGCTCATGTGAGAGAGAAATCATCAAAAGATCAATTGATTACACTGATTGTTCATGAGTAGAAACAATGCAACTTCACGGAAAGCATGTGTGCATCATTTAAGTGTGTGCATGCCCGCTTGAAGGGCTTGTGGATAGTACTATTTAAGGAAATGATTTGGATACCATGGTAAGATCTCCCCAATGATGTCAAGTAAATTTTATTACCTCTTTGTCTCGTGCACTCTTCTCTCCTCCAAATTAATTACCATTTGAGTTTTGAAAGAGTCATGATCATAATAATGTTAATAAGGTTTATCCAATCCTAGAATCCAGCAACTTAGAAAGTGAAAGGTTCTTATGGTTCAAAATGCTCTTATGATTAGAACAGCCAGGTGTGGTGCTTCAGGTACCAAAATTAGTGTGTCATAATCACAATCCTAAACAATTCCCTTCATAATTAGAACATTCAGTCAATAACCATTTGCCATGAGATTAAGGATGTAACCCTTCTAAGGATAGAATGATTGTTAGAATTCTTATACAGTGAGAATTATGAGTTCTTCAAATGTACATTGTTCAAAAGCAGTCCTCCAAAATGCTCAAAGTACAATCTTAAATTCTAAAGAATTTCAAAGGCGAAAAGCAGCTTTTCAGGCAGTTGGTTATCGAAACTCCAGCGCTAAAAATGGAGAATTTCAAATGCTCTAAAGACATGGCCTGAAACCAGCATCAGAATCTCCAATACTCGTGATCCTCTAGTGAATTCTGATCAAAACAAACCGGCTCTAAACATATGTTTAGTTCACTGTAGAAACTTTATATATATTCAAAAGCTTGACCTACGGGATATTACAGATCATACTCAATTTGAAACAGCTCAGTAGTGGAGCGCATGTGGGCTCATGAAAATCACTCCTGTGACTAAATGTGACTAAATGTGGACAATGGACCACTCAGATGACATAACTCTACATTTGAAAAAATAAGCATGGGGAAGTGACGGTTTTTTCCCCCTTCTTAAACAACGGTTTCAACTACTTTCATTTTTTGGGAAAAGGTTAATAGAATAGGTCCACCACCATGGAACAACCATTGTGTAGAGTGACACAATTGCTCACCCAATTGCTCGGTCTTCAATTCTTAGATCATCTCCTTTACATGTGCAAGTAGTCATCTCCTTCATATGTACAGATGGTTTTCTCCCCAATGTGTGCTAAGGCCCACTCCCATGTGAGCTGCTCCTAGGGTCTAGCTAGCCACCCAGGCTAGTACACAAGTTCAAAAAATGGTAGAAAAACTAGACTGAGTCCAAGCCATTTAAGAACTGGCTTTGATCCATGTGGTGTCATCGGTCACAAGCAAACAATCCATATCAAGCGAAAAGAAAATTCAATAATATAATTTTCAGGAATTTCAAGTTCCAAATATTTCCAGTTACTTACAGAATGTTTATAGCCTTGTTTAGGTGTTTTTTTTTCATTTGTTACTCTTTCTTAGACATGGTTAAGAAATTGCTGCCTTAATGTCAAACAAAGAAATCAACAACAAAGATAACTGAATGAAACGATTAAAATCCAACCTTGAAGAAATGCAGTGTCCATAAATAAAACAGAGATAATACAAAAATCAAGAACAGAACATCAAACAATTCTTTGCAATCAGAATCAACAATATACACAAATCATGAAAAAGAACCAAGAGATTTTGAGAAAAAAAATCAAGAGACCCATAATTTAGGCTCCCTGAGTCATGATTATCTTTAGAAACCCAGAAAAAATTTTAGCTTTATCAGAATAAAATAATCCACATACAGGGGTATAGAGAACAAGCTGTCTCCTTTTGCTTTAACAAATGGACGGAATTTCCCTAATCAGATCCATCACCAAAGGCAAAAAAAAGAAAAGAAAAAAAGAAGGGAAAATAAAGCATTCAAATTCATCTATTCACCAAAAGACTACTAAAGAATCCAAAACTGAGCAAATCAGAAAAACCCTACTCACCATTGTGCCAGTGATATGAAAACCTGAAATTCATGTGCATAGGATCTGTTCTATAGGCTCTTACTTTTGTATCCTTTTTTTTTTTTTTTTGGTAGAATACTTTTGTATCCTTAAAAAGCTCTAAGGAGACAGCCATCTAAACATCCCTAAAATCTCCCATAGCCATTCCCATCCAATGCGACCACATTTACAAAACCAAATTAAACTTCCGTCGATTTCATAGAGAAAACGAATTCACAATGTAAGATCTAGTCATAAAGTGAAGATCCTAAAAAAAATTGAGGATCACAGCTCAGAAGATCTCATATTTGGAAGTGATTTTTGAAAAGAAGGAGAGAAAAATCAAAGCGCTTGACTAGATCAATTGCAATGATGATCACTTGGAAGAGAACCCAAATTCATGAGAAGAAGTGTAGAAATGGATATGATTGAAATGCATATGTAATATGTCTCATGATTGACCACTTTCCACAGCAGTACAACAAGTTTACACCCATGTTCTTCATATCAAATTCACATAAAAAAAAATTTAAGGACAGCAAAATCCAGTAAATATTCAACCCTTAGCGAAAATCCTCATTTCTTGAGCCATTAAACCGTCTTCCATCTCAACTCTATAGAGAAAGAGAAAATTCTCATCAAAGATGGCCAAATCCAAACATATCAACAGAGATATTCTATATCCGTAGACTTCATTTGCTAACAGCGGAAAACTCAATTACAAATGGAAGAGGAATTGCTCCAATTTTAACAAAATTCACATGAAAACTGATACTGCATGATGTACAAGAGTAATCTTCATTCAAGATATCAACACAAAAACACAAGTCTGAAGTAGAACAGAAGAAGGTTCTAATCTAATAACAGGGAAATCGGTGATGGAATCAGCTAAAAAAAAAGTCAATTGCTTTTACAAGAACAGGGTCGAAACCGAAACCCTAGAAAAAGCAGATGATAGAAGATAGAAAAAGGGATGGAATCTGGAAAAAAAATGTGCAAGATCTGGAAAGAACTGGATAGTGGGAATGGAATCAATGGATCATTAATGTACCTGGAAATGATTTTGATGCAGAGCGTAGGGAAAGAAGCTTGTTTCAGAAGTTGTTGTTCGTCTTCGAGGTTTTAATGGCGGAGAGAACCGGTGGCGGCTCCAGCGCGCGGGAGGGTGGCACAGTGCAGAGCGAGAAGGAGAGGGAGAGGGAGGGAGGGAGAGAGCCGGTGGCGGCTCTGGCGCGTGGGAGGGCGGCACAGTGCAGAGAGAGAGAGAGAGAGAGAGAGATCCGGCGCAGGTGGGCTCCGGCGGAATCGTCGCTGGTGCGGGAGAGCAGATCGAGCGCAGCGCGGGAGGGGAAAAGAGGAAAAAAAACGTGGGAAGTAAAAGTGGGGTGGGGGTGTTAGGGGCTTTAGCGACCGCTGTAAAGCGGTCGCCTGCTTTTTCAACCGTGAATGCCTAAATTTCTAGTAGTGTATCTTAATAGTTATATTCTTTATAACTCCATTTTAGAGTGATTGATTTTATAGTCTTATCCTTAAATCTCAATTGGTACTCTTTGTTTTTCCAATGGTATCCATGATTGCTTTTCTCATTGCCTTGCTCTCCTTTGGTAATTTGATCATATTGTGCTCTATAGTTAAACATGTCTAATCCTTTCCTTGAAGTTGACCCTCAATTGGTTAAACCATCTTTTTCTTGAACCAAATAGTTATATCTTTGTCAAAAGTTTGACAAAAGGAGAGAATGGATTGAGGGGGAGTGTAAACCTTCATAGGAAGTATTAGTTTTGATCAAAGTCACCCTTGGATTGACTTTGAACCCTTAGAGATTAATTCCACACATGATAACCTGTTATGTATTTCATTTTCGAGTTCTTTTGTTAACAGGTGCTACTAAAAGGTATTTTCCCTATTTCATGTGTGTAGGTACCTTTGCAATTTAATGTCAAAGGGGGAGAGAGTATTCAAGTTCTCTAAAGGGGAGATATTGAGAACTAGAGCCCAAGCCAAGAGAAGAAGCATCCAAGAGATTTCAAGACTTGTCCAGCTTAGGGGGAGCTGAAGACTTAGTGTGTAAAATTCGGTGTTGAGTAAGTTGCCATCAAATTGCAAAGGGGGAGATTGTTAGGAATTTTGGGTATTGCAATTTGATGGATGCATTATCATTCTAGCATCATTTGAATTTACACACATGCATTGATTTAGAAAAACTTGAAATCTTGATTTACACATGCATTGGTTTTTAGACTTGGAGAAATATTGTTTTTGTGCATGTTTTGTTTTTAATCTTGGATGCAATTGTTTATCGAAAAGAAGTTTTAGAAATCAAGCAAGCCATTGGTTTTAAAGTTTTGAATCTTTTTTGGCTTTTTATGTTTCATGTTTTTAAACCACTTAGTTTGGTTTAAAACATGATTCCAAGCTTGATTCAGTCACCCAAAAGTCCCCATATAAAAATACTTTGAAAAATGCAAGTTTAGGGGATTTTGGTCCCAGGTCAACCTGCAGTGTGCCAGGTTGACCGGGCCAACAGAAGGCCAGGTCGACCGGCCCAACAGGGGACCAGGTCGACCGGGAAATAGCCGTTGGCTCCTGTCAAATGACAGTTTTATGACCGTTGTGAAGGCCAGGTTGACCCGGGAGTCTGGGGTCGACCGGGGACCAGCCGTTGGGCAGTTTGGGCTATAAAATGAAGTTCATTCCTTTACCAAAGTTAGAGAATTTTAAGTCTTCCTTGAGGTTTTTGGAGACAAGACAAATGGGATGAACTAAAAGAGACCAAGGGGTCATTTGGAGAGCTAAAGCTTGGATTAATGAAGTTAAATCTCTAAGTAAGCTCTACCTTCCTTAATCATATATTATGTGCTTTGTTTAAATTATTGGTAAATGAGTTTTAACATTATAACTATGATGTGTTGAATCCATTCTTCTCTAAGTCTTTGATCTAATTAAGATTGGATTCTTCACTTTGATTTCAAACCAAGTTGTTTTAAAACCTTCTTTAATCATGCTTAGCCAAAATCTTTGTTTTCTTTTATAGCATTATTCATTTTCTTGGTTGAATCTTTATTTGTTGTTTTCATTCATTTGAACTATAGTTAAATTTGTTTGGTTTTGAAAACAACATTGCACATGCATCACATGTCTTAAGGTAATTAATTTCATACAACTTGTGAACCTTTGATTTTCATATCATTAACAAGTTTGTATCTACACATGTGATTTGCATTTCACTTCAATCAAATCTTTTATGTGCCTTAAACTTTTAAATGCTTTGAGCATATATTGATTGAGCTTTCTTTTTAAACTTGATTGAAGTTATCACACACACACATCATGAGCATACATCTTTGCATTCATTTTTTGTTTGTGTGAGTTAGTTTTTCACTTTCATATCCGCCTATTTAAGAGGCAAATTCATTGAGCTTAAATTGTATCTCTTTGAATGTTTTTGTAGACACTTCTTTAAGAGAAATCTTTTTCTTGTAAAGGTTATTGCTTAGCCTAAGAAAAGCATTGTGTAAAGGTTATTGCTTAGCCTTGAAAAGCATCTTGTAAAGGTTGTTGTTGAGCCTAGAAAAACAACATTGTAAAGGTTATTGCTTAGCCTATTGAAAAGCATAGATAGTGGAAATCCGGTGGGGTAATTAGATCACAAGCCGGTAGTGGATGTAGGCATTGAGGCCGAACCACTATAAATCATTGTGTGGTGGTGAATGCGTTGTGGTGATTCTTTTTAGCTTCCGCATTTTTGTTTGTTTATCATCACTTGTGGCTAGTTTACCTTAAAGAAATTAAAATTGGATAGAATTGGTCACATATTGTAGCTCACCCTATTCACCCCCCCTCCCTCTAGGGTTCGGATCCCAGGACTTTCACAATTGGCCTCACTCATTGGTGACTCAAAGCAAATGAATAGATAGAAACTTGAGTTCATTAATGTCTAAGGATTATGAGCCTATTGCTAGGGAATTATGAAAGCAGATCTTAAAGTAAAGACAATGTGTATAAGGTGCTTCTCATGGTCCTTCAATACATCCAATGTACCAACACCATGATCCAGAATCTTACATTCCGATGATCGAGACAAATCACACTATCTCATAGTGATCAAAGTGCTGCAACTTTGTCAGATGAGATGTCCAATCTCATCACTAGTTGTGAAGATATTAAGTATAAGATTTGCATTACATATATCCTGTATGTGGATCTCATCCATACACATGTATCACATCTAGTATACTTGTGGACTCCGGTTCATCTCATGAACCATTATGTCATTTGTATTGGTTATGTGCAAGTATATAATTAAACACCATTCATCTCATGAAAGGGAAAGCATGATTGTATTGATAAATAAAGAAATGAATCAGTTTATTACATCATATACTTGGTATTGAGACCATCAAAACAAACAAATGGCACACCGTGAAGGGTGCATTGCAGAGCGCTACATTATAGAGGAATCTATTATGTATTGTATGAGTACATGCCAGATGGTGATAGAGATAGTCATAAGAGAACACATCAAAGGTTTTTTGGATGATGACGGTGAGTGTGATGAGGAGCCTTTGGATAAAGGCCGGAATGTAGACCTAACTAACATTCAACATCAGCAAGTACGTAGATGGGTTTTGGACTCCTATCGGGGAATTGCGGAATGGCATATGTGAGTTAACAAATTTCCTAAATTAACATATAAGGTGCAGTAATTCGATAATACATACACAATCGTACAAAGTAATGTGTCTTTCATTGATACAGGAAGTATAAGACATATTTAAGTACAACCACTCCCAAGGGTCCAAAAAAGAAGGGCGGTGTGTCTAAAAACATTGAGCATGATTTTATCAGTTGGTTGCAACAGGAGGTAATTAAGCATTTGTTTATTTAATTCTAACTATTTGATGATATACATGATTATAATTGTTGAGTACTCTTTAATCCTTCTTCTTAATGTGCAGATGGAATATGTTGAGGGAGAGCCGATACTGAAACGACTAGCAGTTGGGCCAATGTTCAAGGCCAAATGCTATAACAAATACCGTGTCAATGGGCATGTATTCTCTCCAATTGATTACGAGACTAACAAATCAACACAAAATAGCGGGGTCTCAATGAAAGCATTCACATTATACAGGGCAAGCGTTAAAGATAAAAAGTATAAGGTAGTTGAGGCCACCTATTATGGAGTTGTGAAACAGATAATTGAGTTGGATTACATTGATTTTCGTCAAACAGTATTTTATTGTGATTGGTTCAAAGTAGAGGACAAGACTAATGGGTGCATTGTTGATCCCGATACAAATTTGACAATGGTGAACATGGAAAAATTGAAAGGAAAAGATAAGGAAGGAGACGAGCCATTCATATTAGCGTCTCAAGCAAGTCAAGTTTTTTACTCCAAAGATCAAACTAGACCTGGATGGGCCGTTGTTCTACTTGCCCCAAAGAGATTGACAAAAGATGTAGACGCACTTGAAGATCCGTGTCTCTTTTCTTCCAATGTTAGGGCAGCTGAAAATTTAGAAAATGTTCTAAAAGAAATTAACTATGAATTGTAACGTTGGACATGTTTACTTTGATTTAACTAGTTTTACATTAGTGGAATTTTCAAGTAGTTGAATATGTGAAATATGCACTTTATGCTTATGGTGCTTTGATTATGAACGTGCCTTGATTATGAAATATGCACTTTATGCTTATGGTGCCTTGATTATGAATTTTCAAGTAGTTGAATATGTTGATTTTATTTCACGCTTTCATGTGACTTGTTTGTGCTAAGTGTCATTATGTCCTTTGAGACATAGGTGTTCTAATGGCTGAGCAAGGGACAAGTTATTTGAATGCAAGTTAGAAGAAATTCATTTCATCACTATTTATACAGTATCGTACTCAAGTTTTAAATGGTATTAATTTTATTTAACATTCATTTTCTGTTTCAGAATCTTCCAAGCCGCCAAAACAAAAAATGGTGGTTACCTTAAATGCTCATGGCCTACCAGTGGGAGATAATTCAACCAAGTTGTCATCTAGATGTGGACAACTGGTTCGCAGCATTGTCCCCATCTCATACAAGGATTGGCGTGCAGTACCAAATGAGAAAAAAGACGAACTCTGGAAGCTCATCCTAGTATGAAATTCTTAGCTTGTATATCTTTGAAATGGCTTGATATTTAACTTGTTCTCTATTTAGTTGTTGAGCCTAAACAACCTCTTTTTTTTTTTTAAAGGAAGATTTTGATGTTTCTCCGTGATACAAAGACAAATGCCTTAGAAGCATGGCTGAAAGCATGAGGAAATACAAGACCAAATAGAGGATGGAATACCTCGATCCCCACAAAACTCAAGAAGAAAAATTGAACAGTCGTCCTCCAAGAGTTAGGCCTAAAGATTGGGAGGCGTTCATTAACATAATGCGGATCCAAAAACTAAAGAACAACGTGAAAAAAATACGGAGATTAGGAAGAAAATGAAAATTTATCATACGAGTGGCAGGCATGGCCACGCGAGACTAGAGGAGAAGATGGTAAGTATTGGCATTTTTATGTAACATGAAAACATTGATTATTTTATTCCACAAAAGCTAATAATGTGTAGTTCTTGCAAATATAGAAGCGCCAAAGAAATGAAGATGCTGCCCCCCCAATTACTAGTGCTGAAGTGTGGATCGAGGCACATAAAAGAAAGGATGGTTCTATCTCCATTGATGTGTCTTCACACATGGTAAGTTCATCATCTTAGAGTTAAGTCGTTGGGATAGAAAAAATACTTACAAAGTTTACTTATGTGATGATTATTTAATTTGACAGGAAAGAGTAAAAGACTTACTTTGCAGCCAAGAAGTTGATTCCCAAGACATTCGAAACGATCCTTTGACTAAAGTATTTGGCATTGATAAGAGGGGGCGTGTTCAGGGTGTTGGGAACATCGTATCAAGATCTCAAATTATATTATCCTCGCCAGCTCTAGAAAAACTAGCAATGAAGGATAAGGAAGTAACCGAGCAGTCGTCAATGGTTAAAAATTTGGAGTCCCAAGTAGACTGCATAAGGGTAGAACAAAAAGGCCTAATGGAAGAATTTAAGGGTCTTAAATAGTTGATTGAGGTATTAATGTTTTTATGGATTATTTATTTATTTATATAAGGTTTCATAATATCATATTTTTCCTACATTTACTTAATGAATAACACATGCATTGGAATATTTTTGTAGCATAGCATGACTTTAGGATCACAATCAAGTGCAACACTTCCACATAAGATCAAAGAGCCAGTTGTGGTTTCCAACACCATAGGGAACGATCAATCTCCATTGACATTGCGGCCATGCAAAATGATGTCTTGGCGGCAAGAGGTGGTCGCTCTTGGCAGAGCTTATATTGAGAATGGGCCCCAACAGATTCACTCAAAATCTCTTCCAGCAGGTTACTATAAGGTTTCTATTGACGTCATTGAAAAAGCAGATGTCGAATTGCCTTATCCAGATGGATTCCATTCGACTTTAGGCGAGGTTGGGAATGGATCTTTTGTAGCATGGCCTGAGGTTTTTACCATATTCACAGATTAGGCTGGTCAAACAAATCTCTTAGATCCTTTTGTAAATCCAGTTGATAACAAGTTCAACGTGTTGGATTAGGTTTATCTTGGAAAATCATTTTGCTACTTTTGTTTATGCTACCTTAGTCTTGGAACATTGAAATGGTGGAATGAATGTACAGTTACACACAATTGGAATGGGCCCAACATGATAATTTAGATGTTACTTATACTTGCCTTCAGATTTATGATTTAGAGTTACATATACTTGTCTTCAGATTTATGGTTTACTTATACATGGCCTATTACTTATACCTGGAATGGGCACAACATGCTACTTTTATTTTTTTTTTCTTTTGTTTAAGCTCTTTGCTCTAGCAACAAAAAAAGAAAAAAAGAAAGCCTAGAAATGGAGTTAGTTCTGTTCAGGCATTGCAGTCTATCGATAGAGACATATCTTCATCTCTTGATTATAGAAGGAAGCCTAGAGATGGAGTTAGTTCTGCTTCTGCATTTTATGATGCAGGTACTTTTGCAAAAAGCCCCTTTGCTGGCATACCAGAGGCACTTAGCCCCAAACCTGGTTGCGGGTCCAATACCCAACAGCGAGTTTATGAGGCAGCTCATATTCTATCTATCTGGATGATTTAACAGTTACTTCTTATTTGAATTGTCTTAGCTTATGTCAGTTTACTTTATATTCTACTTTCTTGTATATTAGAATTTTGTTAGGATTCCATGGCAAAATCAGTCAACCCAGAGTTCAAATGCTGTTATTGCTGGTCTTCCTGGTTCATCTGGTGGTTCTGCCAGCTCTAGCCTCTCTCGCGTTTATGGTTCAAGTTCTGGACAGCCAAACTCTAGCATCTACTCAACTGCACAAATGATTCCAGGGTGTATTGTCCCCCAGTCATTGAAGTGCCTGAAATGATACTCAAATGCGTAAGCCGAGATGAGGCTGCCTTGGCTGTGGCACAGAAGGTGTGCCATCTTTACTGTCTTCATTTTTTTCGGTGCAAGTTGTATGTTAAACAACCAAAGGTATAATGCTTTTGTGCTTTGAAGTTTTTGCTTTCTTGAATGACTTCATCGGGGATTTTCAAGGCACAACCCTTCTTCATCTGATAGGTCACAGAATTCCACTGACATGAATTGGAGTTTTTATGCAGTGTTTGAAGTCTAATGTATTCAAATTCCAGTGTCTTCTATGCAAACAAGCATACCCTTACAGAGCTTACCTCTGAAGGAGTCAAAGGAACCATGGCCGCTGAGCCACCTTATGTTCTGTACTCCTCAGCTTTGTAATCTGTATCTCATTTGAAGTTGAAGGTGCTTCCTATTTTTTCTGTAATATTAATTGTAAGACTTCATATTTGCCTTGTCCATCCATGTATGCTATGCTTGTTATGTTTATGTCTCTTCGGTGTTATAATAGCAAAAGATGCATATATTTACAGGATTTAATTGAATTCATTAAAGACACTGGATTACAGTCCAGTGCTGCTGCGACAAGAAATTCAACCATCAAACTTATTGTATTTAATCATTCATATCAGCCCTGCTTATCTTTATGCATTTGTGTCAAGCATTCGAGATGTTTGCAAGCTTGTTGTCAAGGAACTAATGAGTTGGGTATCACAGTTATGAGGTCTATTGTAATGAATATTCACATAACTTGCTTGTTCAAATTTTGTTATCATAGGAGCGACACCCAAATCAGTTTTGGATTCCTGGGAACGTGAACTGACACTAGCTCATGTGAAGATCCACTTGCAGGTATCGAGAAACTATTTTATGGGTCAAGGAAGAGCACTGATGAGAAACAGATGAAACTTGATGCAAAACATGCCCACATGGACGGTGTGATACTCTGTCTATTTCTATTTTGTAGTAATCTATTCATATCTTTCATCTATTAGTGTGTGTTTGGATTTTTTATTGCTTTTCTTTCCTCTAGAAGTTCATATCTTAATTTCTTACACACCAATTTTCCTCAAATTTGTATTTTTTCAGGAAGAAGATTCAAATACTCTGGTGAATCTGTAATCATTTTCAACCACTAAGTGTGAACTTTCTGTTTTCCCCCATTGTTGTGTTTTGCTGAAAATATTGATGGTGAAAGTAGTCTTAGGAAATAAAGAAATAATCCACCCCACAAGCTCAAAATTGCTGAAATAATTGATAGTGATAGTAGTCTTAGGTAGTTCATATCTTAATTTCTTAATTTATTTTATTTCTGAAAGAAACAATGTGACCCAGATGCTCATTTTTCTGAAATGATAAAAAAAAATGATGCAATTTAGTAGGGTCTTTTGTTTTTAATAATAAAGAAGCAGAGTGAACTGTGTCAATACAACACAGTTCGGCTGCTACTTTCTGGAGTACAGTCCATGTTATGGTCATGATCTGTTGTATTTTCTCCCTATAAGGGTGTATTTCTTTTGCTTCAAACTGCAAGTGTTTTAAATATCGTGGCAGATCAAATTGCTATTCTGCCTTACTTTTTGTAGAGATGTGGAAATTGGCTCCAGCTGATCATGAGACTTTGCAGCTTAACCATGAAAGTGCACTTGTTCGGACATGTTTGGTTTCATCATCTCCTTTGTTCAGATGAGGCTTAATCCACTTGTATCAAAGAAAATAATCCATATCATTGAAAATTTCCAGACCCAACTTATGCTGCAAGTGATTATCAACAAACATCTAATTATCTGACACATTAGGTCGCTGCTAACCAACATTATGGCGCAGTTTGGATCTGTGTAACTCTGTTACCTTGTGATCAGGTTACCTGAAACTCTAATTACTTTTGACTCCGAGTACATGTAATCAGCTACGGCGAAGGACAAAACAAATGGCTAACTCAGGTTGTACCCAGTTACCTTCACTCTGTTTACAAAGATCCTAACAGGCCCAAAATGTGATCACCCCATAGGTGACAAACAATCTACAATCAGACAGTTTTAAGTTTGATTGGACCCCATAGTCACTGTGAAGTGATTAAATTGGACCATATCTCCTATTTGCCCTAGTAAATTGTAATGGGTCACTTTCAGTTGTATTATTATCGATCCCAATCTGAACTATTTGGAGCCTTTATTCAAAAATGTTGTTGGAGGGGTGGAGACAACAGAAGCGCCATTGGAGTATGGACCTTTTAGGCAACAAATGTATAATGCAATTATTTATTAGAAGGAGGTCTTTTTTTTTTTAAAGAGTCAGTTGATTCATGTTTTTTTTTTTTTTTTGCTAGAATGGTAATATAGTTTGTGGGTCTTGTGTGAAAGAAATGCTTGGTTGTTTTACCTATTTTCTTGCCAAAGAGAAATTGACTTACTGTCTTTTTTCCTGGACAAATATTGTGTTAGTCTGCACCATGATGCTTCTTTTTTTTTCCTTAACGTGCTGTAATTGTCAACAACACAGAGTGCTGTACTTGTCCCTGCCTTAGAAGGTCGAGACATCATTGCCCGCGCAAAGACGGGAACAGGAAAGACATTGGCCTTTTGGAATTTCAAGGGTTCCCCTCCTCCCTCCCCTTGTTTTGCATATATTACCCAGTGCCTGCAGCTTTTGCATTATTGCATTATTCTCGCCTCTTTGATGGCTTGTAGGCGGGCAGGTCAGCTTCCCCGACTCTTGGTTTTAGCTCCAACTAGGGAGTTGGCAAAGCAGGTGGAGAAGGAAATCAAAGAGTCTGCACCTTATCTCAGCACCGTTTGCGTTTATGGAGGAGTTTCATACAATGTCCAGCAAAATGCTCTTTCTCGGGGTGTTGATGTGGTTGTGGGAACTCCAGGCCGTATCATCGACCTGGTAAATAGTAAGAGCCTCCAGCTGGGTGAAGTTCAGTATCTGGTCCTTGAAGAAGCTGATCAAATGCTTGCTGTTGGGTTTGAAGAAGATGTGGAAGCCATATTAGAAAAGCTCCCATCTGAGAGACAGAGCATGCTTTTCTCTGCAACAATGCCTGGCTGCGTAAAGAAGTTGTCAAGGAAATACTTGGACAATCCTTTGACAATTGACCTGGTAATGTTCCAATTCAACACCTTGCTTCTACTACTTGTGTAAATTCAGCATGTATATAGAGATTTGCTTTTGTTATTTTTGTTTGCGTCATAACATATCAAGATAATCTGTCGATTCATTATAGCAAAGTGAGTTGCTAACACCATTATGGCATCATGCCTCAGGGCCCCCTCACTTCCTAGTTAAATGCTTACTTCTAGAATCCCATCTTTTGAATTTTGAAAAATCTACTTCTATAGAAATAGCAGCTTAAGAGAAGAAATTTTATTTGCTCCCCTCCTTTTGGAGCAATTCTATGGAGAATCTATCTTCTTCTTATTTTTTACTGTTTGTTTGATATACTAATCATGACTTCAGTTCATGATTGTTTGGATCAACATATTTCCATGGCGAGATGATAGGGCATTAAACTCTCATATGTGGAAAGTGATGAAGAACTGACACTTTACAACTCTTGGTTGGGGTCAAGTGTATAGTTTGATTTCAGGCAACCCGAGGATAAGCCCAAGCTTATGTCATGTAGAGGGAACTATAAGTGAAATCAATTTAACAAATCTCTGTAGCTAATGGCACTTACATTACTAATAAAAAATACTTATGTAGCATAAGTTGATTGTTGTCAAGCATGTTCATAAGCATTTCCTTGGAACTTAAATGAGTATGCTACCTTTTGGCCCATTTTTCGTTTTTGGGTTTAGGATTCCATGGTCTGTGACAGCCTTTGTACCTATACAATTTTTGGATGCTTGCTGAAGTAAGATCTGGTCCAAACAATGGTCAAGGATCAATTTTATCAGATAAGGGCCTCATGCCCTAAAGCTTTCAAGCCTGAAATATTTTAGACCTCAGTTTCATATAATAAAATCAATAAGATTAATCTCCACGAATTGGGAGGGGGGGCGGGGGGGGCGGGGGGGTTTGCTTGTCTAATGTATCTTGAAGATTGGCATACACAAGTAACTTGCAATCTTAAATTATATCATAAGTTTTTTTTTACTCCTACTGAGGTTCCTGAAAAGACTAAGCAATCTGGGCTAATTATCTTATCTTTGCATATGACCTAGGCTCCTAACTTGAAACCTGATCCTAGAATTTATGGAAAAGATCAAAAGAATGGAAACTTGCTGCACTTGGAAGTGGACTGGTGGAACATTTATAGAGGACAAAAGGGGGGATATCTAGACCAATTGTTTCATGGGTTATCCGTATCATCATGTTAGATGGTGTGGATTCTTATGCATGTTCCTCCATGCATTTTTAAACATCTAGTGGCATCAAGACCAACATTATAGAATCGTTGTTACTTTGTGCATCCAATTGTGTGACTAAGACTAAACTTGTTCTTACTTCACAATTCACGTGGAATACCTCCTCTCCACTGTCAAAATCCAAAACATAAAATTGTTCCATAAAATCTGATTTTGTAGGCTGTTTTGGTAAATGACAATCTTTTTGCTGGGAATGTTGATTGTCTCTGCAGAAATTCAAATATGCAGTTTCCAGCGGGTTTGATCAAGACATTGATCTAGAAAAGGCTGGCTTTGCAAATCAAACTACGATGCTTAAGGGAGAGACTGAAGAGATTGGTGAGTGATACAATTCTAGCAGCTTCTTACGGTGATTGGTGCCTTCTAATTTCCACTTGGTGATTCTTACACTTTATTTGCTTGTTTTGTCAGGTAAATTGGTTGAGAAGACAATGATGCGCAAGTATGGGATAGAAAACATCAATGAGCACTTCATGAGTTTCAATACAATTTGCTGTTACTACACAGGTAGTCTCATCTCAGTTCTTCAGTCTTGAGCTGTTGTTAATCATAAGCTCTGATGATGCCAAAAAGTGGTTTTCGGGCACCACCGGTCAAGTGATATGCAATTAATGTAGAAATTAATGAAGAGAGAGAGTTTATAGTGGTTCGGTCGGTATGACCTATGTCCACTTCAAGTGATCACTTTACTGCTCTGGGGAGGAGATTACAAAGTAAAAGATTACAAGCATAATGTGAAGAATTGGAGGAGGATTGCTTGCCCCCCTGGTGCTGGTGGAGGCTCCTTGTTTTATAGTCCTCCCCTAACAGAGGGGACGACTCTTCAGCAACGGATGATTCAATATGGCGGAGTCTTCGAACCGTCCTCAACAGACGAGGCAGTTGGTGATTTTCTCCGCAGGACTTAGTAAAAGCAGGTAGATTGAACGACGCGCTGACTTCGTCACTCAGTGGATCTGGACCCGGCCCTCGAAGGGTGGACATAGACCTGGACCCATCATGGACTTGGGTCAGTCAGACCTGACCCGCTATCGTAGACTGAGCCATTTGGGCTTAACCCGTCAGCGCAGATTGAGCCATTTGGGCTTGACCCATCATTTGCCCCCCAATGCCCCTTGTCTAAGAAAACTTGGAGAAGGGGCATTAGCTTGAATTATTGAGCTCTGGTTGGTGGAGACTCATTCTGCTAAGTCTTTTCCATTTTTTGAATGATGGGCCGTTGTTGGGCGTACGGCTGAAGCCCCGGGCACCTGTGGGGGCGACGCGGGAGTGGAGACCCAGACGGGAAGAGTGGCAATCCGGGTTAGGGGCGCAATCCAGCTGGGCGAGCTGGTTGTTTGCGCGAAAGGCGCTGGGAGCGAGGGCGAGTAGCGGTGGCGAGGAGCACTGGGCGCGGGCGAGAAGCGCGGGGAGCACGGGCGCTGGCGAGAAGCGTGGGGAGCGCGGGCGCAGGCGAGGAGCGTTGGTGGGCGCCCAACAGCTGCTGGGCGAGGAGCACTGGTGGGCGCCCAGCCTGCTGCACCTGCTGCTGGTGTGGGCGACGAAGCTGTTCTTACCAATCCGTGCTCATGCTATTGGCATGGGATTTTCTATCCTCTTTGGTGGCTTGTCATTCCAAAGGGCTTCAACATTTGCCCTGAACATGGATTTGCAATAATCATTCTATTGTCCTTTAATGCATTAATCTTCTTCACTTCCATCTTTCTCTCTCTGACTACATATTTTTGGGTACTGGACAGGTGGACACCACCAACAACAAGCAGCCTCATTCCAGCACCTAATGATTGCAAATACCAAAATATCTTGGAATACCCACATCATCATATAGAATTTCATCTTTTCTAATAATGACTACTGTCTCCCTTCTGGTTCATTGAAGATTGGGCGAGCACGTGGTGCCACGGGCAGGGCGCAGGCGCTGCTGTGAGACCGAGTGACGGGGCGCCAAATGTTGGTACTTTTTTTTTATGTGGTGGGCGTGCACATGGAGAGGTTGGTGGGCGCCCAGTAGCAGCTGGGCGAGGAGCGCTGGTGGGCGCCCAGCCTGCTGCGCCCGGGGCGCCCATGTTCTTCTCAAATTTTTTTTTTTTTTTTTTTAAGATAGTGACCAGGGCTTGGAAGGGCGTGCTAACCTTGACCACTTGATTCCATGTGGGCAACCCAGCCTCTAGTCACTTGGAATATATATCCAATGACAACATGCACTATTAATTCATGGGACCCATTTGGGGCTTGAAACAGACTGCTGGGCGAGCTGCGCACGATGGAGGGCGGGGCGAGCAGAGATTTTTTTTGTTTTTTTTTAAAGCATTTGTAGCTTTCCTAGACACTTTCGTCTCCGCTGTTCCCCTTTTAATACATGCGCTTCGCAGAGGGGGTCGGGGGGTGTCCCCCAGCGGTGGTGCTGGACGGGGCAGCGGTGCCCTCATGGGCGCGGGCGAGGAGCGCGCGGGGAGCGGGCGAGGGCGAGGAGCGCCTGCGCGCGGATGCTGGGCGCCCAGGCTGCTGGGTGCTGGACGCCCAAAGGTGCTGGGCGCCCAGGCTGCTGGCTGGGGCGCCCCCTTGGGCGCGGGCGAGGCTGCAACAAGCGATGGAAGGGGCGCCCAGGCTGCGCCTGTTCCTGCGATGAGCCACGGATGGGTGGTCTACGTAGAGGAGGGACTGGGCGCCAAGCTGTTGTGTGCCAATGTGTGCGAGCACGCGGGTGAGCAGGCTACTCTAGTCCATCAGATCTTTCATCCTCTTTGCCTTCTAGTCATATCTTTTTGGATGATTATGATGTTGATTCATGTAGATTCTCTTGGAGTCATCTTTATACATGTTTCAACTTCATAGTTGTGTTCTTGATCATATGAAACTCTTTGAAATCCATTCCTCATATTTCTATATGTTTGATGGATATCTTAGATGTTGAATTCATATGATTTTGACACTTTGGAAATTGCATGCATTAAATAGTAATATCCTTTTGCATTGCAATTTACCTTGTTCATCACTATGCTCAATAGTTATATCTTTATTAGTGATGAATATGCATTTGTGATGCTTGATGGAATTTTGTCACATTCTTGCTCTTATTCATGTTATCAAATTCAATTGGTTTCAATTGGTATAATATTTGATTGATTTGATTTCTTATGAATGTGATAAACCTTGTGTACATTGGATTGAACTTGATAAGTAATATGATTGTTCCATGTCACACACCATTAGCATCATAATTTTCATGTTGCCACCTCTCTTGCTAATATAGGTATATCTCATGATCACCATGTTTATGTGTTCATAATATTGGTTGGTTATTAGTTGAGGTTGGCTTCATGATTGAATTTCATTTCACTCATTCATGCACTTTAATAGTCATATCTATTGATTGAATGAAATGATTTTCAAAATCTTCATAGCATATGCTTTCCATAGTTAGATTATTTGATGCTATGATTAATAAACCCTATTGCATCATGGATAGCTCTAATTTGGATTCTTCCTAATAGGTATATTCTTACATCCTTTTTAGAGTGATTGTGTTATTAAGTCATATCCTAAATCTCAATTGGTATTCTTTGTTTGTCCAATTGATATCCATGATTGCTTTTCCCATTGACCTTGCTCTTTTGGTAATTTGATCATATGAGCCTTATAGTTATTTGAATCTAATCCTTTCTTTGAAGTTGACCCTCACTTGGTTAAACCATCTTCTTCTTGTACCTAATAGTTAAATCTTTGTCAAGAGTTTGACAAAAGGAGAGAATGGATTGGATTGCCTTTGAGCCCTTAGAGTCTTCTACCTCACATGATAGCCTGTTATGTATTTCATTTTCGATTTCATTTGTTAACAGGTGCTACTAAAGGTATTTTCCTTATTTCATGTGTGTAGGTACCTTTGCAATTTAATGACAAAGGGGGAGAAATTATGCAAGTTCTCAAAAGGGTAAAGAGAAGGTCCAAGCTTCCTAAGGGGAGGTTTTGTATGATCTTCTACAGGGGAGAGAATACATACCTTGCCAAAGGGAGAAAGAGGCATGGTCAAAGGGGGAGAGCAAATAGAAAGCTTGGAAGCTAAAGAAGATGCTTGGATAAAGAGATAAAGGAGAAAGAAAGATTGAAGAATGATCAAGCACCAAGCATCATGAAGAATGAAGAAAAGAGCCCAAGCTGAAAGAAGAAGCATCCAAGAAGATTTCAAGCCTTGTCCAGCTGAGGGGGAGCTGAAGACTTAGTGTGTATTTTCAGTGGTGAGTGTGTTGCCATCAAATTGCAAAGGGGGAGATTGTTAGGGTTTTTGTAGATTGCAATTTGATGGATGCATTATCATTCTAACATCATTTGATTTACACACACTAGCATTGTTTTAAATAAACTTGAAATCTTGTTTTATTCATGCATTGCTTTTAAGATTTGTAAAAGTATTGATTTATGCATGATTTGTATTTTTCATCTTGGATGCATTTGTTTTAGAAAAGAGTTTTCAAGAAATCAAGCAAGCCTTTGTTTTAAAAGTTTTGAATCTTTTTAGGCTCTTTATGTTCATGTTTTAAAAACCATTAGAATCTTTAAAACATGTTTTTCTAGCTTGATTTAGTGGCCCAAAGGTCCCCCAAAGAAATACCTTCAAAATATGCAAAGTTGGATTTTTTGCAAAAGGGGGTGGCTCGGCAGTGTCGCCGGTCGACCGAGACCTGCTTCCCGGTCGACCGGGAACACTGTCGGTCGAGTTGCAGTTTTTGAACTGTAACTTGCCAACGGTCAGAAATATGACCGTTGTGCCTTCCCGGTCGACCGAGACCCCTTTGCCGGTCGACCGAGGACTAGCCGTTGGACATTTTTGGCTATAAATATGAGTTCTTTCCTTTGCCAAAAGTTGGGAATTTTAAGCCCCTCCTTGAGAGGTTTTGAGGCATATTCAAGGGAAATGAACCAAGGGATGAAGGGGAGCATTAGGAAAGCTAAAGCTTGGATTAATGAAGTTAAATCACCAAGTAGGCTTTACTTTCCTTAATCATATGTTTTCATGCTTTGTTTTATTTTTGGTAAATCATTTCTAGCATGTTAAACTATGTTTGTGTTGTGTCCTTAACATGTTTTATGTTTTGAATTGATTTATTGTTTTGGATACAACACCATATGATTCAATCCAAGTAGTACTTAACTTTGGTAAATCTAAGTAGATCATGTTAATGGAAAAATCTTTGAAATCATATGTAACATGATCCATATACTTGGTTGAATCTTTGGTTGTTGTTTTCCATCATAAGAACATCTCTTTCAAAACTAACTTATGTTTTGGATTCAACTTCTTTACAAATCATATGTTTTCATGTTTTGTTTTATCTTTGATAAATCTTAGTAGCATGTTAACCTATGATGTGTTGTATCCTTAGCATGTCTTATACTTTGAATAGATCTATTGTTTTGGATGCATCACCATTTGATTCAATACAAGTAGTACTTAATCTTTGGTAAATCTAAGTAGATCATGTTAATGGAAACATCTTTGAAATTAGATGTAACATGATTCATATACTTGATTGAATCTTTGGTTGTTGTTTTTCCATCATAAGAAAATCTCTTTCAAATGTATCTTATGTTTAGGATTCAACATCTTTACAAATCATATGTGTATTATTGTTTTAAAGTTTCACAACTTGCTTTGCTTTGATAGGTATATCATATTCAAGTTGTATTTATAATTACATATGATTTGTCCCCTAATTTCAATCAAATCTATTTTTATGTTTTAAGCTTCATTGTTGATTTGATTGACATCCCTATGCATCACATGTTTAGAGCTAATCCATTTCATACAACTTGTGTAACTTTGATATCATTAACAAGTTGTTACTTTTAACATGTGATTGCATTACTTCCTCAATCATAAATGTTTTATGAGCTAAAACTTTCAAAAGCCTTAGGCATACTTTTATGAACTTTCATTTTCAAAATGATTGAGGACCACACACACACACTTCATGTACTTTCATCTTTGCATCCATAGCGTGAGTGTGTATTAGTTTTTCACTTCCATATCCGCCTATTTAAGAGGCATTGTAATGAGCTTAATTGAATCTCCATCAAGTGTATTATAGACACTAAATTAGAGAGATAATCAACCTTGTGGTTGAAGAGGTTATTGCTTAGCCTATAAAAGCATAGTGTATAGGTTGATGTTAAGCCTTGAAAAACATCATTGTAAAGGTTATTGCTTAGCCTTGAAAAGCATATTGTAAAGGTTATTGCTTAGCCTATTGAAAATCATAAATAGTGGAAATCCGGTGGGGTGTTGGATCACAAGCCGGTAGTGGATGTAGGCATTGAGGCCGAACCACTATAAATCCTTGTGTGATGGTGCTTGCTTTGTGGTGTTTGTTTTCATTAAGCTTCCGCATTTTGTTTGATAATCATCACTTGTGACTAGTTTGTTTTAAAGAAGTTAAAATTGATTAAAATTGGTCATAATTGAAGCTCACCCTATTCACCCCCCCTCTAGGGTTAGGATCCCCATGGACTTACAGCGACTCTCGCCTTCCAGACTGTCGTTCTCACTTCCCTCCTCCTGGAAATCAGGATCCTCATCATTGGAAGCAAAGGGAGGAGGTGGAAGTCCACCGCGATTCGACCCTCCTGGGGCTCCACCCGGGGGAGGAGGCATGTCGAGATGAGCGCGGCCTTGAGGGTCGACCAGGAGTCTTCCGTGTGGGACGACAGGCGGAGTTCCAGCAGATGTGCCCTGGGCGTGGGCGCCATGATGACGGGCGCCCAGGGCGCCATGAGGATGGGCGCCCAAGGTCTGGGCACCCAGGGCCTGGGCGCCCAAGGGTATTCCTCGACCCTGGGCGCCCAGGGGTTGGGCGCCCAGGTGAGGGTGGCGTCGGTTGGCGCCTCGGCCCCGGGCACCGTGAGGACGGGCGCCCGGGTGAGGTGCCCCTCTGCGTGGAGCAACCGGTTGCTCTGAGCGCGGTACTTCCTGCGGTCCTGCACCTAGTGCTCCTCCCTGGCTCGCCAGGATAAGCTGCAATATTTGTTGGTTCTGAGTCACCAACTGCTGCATGGTCTCCAGCATCTGCTGAGGAGAGGGAGCGGGAGCATTCGGTGCAGGGTTGGTCGGTGGAGGATTACCCTCGCCTTCCCGCGAAGGATTACCATCTTGTCGCCTTGTTGACCTTGTGGTGATTGGCATAGTTTTTTAAAAAAAGGAAATTCTTTTCGTTCCTACAGACGGCGCCAAACTGATGATGCCAAAAAGTGGTTTTCGGGCACCACCGGTCAAGTGATATGCAATTAATGTAGAAATTAATGAAGAGAGAGAGAGTTTATAGTGGTTCGGTCGGTATGACCTACGTTCACTTCAAGTGATCACTTTACTGCTCTGGGGAGGAGATTACAAAGTAAAAGATTACAAGAATAATGTGAAGAATTGGAGGAGGATTGCTTGCCCCCTGGTGCTGGTGGAGGCTCCTTGTTTTATAGTCCTCCCCTAACAGAGGGGACGACTCTTCAGCAACGGATGATTCATTATGGCGGAGTCTTCGAACCGTCCTCAACAGACGAGGCAGTTGGTGATTTTCTCCGCAGGACTTGGTAAAAGCAGGTAGATTGAACGACGCGCTGACTTCGTCACTCAGTGGATCTGGACCCGGCCCTCGAAGGGTGGACATAGACCTGGACCCATCATGGACTTGGGTCAGTCAGACCTGACCCGCTATCGTGGACTGAGCCATTTGGGTTTAACCCGTTAGCGCAAATTGAGCCATTTGGGCTTGACCCATCAAGCTCAATTTTACTTGATGTGATACTATAGGCAAAGTATTTTCACTGGTTCATCTTTTTGTATCTGCACTCCCAATTTTGTGCTTAACTGGTGGCTATTTTTTGTCCCCTTCATATATGTATGTATGTTTATAGTATTTCATTTCTGACCTGAATTCCTTCAGGTTTCAAAGTCCAGGGCAGCGCCCAAATCAAAGCTGGGCAAGCACAACCGAATTGGGCCATGTGGGTTCAGATAAGAGAAGGGTCCAATGCTAGGCAATCAAGGACTGTTGTTGATCAATCACATAGAAGAGATTCAACCATCAAACTTATTGGAGCCTTACACAAGTTTGTTGGTCCAGGTGAGAGTCTGTTGATTGTATGGACAACTGGGCACTCCTTAGTTCGCATTGAGTTCTAATATTTCTCTTCTTTGCAGATATTAAAGGCTTTCTTGCAGATGTCAAGCCTGCACTTCTCAGCGCACTTGATGCAGAATATGAGAAGAATCCATTTGAGGTATACCAGCAGTTCTGATCATCGAATCCTAAGAGTTCAGTTATAAGATTTGCTATTTTTAGCACTCAAAAAAATGTGGACTGTCATTGTCACACAAGTTTGTTCATAAGCATGGTAGACAGGTGAACCTGTTGATTATCCAGCCAAACTTGTAAACCTCTAAATGAATATCCAATTGTGAAACTCAAGTCACCCTTATGTACCAGAATCTGTCATGAATGTTGCATCTGTAAGTGCAAAAATATACTCACAAGATTAAGATGCCTTCAAGGACTTACTCAAAGTACCAGAGGAGGAGTTGCGTGTCTGGTGAACCTGAAAGGGGAGAAGAAAGCAGTCAGAAGACCCTGGCTGTGGGCAGCGCAGGGCTCTCCGATGCTTAAGTTAGTGCAAGTAGCTGATCGGAGAAGAAAAGAGCAGAGTGTATTTGCATGTAGAGGAATGCATACCTCTTTTTGGGTCATAAGGCTCTTTATATGAGAGGCTGGTGGGACACCAGCCAATGGGCCCCTGACGTGACTGCTAGGGACCCACTAGCCCATAGAGCAATGGATGGGGATCCGCCCTAGCCCATGCTTCATTAAATGCTGGTCCAATCAGCCCACATAGCATTAAGTGCTGGTCATGTTGGGCCTGACTCTGTCTTGGCTTATTGGCGGGTGGGGTCCTATCGGACCTTTCCTTGGGCCCTGCCCTGATACGGCCGCAGCCATTAGACGTGATTGTCAGAAGCGTGTTGAGAATAGACAGCCCAGATGGTGCCCGTCCCATCTCGGTGCCTTAATCTTTCCACGTGTCCGTATGCCGCCCGTGGCGAAACAGGCCCATTTCGGGCGACCGTTTCCGCTTCGGCAGAAACAGAGACGCCATCGAATTCGGCGGTAGTGGTGCCGAGAGAGCTGGTCTCGGCCAGCGCGTCCAAGGCTTGCACCGAGGTGCATGCATCCGAAGTGAGTACCTATGTCTTCTAGGGACTAGCCCACACAATTGCCCCTGAGTTTTCAACTCGTTAGGATCTCAGAATCCTTGGGAGTGGAAACTCACTTTGAAAGTGACTTGAGATTGCCCGGGGGGGTGTGTTCTGACGTCACATCTGCCACGTGGAGCCCGCTCGACTTCCCTTCGCGTGCAGGGGATAATTACTCGCATTAACTGCCAAATCCTAATAATGGTGGGAGGCGGATCGTTCGCGCCACGCGTCACTGCCGGATTCAACGTTTCGGTACTTGCCAGTACGCATGCGGCCGTTGAAGGGACCTTTTCGAATTTGGAAACGGCGCCATGATTTGGCGCCCCTCTATAAATACAGGTCCTCTTCTCTTCTTCCTCTTTTCTACTTTCCGCTTTCGAACAAACCTTTTGAGAACTGAGAACCAAGGGTCTGGAGTGAAGCTCTCGCCTTTCAGCAGAGTGCCTTTGTCCATCTCTGTTTTAGGTCCTTGAGCTAGTAAGTTTCGCGTCTTCTTTCTCACATTTTCATTCGGTCTTTTTCTGCTTTTCCCTTTTTCGGCGACCATGGGGATATTCAGTCACTGGGTTGACTCCCCAGTGTCCATAGAGGCTTTTAGGACCACCTACGAGATTTCGGAAGATGTCCTCGTCCGGAAGGGTGATCCAGCAGACCATACCCGACGATGCAGCGTCGAGGGCTGGATGCCCTTCCCACTCATTGCGGTGGTGGAGGGGGGCGTTAGGTTCCCGTTGCACCCGTTGCTTCGGGTCTGCCTCTCCTCCTGGAACCTTACCCCCTGCCAATTGATGCCGAACGCCTTCAAGGTCATCATGGGCACTGTGGCGTTAAACCGGCACCTCCACATAGACTTAGACATCCGTGACATAGAGGATGTGTACGACCTCTGCAAGACAAAGGAGGACACCTATTACCTCCGCGTCAAGCCGAAGCGGAGGGCCTTCATCAATGCACTGGAGGATTCTAACAAGTACGCAGGGGACGAGCTCATTTCCGTCTCGGGGAACTGAGAGTTCGGCCCCGAGGAGGAAGCAAGAGTTTACAGCATTCCCTGCTACCCCGGGGTTGCTCCAAGTACGGACTTCTCCATTCCTTTGTTCTAAAAATTCTACTTGCTTCTGCCTTCGTATTCCCGAACTGATGTTTTCTCTGTCTCGTAGTTGCTCGTCAGAGAAAAGCCGGGCTTCACCGTTGGGTGAGGAACGATTCTTGGCACAACAAGGTCGCCAAGTGTACTGACTTCAACAACCGGGCCGCGTGGGCGTTGCTCAAGTACAAGCCCAGATACAGGGGCTACATTATCAGGAGGTCGAGAGACGAACCAGAGGTTGCCGAGGTCGCGCCTGAACCAGAGAGGGGCCCGGTGAGAACTGAGGCTGTTCGGGAAGTCATCCCTGAGACCATAGAGAGAAGAGAACTCCAAACCGAAGCGGGGCCTTCCCAAGCCTAGGCCGAGGTCGTTGCAGGGGTTGGATCTTCCTCTGACTCCGAGCCGGAAGGGACACCCCTCGTGAGGCGACCGAGACGTTCTTCGCCGAGACCCGAGATGGCCCGTGTCATCGATTACCTCGATCTGGAGGCGCTCGCTTTTGGAGACGAGGCCCCGGAGTCTCCTACCCCGGCGTCTCCTGCTCGCTGCTCTCCCATTCAAGTGTCTCCAACTCCCATGTCTCCGGGTACCGCGGGGACCCCCGCGGCGGTTCTTGCTAACGCGGTCCGAATCGAGGGAGGCACCGGCACGAGCTCAAATCGGGAAGACCGTGCCCCCTCCTCCGAGGCGGCTACGGGGGGGAGCGGCCCGAGGAAGAGGCCGAGGGAGGAGGACACGAGCTCAGGAGCCACGCCACCTCCGGCTCCTTGGGAGTCGGACTTTACCTTGGCCACAGGCGAGCGGCTGACGGTGGAGGACTGCGTCCATACGACCAACTCCCTCATCCTTGAAACGCTGGCGAAGGGATGCGCCCTCCCCAAGGACATGGCGCTCTACAAGGGGTATAGCGACCCGAGGCTCCTCGCATTCCTACTGCAAACAAACATACAAGTGAGTCTTCTTCTTGAGCCCCCGAGCTCCTTCTCTCGTACCTGCTATTCACTTCGGATAACCTGCTCCCCCTCTTGTTACAGGCCTTGCAGAAGTCAATGGTTGTCATTGATAGATACAACAAGCAGAGCCCGGTGATCGGCATACTTCAGGCAAAGAAGGTCGAGTTGGAGGCGGCATTCGGCACTGCCACTCAGAGGGCGGATCAGCTGGAAGCTCAGGGAGTAGAGCTTATCGCCAAGCTGGGGGCGCCAGGGCCGAAACCGAGGCCGAGAAGAATAAAGTTGTCGAGCTCGAGGCCGTCGTGGAGAGGCTGAGAGGCGATCTCTAGGCCGAATCGAAGAAGGTGGCTGATGCTGAGGCCAAGGCCCAAGCAGCCCAAGCCGAGGCCGATGTCGCCTTTGCCGATGCGGTGAAGCAGGCCACCACTCACTACGAGACTCGGGTCCTGCAGGTCAGGGACAAAGCATGGGAGAAGGGGTGGCGCGCCGCCTTGAGGAAGGCCGAGATCAATGAAGGCCATCCATCTTTCGCAGAGCCTCCCCCATTTCCTGGCCCTACTATCCCCAGGGCCAACATCGTTATTGAGCCGTCGGTCCAGCCCGAGGCTGCAGCCACCGTTTCTGCCCCAGACCCTCCAGCTTAGTTATTTTCGTTGTTTTTGTAGGACTTTGGACTCTCTGTAAGGATCGCATTTTTGCAAAAATTCTATGTACAAAGAAAGGTTCAATTAATGGAATAACACCTTTTTGCCTCACTGTTCTCTCGTAAACCCTGAATGTACAATTTTGCAGTTATGAATGAAATTTCTCAATTTGCTTCATGTCAGCTTCTCATTCATTTTTTTTAATCTGTCTGCCTGTGACTTGATGCTATTTTTCTGTACTTTTTGTTCGCGAGCATGCGAGTTCGGTAGAGGCAGATTAGCCAGCTTAGGACCTAGTCAGGAGTGACGTAGTCGAGAGACGTATAAACTCGAGGGGCTTTTGTCGGCCCAATGGATGTTATTCACTACGGTACAATGGGGTGTGACATGGCCGAAGTGGAATCGTGCCTGGATCGGTAAATGAAGGCGGTCTCGGCAGTGGCCATAAAGACTTTGCGCCTAGGGTATAGGCAGACCTATGACGACCTTGTGCGTTGACCGTAAGGGTTCACGCCTGGGTGGCACATAGCCGACCCGAGACGAACTCATCGTTGGCCCGAAGGCTTCACGCCTGGATGGCACGTAGCCGACCCGAGACGATTTCATCGTTGGCCCGAAGGCTTCACGTCTGGGTGGCCCGTAGCCGACCCGAGACGATCTCATCGTTGGCCCGAAGGCTTCACGCCTGGGTGACCCGTAGCCGACCCGAGACGATCTCATCGTTGGCCCGAAGGCTTCACGCCTGGGTGGCGCGTAGCCGACCCGAGACGATCTCATCATTGGCCCGAAGGCTTCAAGCCTGGGTGGCACGTAGCCGACCCGAGACGATCTCATCGTTGGCCCGAAGGCTTCACGCCTAGGTGGCACGTAGCCGACCCGAGACGATCTCATCGTTGGCGGTGGCCAAAGTACCGACGCAGGATGCCCCGTTCTTTCAAATGTGAACTCTTTCATTGAATTCTTCTAAGTACAAATATACAAGTTTCTCAGAAATAGAACTTCTTGAGGTGAGACGTGTTCCATGGCCTCGGTAGCTGTTTTCCTGCCATATCTTCAAGTCGATAAGCCGACTGCCCAGCGATGGAAGTCACTTTGAACGGTCCGTGCCAACTCGGCGCCGGCTTGCCCTGATTCGGGTCCTTGTCCCCCAGAAGTGTCTTCTTGAGGACCAGCTCTCCCACTGAGAATTTCCTCTCCCTGACCCTCTGGTTGTAGCCTATGGCCATTTGTCGCTGATAGGCCGTAAGCCGAATCGCTGCTGCTTCTCTTCGCTCATCGGCCAAGTCTAGTTCTACAGCTAGATGAGTCTCATTTCGGCCCCGGTCGAAGAGTCCGGACCTTAGAGTAGGAAGACCAATTTCTAAGGGAATGACGGACTCCATTCCGTAGGCCAGGGAGAAAGGTGTCGCCGAAGTGGACCTCCTTGGGGTCGTTCGGTAGGCCCATAGGACACTCGGGAGCTCTTCTACCCATCTTCCTTTGGCTTTGTCAAGCCGTTTCTTCAGTCCGTCGAGCACTACTTTATTGGAAATTTCCGCCTGTCCATTACTCTGTGGGTAGGCCGGGGTGGAGTAGTGATTGCGGATGCCATGCTCCTGGCAGAAGGTTCTGAAAAGGTTGGAATCGAACTGGGTCCCGTTGTCCGAGACCAATATTCTGGGGATGCCGAACCTGGTGACGACGTTTTTCCAGACAAAATTTTTAGAGTTCTGCTCCTTGATGGAGGACAACGGCTCCGCTTCGATCCATTTGGTGAAGTAATCCGTGGCTACTATCAGCCATCTTTTATTTCCGGGAGTTCGGTGGAGCGGTCCCACTATGTCGAGCCCCCACTGGGCGAATGGCCATGGACTAGAAAGTGGACTGAGGTCCTGTGTCGGCTGATGGAGAGAGTGGGAAAATTTCTGACACTTCTCGCATTTCTTCGCGTACACCTGCGCATCCTTCTGCATATACGGCCACCAGTAACCCTGGCTGATAGCCTGGTAAGCTAGTGACCTTCCTCCGATATGGCTTCCGCAGATCCTTTCATGCATTTCGAAGAGAAGGTCCTCCACTCTGCTCGGATGAACGCACTGGAGGTACGGGCCTGTGTACGACTTCTTGTAGAGCTTGACTTCGGGAGACAACCAGAACCGGGCTGCTTTGAGTCTGATTCGATGGGCCTCACTGCTGTCTTCGGGTAGCTTGTCGTCCTTGAGGTAGGCGATGAGTGGGTCCATCCAACTCGGGCCGAGGTCAATACACGACACTTCCCGAGGTGGATGGAGCTCGATGCTAGGTGCGGCCAAGGACTCCACTTCGATGGTTCTTTTTCTTCCTGCTTCGACAGCGCTGGCCAAATTTGCAAGAGCATCTGCGTGGGAGTTTGCTTCTCTGCCTATCTGTTTGATTTCGGCCGTATTGAACTGAGAGAGCAGCTTCTTTGCCAGGGCTAAATACGCAGTCATCCGGTCGTCGCGAGCTTGATAGTCCCCAGTTAGTTGGTTTGCCACCAACTGTGAATCACTGAAGACCACCAGCTGTTGAGCTCTGAGGATTTTGGCGCTGTTCAGTCCCGCTAAAAGGGCTTCGTACTCAGCTTCATTGTTCGATGCCTTGAAATCCAGGGTCAGAGCCTGCTCGATGACCAGTCCTTCTGGCGATTGGAGGACAACTCCTGCTCCGGCTCTTCTCGAGGTGGAAGATCCGTCGACGAAGACTTTCCAAACTGGGGTGAGGGCTTGGCATTGTGATTGTTCAGAGCCCGTGGGCGCCTCATGCTCCCTGCCCCCCAGTTCGGTGCCGAGCTGGGTTGGTGCCGAACTTGAATCGAACTCGGCAAGGAAATCCGCCAGAACCTGGGCTTTGATCGCGGTCCTGGGCTGATACTGAATTTCATACTGCCCCAGTTTGACGGCCCATCTTGAAATTCTTCCTGAAAAGTCAGCTTTTCTGAAAACAGACTCAAGTGGATGTTCCGTAACAACCACTATGGTATGTGTTTGAAAGTAATGAGAGAGCTTCCACGAGGCACTAACGAGTGCCAGTGCGAGCTTCTCGAGTGGCAAGTATCTGGTCTCGGCATCAATCAGGGTTTTGCTCGTATAATAGATGGGTTTTTGGACCATATCCTCTTCTCGGAGGAGGACCGAGCTCACTGCATGATCCGAGACCGCCAGGTACAAATACAAAAATTCTCCGTGAACCGGAGTTGACAGTAGAGGAGGAGAGGATAAATAGGCCTTAAGCTCCTACAAGGCCTGATCACATTCCGGAGTCCACTAAAATTTAAAATTCTTCCTAAGAAGCTGAAAGAAAGGCCGGCACTTATCTGAGGATCTGCTGATGAACCGATTCAGTGCGGCTGCCATTCCGGTTAGCTTTTGAACCTCCTTAGCCGAGGTGGGACTCTGCACTCTGAGGATAGCCGAGATCTGATCTGGATTTGCCTCAATCCCCCTTCGCGTGACCAAGCTTCCCAGGAACTTGCCAGAGCCGACACCAAAGGCGCACTTGGAGGCATTGAGCTTGAGCTTGAACCTCTGTAAAGTGGCGAAAACTCCAGCCAGGTCTGCCAAATGGTTATGGGCTTGCTTGGACTTGACCACCATATCGTCGATGTAAACTTCAACAGTCTTGCCGAGCTGTTCGTGGAATATCTTGGTGACAAGCCGCTGGTATGTGGCTCCTGCATTCTTCAGCCCAAACGGCATCACCTTGTAACAGTATGTGCCTCTGGGTGTTATGAAGGCTGTCTTCTCGTCCGGCCCAAACAAAGGTATCTGGTGATAGCCGCGATATGCATCGAGGAAGCTCATTCTATCGTGTCCGGCTGTGGCATCAATTATCTGGTCGATCTTTGGGAGGGGAAAGCTATCCTTGGGGCAAGCCTTGTTGAGATCGGTAAAGTCGACGCATACTCTCCACTTGCCGGTCTTCTTCTTGACGACCACGGTATTGGCCAACCAGGTCGGGTATTGGACCTCTCTAATGGCGCCGGCCTCGAGCAGTCTGTCCACCTCTTCGACCACGGCCTCAGTTTGTGGCACCCCAGTTCGGCGAGCTCTCTGCATCACCGGTTTATAGTTAGGGTCCACATTCAATTTATGGCATATTACCTCCGGGTCGATGCCAAGCATCTCTTGAGGCGTCCAGGCGAAGGCTTCTTTGTTCTGTACCAGGAACTGGACCAGTTCGGACCTCTCTGGCTCGCCGAGCTGACGCCGAGCAAGAAAAACCGTTCCGGATCTTTTGAGTCAAGCCTGATTTCAGTTAGGTCATCCACGCTCTTTTTCTCTGGGTCCTGGCCGACCTCTCCTAGCTTCTTCTCCAGCCTCTTCTCCACCTCGGCCATGTTAACCTCCTTGGGCTCTCGCTCTTCGGATACCACAGCTGTCAGGCATTGCTTGGCCGCCTGCTGATCTCCTTTGACTGTGACGATTCCGACTCTGCCATTCTTTCCTTCCCACGTAAATTTCAACTTCTAGTGGAGAGTGGAAGGGACTGCCTCCAGACATGAAGCCAAGACCTGCCCACTATAGCATTGTAGGGCGAGGGTGCGTCAACCACCAAGATGGTCGCCACGACAGATGAGCCACCGACCTCGACCCTGAACGTCACTTTTCCCTTGGGGTACACCGGCTTGGCGTTGAAGCCGATGAGGGGAATTCGGGCCTCTTGCAAATCCTTCTCCGTCAGTCCCATCCTCCGAAAGCTATCGAAATAGAGGATTTCGGACGAACTGCCAGGGTCGACGAGGACCTTCTTCACGGTGCAATCCTTCACGCATTGCTTAGAGCAATCAAACTTCAAAGTGACGATCAAAGGGTCGTTGTGGGGAAGCTGTACCCCTTCCAAGTCTGCATCGGTGAACCTGATCTCGGGCCGCTCCCTCCGAGCCCTCTTCGGAGCTGAGCCGAGTTCGGCGGCCATGACCTGCTTACTATGAGAGGCCTGCCTGGCCTCGGCACGAGCTCGATTACTCCCCTTGGGCGGGGGAGCTAAATGGATGACGTTAATGATCTTCTCCGACCCATCGCTGTCGCTGCCTCTTTCGTCTCGACGTGGGGCTCGGGTGTCGGCCATGGTGTTCGTTTTGACGAACTCCTGCAGGTGTCCCTCCTGGACAAGCTTTTCCAAATGCGACCGCAATATCCTGCATTCCTCGGTTTTGTGGCCACTCTCCTTGTGGTATGCACAAAACCTGGTCTGATCCCGGAAAGAAGAATCGCCTCTCATGGGCTCTGGCCAACTGAAGTACGGCCAAGACTTAATCTTGTACATGATCCGGTGGATAGGCTCCTTAAAGATCGTGTTAACTGCCCGATATGTATCTTCAGACAGCCTGGGCCTTTTGCCTCTCGCCAAGGTGAACGCCTGAGCCCTTGCTGAGCTAGCCGACGCCCGGCGTCTCTGTGAATCATCTCTTCGGGGCTCGTCTCTTCGGGACGGTCCCTTTTCTTCCTTGGAAGGCCTTTCACTTCGGTTCTTCTGCGCAACCCCATGGTTTTCCCGAGCTCGGACCTGGTCGTCCTCTTGGGCGATGTAGCGGTTGACGGTGGACATGAGTGCTATTATGGAGGACACCGGGTTTCTGGCTAGATCTTTGCGAAGGTCACTGTCTGGCAGCAGGGCATTCCGAAATGCGAAGTCGGCCACTTCGTCCTTGGAGTCTTCAATCTGGATGTAGACCGTCCAGAATCGCTTCGCGAACTGGGTGACGTTCTCTCCCTGCTTCATCTTCAGGGCCATGATATCCGCATCTGTCTTCGGCAGGATTCTGTAGGCCTGGAACTTCTTCATAAAGGACTGTTGGAGTTGCTGCCAACTCAAAATGGACCCCTCCGGGAGAGCACAAAACCACTTCAGGGGGAGGTCACCCAAACTGGAGGAGAAGACTCGACAGTTCAGGTGACCCTCATCTCCCCAGACAGACATCCTCTAGGAGAAGTGCTTGAGATGTGCAGCTGGGTCCGAGGTCCCGTCGTAAGTGACGAACCTCGGGACGGTGAACTTCTTTGGCAGGGGATGCTTCCTGATATCGTGAGAGAAAGGAGACGCGCCGAGATCAATGGAATCGCAACAAACATCCTTTTGGTCTCGGCCGAGACCAGCTACCTCCAGATTACGCTGGACCGTTTCCCTTATGCGAGCGTCCAACCACTCCTGATCACGATACCTGCTCTTTGGGATAGTTTCTGATGCTTTCCTCGAGTAGCTATGACTGGCGCTCGAGCCTTCATCTCGAGTTCGGTCGCGCCTCTTCTTATTCAGATGGTCCCTCAAGTCTCTCTCGGGGGAGTCAGGGCGCCTGTCACGAGACATCCTCCTCTCGTACTATCGCTGTGAGTGCTGCTGCTGCTGAGAGTGCCGCTAGTGTCTTGCTGAACTCGTAGCTCTTTCCAGCTGCTGCTGGGGCTGGAGGATCAGAGCATCCCTCTCCTTGATGGCCTCATTCTGTGCTCTAATCTCTTCAAGGGTGGAATCGAAGTCATCATCAGGATTGTAGTCCTCGTCCTCAGCATCCTGCATCTGATCGGAGGGGTGTGGTTCGTCGACCACTGGAGACTTACTCCGCTGGTCTGGAGCCGCCAGGAGACCTGCAGGTTGCTGCTGGGTACCTCCCCTCCGGAGAGCAGACTCCGAGCGAAGGTCACACTCCTGAACGTTAATCCGGACGAGGTCGCGCTCGACGTAGTCCTCTGTGACTGGCTCCTTCCCGGACCTCCTCTTGGCAGGGGATGGTCCTGCACACTTTGTCTTAGATGTTTCTCTGCCCTTCGCAGCTCTCCTCGTCATGGTGATAGGGAGGATTGTAGAAATCGTTCCCACAGACGGCGCCAATTGTAAGTGAAAAAATATACTCACAAGATTAAGATGCCTTCAAGGACTTACTCAAAGTACCAGAGGAGGAGTTGCGTGTCTGGTGAACCTGAAAGGGGAGAAGAAAGCAGTTAGAAGACTCTGGCTGTGGGCAGCGCAGGGCTCTCTGATGCTTAAGTTAGTGCAAGTAGGTGATCGGAGAAGAAAAGAGCAGAGTGTATTTGCTTGTAGAGGAATGCATACCTCTTTTTGGGTCATAAGGCTCTTTATATGGGAGGCTGGTGGGACACCAGCCAATGGGCCCCTGACGTGACTGCTAGGGACCCACTAGCCCATAGAGCAATGGATGGGGATCCGTCCTAGCCCATGCTTCATTAAATGCTGGTCCAATCAGCCCACATAACATTAAGTGCTGGTCATGTTGGGCCTGACTTTGTCTTGGCTTATTGGCGGCTGGGGTCCCATCGGACCTTTCCTTTGGCCCTGCCCTGATACGGCCGCAGCCATTAGACGTGATTGTCAGAAGCGTGTTGAGAATAGACAGCCCAGATGGTGCCCGTCCCATCTCGGTGCCCTAATCTTTCCACGTGTCCGTATTCCGCCCGTGGCGAAACAGGCCCATTTCGGGCGACCGTTTCCGCTTCGGCAGAAACAGAGGCGCTATCGAATTCGGCGGTAGTGGTGCCGAGAGAGCTGGTCTCGGCCAGCGTCCAAGGCTTGTGCCGAGGTGCATGCATCCGAAGTGAGTACCTATGTCTTCTAGGGACTGGCCCACACAGCATCTATTTCTCTCCTCATTTTGTATTACCTGATTTAACAGTTCCATGAGGATGCCCTGAACTTCTCTGTTCACTCTTAATGTATAATTATTCATATTGGTATTGGTACAACTCCTTTAATTTTTCTCCCATTTGTTTACCTGTACTTCTCTTACATTTATTTTCCAACCATTATTTGTCATCATCTCCGTTATGCATTAGTCACCGTGTTTTATGGGTTTGATGTTGACAATTTAAGTCACTGTGTTCTATTAGTCCTTAGTTGATGGTGTTTCTGTTAGCAAGAGTCGTGGCTCATCATACTGATTGCACATTTTTCTTTGCTTTTCTTTTGTTCTCAGTATAGATGGTGGATTTTAATTGATCAATTTCTTATTAAAATAGCGTGGATTTCTATTCTTACAAATGCAATTTAATGACTGTTTAATTATGGCTTATGCCTTAAGTAAATGTGCCTGAGCCCTTAGGTAAGTCCATATGGATGGTTGAATGGATGGATATGTTTGTGGATATCAAATTTGTATATGCATGTGTTGTTAGTTGCATGTGCATATGTTACATATGTAAGTTCTGTTAGATGTGTCAGGCATTTATGAATATATTCAATTGGATGTTTATTAATGTCATGTGTTTTCATGTTAGGTGCCCAATAATCTCAATCGTTTCATGTTATATGCAATTTATTAGAGTGAATTCAACTGAATTCGTTCGTGAAGTGTGTTGTGGTTTGTAGTTAAATTTGTTGAATGTGTTCTTTATGATTATTTGAGAACCTTTTTTAGAATATTCACCTCTTTTCTGATATTACTCAATTCATGTCAACTGGTGTTAATGTATGAATCTCGAGTTTTCCTTTGGCAACAACTAAAAAACAGTTTGGTTCTGTAAATTTTGAATTTCAGGTGGCAGTTGACGGCAGCTCATACCAAAGGCCTTGCTTCAAATGTTCTCATGAAGGTTGTTTAAAGTGTTAGAGTGTGGGTTAATGTTTCTTATTAGTTATAAAGGTCACAGGCAAAACAGCCCCCATTTGTGTTTGCTTTTGATTTTTGTGTTATATTTTTATGTATTTCTAAATATTGTAAATTGTGCATTTAACTTCATCAAGCTAGTATATTGATTTTTTAAATAAACTAATGATGTGTGACATTAATGTGTAGATGAGAATGTTACAATTTATGGGTTAAATTTTTTGTGATTTTAAAAAATGAATTTAATCGTAAATAAAAAACTTATTGGAAAATTATTTAAAAAAATAATGATTATTAATTAGGGATGGTTCAAAATTGTCATTTACCACAGTAAAAATCGTTCAATATGGAACGGTTTAAAACCCTTCCAAAACGGACTAGTAACTGTTCTAAGAATTAGAATTTGAAACGGTTTTAAAAAATTTGAAAGTGTTCAAAACCATTCCAAAATAAATACTAATTCTAACGGACACTAAAATTTGAAACGGTTTTAGAACATTTGGAAGTGTTTAGAACCGTTCCAAAAAGGACTAAAATACTAGTTCCAGATATTTGAATTTGGAACAGTAAAGTGAAATTAGGCAGTGCCTAGAACCGTTGCAAAATTCATAATCTGGAACGGTTCCAATAAAATTGGAACGGTTATAAATAGTTCCAAAATTTTTAATTTGAAACGGTTCTAAACCGTTTCAATGGTTAAGGAATATGGACATTTGCAGCAGTTTTAGACCGTTCTTATTTTTACTAGGAACGGTTTTCAACGCTTCCAGTTTGCCCTTTTTGGTGTAGTCCATGGTTAAGACTTGATTTGTGACGCATGATAAGATTTCATGTATTCCGTCCAATCCATATTTAATCTTTATGGCTCTTATGTGGGGTGATTACATTTGATAAAATCATCATTGAGTTGTGACATTATCATCATTTAATATTTTCGTTATTTTATGCATTTTAATTGATATCAATTTTAGTCTTAACGATGATTGAAGGATGATCTTGTTTGATAATTTTTCATTAGCAAATCTCAAACATAATGAATGTGCTCGATTGAAGTGTGAATCATAAATTAATGATAATAGATCACCTATGATGGGTGACTATATACGATGAATTTGATTGTTTTGATAATGAATCATGACGGTCTCAATCGAGTAAATTTAATTGATTTGATTAAATCATGATTGTGGATAGATTTGATTGAAAATCAAGGTGGCCTCATACTGCATGCTGTGATTAACTGTGCATAGCGTAATGCACTCTTCTGTGCGATGTCTTCAACGCTTGGAACATTTTGACGTTGTTGGTATGAGCCATGTTAAGCCAGGTTGAGTTAAGCCTGACCCATTTTGGACCCAATGAAGGGCCCAATTCAACTTTCGGGTCAGGTATCTAGAAGGCCCGACCCATTAGACCTATCCATTTGTGTAACTAATTGATCCAATCTGGACCCTGAACAATCCAATTTGTGGCTCAAAATCTTACCCTGTACCCCAATACACATCCTAAGCCTTACAGAAAGGATCTTGGATTGGCTATTAATCTCACTTTTTATTAAACTAATAAGATCCGAATCATTCAAACTTTTTATTAAACTAATAAGTTCCGAATCATTCAAAATGTTTAATTGGTTGAGTTGTATGAAAATATATGATCATAACCTTTCTAGGTAGGCTAGAGAGGTCTGATTAGGGCCATTAGAAGATTGTTTTGATGCATCCGAGTCCATTTGATCTTGAATCCTCAATCCATTTTTACTATTAGAACTCTATTACTTAGAAATACATCACTAATGGTTGGATTTCACTCTAGAAATAATTGAGTTGGATTATTGAAGGGAAAAAACAGTATGATTGTATGCTTAATGAGACTTATAAGACCCCTACTCTTTTTATGATTGCGTATCCTAGCTAGAATATTAATCACATCATGCAAGATAAGAACTTAAGTAAAATACGGTGCCCGTGAGAAATCATCTTGGCGTAATATGTTGTGTGGATATTAGTAATATGATATATTAGCTAGTTTTGTGAAACATACCATTAAAAAAATGTTTTAAGGCCTGATTGTGGGACGCCATGTTTTTTGTGAAACCAAAAATGTGTGGGCTTGATTGTGGGATACCAAGTGTTTTGTCAAGCCAATATATGTTTAAGGTTTGATCGTGGGATGCCACGTGTTTTACGAAGCCAAGCATGCATGGGTTTGATCGTGAAATATCACATGTTTTGTGAAGCCTATATATATCTAAGGCTTTATCGTTGGACACCACCTGTTTTGTAAAGCCACCAAGGTAATAATAACTATAGTTTTGATCATTAAATATCACGTTGTTTTGTGGAGCCAAGTACGCACTAAGTGAATGTGAAAAGGAATTACTGTGCTACTATGTACTAATGTGAACTTCAGTTATTTTATTAAATCAAAATTGTTATTCCCATGTCATGTTTTGTTTTATTTTTTTAAAACCATCAAAATTATTAAAGTATATAAACACAATTTATTTCGATTGATAGACTATGATTCAAATGATGTTTTATGCAAACCTTTTATATATTATATTTTTCTTTACTCATCTTATTATATTAATTTGTCTATGCCTTAGTTGGTGTTTGATTGCTTGCTGGGCCTCATAGCTCATTATATTATAATCTCCATTTGTGCGGGTTAGGCCCGAAGCTATGGGATGTGAAAAATGTGAAAGGGGTGCTATGTGGACCGATTATGGGGACCGGGCCCTGGATCGGTCCCCATAATCGGTCCAAGGAGACTTTTTCAAAATGCAATAGGAGAGTGTCTGATTGATCATTTAGAACAGTCTTGCAAATGCTTAAATTGGTGTATCATATTATGTTTTCTTTATAATTATGTAATTTTTGGAGTTGACTTTTGTGAAAGAGGTGTTTCTATTATTTAAAAAAAAACAAAAAAAACACGCTCTGCTGATGATTCATGTTCGGATTTTACTGTGAATCATGTTGCCAGGACACGAAATTCGAGACACCCATATTTTGGGTCTGTGACACTCAAAATGATGATACTAACCATGTTGTGACTTAACAAGATGGGTAAACTAAGAGATGAAATATTCCCTAACGGCCGTCAGAAGCACCGTTTAGTATTCCGTGTGGTCCCGTCTCGAACCAGCAGGAGCCGTTACCTCTCCCGTCAAGTAGAGAATATATGAATATATGAATACTCACATAAAAAATGGCTCCATGTTTGGCCGATGAGAGAAGAATCCAAAGTTCATTTCCTGCAAATCCCAGGCTGCTTTGGCTCTACTCATGGAAGTATAGTGTAAGCAAAGCCTGCTGCCGTCCATGTATCAGAGCTGGATGTTTTCCGTTCAATGGACTTTCTTTTGTCCTTGGGTACTTCCCTTTTTGCCTCATCTTTCTTTAAATTCCATCCCCTTTGGGATGAATGGATGGGAGTGATTGCAGAGAGAGAGAGATCAAATGGGTTATCCTTAACTTCCTTTTATTCATGCGTTCTCCAAATCCTTTACAATCATATCAGATAGTCTGCTGCTATTGTTGTTGTAGAGGGGCTTAATTTGGTACGATCTTCAGCAATAGATGAACTTGTAAGTGTTATTTTGACTTTGATTTATCATCTTATGTTTCTTCCTATTCATCTACGCAACTTACAATGATTTTCTGTTAGCTTAGGTACCTGAAATTCAGCTCTCAGTCTGCTGCTCGTTTATTTTATTTTATCGACACACAGAATGCATAGTGCATTGGTACCATCAGCGACACTGTAGCCACGTTCCTGAATTAGTTTGAAATTGGAAAATTTTAAACCGTGTATTAAGTTGTGGGTTTTAATTTGAACTTCCGGAAAACTCTGGCTCTGACCTAGTTGGCCTTTTGTACTTCTGGCCTACACTTGGATAGCAAGTTTTGGCATTTATGGAAATCACAGGGGAGTAATAGTGGAGTGGATGGCACACCTGCTCCCACAGCTCCTTCCGGTGACCAATCCCCTTCTGGCCACTGGACCAACTTAGGGAAGAAAAATAAAAATGTTCGGGCATTTATAATATGAGGTTTTGAAGCAGACAATAATAATAATGATGCTGGATCGTAAGATGTCAGCATAATAATCATGTACAACCATCAATAGTAGGCTCACTAACTTTTAAGCCAATTGTGTGCTTTCGATCCAACCACAACGAGCATGTTGTGCACATGCATGCAGAAACGCAATACTTGTGATCGAACAATAATGTCACACAAGAGAGAGATAAGGATTTCATGTAGTTCGACAAAATCGTCTACTTCCACGGGCAAAAGAGCATAGACTCACATCTTGACTCTCTTTAAAGTCTAAAGTTTCAGATTACATTATAGATATATAAACTCCGCTTTCTTAACCTCTAAGAAAGTCCCGATACATTGACCAAAATATATTTGACTTTGAACCTGGTCATTGGCTAACCCAATAGACCACTCCGATAAACCCAGAATACAAGACATAAACCCAACAATTTCCACGTTGGCTTGAATTCTGTACAACTCGTGCCACCGAGAAATGATCGATAATGTCTTCGCTACCTCGCTGACGGGTACGCACTCTCTTCAACAGTTTGACATGTTGAACCAGCACTTGAACTTTGATTTGACGACAATGTTTCTCTTCTCGCCAAGATCCTTTGCCTTGAACTTTGACGTTCCATTGATGACATAGTGAGCGTTTTTCGAATCACTCAATGTATAGTCATCAATCTGCCCAAATTTCTGCACTATGTTATAGATCTCATCATCATGAGCATGCCGGATCAAACGGGTTGAAAATCCATTTCCAGATGACATTGATTTCGCAGAAATGAGTTTCTTCCCTCCGATCAATCAATCTTTCATACTGACCGTTGAACTGTCAATCCCTTTCAACAACTATGTAGATCTTCTCGCAAAGAGTTCGTAGGTGCAAACGGATCTCAAATCCGTTTGTGCTCTGTTGTCGTGGATGTAAGAGGTTTAGCCAAACCACATAAAATCCTTGTGTCTCTTTTGTGTAGTATGATTGTTCAATCGCATGTACTTGCGCATCCGCACGTGCACAACATAGCCCATTGCCCAAATGATAAATCGAAGAATGTATATAAAATGTATAGTACCCTTATAGTGTATCCCCTTCTCAATCAATGAATGGGCCAACTTTTAAAACTCTAAACCACTTAAAACATTCTGGCCCAGTATTGGTTGGCCACATATGAAACACATTTGATTACTTCTATGAAATAATGGATGGAACGCACTCCATTCCAGGCCCATTCTTCTTAGTTCACAGTACAAAGGGCGGTAGTTCTTGTGAGAAGTTCAAATTGTAGGCGGGCCTTTCTTTAGCAATTTAATTAAGAGTGTACTGCTACAAAGTAATCCGGCTGCTATGATTATCTAAGAGGCAGTTCATGGATCGAATGGTCTGGATTGAATGTGACAGTGAAGCAACCAGTGCCGTAGTACTGATGGTTTTGTTTTCGAACTGTTATCAAGACCATTAATATATCTTGGGCTGCTAGTGACCCGACTGACCCGGAACAGAAATTACTCGGCCTATTTTAGGATTTAGGTTTTTAAGACTATGGCTTAAGACCTAGCTTATCTTCTAATCTACTAATAAATTGGATGGACGGTCAAGTCCGACTAAAGGTCCAGACGTATGCCACCGCCAATCATACTTATCTTTCAAAGATAAACATCATTAATTGCCAAGGTTCTATGATGGACCAGGTGGCCCAGGTGTGGCTCATGCTTGTATGTATGGAAATATTCAAGCGCATACATCCCCCATCATATTGTGGTGAGAGACAACATAGTGGAGCCGATTTTATGATACATCCGAACCATCTATACACATGGAACCTCCTTCAATATACTAGACCCATTGAGTTTTCATCTATTCAAATGGATTAGATTGTTGGATGGAAGGTCAAATATTTTTTTTTTAATATGAAGTCGTTAATATAATCTCTCTTTTCATCCCCCCAAGACCCATGATCAATGGAACCCTAGGTGGGCCCCATTAAGTTTGTCTCTCATCATATGGTGAGGGAAGGATGCACATGAATGTCCCCCATATATATATATATATATATATATATATATATATATATATATATGCTCCTATGAGAGATGCTCTCACCTTACCATGAGAGATAAGGTGAGGGCCCTTACATCCATATCCAATGCCAATAACTTAAATGTGAGAGCCCCCACCACTATCTCTCATATAAGGTGAGAGACCTCACATTTAAGTTGTTGGCATTTGATATGGATATAAGGCACCCCACGCAATCTCTTATAAGAGCATCTCCCTAATATATATATATATATATATATATATATATGAGAGTCTGCAAAATCAGCTCCATCGTAAACTACCTCAAATCATCGTTTCTAAAATCAAGATAAATCCAATTAGAACTAGATTTTTCAGTTCCATCAGGCAAAAAACAAAGATAGTCGACTTTGATTTGTGGGTCCAACACTGTTTTAGCTTTGGATAACTTAAGCTGCAGCTTAAGAGAGCCCCCTTCATATATATATATATATATATATAATGGGATATCTGTTCGGAGACAATTATCCTATTATATGTCTATATACACAGTAAAATGATCCTAGATATTGATGCAAATATATATGTTTATAACACCTCTTTTTGTTAACTCTTCAGGTTACATGATGAAGAAGCTCTCGTATCTTAAGATGTTGGTCGACCGATATGAAGATAGGTGGGGACTTGATCTGCCTGGCTCCCTGAATGCCATCTGAGAAGCTATTCAAAATGTTTGACATGCTTCCTAGTTGGCATCTGGGGAGCCATGCAGGCCAAAATGAGAGGGATTTAGTTTCGGGTGAATTTGCATAAATGAATTGGGATCCTCTAAGTGGGTCTCTGCACAGTAACCGTGAGTGGACCACTCAGGGTCCACCATGTCACCGCAGACAGTCCTTGCCCGGATGCATGACAGGTTGCCCGCGTGCATGGTACGCTGCCTGCGGTGAAGTGGCGGACCGTGAATGATCCACTCACAGTCATCATGGGGTTTTACCTCAACTCTCCGTAAATATGTCCACCATTATATACATTTTACTCTTCATAAAAATAAGTGAGACTTCTGGTTATATTCTCTTCCTTAATTTCGGCCTATCTTAAGAGGGAAATTATCCTGTAGAACCTCCCTACGTAATTTGGAGTCTTCATTAATGGGCTGAATCCATCCCCAAGTTTGGCCCATGTGTAGAGTCTATTTAGACTGGCTTTACCATCCACTTGGGTTTGACAAGTTGGACCTAGATCTATGTTTAGGGTCTGACATCCTTAAGAAGGTGGATCCTGTCGCACAAATGTGTGCCCCACAATACTTTTAATGATATTATTTTTCTTTTTGCTGATAAAGGTGTTCAGCCTATTCGAGAACTGACTATTTCTCTAGGCACGTGAAGTCCTTGCCTCCCTCGGTAAGTCAAGCTTTTATTTGGGCAAGTGGCCCCATTGACAGAGTAAGAGTTTGAAACCGCAACTTCCGGTTCCTAAGCGGTCCTAGCCAACTGCATTAGCCCTTGTGCCTAATGATGTTAACTTAGATGTTAGAGACTATCTATGAGTGGCTAGAAGATTTGTGAGGATGCCATCAGATGTTAGTATATATATTATCCTTATCCTTGGAACAAGGTTAATTCATATTCTATAGAAACGTAACTCTTTCATTTAATGAAAGTTACAGTGAGTTAATAGAAGTAAAGTGATATATTTGAAAGTCCATATCAAAGCCAATTGGTCGTGAGTTCGAATTCAATGATGAAAAACTTGACTCATAGGAGTATAATCGGGAGTGACATAATCATATTCGATCATATATCGTAATTACAAAGTTAGGGTCTGGTTGATGGTCTCGCTCTTTATACAAATAGATCAAGCATGAGATCTAATCAGTATATTTCTATTTGGGAGCCTGATCTTGAAGGCAAATGAACTGGTTCTCAAGAACATGTCTTAGTTGCAAGCGACCCACAATAGAATTATAGGCAGGAAGTTTATTTGGGTTGTTAAATGGAGTGGTACAAGTCGAGATAGGAAATGGTTTGTGGTGGAATGGGAGCCGTGAGATGCTTTGGATTTAAGAAGGGAGAACTGAGATAATCTACTCCGCCAACTCAGCTCCACCTGAGGGGAAGTGTTGAGGACTGGACTCCACCCAAAGGCGAGGTTTTGGTAGGAATGGTTAGCTAAAGAAATTTAACATGGTACTAAAGATGGGGCCAGTGATGATCTTACAATCAAGCCAGGCACAACTTATTCATCTTTTCGTGATAATCATCGTCAATCTTCTTTTTATTTCAGTAAAATCAAACATCTTCTCTTATTTATGCCTTACAATCGAAGCTTTTGGAAGAAATTGCGACTGACTTGATCTAGTGGGTCAACGACCCCGATAAACTATAAAAGGAGCGAGTTGTGAAGTAATAAATCACTAAAACAATTTGCACTTTTGCCGGTGCTAAATAAGCACCGGTATAGGTCTATAAAACGCTGACGAAAACTATTACCGGCGTTTTCTCTTGCATTGCCGGCGGAAAAATCTTGCAAGTAATAACACATTTGTTGGCGAAAAAGAGGTAGCGCCGGCAAAAGCCTATACATTGCCAGCGTTTTTTTCGCCGGGAAAAGAGGTTTATTTTTTCAAAAATAAATATTAGAAAAACTTTCGCCGGCGTTATTTTGTGCCGGGAAAAGTGGCTTATTTTTTTCAAAAATAAATTTAGAAAAACTTTTATCGGCATTATTTTGCGCCGGAAAAAGATTTACAATTTACGAAAATTATTTTTTTAGATTTTTTTGCCAGTGTTTTTTCTCTCCGAGAATAATTTTTTTAATATAATTTATTTATTTATTTGATTTTTAATTTTCTTTTCCTGTGTGTCACATGAATAAATTGAAATTTCCAATTCCATTATCCAAGACCAAATCTACTACACACCCAACATCCATTTCCATTCCAAAATCATCAAAAAATGAAATAAGAAAATTCATTCCACTTCATATTAATATTCAAACATCCTTTCAACATTGAAAGCACTTTACCATTACCATTACAAAATTAAAACAAATGATAACATTCTACTCTGGACCAATATTCAAATGCCAATGAAAATTTACATATTCATATATAATGATTTCATTGTTGCACAATTCCAACACCTGCATTATTGTTTTAAAAAACTTTATGCATCCCATTTAGCAATCTGTTACCCTGCATACTTGGCCTTCATGTTGGCTGCATTCTAGCTGCATGGACTCTTTCAACAAAAATTGTTTTTTAATTTTCATTCAATCTGCATAAAAAAATAGCAAGATTAACATATGATTAAGAATGTCACGTGCACAACTTTTAGTGAAACTATATATAAACAAAGCAACTGAAACCAATTTCGTCTTTTATCTTTTGAATAAAAATCTAATATCTTCCTACTCTTGTTTCTGCTATTATGTGCTCAGTGCAAATGCGTGGTATCATCTGCTCAGTGCAGATTTGAAATTCAATTTCTTATTTTGTAACTTACCACCATACATGTGATAGTGCAGTCGGGGAATCCAAACCGTCCATATGGCGGCAGTATAGCGTAGATGGATGCCTATGATAGAAGTGCCAGTGATGACTGATGAGGCAATTCTAGCCTTCACTGAAGTGCTCTTCCCCTTTCAATGCAGGCCATGGATTTCTCTGTCTCATAGTTTGGTTTTGGGCCATGTACTGAACAATGATTTTCTGATCTCTGTCTCATAGCCTTCACTGAATGTGTTACACTGTTCTAATGTAATAGCTGTGATAAGAGGATGGGGACTCTCTTGAGATTAGCATGATGAAACAAAGTTGGCCATGGAATCCAGTGGTTAAAGATTATGTTTTTAACATGATCTTTCCTTTGCAAACTAATACCTTGTTCTTTACATCAATTAAAAGATACTATGAGATGAAAATTGGAAAGCAGGGATATATTCCAAAGGAAGGGGAAAAAATATTTCTCACTTCACCTGGTGAGATCATCTCAAAGGCAAACTTAATGCCATCGGTAGCATAAATATGATAAACAAGAAAAGTGTTGTGGCCATAGAAGATGTATAAGTGTAATGAGTCATGTGATCATAGCAGTGAAAAAAAAAAAAAAAAAACCTCAAAGACTTAAATGAGTTAAAATGCTAATTAGACCCATGTCTGGTTGCAGATTCAACATTCTCATGTTCTGGTAACAACTCTCTCACATGGAAGTTAATTAAGCTCAACCCAAATGGCAAGAACAGAAGCTCATAAAGCATCTTCAATGAAGCCATGGATATCCGGGGGGGTTTGAGAACCACATAACAATAAACTACAGTACTCTGTTATTAATAATAGCCTTTTCATCCTAAAAAAAAACCCTATCAATCTGGCTCGGGCTTAGCCTATTTTATGCGGGCTGGGCTCGAGCTAGGCACTTATGTTCCGATGCGGGCTTGGACCTAAGGGTTCAAATTTGGGCTGAGCTTGGATATTGTTCAGCCCTACCCAAACCAGCCCATGAACATCCCTACAATGTCCCTCAGTATATCATCACTTAAAATATATTTTGGCCCTTCACCTACTAACAAACAGACTGATCAACTCTGGTACACATTCTTTTCCAATCTAAAAAATTGTCCTTCCCTTGGTTCATGAAACAAAGCCCTCACCAATTCCACATATGAAGAATATATATCTTCAATAACTACATCATAATCTCCTTGGAACGTGGAAACGTATATAAAAAAAAAGGTTATAAATAGGCGGGAAGTTCTTCGTAGCTTGGCTCTAGATTTGACATGATCAATGAATCTTTCTTCTTTTTGGCCAATTCCTCCTTCAAATGGGTTGGTTGTGTTAATGCATACAGGGGATAAATAGATTTGCATGAGGCAGTAGAGAGACAATGTCTGACACTGGGCATTGAGTCTCCTGTTGGTGTATTCAAATAACACCAGAATTCAATACCAATGGCATTTTGTGGTCTCTTGCCAACTTGAAACAAGCAACTAAGCCAGCAGAAGATAAAATCCGGAAGGATGCAGTAAAAGAAAGGGTGAGAAGTCATTGTGTGTAATAAAATCAAACAATGTAACAAGATAAACAAGGCTCCAAATCATATCAGCAGAAAATGGTAAGGTAATAATAACAAGAACAGGAGGCCAACCTTTTTGTTTTGAGAAAGGGTGAAAGAAAATAAAGAAAGGAATAACTGTTTAGTCTCTTAAAATAGCAATAAATCAGCTAAGAGAGAAAAAGAACCAAACCAATCACTCAAAAGTAATCTTAATGAAGAACTAGTCAGGTCAACTGACTTGAGTGAAATGGGTCTAACTGATTCTGAACAGAGTTGTCGCGACCCCGGAACGGGTCCCCGGGTCCGCGGCGAGTTGTTGATGGTGTTGTTATGTTTTCCCACAGGTTCCCGCGGTGAGGATTCCCAAAGACACTCGGAATCTGACTCACATGATCAAGTATGCGGAAGCGTGTAGCAAATCACATCAAGATAAGTACTAATAAATCTTTAAGTGTTATGACAAAATAATAACAAGACATAGTATCCAAAGAAAGGAGTTAACATGGCATTCCCATTATAATTCAAGTTATGAGACTAACACGAAAGGAAGTTAAGTTTTAGTTACATCCCATGAGAGGCCAACACAGGCCAATACAATTCTCAAAATAATAAAAGAACCCCAAGACAAAAATGGCAAAACTCAAGAACCCGCCCGACGTCTAGTTGACATCGTCAGGCTGCCACTCTCTAACTGGAGTTGGCTCAAAAGCTTCCTCCGGACGCTCCTCCTCAAAGGCAACGTCTCCTGCACTTGGGCACCAACAACAAGAGTCAAACACAACGGTTTTGCAGGTAATCAATTTAGGTGCAAGCATGAAACAATAAACATTTTAAGAAAACATATAAGCAAATCCCTGATTCGAAATACTATAACGATTGAGATACTTTTTCGGGAATACAAAAAAAGCTGAGATACTAAAACAAACTAGCATGAGTACATATAATATCATGAATAGCTACAATCCACAAAGAGCTCATCCTTTCTCGATCATATATAATGAAAAGAGCAAGCACGCACGACAAGCACGATATACATAATATAATCACGACACGATTCCCACATATACGGGGATTTCCGGCCGCGGAACCGGACACGCACGATGTGTAATAAATACACGATCAGTCTGCAGACAGTCCACATGTTTAAGGACCCCCAAACAGTGGATCAAACTGAAAGGGCAGTCCAAGCTCAGTGGTATCCACTTAATTCATGAATGCACAAAACACGCGAAACACTATCAAAACATGCCGAGATAAAAAGGGGGAAGTCACTTATCAAAACACGATGAACACGACTAGCAAAAGGCATAATTAATATGCATAACACGCTTAGGAAGTGATCCCCTTTTTTTCTTGAAACAATTCTTCAAAACGAGCTTATACTTGAAATCCAGAACGAGTACACGATGGTACTTATCGTACCAAGATGGAAATCCAACTACGAAGTTTGTCAAGCATGTGTTAAGGCTATTAATTGACATTTGTCTAATTGGGACCCCAAATGTCGGAATATACAAGAATTGGTGTCCCCGAAGTTGGGTTGCATTTCGAAGTTCCATTTACACAATGTCAAGTCAAAACCCTTAACATAGTCTAGTTTTTTTCAACCTTCAAGAAAATACACAAATGAAACAATTCTTCTTCTTGCATCTGGCAGGTTCGCTCGAGCGGAACTTGTAAGGAATTGACAGTTCGCTCGAGCGGACAATAAGGTCGCTTGGGCGGACAACTCTCTGTCTTGCTCCAGATTAGACAGTGGGCAGTTCGTTCGAGCGGACAATAAGGTCGCTCGAGCGGACAGCTCTCTGTCTGCGTCTGAATCAAGCAGTGGCTTGGTCGCTCGAGCAGACCCAATGGTCGCTCGAGCGGACAAGCTTCTGCCTGTGCTCGCTGAGTGCAGAAAAACCCTTTCTCTTGTACAACTTCCAATACATTTCTCTCCTTCTTCTCATCCTTAAGCCACATATAATCCCTTGAGCTTTCATGCTCACCAAGGGTTCATTTTCACCATTTCAAACATCCAATCCAATAAAAACAAGATCATGAAGTTTATAAACAAATTCATATGCACAATTTCTAGAACAACCATGAAATAAAAAATACACATGCAACATTGAGCCTATAGAGATTACTTGTCTTTGCCCAATAGCTTAACAATCCTCTTCAAGCACTCTTACTCAAAAGCTAAGCCAGCATTACAAGAATCCCATGGAAAACCATTCAAAACTCAACAAAAATGAAAACAAGGAACCCAACCTCACATAAGGGTTTGAAATACGAAAAACAAGATCTTCAAGAACCAAAAAGACTTCATGAAAAGTATGGATTGAAGCTCTTACCTAGAAGTGGCCAAACAAGAAGAGATGAAGAAAATGAAGAGCTTATCCCACAAGAAATTCCAAGAAACTTGTACCAATAGAAAGCTTGCAAGGAGAGGAAGAAGATGATGGTCTTGGAATTTTATTTGGAAATCTCTAGCTAGAACATGCAAGAGGAATGAAGTGGAAGGGAAAAAGGGATTTTTAGCCCTAGGTTAAGAAAGTTGCAGGATTTTGGGGATAGTGAATGAAAAAGATGAGGGTTAGGTTTGAGTAATGCTAATGGGGCCCAATGAACCTAATCCTTGTATTGACAAAAACATGATCTTGTGGGCCTCGAATGACTTTGGCGAAGAAGAATAAAACGATCATCGAAATATCTAGTTTCCAAAAAGTATATTTTTGACATAGTTTTGAGATCTCGAAAATTGTGTCCAGATTTGTGTATAAAAGACCACTTTACCCTTTTTGGGTCGGAACTTGGGTTTTTGGGCTTCAAACATGAATGAGCTGAAAACAAAAGTTGTAACACATAGAAAAATCATTCAATTGAAATCAAAATCACAAATACACGAAAATCGATACGATCCTCCCAAGCTTACACGTGCATTCAGGCCTTCCTGAGTGTGTCTGACCAACACTAATCGTTCTCAAAATTCCCAAAACTATGTCCAAGACTAAAACTAATTACTTCTAACCCAACGACAACTAAACCCACTTAGGACTAAACACATACTAATCGCATACTAATCGAATTGGTCTGGGTCGGGGTCTAACATCCTCCACCCCTTAGGATATTTAGTCCACCAAATAAATCAAACAATTACCTCTGGTAAAAGCTGTGGATACTTCCTCTGCACTTGCTCCCTCAATTCCCAGGTAGCTTCTTCTGGCTCGTGATTTTCCCAAAGTACCTTGACCAAATGAATAGTCCGGTTTCTCAATTCTTGCTCTTTGGTGTCAATGATCTTGATCGGCCTTTCCACATAGGAGGCATCTTCGCGAATCTTCAAAGGTTCGTGTTGTAGTATATGTGAAGGACTAGAAACATATTTCTTGAGCATAGAAACATAAAATACATTGTGCACCCCGGAGAGTTCCGGCGGTAACGCAAGCCTATAAGCAACATCTACAATCTTGCTCAAAATCTCATACGGACCAATAAACCTTCTAGACAATTTGCCCTTCTGTCCGAGCCTCAAAGTCCCTTTAACTGGTGAGATCTTAAAAAACACTTTGTCACCCACTTGAAATTGCAATTCTCTTCTGCGAGTATCTGCATAACTCTTCTGCCTACTTCGGGCGACCTCCAACCGTTCCTGAATCAGCTTGACCTTGTCACTTGTTTCTCCAACTATCGTCGGTCCATGAAAACTACGCTCACCGACTTCTTCCCAGCAAACTGGAGTTCTGCATCTTCTACCATAAAGTGCCTCAAAAGGTGCCATACCGATGCTAGAGTGGTAACTATTGTTATAAGCAAATTCACAAAGCGGTAAGCACTCATCTCACTGAACCTTGAAATCCAATACACAAGCACGCAACATGTCTTCGAGAGTCTGTATCGTCCTTTCTGACTGACCATCGGTCTGAGGATGATAAGCTGTATTGAACTGGAGTTTGGTACCCATCGACTCATGAAGAGTTTTCCAAAACTTTGAAACAAACATACTGTCTCTGTCTAAAGTAATGGAGGCGGGCTGACCATGTTTACTAACAATTTCATCAACAAATAACTTCGCAAGTGGTGCCATGTGCATCATGTTCCCTGTCTTCATCGGAATGAAATGAGCAGACTTTGTTAGACGATCTACAATAATCCAAATTGCATTATTTCCCTTCTTGGTATTCGGCAAACCGGAAATGAAATCCATGGTGACGTGCTCCCATTTCCACTCCGGAATCTCCAAAGGATGTAACAAACCTGGAGGCTTCTGATGCTCTGCCTTAATCAACTGACAAGTTAGACAATAAGACACAAAAGCTGTTATCTCTCTCTTCATGTTGTTCCACCAAAATCTATTCTTCAAATTGTGGTACATCTTCGTGCTACCCGGATGCATAGAATATCTCGTGCTGTGAGCTTCATTCATTATTTCACTTTTCAAATCATCCACATTTGGCACACACAACCGGTCACGAAATACAATATCCCACTCACCATCTTGAAATCTGAACGTTCTGTATTAACCTCTACTATCTTAGCCAAGTATGGGTCTTGCAACTGACTTTTCTTGATCTTCTGGATAAATGTAGGTTCTGATACTGTCATGTTTGCTAGCATCGCACCCAATTTCAGGGTTTGCACTTCTACACCAAACTCTCCAAACTGCTGTAAGATACCCATTCCTCTCAAACTGGCCATAACCACTGATTTTCTGCTCAATGCATCAGCTACAACATTCACTTTGCCTGGATGATACTTTTATTGGAAAGTCATAATCTTTGATATACTCCATCCACCGTCTCTGCCTCATATTTAAGTCCTTCTGCGAAAACAAATATTGTAAACTTCGGTGATCTGAATGGACCTCAAATTTCTCTCCGTAGAGATAGTGTCTCCACATCTTCAAAGCAAAAACAACTGCTGCCAATTCCAAATCATGAGTTGCATAGTTCTTCTCATGGTCCTTCAACTGTCTCGAGCCATAAGCAATCACCTTGCCATCTTGCATCAATACACAACCTAGTCCCACATTCGAAGCATCTGTGTAAACAATAAATCCGCCGTTGCTCGAAGGTAACGTAAGGATTGGGGCTGTGGTTAACCTTCCCTTCAACTCCTGAAAACTTGTTTCACACTGTTCGGTCCACACAAATGGGACATTTTTCGTAGTCAATTTTGTCAACGGTGCTGCAATAGACGAAAAACCTTGGACAAACATTCTGTAATAGCATGTTAACCCCAAAAAGCTTATGATTTCTGTCACACTGCTTCAAATTAACAACTGCCTCTATCTTGGCTGGATCAACTGCTAAACCTTCTTTGGAGATGATGTGGCCTAGAAAAGCAACTTGCTCTAACTAGAATTCGCACTTACTGAGTTTTGCATTTAGCTAGTTGTCCCTCAAAAGCTGCAACGCTGTCCTCAAATGTTCTCCGTGCTCCTTCTTACTCTTGGAATACACAAGGACATCATCAATGAATACTACCGTGGAGTGATCCAAATAGGGTCCAAAGACTTTGTTCATAAGAGCCATAAAGACTGCGAGTGCATTCATCAAACCAAAGGGCATCACTAAGAACTCATAGTGCCCATATCTTGTTCTAAAGGTTGTCTTCTGAAAATCTGAGTCTCTAACTCTCAATTGATGATACCCTGACCTCAAGTCTATCTTGGAAAAATAGGCCGCTCCTTGCAATTGATCAAATAATTCGTCTATCCTTGGCAATGGATACTTGTTCTTCACGCTCACATGGTTCAACTTCCTGTAGTCAATGCACATTCTCAAACTCCCATCCTTCTTTTTCACAAACAACACCGGTGCACCCCAAGGTGAAACACTTGGCCTAATAAAACCTTTGCTCAACAAATCCTGCAATTGGAGCTTTAGCTCACCCATTTCTGCTGGAGCCATCCTGTACGGTGCAATCGAGATCGGAGCTGTCCCTGGAAGGAGCTCAATTGTGAACTCAACTTCTCTGATTGGTGGTAAACCCGGGATTTCTTCTGGAAAAACATCCGAAAATTCACGCACAATGGGGATATCCTCCATCCCTTGGGACTGTTTATCCTCCGTGATAAACGCAATAAATGCCTGACACCCACTCTGAACTAATCTGCTTGCCTTCAAAACTGAAATAAACCCTGCCTGAGTTTTTCTCCTGTTCCCCTGAAATATCAATTCTGCCTGTGGTCATTGGAATCTGAATGTTATGGTTTTACTAAAACAATCCATGGTGGCATGATATGCTTCTAACCAATCCATGCCTAATATGACATCAAAATCATGCATGTCCAAAACAATGAGGTTGACCGGTAAATTAACATCTCCTAACAAAACTGTACAACTAGGGTAATAGGTTCTACACACAACTTGTTTCCCTACTGGAGTGGTCACTACTAGAATGTAATCCAATTCACTACATGGTGCATCAATCATCTTAGCAAAACTAGGAGAGGAAAAGGAATGTGTGGATCCAGGATCAAATAAAATCTGGGCTTCTATCCTACAGACAAGGAGTTTACCTTCTACCACGTCTCCTGCAGCTTCAGCATCTGCACGGTTGAGATAATATAAACGTCCATGCATCTGTAATCTATTTGGTACTTGGTTCCGCCTTCCTTGGCCATGTCTGTTCTGCTGTGGAGGACGAGTATTCTGATTCTGTGCTGGTTACCTAGTCTGCTGTTGCTGCTGTTGAGGTGGTCTAACTTAATTCTGAACTGGTGCTTGATTCTGAGGAGCTGCTTGTCTCTGCTGTTGGTTTTTGTTCCCTTGATTCTGAAGTAGTGGGCAATCCTTGATTGCATGGTTCATAGCTCCGCATTTGAAACAGGCACCCATGGCCTTCCGACATTCATGAGTTTCATGATTCTTGCCACAATGTCCACAACCCTGTCTCACTTGACCTTGTTCTTGTCTTGGTCTCTTGTTCTGCTGTTGCCTCTGATTCTACTGCTGATAGTGCTGCTTCCTGTCCTGAACGATCATGTTGTTAATATCTTCAAACGTATATGCCCGCTTGACTGCCTCATCATATGTAGCTGGTGGAACTACTCCTATGACATCTCTCATGATGATCGGATTCAATCCTTCCAAAAACTTCGTTATCTTTTTCCATTCCGTGTCAATCAACTCGGTAGCATATCTAGCCAATCTCTCAAACTTGGTGACATAGTCTAGCACCATCATGCTGCCTTGCTTGAGCTGCTGAAGTTCAATAGCCTTCTGCCTCTTGACATGAGAGGGAATGTATTTATCCTAAAACTGTGTCTTGAATGCTGCCTACGCCTCTTCGTGAGCCATTAGCGCGTATGGATCCTTAACTGTTTGCCACCAACGATCTGCAAGCCCGTAGAATAGTGAAGATGTGAGGTTGACCTTCTGTATTCCCGTGCACATAAAGACATCGAAGATTTTCTCGGTATTGACTAGCCAGTCATGGACCACTAACGGGTCCTCATTGCCCGAAAATTCCTTCGGTGCTCTTTTCCTAAACTTCTCAAATAGTGCATTAGGGTCAGGATCCCTATTTTGAATAACAATCTGCGGACCCACGGGTGGTGGAGCTACATTCCTGTTCTGAAGTACTTCCAACAGTTGCCTCTGGACTTGAGCCATTTCGTCATCCTTCTTTGCTAACTGTTCTTGAAATCTGACTTGGTTTTCATTAGCCTGCCTTTGTTGTGCTATCATAGCTTGCATTAGTTCTTGGAACTGTGTAGCTGTTGGTGTATTAGATGTGTCTAACTCATTCTGATTACTGCCTGAAGCATGATGGTTTGGAGCTTTTCTCGGAGGCATAGTGTTGTAAAACAAAGAGTTAGTGCACAATAAACATGGTTCAAGGAATGATGATATGGAATAATTGGTGTCTTTTCTTTCTGGGTTTTGTTTGTGCCTTGTTTCTTTTTGGATTTCCCATGTTAGATGTAGGGAAATAAAGATGAGATAGAGAATAGATCATTGCATGGTTGGTGTTTGGTTTTTTTTTTTAATGTTTATTAAGTATGGGTCTCTCTCTCTGTGTGTGTGTGTGTGTGTGTATGTGTGTGTGTGTGTGTGTGTGTGTGTGTGTGTGTGTGTGTGTGTGTGTGTGTGTGTAAATTACTATATATTGAAAGAAAGTGAAAACATGAAAGAATGATTTACAACCCGAGGAAAAAATCTCAAATTCTTTACTACTTTTAATTGTTTTGTCTTAGTCTTAAGTCTTTTGGCTTCTTTTTATTTTCCTTCCAATCTTTTCTTTTGCTAAATTTCTTGGGATTGTTTCTTTTGTTTCTTAATTTGTTGATACTACTATGTTCACATTAAGAGAAAGAACAAGGTTGGAAGTAAATAAGATCTTGATACTAGGACCTTATGTATTATTGTGTTGAAACTGCATGTTTAATTCGTGAAAGAGAAACAGGTAAATATTCTTAGCATTGAATTATTGGGATCCTGGACTTTTAACACCATGAATGTAAGAATTGCTGCATGTTTTATTAGAACTAGAAACAAGTTCTAGATTTGTGTTTTTTGCATTTGAAATGTGAGTATCAGTTGAAAGAGTTGGTTATCTTACATGCAACAAATTTTTGGGTTGTGTTATGGTGTTTGTGTTAGTCTAATATGAGTTATTCACTAGGAGTGATGACAAAATTTGAGGTTGGCTATGATTGTGGAATTAAAAGTGGTTTTGCATATATCATGTGGGTTCAGTTGAAGCTTTTGGCAACTTATTATGAAGTAAATTGCAGGGTTTTGCTCTCTTTCATGATATTTGTGTTGCTTTGATGTTTTTCATTTTGTTTTGATTTAAGAGAATTTGAAATTGGGTGTGATCCTGGATGTTTGGTCTTCCAATGGGTTGTGATGTCTGATTGAAATTAGCCGTTTTAGTGTGCTTTGGTCAGTAGAACAACCATAAGGAATTGTGGAGGGAGTCTTGGAGTTTAAATATTGGAGAGAAAGGATTGCAATTAGAAAGTTCTAGAGCATTTGTAGCTTGCCCAACTTTGGAATTTTATATTCTGACATAAACCAACCTTATCCATTTTGAATCTACTCAATTTTTTATGCCAATTGTTATTTTATTATTTCCAAGATTAGAAAGATGGAGAAGCTTCCTGAATTTTCATGGGGGATGGTGGTAGTGAGGTGGACCCATATCTGAATCAGGCATGATGGGCAGTTTCGATTAGAATATTGGTGGTGAGATCAAAACCATAGGTGGTTTTACAGTGCCCCACTAGCAAGTTGCCACTTCATGACATCGTTCCGATTGAGTTACAAAAATCACATGTGTAGTGCTCATGTAAAATATGTTCCCTCTTTTCATTATACTCTTTACAACTCATACCAATAACCCTCAATTGTATCAACACTAGAAGAAAGGGATCAATTTCGTTTCAGCTATATATAGTAGAGATTGGCCCATTCCACTGTTAAAGTAAACAACAACTTAGATTGCGCTTCATCTAATTGGGTCAATAGGGCTTCTGAGATGAGTTGTTGCTATTGGGTCCATGATTGGCCAAAAAACTTGTCATTCTAGTTATGATATTGTTATTTCCTATCATGTTTTATTTAACAATTTGTTTTACAGTAGAATGTGTGACGATGACCCTTCCATTGCACATAAAGATATCGACAATGATGGGGTTGCAAAGGTATGCGGTTTATCTTATATTTATATTTAGATATCAACTTGATTTTAATTATTATTTAACAATGAATACATATCAAGAGAAGCTATTGACCTTTTTAATTTTTAAAATAGGTTTTTGGTACCGATACTTGTGGACGTGTCAGGGGCTTGGGGTTGGGTGTCTCATGGTCAATTGTGCATAATTCAAATCCTTATAAGAGAGCTTATGAAGAAGAGCACAAATTGCATGTGGCCTTTGAGACTGAGGTGGATGGTTTGAAATCTCGAATGGCGGACATGGAGAAGATTGTTGCTTCCCTTTCTCAAAGTGGGACGCAAATGCGGTCTTCGACCGATCACGAGAGTTCCTCTCGAGTAAGACACAACTTTACATATAAAATGTAGATTCATAAACTTATTTAGATAATTGAGTATGATAAAATACTTACATTATGTGTTTCTTAATTATAATGTAGGTGAGACCGCTATCCACACATCAAGAGACACAAGCAAGCTCAAGATTAACACTCCCAGGGACATACAAGTTGATGCATTTAAGGAAGAGCACAGTTGTAGCCTTTGGGAGTTTGATGGGGGTATCACCGGACAATTCAGATTGTTATAGAATTGTTATAGATGAGATTGTGGATGGTGACATCGAGTTGATGGATGGAGTTAGGAAGATGGAAGATATTATGGTTGCAGACATTATTGATTGGCCAACATTTAGGACTTTCCCTTCCTAGTTTTTTCTCTTCTAAATTACTTGGATTTTGATGATGGGATGGACGTTCAGTTGTTTTGGATGGAGCTTTGTTTCCTTAACAACTTTTTGAGTTTTGATGATGGGATGGATGTTTAGCTGTTTTGGATGGAGCTTTGTTTCCAGGATAACTTTTTGAATTTTGAATATTGTATGGATGTTCACTTCTAGTGTTATTTTAAATGGATATTGATATGGTGGTCAATCGATGTTTGAAAGGTTAATGGTTGTATATTGGTATATATGTGAATGGATAAGAGTGGATAAAGTACATGCGGTGATTATTAATTGATTTCAGCAGGTTGAATTTTTTTATATTATTTTTCAATTATTTTTTTCTAGAAAAATAAATAGAACGACGACTTTTAACCGTCGTTTTATTTATTTTATGATTTTGGCTCTTCATTAAATTTAAAATAAACGACAGAGGTAAACTGTCGTTTTATCCAACTTTTAGCCATCGGCATTTTGATTTAAGGTGTCGGTAATAATCGCATTAACCGATGGTTATTAGCCGTCGTTAATTTAAATATTTGCGATATGTAAAAACTGACGTTTAATTAAGATTATCAACATTTATTAATTGTTGTTTTTAAAAGCGACTACAATATTGACGACGGTCCTACCAACGGACATATTTGTCGTTTTTGAAAGAAAACGACGGTTCTTGACTGTCGGTTTTTTGGCCTTTTTACGTAGTAACAGGGCCCAGTTAACGAAGACTTATTAACTTCTATTGAGCCATACCAAGTACGTTATGATAAACAGCTACTTAAGGCCTTCTCGACGGTCTCCACCACCTCCCAAACTATCGAGGCCTGTGACACCTTCGATGGCAATCATCTCAGAAGTGCGTGGAGCTTCTTCTTATTTGGTGAAAGCAAGAGTTGAATCTTTGGAGCAGTAGATGAAGGATGATCTAATAGTTAGTCTCATCTCTCATCCATGCTTTCATGCGTGCTGTGTTGTGGTCAAGATGTTTGTGAGAAAAAACTATTTCATGGATTTTGTATTCAATATATGCCGTAGTAGACGCATATTAGTGATGATATTTAGACAATTCTATTTTATTTCACTTGGACTGTTTAGACGGTTGCCTTGATGTAGAGCGGTATTTTCTTGATATGCCGAAATAATTCCTTTCTTTCTTTGGTGTAGATGATTTAAACTAAAATTGTTCCTGAGATTTGCAGGTGGGGTGAAGGCAGGTCAGAAATGGGTATTCATTGGAGCATCTGTATCTTAAATTCAAGTGCTAACCACTATCCTTTCAACTTTGTTCTCATTTCTGCCAATTGGATGGCAGAGATTCCATCAACTGTGTAATGGGTTCTTAGATTGATGCCCAACCCATATCTGACCCACTGCTTAAATGGGCGTGGTATATCCAAACGGCCACTTCATCGATCACTAGTAACTTCTTGTCTTCGAGTGTCCAAAGGAACAGATTACTATTCCTCGTTTCCCTACGACCGCAAGGAACTCAAACAAACGTCAAATGATTTACCGGCCACCGGCAGGTATAATCTAGAAAGTTTGTTAAAGAGGACAAGAATATAAGAAAATTTGATATTATTACTAACTGCTAAATCGCATGAAAATATTGAAAACTTTGGTAAATTTATGTCCAGTTTGGTGGGTGGGCCAGTCTTCTTGAGACCTTCAAAAGGCCCGTTTGGCATCACTCTTGTGCTGTTTCCAATTTTGTACTAAGATCGGATTGTGTCGAGACTATAATGTACAGAATTTGTTTGGTAACAATATATTAAATTACTTGGTTGAGAAAACATTATACCGAACTTGTTTGGTAACAATATAAAAGTTTTGTCATAAAGAAGGAAAGCAAGAGAATCATAGGATTTACAATCAAGGACCCACATTTTATTGTTTGAGTACTCTATTATTATCCTACATGGGACCAACATATGAAAATTACAACGTGATTCCCACATTTAAAATTTTGAACATGGGGCCCATATTCATAGGATTTACAAAGTAGGCCCACCTTTAAAGGAATTACAATGTGGGGTCACTTTTTTGTGAAGGTAAATATGGGACCGGCCATTAGAAATACAATGTGGTACACACCTTTAAAAATTAAAATATGGGGCCTACATTTATAATTAAGATTTATAATGTGGGTCCAACTTTTGTGATCGTGACCATGTTTCACACATTTAGGAATTACAAAGTGCAGCCATATTTTTTGTTATTGTGGAGACGTGACCCACCTTTAAAAATTATATTGTGATGCCCACCATTATAAATTAGAACATGGCGGCACATTCATAGGATTTATAATATAGCTAGGCCTACATTTGTAGGGATTATAATTTGGTCCCCTCTTTTTGTTGTTCGTAAACACATGACCCACTTTTAAAAATTACATTGAAATATCCGCCATTATAAATTAAAACATAGGGTCACATTCATAAGATTTACAATGTGGCTCCACCTTTTATGATTTTGACCATCTAACCCTCCTTTAAGAATTATAGAGTGGAGTTTGAAAGTCCTTGAGGATCCTAACCCTAGGGGGGGGGGGGGGGGGTGAATAGGGTGAGCTACAATTGTGACCAATTTAAACCAATTTTAATTTATTAAACTAAACTACACAACACCAAAAACAGGAAATTGGAACGGAAAAGCATTCCCAATCCTTGCGTTCCTAATCCGTTAAACCGTTCCAAAAACAGGAAATTGGAACGCTTTAACGGATTAGGAACGGTTGGTACCAAATTGGAACGGAAATTGGAACGCTTTTGGAACGGTTTAACGGATTAGGAACGGAAGGATTAGGAACGCTTTTCCGTTCCAATTTCCTGTTTTTGGTGTTGTGTAGTCACATGTGATGATTAAACATACAATATGCGGAAGCTCAAATAAACAATCACCACAAAAGCATGCACCACAACACAATATTTATAGTGGTTCGGCCAACGTGCCTACATCCACTACCGGCTTGTGAATCCAACACCCCACCGGATTTCCACTATTTATGCTTTTTCAAAGGCTAAGCAATAACCTATACAATGTTGCTTTTCAAAGGCTAAACAACAACCTTTACAAGATGCTTTTCAAGGCTAAGCAATAACCCTTACAAGATGCTTTTCAAGGCTAAGCAATAACCTTTACAAAATGCTTTTCTTAGGCTAAGCAATAACCTTTACAAATCAAGATTTCTCAAAGAAAGTGTCTTCACCAAAGATCACTCTAAGAGATACAATTTAAGCTCATATGAAATTGCCTCTTGACTAGGCTAATATGAAAGTTTAATACAAATTACAAACATACACTCAAATAAGTTAAAGTGTGTGCACAAGTGTATGAATGCTCTACTTCAATCTATTTTAACAATGAAGCTCTTAAATGAATGCATGATGCATTTTAAAATCAAAGCTTATAAAATGATGATTGAAGAGAAAAATACTAATCATATGAAAGATTCACACAACTTGAAGAAATGATCTAAAACATGTTGTATGAATATAAAAGTCTAAGAACACATGTGATTTAGGTGAGAGTGATTGCAAACCATTCTAATATACCAATGAAGATAATGAGTTTGCAAAACAACTCTTGAAATCATGCATAAGTGAAAAACAAAGATTTAAGCATGCATGGATTTCATTTTAATGAAAATCAAAATACAAGTAAAGTGTACCTTTTTAAGAACTCATGTATTTGATTTCCAAATGGCCCCCTAGCCTTTCCAACTTCTTCCCCTTTCTTTGGCTTCAAAATGGTCTCAAAGGTTCAAGATTCAAGTATTGAAAAAGGTTGGAAATGAATGGACTTTATAGACAAAAAGTTGCCAACGGCTAGTGTCTCGGTCGACCAGGAGAGGTCTCGGTCGACCGGGAATACACAACGGTCAAAAAAGTGACCGTTGGAGCTTCAGGTCACAGGCACCCTGCAGTGTGTCTCGGTCGACCGGCAACACTGCCGGGTGAGTGACCTGATGGTCCAAAAATCCAACTTTTGCTCTTTTGAAGGTATTTCTTTGGGAGGATTTTTGGGCCACTAAACCAAGCTAGAATACATGTTTTAAGACATTCTAAGATGTTTAAAAACATGAAACACTCAAAGCCTAAAATGATTTGAAAGTTTAAAAACCAAAGGCTAGCTTGATTTCTTGAAAACTCTTTTCAAATGAAAATGCATACAAATATGATTCTTTTTGTGATGAATGTATGCAAAGCTCAAACCTAAATTCATAAGATGATTTTCCAAATATAATGCACAAGGAAATAGGTTTTCAAAAGAGTTTGGGTTTCAAAACTAATGCATCCAAGTTTAAAACCAAAACATGCATAAAACAAAGGCTTTTCCAAATCTTAAAAGCTATGCATGTATAAAACTAGATTTCAAGGTTTTCTAAAACAATGCAAGTGTGAGAATTCAAATGATGCTAAAGTGCAAATGCATCCATCAAATTGCAAATACAAAATCCCTAACAATCTCCCCCTTTGCAATTTGATGGCAACTTACTCATCATTGACATTTCACACTAAGTCTTCAGCTCCCCCTCAGCTGGACAAGTCTTGAAATCTTCTTGGATGCTCCTTCTCTTAGCTTGGGCTCTTGGGCTCTTTTCTTCAATCTTCTTGATGCTTGGTGCTTGATCATTCTTCAAGCTTTCTTATCATCTTCCTCTCTATGGCCAAGCATCTTCTTTAGCTCCAAGCTTTCTTTCTTCTATTTGCTCTCCCCCTTTGACCATGCTTCTTTCTCCTCTTGAGAACTTGAAAGCTTTCTCCCCCTTTGATGGATAGGAGATCTTCGAGTACTTGAACTCTCGAACTCTCCCCCCCTTTGATGAGTAGGAGATCTTTGAGTACTTAAACTCTCTCCCCCTTTGACATTAAATTGCAAAGGAACCTACACACATGAAATAAGGAAAATACCTTTAGTAGCACCTATTAACAAAAGAAATCGAAAATGATAATTAAACAGGCTATCATGTATGGAAGAAGACTCTAAGGGTTCAAAGTCAATCCAAGGGTCAATTTGATCAAAACTAATACTTCCTATGAAGGTTTACACTCCCCCTCAATCCATTCTCTTCTTTTGTCAAGCTTTTGACAAGATATAACTATTAGATTCAAGAAGTATATGGTTTATCCAAGTGAGGGTCAACTTCAAGGAAAGGATTAGATTCATTTAACTATAAGGCTCAAATGATCAAATTACCAAAGGAGAGCAAGGTCAAATGAGAGAAACGATCATGGATACCAATTGAAATAAACATATCAATTGAGATTAAAGGATGTGACTATAAACTCAATCACTCTAAAATGGATTTAAAAGTGTAACTATTATGAGAAATCCAAATTAGAGCTATCCATGATATGGGGTTTACCTAACAAAGCATCAACTAATTTAACTATGAAAATCATATGCTATGAAAGATTTGAAATCATTTCATTCAAACAATAAATATGACTATTAATGTGCATGAATGAGTGAAATGAATTTCAAGCATGAAGCCAACCTCAACTAATAACCAACCAATATTATGAACACATAACATGGTGGTCATGAGATATACCTATATGGGCAAGTGAGGAGGCAATCATGAACATTATGATGCTAATGGTGTGTGACATGGAACAAATATATAACTATCAAGCTTAATCCAATGCACACATGGTCTATCACATACACAAGATAAGATATCAATTGGATATGAAATCAATGGAAAGTTATACCAAATGAAACCAATTGAATATGATAACATGATTAAAAGCAAGGATGTGACAAACCCAAAATCCCATCAAGCATCATAAATGCATATTCATCACTTTTAAAGATATGACTAATGAGCATAGTGATGAACAAGAGAAATTGCAATGCAAAAAGTTATGACTAGATAAAGCATGCAATTCTCAAAGTGTCAAAATCATATGAATTCAACATCTAAGATATCCATCAAACATATAGTAATACAATGAATGGATTTCAAAGAGATTCATATGATTAAGAACACTACTTATGAAGTTGAAACATGTATAAGGATGACATCTAGAAAATCTACATGAATCAACATCATAACCATCCATAAAGATATGACTATAAGGCATAGAGGATGGATTTGGGTTCTAGTATGGTTTTTACAAATAAAACTAAGATCACAACCATACATGGAACCAAAAGTCATTTGCATATAAAAAGAATGTAAATAAACAAGCAAGGATGCAAACAACACACATTTCCATTTCTAAGATAATGAAACCAAAAGAAAAGGAAATGAGAACATGGAACATGCTTTGATGAATATAACTAATGATGTTATAGGCATTTCCATTCAAATAATCTTCAAATCATTTTGAAAAACAAAAACCAACATAAAAGAATGATTTTGAAGATCAATTATCAACATTGTATTATAAAAGATATAACTTAATTGAAACACATACAAGTTGAAATTTTCAAAACAATGATTTTCCATATACAAGTATAACTTAGAAGTCCATGGAAAAACTTGAATTGATTCAAATCATTTGTTCAAATAATCTTACTATGACATATACACAAATGATTCAACAACAATTGATCATGAATAAATTAGCTATGAAAGCTTTTAAAAAACACAATCAATTAATCATGTAATGAAATGCAATGCAAGACATATGAGTGCAAAAAGCAAATCAAACAAGATGAAATTATAATCAAAAGATTTTGCAAACCATGATATGTAACTAGAATGGTGCATGAAGACAAAATCAATTGATCATAAAGAAGCAATGCATTTTAATAGATGTAAATAAAAGAAACAAAATGCAAAGCAACATGACCAACAAAAGGATTTAACTATTAAAGAATAGGTTGGTCAAGGAGGTTCAAGGCCTTAAGGTTTGACTAAGTAGATAACTTTTGGAATCCACCTAAGGTCTTGGGAGGGTTGAACTTTGAGGTCTAGTTTGGACTTCTCACCAACTATAGGAGATTTAACTTGATAAATTTTCAATTTGAACTTATCACCATGATATTTAGATTTTACTAAATTTGGCTTAGAATGGTGATTAGTCTTTTGATGTTGGTGAGTTTGTTTCTTTGGGGATTGCTTCACTTTTCTTTTCTTCTTATTTTCTCCCTTTACTTGACTTTTGAATTTTAAATTTAACTTTGTAATTTTCTTCAAAAGTTCTTTCATGTTTTGACTTAAGGGAGGTAGGTTGAGAAGCTTTTTGTTAATAGATTCTTTGATTTTTGGTTTAACTTGTTTAAGCCTTTTAGAATCTATCTTGGGAGACTCCTTGTTAATTGGTTTAACTTGTTTAAGCTTTATGGAGTCTTCCTTGGTTTTTAGTGTCTTACCTTTCAAGTTTGATTTTACTTTCTTTGGTTCAAAGATGGGATTAGACACATTGCTTCTTCTTAGTTTGCACTCAAACCTAAAGTGTCCTTCAATGCCACAATAATTACATTTAGACATGGGCAAAGAAGTGTGAGTGCTAGAGAATGAGGACTCACCTTTCACAAAAGTGTTGGTGAATTTTGGGTCATAAGACATATTCCTATTAAATCCAATACCCGTCCTATCTCCATGAGATTTACCCAATTTAAATAATTTTTCAAGTCTTTCTTCACTTTGGGTAAACTTGCACTCATACTTTTGTTTATATCCTTCAAGTTGAGTGACTTTATTTATAAGGATTGAATTTTCATGTTTGACTTTGGAAAGTTCATTTTCAATTTCCTTATATTTGCTTAGCTCTTCATTGGCAAGTTTTAATTCAAGCTTTAGTTCATTAACAACATTAGATCCAAGCTCTTGGGTTTTTAACTTACTTTTAATCAACTTGGCTTCTAAATTGTTAAAGTCTTTGTCTTGCCTTTTTATTTGATCTCTTAGAATTAAATTTTCCTTATTGACATTATCATAATCCATCTTTAATTCTTTTAGTTAATCTTGAATGTTAGATAGATTATTTAAAGAGATCATGAACTTAGATTCTACACAATTTATAAATTCATCTTTTTCTCTAAGTTCATTTTTAGAAGAGTCTAATTCTTGGTTTAGCCTTATAGAATCTTCTTTTAATCTTTTATTTTTCTTGGAAACCTCTAAGGACCATGTGTACAATTCCTCATAGGCTTCAAGTTCATCATATTCTTCTTCTTTTAATTCAAGTTGAGATTCTTTAATTTCAATTTTTGAATCTCCATAAGATGGAAGAATGAGGGGTCTAGAAGAATCTACAAGGTCTAGCATAGTGGAGTCCATTCTAATGATTTTCATATAAGGACAACTCTAGGGTTTTAACTCTAGGTTTTTACACCTAATCAAGAGTTCCAAACACTTGATCCTAAGGGATAGAGCACTTGTCTCTGATACCAATTGAAAGTCCTTGAGGATCCTAACCCTAGAGGGGGGGTGAATAGGGTGAGCTACAATTGTGACCAATTTAAACCAATTTTAATTTCTTAAACTAAACTAGTCACATGTGATGATTAAACATACAATATGCGGAAGCTCAAATAAACAATCACCACAAAAGCATGCACCACAACACAATATTTATAGTGGTTCGGCCAACGTGCCTACATCCACTACCGGCTTGTGAATCCAACACCCCACCGGATTTCCACTATTTATGCTTTTTCAAAGGCTAAGCAATAACCTATACAATGTTGCTTTTCAAAGGCTAAACAACAACCTTTACAAGATGCTTTTCAAGGCTAAGCAATAACCCTTACAAGATGCTTTTCAAGGCTAAGCAATAACCTTTACAAAATGCTTTTCTTAGGCTAAGCAATAACCTTTACAAATCAAGATTTCTCAAAGAAAGTGTCTTCACCAAAGATCACTCTAAGAGATACAATTTAAGCTCATATGAAATTGCCTCTTGACTAGGCTAATATGAAAGTTTAATACAAATTACAAACATACACTCAAATAAGTTAAAGTGTGTGCACAAGTGTATGAATGCTCTACTTCAATCTATTTTAACAATGAAGCTCTTAAATGAATGCATGATGCATTTTAAAATCAAAGCTTATAAAATGATGATTGAAGAGAAAAATACTAATCACATGAAAGATTCACACAACTTGAAGAAATGATCTAAAACATGTTGTATGAATATAAAAGTCTAAGAACACATGTGATTTAGGTGAGAGTGATTGCAAACCATTCTAATATACCAATGAAGATAATGAGTTTGCAAAACAACTCTTGAAATCATGCATAAGTGAAAAACAAAGATTTAAGCATGCATGGATTTCATTTTAATGAAAATCAAAATACAAGTAAAGTGTACCTTTTTAAGAACTCATGTATTTGATTTCCAAATGGCCCCCTAGCCTTTCCAACTTCTTCCCCTTTCTTTGGCTCCAAAATGGTCTCAAAGGTTCAAGATTCAAGCATTGAAAAAGGTTGGAAATGAATGGACTTTATAGACAAAAAGTTGCCAACGGCTAGTGTCTCGGTCGACCAGGAGAGGTCTCGGTCGACCGGGAATACACAACGGTCAAAAAAGTGACCGTTGGAGCTTCAGGTCACAGGCACCCTGCAGTGTCCTCGGTCGACCGAGACACAGGTCTCGGTCGACCGGCAACACTGCCGGGTGAGTGACCTGATGGTCCAAAAATCCAACTTTTGCTCTTTTGAAGGTATTTCTTTGGGAGGATTTTTGGGCCACTAAACCAAGCTAGAATACATGTTTTAAGACATTCTAAGATGTTTAAAAACATGAAACACCCAAAGCCTAAAATGATTTGAAAGTTTAAAAACCAAAGGCTAGCTTGATTTCTTGAAAACTCTTTTCAAATGAAAATGCATACAAATATGATTCTTTTTGTGATGAATGTATGCAAAGCTCAAACCTAAATTCATAAGATGATTTTCCAAATATAATGCACAAGGAAATAGGTTTTCAAAAGAGTTTGGGTTTCAAAACTAATTCATCCAAGTTTAAAACCAAAACATGCATAAAACAAAGGCTTTTCCAAATCTTAAAAGCTATGCATGTATAAAACTAGATTTCAAGGTTTTCTAAAACAATGCAAGTGTGAGAATTCAAATGATGCTAAAGTGCAAATGCATCCATCAAATTGCAAATACAAAATCCCTAACAGAGTTACCTTTTCTGTGATGGTGGACACGAGAATCACCTTTAAAACTTACGTTGTGATGCCCGCCTTTCGAAAATAGAATATGGGGCAAACATCTATAGGATTCATAATTTGATCCCACCATTATAGGAGTTATAATATGGACCCACTTTTAGAAATTAAAACGTGATGCTAACCTTTAGAAACTGAAACATGCGTCCCACATCCATAGAATTTATAACGTGGTCCCACCATTATAGGAATTATAATATGGGCCCCGCTTTTGTGATTTTGTCCATGTGAGCCGCATTTAAAAATTACCAAGTGGAGCCACTTTATTTGGAATTGTGTACTTGAAGCCTGCCTTTAGGATAAGTGAGAGGATTTAAAATCTTTAAATGACATTCTATAAAAGTCAAGAGATCAATATGAAACAACTGCGCCAGTGAGTTGTTTCTTCACTAAATAAAGTTTTTCTGTGAAAACTTTCTTATACCAGCGAGTTAAGATTTTGAGATTCCTTTCAATGAGACCAAAATTCGGAACATTGATTTACACATACCAAACATGTTTTCCACAATCTTATCTAGTGGGAACATTGGAACATCCGTAAATCATGATGCCAAACGCACCTTTTGTATCAACCTCAAGATCCATTGGTTTATAATGGTAGTGGCAATTGATGGATTTGGACTGACAAGGCCAAGGAATTCATGATGGCGATGCCGTGCATTTACTGCGGCATTGAATTTTGCAACTGACCAATCAAGGACTCCGTTATAGCGATGTTAGTTGATTCCTTCTAAATGATGCTATCAATTAAGAACAAAGTTAAGAAATAATAAAACATGCGAAATAACTAAAAAAACCCCATACACCCTAAACAATAATAACCCACATCAAATGGAATAGAACAACCCTTCAACCATCACCTTTCTTTCTTGCACATAAAGAGAGGCCTTTGGAGATTTCTTTTTTAGCTGCACCCAACGCCCAATGAAATCAATGCTGGAAATAAGGAACAATGGATGTCCTTCGATCTCGCAATGCCAAAAATATGCCCATATTCTTTTTTTTTTTTCAGATTTTCTCCCAGTTTAGTGATTATAGTGACAAGAAGATAGTTGTGTTAAATACCCCCATTAAACTTGTGGAAAATCCTATTTAGAATTTCTTAGCATTATTGAGAAATGGGTCTTTTTTTTATCGAAGTTGGTGGTTGATGATCGTGATTTCATTCAAACCCAAAATACAGCAAGTGCACGGGTGTTGACAAATAGATATCGGCAAGTATGGGTCGAAACCACAGAGAGCGGGTCAAGAAGAAAATCTAATTAAGATGATGCAACAATTAACTAATATTGAAGAAAATTAATTAAAATAACGAGATAATGAACTAACAATGATAATAAAATTGATTAAGGCATTAAGAATCCATCAAGAAATCCAAAACCACATTTTTTTAGGGGTGGTTCCCTTTTTCTTTCTTTTTTTTTCTTTTCCTCTCTCTTCAAATCTTTCTCCATGTGGGCCCCCTTGCATGACAATGAAAGTCCTGGGATCTAACCCTAGAGGGGGGGGGGGGGGGGGGGGGGGGAGAATAGGGTGAGCTACAATATGTGACCAATATAGACAAATTTTAACTACTTAAACTAAACTAGTCACAAGTGAGGATAAACAATCAAAATGCAGAAGCTAATAAAACAATCATCACAAAGCAAACACCACTACACAAAGATTTATAGTGGTTCGGCCTCAATGCCTACATCCACTACCGGCTTGTGATCTAATCACCCCACCGGATTTCCACTAATTATGCTTTTTACTAGGCTAAGCAATAACCTTTACAATGTTGTTTTTCTAGGCTCAACAACAACCTTTACAAGATGCTTTTCTAAGCTAAGCAATAACCTTTACACAATGCTTTTCTTAGGCCAAGCAATAACCTTTACAAGTGAAGGGTTTCTCTAAGAAGGTGTCTTCACAAAAAGAGCACTCTAAGAGATACAATTTAAGCTCAAAGAAATTGCCTCTTAAATAGGCTAATATGAAAGTAAAAAACAAACTCACACAAACACTATATGAATGCAAATGTGTATGCTCATGATGTGTGTGTGTGATAACTTCAATCAAGTTAAAAACAAAGCTAGCACTATAAGAAATTTGGAGTTTAAGGACGACACAAATTTCTCCCAAAATATACATATTTCGTCACCGAAACTAATTGAGACGAAAAATTTTCGTCACCCGTTTTGTTGCCAAAGCCTTGTCGCTAAAAGGTATTGGAAACGAAAAAAAATTCGTCATTGAAAAAGATAAATTTGTGACGATTTTTTTTGTCTCCAATACACTCTGTTGAAAACATACTTGTAAGTAATTTTTTTCATCTCCAATACACTCTGTCGGAAACATACTTGTAAGTAATTAGTGACAAAATATTTTGTCATTAAAGGAAGAAATTAGAGACAAAAATATTTTGTCATAAATATAAGAAATAGAGACGAATTTTTTTTGTCACGTCCGCCCAACTCAAGAATTTCCAAGGAGGTCACCCATCCTAGTACTGCTCCCGCCGAACACACTTAACGTCAGAGTTCTTACGATTTCCAGAGCCACACGGTTTTAGAAGTCCTCATGCAAAGTTAATACGGGATTTGACTTATAAGCCCATGGTCAAGACTTGGATATTTCCGATGCGGGCTAACGGAGACTCATCGTTTGAAGCCCGTGGTTGACACACTACTCCCCGTGGTTAAGGATATCGCCTAGACCAAGATCTCACATTCTCCCCCACTAGAAATAGAACCGTCCTCGGCTCTGATACCAATTGTCATAGCCCCGCTCAACTCAGCATGAAATTGTCTGCTTTGGCCCACGTGCACGTACGAGGACTTTCAAGGAGGTCACCCATCCTAGTACTGCTTTCACCCGGGCACGCTTAACTTCGGAGTTCTTACGATTTCCGGGGCCACATGGTTTTAAAAAGCCTCATGCTAAGTTAATACGGGGTTTAACTTATAAGCCCATGGTGAGGACTTGGATATTTCCAATGCGGGCTAACGGAGACTCGCCGTTTGAAGCCCGTAGTTGACACGCTACGCCCCGTGGTTAAGGGTACTGCCCGGGCCAAGATCTCACATTCTCCCCCACTAGAAATAGAGCCATCCTCGGCTCTGATACCAACTGTCACAGCCCCATCCAACTCAGCATGAAATTGTCCGCTTTGGCCCACGTGCACGAGCGAGGACTTCCCGAGAGGTCACCCATCCTAGTACCGATCCCGCCTGAGCACGCTTAACTTCGGAGTTCTTACGATTTCCGGGGATGCGCAGTTTTAAAAAGCCTCATGCTAAGTTAATACGGGGTTTGACTTATAAGCCCAAGGTCAGGACTTGGATATTTTTGATGCGGGCTAACGGAGACTCACCGTTTGAAGCCCGTGGTTGACACGCTACGCCCCGTGGTTAAGGGTACCGCCTGGACCATGTTCTCACAGTAGCAGAGACTGAGAGAGGTAGGAGTACCTGGCGATGGCGGACTCCTGGATGGAGGATGACGGGCACAGATGATGGTGATTTGTGATGGTGGCTGCGTCTGAGAGTTCTAGGCGAGAGAGACTGAGAGAAGTAGAGATGAGAGGGATCAATGATCAGGGATGGCTCTGCACTGAGTGTGTTGATGGAAGGTGATGATGATTGATGGGGGCCAATGGGCCATGGGGCTGCTGCCTGAGACGATGGGTGGGAGATGTTGGAAAAGGGTTTTTGAAAATGGGGAAAAGGGTTCTTCTCTCCTCTTCTGGAAAAGGGTTTTGGAAAAAGGGGAAAAGGGTTTTGGAAATGAGAGACCAGGATAGATGGAGGGACAAAGGGGGAAATGGGTTTTGGAAAAGGGGCGTTGGATTTGGGGGGGGGGGGGGGGGTGGACATTAGGGCCCGGGGGGGGGGGGCTCATTTTAGTCATTTTAAAGGCTTTTCCAAAGCAATACTTGTAAGAGACAAATATGCTCAAGTGCGAATGAAATTGGCGCCTTATTTTGTTGGCCAAAATATTTTCATCTTCCATAACTTATCCTTATTAGTGACGAATTACGTTCATCGCAAAAATAAATTATATTTTGTGACAAAAATTTTCTTCTTCAATGAGCTAAAATAATTTGCGCCCGCAAATGAAATTGGCGCCTTATTTTGGTGACGAAATATTTTCGTCTTCCATAACTTATCCTTATTAGTGACGAATTAAGTTCGTCACAAAAACAAATTATATTTTGTGACAAAAATATTCATCTCCAATGAGCTAAAATAATCCGCGCCAAAGCAAATGAAATTAGCGCCTTATTTTGGTGACGAAATATGTTCGTCTTCCATAACTTATCCTTATTGGTGACGAATTACGTTCGTGGCAAAAAAAAAAAAAAATTTTGTGACAACAATTTTCGTCTCTAATGAGCTAAAAAAATTGGCGTCAACACAAAACAAGTTGGCGCCATATTTTTGTAGACGAATTTTTTTTTTCGTCTCCTATACTTTTGAAAAAAATGAAAACAAACGACAAAATTTATATTTCGTCCTCTTTGGGTGTTCTTTTAAGACAAAAAAAATTTCGTCATCAAATTTCGTCACAACAACCTAGATTTCTTGTAGTGGCTCAATTAATATATTGCTTAAAGCAATTCAAAGTTTAAGGCTCATAAAAGATTTGATTGAAGTTTAATGCAAATCACATGTATGAAAATCAACTTGTTAATGATATGAAAATCAAAGACTCACAAGTTGTATGAAAATGATTAACTTAGAACATGTGATGCATGTGCAATGTTGTTTTCAAAACTAAACAAGTTTAACTAAAGTTCAAGGAAATGAAAACAACAAATAGAGTTTGAACCAAGAAAATGAATCATGCTATAAAGGAAATCAAAGATTTTGGCTAAGCATGATTAAGAAAGATTTTAAAACAACTTGGATTGAAAACAAAGTGAAGAATCCAATCTTAATTAGATCAAAGATTAAGAGAAGAATGGATTCAACACATCATAGTTATCATGCTAACAATCATTTACAAATAATTTAAACAAAGCATATAAACTATGATTAAGAGAGGTAGAGCTTACTTAGAGATTTAACTTCATTAATCCAAGCTTTAGCTCTCTAAATGACTCTTTGGTCTCTCTTTGTTCATCCCCTTTTCTTTGTCTCAAAGCTCCTCAAAAGATTCTTCAAAATCTCCAACTTTTGAAAAGGAATGAACTACAATTTATACCCAAAAAGTGGGTTTCTGCGAGTGCCCGGTCGACCTGGTACAGAGCCCGGTCGACCTGGCCTTCAAACGGTTAGAAAAATGACCGTTGGAAGAGCCAACGACACTTTGCCCCGGTCGACTTGCTGTGTGGCCGGTTGACCGGCACCGACCGGCCACACAGCAGGTCGACCCCCTGGGACCAAAATTTCCCCAAAAATGCATATTTGAAGGTTTTTCTTCGAGGGGATTTTTGGGCCATTAAATCAGGGTAGGAAACATGTTTTAAATCAAACTAAGTGGTTTAAAAACATGAAACACAAAAAGCCTAAAATGATTCGAAACTTTAAATCCAATGGCTTGCTTGATTTGATAAAACTCTTTTAAAAAAACAAATGCATCCAAGTTTAAAAACAAAACATGCATAAATCAATACTTTTACAAGTCTAAAAACCAATGCATGTGAAAATCAAGATTTCTAGATTTTCTAAAACAATGCATGTGTGAAAATTCAAATGGTGCTAATATGATAATGCATCCATCAAATTGCAATACACAAAATTCCTAACAGACAATTCCTACACAGTGAAGCAACTAAATCACTAGTAACAAATTAAATAAAATGCTATGCATGCAATGCAAGGGGGGCCTACCCAAAGCAATTTATGCCTAGTGAAAATGGGGCCATAGTGCTTAGTGTTAGAGTTTTTGTTTTGTTGCAATTTGATAGGATGCATTCATTTTCATAAGCTTGTCCTCTCATTCCTTCATGTTCTTATTCTAAGGGTCATCATGCATATTTCTCCTTCTTCATCTTTGTTTTTATCATATGATATGCATGGTTTTCAATTTAGTTTTATCTCTTAAGATCATGGAGTTTTTTATTTCAAAAATCATTCAAGCTTTCCAAAGTTTCTATCTTTAAAATCATTATTTTGATTTGGAGTTTTCATGACTTTAGAAATTCAGTTTTCATCATCTTTCAGTCATGAATTCATGCTTGGATATGTGCCTCAAAGTCCCCTGGAATGTTGCCCTATATATTTCAAGTTTCTCCAAAAAATCAAATTTCTGGGCATCATCAGGTCGACCTACAGTGTGCCCGGTCGACTGGGTCCCCGACCCGGTCGACCGGGCACACTGTAGGTCAACAGGGTTCTGAGGCTCCAACGGTTTGATTTCTAGCCGTTGTGAGTACCCGGTCGACCTGGCCCTGTACCAGGTCGACCGGGGACTAGCCGTTGGGAACTTTTTCTTTATAAAAAGTGGCTTTTTGTTTGAAAAAAGTTGTTGATCTTGGAGGGACTTTTGAGGCCAAGGACTTGCAACATTTCAAGAGCATCTTTGAAGGGATTATGAAGCCATTCCATTAATTCAACCTTTGATCTTCAAATGGGTGTGCTTTCTTTAATCATAGTCTTTTTAAAATCATGTTTTGTTTCAAATATTTGATCTCCTTCAATGCATGATTAACAAGATGCTTTTCTATTAAAATGTTGTCCTTCATAACTTGCTTAGTACTTTAGAAATCTCATATGCTTTATGAATACAACATACTGTCTTTGTTACACATGAACTTGTTTTCTTGTTTCAACATCAACTTGTTAGACTTTAGTTTGTCTTCTTTGAAAACAAGTTAGTTCACATTGTTAAACTCATGTGTTAGACAATCCACGCTTTCTCAAACATTGATTATCATTTTTGCATCATTCAAGATTGTATCTTTTCAAAAGAGAAAGAGTAATTTCTAGTAAAAGCATTTTTCATAAACTTTGTCATTCATATGCATGTTTCAGAAGTTGAGGTTTTCATTTTCTATTTAGCCTATTAAGAGGCACTTTTTTGCACTCATATAGTTCTCTTAATCCATGCATTCATAGGCATATTTTCTAAGAGAAAAGTTCTAGTTATTAAGGTTTATGCTTAGCCTTGAAAAGCATATGTTGTAAAGGTTTATGCTTAGCCTTGAAAAGCATAGTGATGAACTGTAAGGTTTGAGGTGATCCTAAACCTTAATTGAGTTCGTGAAATCCAGTAGGTGTACCGGGAGTGGATGTAGGCAATTTGGCCGAACCACTATAAATGTGCTTGTCATGGTGATTGATTTTTTGTCTTCTTTTCATGGATGATTTACTTTTGGTTGATTGAAGATTGTAGTTGGTGATCTCTTGTGTATGCTTATCTTAGAGACTCCTTTCTTTCACAAGATAATTAATCTTCATCTTAACTTAATTGTCTTAGAAGTTAAAAGAATTAGAATTGGTCTAGGTTTTTAAAGCTCATCCTATTCACCCCCCCCCCTCTCTAGGATTCGGTCTTGGTCTTTCAATTGGTATCAGAGCAAGGTTGCTCTTGTTTTAGTTTAATCACCTAGAGTTAGAATCCTAGTGTGTGTTTTTCTTTTGTTGCCACCATGCAATCTCAATTGGGTGAAGGAAATGCCACCAATAGACCTCCCTTGTTTAATGGAACACACTATCGCTATTGGAAAATTAGAATGCAAGTGTTCTTAGAATCTCAAAACTTAGATGTGTGGAACATCATTGAAGATGGCTATCATCCTCCCACTACCACAGAAAAAGACTTTGAGGGGAATGTTATATCCATAAAAATCAAACCCAAAAACATTTGGACTCAAGGAGAAAAGGATAGAGCAAACTTAAATGCTAAGGCAAAAAATTCTCTATATTGTGCTCTATCTCAAGAAGAATTTAACAGAGTAGTTAATTGCAACACTGCTAAGGAGATTTGGGATACCCTAGAGACCACCCATGAAGGCATGGATCAGGTTAAGATAGCCAAAATTCAAATGTTGACCTCTAAATTAGAAGACATTAAGATGCTTGAAGAAGAAACATTTGATGAATTCTACTCTAAATTCATGGAAATTGTCAATTCTCTTATACGTCTAGGAGAAATGATGGATGAATCTAAAGCTGTTAGGAAAATTTTAAGATCTCTCCCAAAAAGATTCAAACCTAAAATTGTTGCCATAACAGAAAGCAAGGATGTTGATCAAATCAAAATTGAAGAACTAAGAGGAAATCTCCTTACATATGAATTAGACTTTGAAGTTCAAGACAAAAAGAAAGGAGTAGCTTTTTCCTCTCATTCTAAAGAAAATGAAAGTGATGTTGATAGTGATGAGGACAATGCGTTATTTGTTAAGAAATTTAAAAAGTTCTTTAGTAGCAACAAGAACAATAGAAATTTTAATGAAAACAAAAGGCCTAAATTCCAAAGAAATCCCAAAGGATCTCTAATTAAAAAAGATGTGCAATGTTACAATTGCAAGGGGTTTGGACACATTGCTCAAAATTGCTCCACCCCTAAAGAATTTGAAAAAGGAGATAAGAAAGGAAAAAAAGGCTTTAAACATATAACTTGGGATGAGGAAGATGAAGAGTGTGACAAAAATGAATCCTCTAATGATGAAGATGAAAATTACCCTAATTGGCTTCTACTTTCTTCTATTGAAGATCCAAATGAGCATAATACATTAATAGATGACACATTAGGGCAAGAAGAAACAAATGAAGAAGTTGAGGATAATGGAATTCAACAAGCTTATGATGAGCTATATGAAAATTGGGAAATCTTAATTAAGAAAAATAAAACTTTAAAAGAAGATTCCAAAAAGCTTGGAAATGAATTAAGTATCATAAAAGATGAATTGAAATTAACAATCAATGAGAAAAGCAATTTGGAACATAAAATCACCATTCTTAATGAAGATTTAGCTCATGCTCAAAATCAAGTTCATAATTTACAATCCAAGCTTGAATCTAGTCAACTTGAAACAAACTCTTTACAAATAAAACTTAATAAAGGAAAATTCATTGTTGATAAATTCACCTTGGGAAATGACAAATTTTATCAAATGTTGGGCATGCATAAAATTTATGGTGACAAGAGTGGAATAGGTTTTGAAGGTTCCCCTAGTGACATGAAGAATAGTTTTCAAACCTCTACTAAGAGTCCCCACAAACCTATAGTTGAGAGAAACTATACACCTAGATGGACTTGTCACTTTTGCAATCGTAGTGGACATTTGGTCCCTAATTGCCCATACAAAATTAGGTTGTCTCTAAAACATCCTTCTAGAATACCTTTCAAATTTGTCCCCAAGACCATTCCCTATAAATCCCCTTTATCCACTTTGGATGGTAAAATGAACAAACTTTGAGAGTCTCCTAGTTCAAACCGCTTTAAAAGCAAAGGAAAACCCTACTTGGTTCACTACAACAATATGCACTTTTAGCGACGGTTATACAAAAACGTCGGTAAAAGTCTGACCTTTACCGACGGTTATACAAAAACGTCGGTAAAAGTATGACTTTTACCGACGTTTTTCCTTAAAACGTCGGCAAAGTTCAATCTGGAAAGTAGGGGAGTGAAAATGAGAGATTATTATCGACGAATTAGAAAACGTCGGTAAAATAACTTTTAGCGACGTTTTACCTGTTTTACCGATGACAAAAAACGTCGGTAAAAGACTTTTTATTTTTTATTTATTTTTCTATTTTATTTTACCGACGAAAAAAAACGTCGGTAAAAGTCTTTTTATTTTTTATTTGCCGACGAAAAATAAAACGTCGGTAAAAGTAATTTATTTTTTATTTATGTTTTTATTTTACCGACGAAAATTAGTGTCGGTAAATGTTTTACCGACGTTTAGTATAAAACGTCGTTAAAAGTTGTTAATTTTTAACTTTTTTTTTATTAATAAAAATTTATTAATTTTTACCGACGAAAAAATTAATTTGCCGACGAAACAAAAACGTCGGTAAATATCGTATTTCCCCTCCCACCCAATCGCCCTCTTTTATCTCTAATCCCTCTCCCTCTTTTCTCTCTCTCGATCTGCGCTTCACTCACTCTCTGTCTCGCTCTCTCTGCTCTCTGCTCTCTCACTCTCTATCTACCCGAAACCGATCGTCGCTCGAGGAAGGGTCTCCCTCTCTCACGCCGCTGCCTTTGCTCGGACCCTCTCTGCCGTTGCTGCCTCTGCATCTCTCCCCTCTCTGCAGGTAGAGTAACTTTCTCATCTCTTCTCTCTTCGTTTCTATCTGATATGGGTATTTGCAGCTTCTGTTTGGAATTTTCGTGGTTAATAAAATGGTTCGCGGGAAAACGACTTCGTTAAATAACAAACCGAGGAATGACCATGACCTGTCTTCTGACTCCATCCTACTCTTCTTCCCCAATTTTCTCTCTGACCCTTTTTGCCAAAACAGAAGAAAAACCAAAGTGAAGCAAGAAATGGGTATTCAAGATCTGCTCAGATTCTTGAAACCCTTTGTTGAATACATCCACATCCAAAAATACGCAGGCAAACGAGCAAGAAAAAAAAAACAAAACAAAAAATCCATTACCCCATTTCCCACATTTGTATGATTCTTACAATCTTTTTCTTTCTTCGATGACAGGTTGGGATTGATGCATATTCATGGCTTCACAAAGGCGGTGAGAATCATCTCTTTCAATCGGACCCAAAGCCCCCATTTTTTCTGTTTTGTGTTCTTTGTTTTGATTTCTTTAATGTTAAATTCACAGACCCAGAAATGTGTTTTTGCAGCTTATTCTTGTAGCATGAATCTATGTCTTTATCCCGGGAGCGAAAAGGCCTCTCGTTATTTGGAGTATTTCATGCATCGGATCAAAATGCTTCGGCATTACAACGTCACCCCAGTAGTTGCCTTCAATGGTGGAGACATCCCTTGTAAATCTGCCACCTCAAACGAACGCCAACGGCAAGTGATGTTAATTTTCTTGTTAGATGTTCTGTATTGGACTTTGGATGGGAATTTGTTTTGTTCTGGATATTGGTGACTGGCAATCCATATTTTCTGGGTTACAGTTTATATCTGGTTTGGTCGAAATTGAAATGAAGGACAATCATATTTATAGTGATTTCTGATTATTGTTAGACGAAAAATGCGCAGCTGATCATACCATGCATTTTTTTTTATAGTAGTACTATTTGAATGGGGTACAATGTGGGTTGTGTGCAAATAAACCATTGAGCTAGAACTGATTTTTTTTTTTTTTTTTGTTTTAAATTGATCTTTCTGAATTGGTTTTTGATGTTTGGCTTAGGAGGAGGGAAGCTAATCTTTCTTTGGCGAAGGAGAATCTCGAACAGGGCAATGTTAATGCTGCCCATGACTACTTTCAGGTACTATTAATCCATTCCGTCATCATCATTATTTGATTTCTGAGGTCAAACTGGATTGGAATAAGAGAAACCTCCCGGAATCCAATTAGCATGTAAATAAACTCATGATGGTTTGGGTGTGTTTGGATACCACACCAAGAAAAATAATGTTCATGAGGCATTGTTTGGAAGTGTAATGTTCTGGAGATAGATTTGGGTAACAAAAATGGGATTCCAAATAATATGGGCTTACATGTGGTTTGTGTTGCATCCAACTGCAACCTTGTGTAATATGTTATAATCAGTTGATTAGTCGATTTCTTTTTTCTTTTGAACATTTAATTGATATTTCCTGTCAATGTCAGTCAAAAAGTGATTTCCAAGAATGAATAGGTTGTGTTCTAGATTACCATGTAGCAAGTCGAGTGTCAATTATTTTTGTTTTCTAGTTTGTCTCCCCTGGCTTTGAGAGGGACTCAATTATGTTTGGCCTCTAATCCATAGGCCAAATTTATTGAATCCATAGATCATTTACATATTCTTTAGCTCTTGTCATCATTCATTCTTTTTGACCCAAAATTACTTGCCAGTGTTGGTGTGAGGGCCCTTCTGGGCCCACTCGGTACACATGACCATATAACCTCAATGGCTTCAATGATTTTGTCATCGGCATCTTGTTTAGAGCCCGAGATTTTTTGGATTAGAAGCAATGATTTAGAGAGCTGCATTCCACTGGCAGTTCTGGAAAATCCGACTGTTGTAGTACTATTCTTTAATTCCATCCGTCCTACTTGGGGCTGGAATACTGTATGGTAGAGATAAACAGTTCGTGGATATCTGAAACGCCAGAGATCACAAGACTCACAGCAGTGTTCTCTTCATGACTGAAAATTAATCAACCAGATTATATGTGTCACAACATATGCAACACATGTAATATTGGATATTCGGATGATACCTGTTATGCTTTAGGGCGTAAATATGTGCTCTGTAGTATGCTTTAATACTTCTACTACCCCAGATTGCTGAGATTGAAACTATGTAGAATCCTTCCTTGCATAGACTGATTTAGGTACCCGGAAGAGATTGTGTCTCTGTTTTTTTTTGGACAACAATAAAGATTTTATTTCACCAAAAGAAGAACAAGACAGCAATAGGAACGAAAATCAGGAAAGCAAAATACACACAAGAGAAGCTATACAAACGAAAAGGCAATAAACATCAAAAGAAATAGAATTGCGAAAACTCCTTCCCTTGCAAGGCCAAATCATCATTTGCTTCTCTTAAAATAAGATGAAACAAAGCTATAAGCGTTCTCAAGCTTATTTTTCTGTTCAAAAGAATAACTTGCTTTAATTGTATTATTTGATTATGGATATTTGGAAAACAAGAGACCATACTCTGTAATGGGTTTCCCTTTCCAATCATGAAACAGAATTACCTATGTGCTATGTATTTGATTTTGTAAGTGGTCATTGGGAATTTTTTGACAAAAGCAGTTTTTCAAGATACTGGTCATTCCATTGCCTTACTTTTTACTCATTGAGTGAGGATTGTTCTTTGGCCATTTCTTTTATCTGTCTATTTCAAGATCATTGATGTGAACACGCAACCTTGTGGTGAGCAGAGAGCAAACTATTCTTTCACCTTTTTTCTGCCTTTTACTGATGATCATTGAACAAGTTTGCAGCTGGCTGCTTATAAAGGTAGCAGTGGCATACAAGCTCTCATGAACATTAGTAGTTGATTCTCATTAATTTCTATGCAAAAATTTGATTTTTTGTTGTCCTACATAACTTTGGGGGAAAGGCTGAAAATGAATGTAAAGTAAGAAATGTATATGAAGATTATAGCAGCCAATGCTTGTGACAAGCTAAGCATCCAAGAGGTGTTTGATCCTAGTTTTGAGCAAACTACATTTACCTTCTATGTAAGAAAATAACAAAAAAATTGTGTGCCTTAATAGGTGGTGAATGGAGAAGAAAAGGTTTCAGACTGGAAAGAATGCCTTGTGTCACTAATGAAAAATGGGGAGCAGCTTCAATGACCATTCAAATCATTAAAGGACAGGTATCTGCTCATTCATCTCATTGACCTCTGATCTTCACCTCTTCATCAAATATCTCGAAGAGAAATCACACATGGAAATCACTGTTCAGCATGAACTGCTTGTATCATTTTTTGGGATTTGGACTTCTCTTTTCCTTTTTCTTTTTGAAGGTCACAACATGTTTTAGGCAGGATCAGAAACAGTACATGTGTATAGCCAATTGGACACTTGCATTGTTGGTAGGGTGTTGAGATTTTTGTTCCCAGAAGCACTCTCTACTGGTTTATTAAATCATAGAGTCAAAGAAAACCAACCTCTTCTTCCTGTAGTGATTTACTAGTTTTGTTAACTCTGTCACTGCAGTTTTGACATGTTGACATCATGCTGTTTGATTGCTATCTCTGAGTAGGCATTATCTGGTTTTCTATAAGATTCAATCTATTTGCATACTGGGGTTTTCTTAAATATACATGTCAAGTCAGTAATGAATTTACTGAACAGGGCAAAATGAGGGACGGTGATGGTGACGGTAACAAGGTTGGGCATGTCACTGCCATATTTCAGTGTGTGCACCTATGACAGATCTAAGTCTAACCCACTTATACCAAATGTAACTAACAAAAACCCATCATTGTAGCAATTCAAATTTTAGGAAAGACATAGGCCCATCTACATCGGTTAGTAGTTATCATTTAGAAGAACTGCATCCATAATCCTGAGAAAGTTTGTGTCCTTTTTATAGCTCAAAATTAATGATTTTCCATAGAAAACTCTGTGTAAGAGAGCTGCTTTAGTGTATGATTATTTATTTGTTTGTTGTTGTGAGTCTTGGGCTAGTGTGAACTTGGATTCAGCTAATTTTGAAAAGTAAATATTTTTGGGAGTTGGAAATTTGTCCTTCAGTTTAACTCTTCTTGAATGTGTTGGTTTTGGGCTTCTAGCTGTAGGTAGTTGTTGGGTTATTTTCTTCTTTGTCCGAAGTGCATGATGTCACATGAGTTTTCTGTAGAAACTTATAAAATTCTAGTCAATGAGAATTACAAGAAATCCTATATGTCTTCTTTTGAATTCTGTTCATCAGAATGAATGGTGTTTCATCGATTTGTTTCTTTCCATTTGACAAGTATGGATTATGATTTTAATGAGTGAAAACTGCATTTCTTTTCTGTGGGCGCCTCTCTCTCTCTCTCTCTCTCTCTCTCTCTCTCTCTCTCTCTCTCTGTTCTTGTGAAGGGTCAGTTGTAATGACTAATGAGTTTGTTTAATAGTGGAAAATTTGATAATACTTGGGTAGCTCCTGTGGAACATTTTGCTAACAGTGAAAATTCATAGGAAGGATAAAAAAAAAAGGGGATGAAACATGCTTCCTTGGAGTTCTCTTATTTGGAATCTCCACTATACATACATGTAGAAAATACATGTGGTGATCAGCTTCTTGGGTGACCATGTGGAAGGGCATCGGCATGAAAATTGCAGTGATTAGACAATCTTAATGTTCTTGCAATTGTGAATTTTGCGTGATAAATGTGGCATGTTCCTCATTTCTCACTCAATTGGATGGCTGCTATAATCCATTTGCTTCGAATTTTCTCCTTTGTGGCCTGTCTAACTGAATATACTAGATCACTGGTCAGTTGCAGGACTTGTGCCACACATGCAGTGTTCATCAATCAACACATCATGGAAGAAAATCATTGTTCAGTGTAGTTGTGTATAAATGTGAACCTCTTTGATTTGTTTCTGGATTTCATTAACTTGCTCCTACTCCTGAAAATGGATTGGCTGAGAATTTGAGATATTACAAAACAAATAGAATTCTGTATAAAGGAATTATTGAAAAGAGATAAAATGTTTATCATGTCTAGTTTGAATCCCTTCTCCTGAATAAAGGAATTATTGAAAAGAGATAAAATGTTTATCAATTATAACAGAAAACTTCCGTTCTTACTTTTCTGTTTATCTCCTTGGTCATACTTTAAAAAAAAACAAAAAACAAATGGCATCCATTGATGGGCCATTCTATCCAATCACCCTTTTGCATGAAAGGTGAGGCGTACTCTCTTTTGCAAAGGCCTTGTCATGCAAAATATTTCTTCTTCGTTAATTTTTGTCCTTCAATTTCCTCATACCTTGAAGAATCGTTCACAGTGCCTTGGTACCTTTTGGCTATTACTTGGTCTATCTCTAATTCTTATAAGCTTGCATATTAACACAAACTATATGGCATTTGGTAGCCTTCTAGACATGTTTCTCCCTATGACAGAAAATGGCATCATTGTATCTGTTTGGTATTCCATTCTTAGATTGCTGCCCTTAGTTCATTTAGACTGTAGCCATCCTGTTTTTAGTTGTGTACCCATTTTTCCTGGTCATTTCCTGGACATGTGAATCAGATGCGAGCCCATTCTTGAATTGTTGATCGTCGTTGTAGCCTTATCCCATCATATGATTCTGTGTAAATAAGGACTTGTGTACTTTCAGAGCATAAGAATCAGTTTTTTTTGTGTCTCTACAGGTATTTGTCCTACGAACATTTCTATGTTATATATTGCAAGTTTTGGGAGCTGGATACAGATCATGATTTCTTTTTCGATAAAGAGAACCTTATAAGATATGGAAACCATGCTCGCACGTATAGGATTGTTGACAGAGTTTTTTCACAGGTTTAAATTTATTTCAGGACAACATACATTAAATTTAGCCTTTCAGCAATAGAGAAATTCAAAATGTCACTCCTCTAACCAGAATCTTCATCAAAGTCATGGCAAAAGGCACTGTAATTCCTCTCTTGTGTCAGAGGTCGGTTAGGTTCCTGTGTTGTCATTCTCATGCTTGGATGGCAGAACCCTCTAGAATATGAATGTAAAGCACCCATGCCTTCTCGGAATTGAAGCACAAGAGTAGTAGTTTATGTGAATGAAGGATTATTCAAGGGTGTTTTTGATCTTCTGGATACTTCAATATTTAGATGCTTGAGTTGAATGGTCTGATACCTCTGGACTAATTCAATTAATATTAGTGTTTGAATGAAGTGAAGTGGTATCTCATTAGATCAGTTGCATAATAAGAATGTTTTACGCATTTAAAAAATCAGATTAAATGCAGAACTTGGACTTTCTTTCCATGTGGGCAGTAGTGTGTGAATAAGAAGCAATGTGGGGCTAAACTCACACAATATATCTTCATGATGGAGGGTATTCATCCAAATGGGCCCTGCCAAGGTGGGACATAGTGCAGAAATTTCTTTGGTTGGGTGGTCCTAAGCATATGTTGGATTGGTTGCCTTATGGTTCATTCAAAGGTCATCTCTTAAGCCTCTCATGATCCCCATAGGTGGTACAACTGCATGAGATTGCTGCAGGTCAGGCCCCAACAAAAGGCCTATGATGGTGTTGTGTTCCGCATGATTCATTGAACTTCTGCAAACACATGAGAATGCTTGCTACAAACCTGCAAAATGATTTCAAGATTATGAGATTGCTAACAGTACTAGTTATCACTTGGAATTTTCCCCATAAGCACAGTTCAGATACTCTTGTCAAGTGATTAACAAAAGCTTTCTCAATGCCAAAATAACTTGTAGGAATTGACTTGTAGTGAATCGGACTTAGGAAAAGATTTATATATACATGTTTATCTTTCATTTATAATTTAATTCATTGAAAAGATACTAATGTTGTTTTTTTCATTGCAGATTGATTGACGCTTTCGGATTGGTTGCAGACTTGGGGGTGTTTTATTCTTTTTTGTTTATTTGTTTATGTATATTGGACATTTATACGGGACCCTATCGTTATTGATTGTAATATTTGGTTAATGAGATGAATTATTTGATGAAAAATGGCGATGGTTGTTTGGATGCATTTTTTATATTGAATATAGGTACATGAATAGGTTTATTTTTGATACAGGTGTATAAACAGGAAAAAAATATAATATTTTAAAAAAATAAAAGTCAATTTATTTTTCTTTTTACTTTTACCGAAGAAAAAAATCGTCGGTAAAAGCCAATTTATTTATTATTTATTTTCTTTTTACTTTTACCGATGAAATAAATCGTCGGTAAGAGGCAATTTATTTTTCTTTGTACTTTTACCGACGATTTTTTCGTCGGTAAAAGTCATTTTATTTTTTATTTTTTTTCTTTTTACTTTTACCGACGAAAAAAAGCGTCGGCAAAAGTCATTTTATGTTTTTTATTTTTACTTTTACTTTTACCGATGAAAAAAATCGTCGATAAAATTCATTTTATTTTTTAATAATTTTTCTTTTTATTTTTACCGACGAAAAAAAGCGTCGGCAAAATTCATTTTATGTTTTTTATTTTTATTTTTACTTTTACCGACGAAAAAAATCGTCGGGAAAAGTCATTTTATTTTTTATTTTTTTTCTTTATACTTTTACCGACGAAACAAAAGCGTCGGTAAAAGTCATTTTATGTTTCTACTTTTATCGACGAAAAAAATCGTTGGTAAAAGTATTTATTAAAATTTAAAAAAATAAAATGACTTTTGCCGACACTTTTTTTCGTCGGTAAAGTTAAAATAATTGTCGGTAAAAGTCCAATTTTTGCCGACGAAATTATATTTCGTCGGTAAAAGGTTTTCTCCACGTATTTTTACCGACGTCTGGCCGACGAAAATATTTTCGTCGGTAGAATTTTTACCGATGTTTTAGTGACTTTTAGCGACGAAAAATTTCGTCGCTAAAAGTGTAGTTTCTTGTAGTGGTTCTTAGATAGTGGTTGTTCTAAACACATGACAGGAGACCGATCTAGATTCAGCTCTATAGTGGAATATGATGGAGGAAATGTTTCGTTTGGAGACAATAGTAAAGCTCAAATCATTGGCAAGGGAAGTGTGAAAGGAGATCAAATACCAACTTTAAATGATGTATTCCTTGTGGAAGGATTGAAACCTAATCTTCTTAGCATTAGCCAATTATGTGACAAAGGAAACAAGGTAGTTTTTGACAGTCAATCTTGCAAAGTGGTAAATGATAAAACCCATCAAGTTATTCTTACTGGATCAAGAACAAAATGAAACATTTACATTATAGAAGAATGTGATGAGAATGAATTCAGGTGCTTGATAACTAAAGATCAAGAGAATTACTTATGGCACCAAAGGATGGGTCACATAAATTTCAAATTGATGAAAACCTTGTCAAAGAATGAAATTGTGAAAGGGATTCCCAAGTTAAGTGATGAAAAATTTGAACTCTGTAAGGCTTGTCAACTGGGAAAACAAATCAAGAAGAGCTTTAAAGGTTTAAAGGATATATCGTCTTCTCGTCCTCTTGAATTAATCCACATGGACTTAATTGGACCTGCACTAGTGCAAAGTATTGGAGGAAAGAAATTTATCCTGGTTATGGTAGATGATTATTCTCGTTTTGGGTGGGTTGCCTTTCTTCATGTCAAATCGGATGCTGTGGACAATATCATAAGAATTTGCAATAAGATACAAGTAGAAAGGGAATGCAAAATTCGGAAGATCAGATGTGATCATGGGGGAGAATTTGAAAATGAAAAATTTGCTAAATTTTGCGAGAGTCATGGAATTAATCATCAATACTCAGCTCCTAAAACTCCTCAACAAAATGGAGTAGCTGAAAGGAGAAATAGAGTTATTCAAGAAATGGCTAGGACCATGCTTAATGAAAAGAATCTCTCTCGTAATCTATGGGCTGAAGCTGTGAATACTGCTTGTTATCTCATCAACAGAGTCTATCTCACTAAGAATACCAACAAAACCCCGTATGAACTTTATTTTGAAAGAAAACCTAATTTGGGGTATTTGAAAGTGTTTGGAAGCAAATGTAACATTCTAAGAGATAGGGAGCAGTTAGAAAAATTTGAGCCTAAATCTGATGAAGGAATTTTCCTAGGCTATTCTGAAAGGAACAAAGCATACAGAGTTTTTAATCATAGAATCATGACTATAATGGAGTCAGCTCATGTTGTCATTGATGACGCAAATCAAGTTGGGAGAATTCTTCAAGACGATGATGAAATTGAAATGGATCCAAAAGATAGTAATGAGAGCATTCCTTCCAAAGCCATTGTTCCAACAAAATTAATGAAAAATCACACAATGGATAATGTTATTAGAGATATTAGCAGTGGAGTTATGACCCGGAGACAAGTCCAAAATCTATGTGCTCATTACTCCTTTGTCTCTCAAATCGAGCCTAAGAACTTTTCTGAAGCTGAATCAAAATCTGAATGGATGGAAGCTATGCAAGAAGAATTGAATCAATTTAAGAAAAATGATGTTTGAGATCTTGTCCCATTGCCTGCAGAGAAAAATCCCATAGGCACTAAATGGATTTTCAAGAACAAGTCAGATGAATCTGGAAATGTTGTGAGAAACAAAGCTAGACTAGTAGCAAAAGGATATGCTCAAATAGAAGGAATTGATTTTGAAGAAACTTTTGCTCTGGTAGCCCGTTTGGAGTCCATAAGAATTCTATTGAGTTATGTGAGTAGCATGAAAATCAAACTTTTTCAGATGGATGTCAAAAGTGCATTCTTGAATGGAGAAATTGAAGAAGATGTTTATGTGACTCAACCATAAGGCTTTGAAGACCCTCATCATCCTGAGTATGTTTATAAGCTCAAGAAAGCTCTCTATGGATTAAAACAAGCACCTCGGGCTTGGTATGAAAAGCTTACAAATCATCTGATTGAAAATGATTTTGACTGTGGGAAAGTTGATAAGACTCTGTTTATCAAGAAGATTGATCAAGACATACTTGTAGCTCAAATCTATGTTGATGATATAGTATTTGGATCTACTTCAGAGAAACTAGCTCAAGGATTTTCAGAATTGATAAGTTTAACTTTTGAGATGAGTCTGGTCGGTCCCCTGCAATTCTTCCTAGGATTACAAGTTAGTCAGACTGATCATGGTATCTTTCTTAGTCAATCCAAGTTTGCCCTAGAAATAGTGAAAAAGTTTGGCTTAGGAGAATCTAAGACTAGTTGCAATCCCATGGGCTCCACTACTAAAATCTCTAGTAATCTTCAGGGTAAGAAAGTTGACCAGAAACTTTATAGGAGCATGATAGGAAGCCTTCTCTATCTCACTGCTAGCCGCCCTGATATCTCTTTTAGCGTTGGAATTTGTGCTAGGTATCAATTTGATCCCCGAGAGTCCCATATTAAAGCTGTTAAACGTATCATAAAATATATTAATGAGACTTCTCATTATGGTATCTGGTATCCTCATGACTCAAGCCTGCAATTAATTGGATATAGTGATGCAGATTGGGCAGGATCAATAGATGATAGGAAAAGCACTAGTGGCTGCTGCTATTTCTTAGGGAACTGCTTAGTAGCCTGGCATAGCAAAAAACAAAATTCTGTATCCTTGTCTACTGTAGAAGCTGAATATATTGCTGCAGGTAGCTGTTGTGCCCAACTGTTGTGGATGAAACAAACCCTGTTAGACTATAATGTTCCACAACAATGTATGCCTATCATGTGTGACAACTCTAGTGCCTTTAGTATTTCTAAAAATCCTGTTCAGCACTCTCGCACTAAGCACATTGACATTCGCTATCACTTCTTGCGTGATCATGCTGACCAAGGCACTATTGAGTTAATGTTTGTTCCTACAGATACCCAATTGGCTGACTTATTTACTAAACCCCTTGGAAATGATCGTTTCATAAAATTGAGACATCAATTGGGCATTGGCCCTTGCCTGAATTCTAAATTCTTGTTGGCTAATCACCTGTTACCATATTTTATTTTTATATCTCTTATAAACAGGTGCTACTAACAAAGTTGTATGTTTTATCTTTAATGGGCAGGCTCCTTTGCAATTAGATGTCAAAGGGGGAGAGAAATATCAAGTGTTCCTCAAAGTGCTCACCAATTGAGGGGGAGAAGATTCAAGGGTTGCTTATGTTGAGAGGGAATAGCTTTGCCTAGAGTGTTATTTTGTATAGCTTCTAGGTTGGTCGTCTTGTCGTCGCTCTCGCAAGGAAAATCCAAAGCTCCAAAATATCCAAATGCTCCAAAATATCCAAAGCTCCTTAAATATCCAAAGCTCCTTAAATATCCAAAGAAGTTGCTGTTCAAGATTCAAAGGAGATTGAGAGAGAGTTCAAGCTTCAAGAGTTGCCATCAAATTGCAAAGGGGGAGATTGTTAGAGTTTTTATTTTGTTGCAATTTGATAGGATGCATTCATTTTCATAAGCTTGTCCTCTCATTCCTTCATGTTCTTATTCTAAGGGTCATCATGCATATTTCTCCTCTTCATCTTTGTTTTTATCATATGATATGCATGGTTTTCAATTTAGTTTTATCTCTTAAGATCATGGAGTTTTTTATTTCAAAAATCATTCAAGCTTTCCAAAGTTTCTATCTTTAAAATCATTATTTTGATTTGGAGTTCTCATGACTTTAGAAATTCAGTTTTCATCATCTTTCAGTCATGAATTCATGCTTGGATATGTGCCTCAAAGTCCCCTGGAATGTTGCCCTATATATTGCAAGTTTCTCCAAAAAATCAAATTTCTGGGCATCATCAGGTCAACCTGCCTGTGTGGCCGGTCGACCGGGCCAGGGACCCGGTCGACCGGGCACATTGCAGGTCGACAGGGTTCTGAAGCTCCAACGGTCTGATTTCTAGCCGTTGTGAGTACCCGGTCGACCCGGCCCTGTACCAGGGCGACCGGGGACTAGCCGTTGGGAACTTTTTCTTTATAAAAAGTGGCTTTTTGTTTGAAAAAAGTTGCTGATCTTGGAGGGACTTTTGAGGCCAAGGAATTGCAACTTTTCAAGAGCATCTTTGAAGGGATTATGAAGCCATTCCATTAATTCAACCTTTGATCTTCAAATGGGTGTGCTTTCTTTAATCCTAGTCTTTTTAAAATCATGTTTTGTTTCAAATCTTTGATCTCCTTCAATGCATGATTAACAAGATGCTTTTCTATTAAAATGATGTCCTTCATAACTTGCTTAGTACTTTAGAAATCTCATATGCTTTATGAATACAACATATTGTCTTTGTTACACATGAACTTGTTTTCTTGTTTCAACATCAACTTGTTAGACTTTAGTTTGTCTTCTTTGAAAACAAGTTAGTTCACATTGTTAAACTCATGTGTTAGACAATCCACGCTTTCTCAAACATTGATTATCATCTTTGCATCATTCAAGATTGTATCTTTTCAAAAGAGAAAGAGTAATTTCTAGTAAATACATTTTTCATAAACTTTGTCATTCATATGCATGTTTCTAGAAGTTGAGGTTTTCATTTTCTATTTAGCCTATTAAGAGGCACTCTTTTGCACTCATATAGTTCTCTTAATCCATGCATTCATAGGCATATTTTCTAAGAGAAAAGTTCTAGTTGTTAAGGTTTATGCTTAGCCTTGAAAAGCATATGTTGTAAAGGTTTATGCTTAGCCTTGAAAAGCATAGTGATGAACTGTAAGGTTTGAGGTGATCTTAAACTTTAATTGAGTTAGTGAAATCCGGTAGGTGTACCGGGAGTGGATGTAGGCAATTTGGCAGAACCACTATAAATGTGCTTGTCATGGTGATTGATTTTTTGTCTTCTTTTCATGGATGATTTACTTTTGGTTGATTGAAGATTGTAGTTGGTGATCCCTTGTGTATGCTTATCTTAGAGATTCCTTTCTTTCACAAGATAATTAATCTTCATCTTAACTTAATTGTCTTAGAAGTTAAAAGAATTAAAATTGGTCTAGGTTTTTAGAGATCATCCTATTCACCCCCCCCCCTCTAGGATTCGGTCTTGGTCTTTCACTTAGATTCTAATTCGTGGGACCTAGGGGTGTTGTAAACTATCAACTTCATAAATTCATGCAAGATTAATGGTTTTGAATGATTTTGTTTGAAATTTCAAATTTTTGCCCATATGCATGAAATCATGAAATTATGATGCAATTGGTCCTTGAATACTTTTATCTAACCAAAATGTCCACACCCAAATGCTTTTTAATCAGTTTTCATACATTTAAGAATCAAGAAGGGATTATAGAGAGTGAAAAGTCTACCTAAAACCCTAGCTACATGTAACTATATTTCCTAGGTCCAAATTCCAAACAAAGTTCTAGAAACCCCAATTTTCATGTTCTCTGAAAAGATGATCGTGGAAAAGCAACAGACAACAATGAAAATTGTAAAGGAAGAAACAAGAAAAAAAAAGTATCGAAAACCCACATCAAAATAGTGACCGAAAGAAAACTCACCCGACAAACTTGCATCGAATAATCCATCGTCGGCTTCACAGCGTTGGTGGGCATCACAGAGAAGAGATACATAGTAGGGTAAAGAGCAGTTGTCACATGGGAAAGATGGATTTCTTCTTCGGGCTTTGCAGCGAACGAAGATCCGGAGACACGTTTGATTGGGCTGCTCTCGAAGAAGAGAATGGAGTAGCGCAACATCGTCGGGCTTCTCTCAGAGAAGAAAATGGAGTAGTGTTTCGTTTCCCTATGGGCATTAAGAAGAAAAAATGAAGAGGGATTTTTATCATTTTGCATTGCTTGCTTTTTGAGTTTTTAATCCAACAATTGGATTTGAGAGTAAATGGAGGGTTGAGATTTTTCTCTCTCATAAAGTTGGTGAGAGTAGCTCTCATAAGACCTCCCCTATATATATATATCTATGTATATGTATTTTTAACTGACCCTTGATCCAATCATTTTGTCCTAACGGATCTGTAACGCCCCAATTTTCGGTACCGAGTTTACCGCCAAGGCACCCGAATTTGGCGCGGTACTTCCCGAAAAATCCAAGAACTTCCAAGATCATAGCCCGTAGTTAGGTCTAGTTTAAATTTTTTTTATAATATTATAATGAATGGTTAAGTGCGGATGCATAAAGGAATATAGCGGAAGCAAATAAGGTATCAACCAATATGTGTCATATGTTCTATGGCTAAGGCCTGGCCTAATGTCAAGATGGAATAAGTACAACCATGAATAATGTCCCACCATCCTCACACAAGTCACACTCAAATCCCAAAAAGGAAAAGCAAATCATGCCCCAGGTGCCGTTTCTCCAACCTCCGGGCTCGACCTCCTGATCGGCCGGTCCCCATCTGTACTTGACCACTAGAGGCGCCTTGACAAATGTGTCTCCCTCGGGGTCGGGGATAATACCTAAGCACCAAATAATGGGTCAGATCCATGGATATGGCAAAGCACAGTATACAAGTAGATAGGATGTATGCATCAAAAGAATAGAGATGATGATGATATCGTAAGAATAGTAACGATACAAATGCTAGGCAATTGAACAAAATATAACAATTAGAGTCAATATGAAAGTAAAACATCTAATCTAATCAATGTAGCACATTCACATGAGCTGGACACCAAATGATATTATGCCTCAGCCCTCCTATACTATAAACCAGTCACGGCGGGGAAATAAAGTAACATGCAAGGGATGCCTTGCCAATAATAATAATAATATCAATACTTTCACACTCAATTGACTGAAACCGGAATCCCACCAGCCGTATAACCATAGCTCATCTTGATAGTTCCAATCCACAACCAATATAGCTCTCACCAAGGATGATCGGTCCAATGGCAAAGTTTATAACAATTGAGTGAATGTTAGTAACGACTCGAGGAAACAAATAAAGGTTTTTGTCTGCCAAGGCTTGCCTTGCGTGAGCAAGGTCCTAAGATGTCCATAAAAGGTACAAGGTACATGTCCAATCCATAATATAGTCCAAGTCCAAGTCCACCATCATACCCATTGCCATAACCCACCTTATCATGGTCTTAGTCCAAAACAGTACAAGTACAACATCAATATTCAGTCCAATAGAACCTAGTCCATTCTCATTCATAAATGGGTCACGAATCCAAAATAATAGTCGTCTTCGTTCTATCCATCCATTCATAGGCCATACGATCGCTCGCCTAGCCATAGACCCGGGTCAATGATCACCAATCCATAAATCACTACTAGGAAATCCTAAGTTCAAGTCTTCCAATTTTCATTTAAATAACATGTATAAGCAATGAGTAATAACACAAGTAAACTGCAATGAATCAAGTATAACAAGTCCTCCTAAACCGAGCCAATCAATGGGAACATAGCGAAGTTCTAACCTAGGTAATGGCCCCCTTTTTAGGTCCACGTCCAGGTCGGCCAATTCAATTCCTAAATGAAGTTTTTAGATGCCAGGGAAGTGTATTTTGGTGCTCTTTAAGTTACGAGCATTTTCGACAATGTTTAAGGATTGAATTGAAACCCAAATGGTACACTAGACCCTACTTTGGTGCTCTCCATGAGTCAGGGTTGAGCCAAACCATTGACTCATGCTTGAATTATCAATAGAAGTCTATTTGGATAGTCAATGAGTCCCACAACAAATCAAAACATCAAAAACTGCAAAAACTGAAAATTCACAGTTTGTAGTGTATCAAACCAACATCCTTTAAGTGTGGTTGACTGGGTACACTAGGAACCACAAACGAAAAATGCAACATTCCAAATTGTAGAACGACACCACACTTGTTAAAATCCGGAGGTCAAAAAGATAAAAAATAAAAACAACCCTCTACATAAAAAAAGCACTTAAATGGGGCTTACAGTTCTTTCATGGAAACTCTTTCTTGGATGGATTTTTCTTCTGGTAATCTTTCCCTTAAGGATGCTTGGCACCTCTTGAGAACTTTGAACAACTAATCTACCTTGGACATGCCTTATCTGAAACAAGCTTGTGAACAGGGAACCCCAGGTTGGCTTGTTTTTCATGGCGTCTACTCCTTAGGAAAATTCCAACAGATTATGTAGCAAAAACCAAAGCTTGCTACATGGCTTCTAAATGTTATAATTGTCATCTTTGTGAAGAATCAGATATCCACCTATTCTTGTCCTATCATTTGGCTCATGTTTTTTGGTCCTGGCTACTTGGTACTTGTGGCCTTTCCCATCTTGCTCCTACCTCATTAGCTGCTATAATAATCGGAAGGCTACCTTAATCCATGCAAAGGTAATCCTTGATGATCGCATCAAAGGTATGATCATATCTCAATCCGCAACAAAGGTTTCAATATACAATCATCCTTTTTTTTTTTTCCTTCTTTTTGGGCATGGCCTAATCTCATGCATTTTCTTTGTAGAGCTCTTTTGTTTTAGTTGTTGTAGCCTCTTTGGCCTTCGGGTTTCTTTGCCCCGTCTCCCCTCCCTCTTTCTTAATACAATTTGTCAGTTAGCAACAAAAGGTGGGATCCGTTGGCCGTCCATTTTCAACTCCGGGCAACTCCGGACCGTGTACAAGCCCAAGCTAAAAGTTTGATAAACATAGCCATATCAGTGATATAGATAAATGGTCAATTACTGTAATTTTATTTTTGTACAGACATTAAATGGCAAGGATTGTATTAAGAGAAATGAATGCGGGAAATTTGCCCCTTGACTAAAATAGTTAAAACTACAAGTCGGGCGTGTCAACAATGGACATTCTATTAATTTTCTCTTCTTTCGATAGAGAGAAAAAACTAATCTAAACAAGATTAGTTTGGGAGGATTCTTGGTGGCTGAAGAAGAGGTTACGGCGAGGGACTTAAATGAAATACAGCCAACTGTTCCCACTCCTCAGTGGAATTCTATTATGCAAGAACCTCGAGCCATGACTAGATACTCTTGGCTGGAGGACAGGGAACCAGATTACCGGGCTTTCGCTGGAGTCTATTTATTTAATAATGAAGAAAATATGGTATCATTCTATATACTGGAATCTAACCAAAGGTATATTGTGCGAAAATTGCGCCGTGTAGTAGGTGATAATATTGAAAGGGGGTCAATGGACTGTTGCGAATATTTTAAGCACCGCCAGTCATTCACTTTCTAGTGAAAATGTCTTTTAGTGGTCCTTTAACAATACCACCAAACGTTGAATGAGAGCGACTTCAAAAACTTAAAAGAAAGGGGGCATCAGCAAGCTTACGTAGGTACGTCCTCGGTCTCTTTTTCCATGGAAATACATAGCTTAATTTAAGTTCCTTTAATTTTATATCCAAGGAAATAGAAAAAAAAAAAGACCCTAAAGAAGCTGGTTTACCAGTTTAGTTTGGAGCTTGTGATCATTGAGTTGCAATGGGCCACTCAAATTAAGTGAGTTCTATTACAATGCTTGGACTTTATCATTGTCATTTAATAAGTGTTAACACCTTTGTTTTCATGTAATTTTCCTTAGGATGTTGTGAGTGCCTAAAAATTACGGACTCAGAATAGGTGAGTGTGAGACTCGTGATTTTTTGTTTAAACTTCTTTAGGGAAGATAGATCGCCTTAGAACCTGAAAGGGAACGAGAAATAGACATTAGAGACCTTGGCTGCCATCAGCCGAAGGCTCTCCGATGCCTGAGTTAGTGCTATCACTGAACAAAGGATGAAGATGAGAGGAAAGTATGCTAGTATTGTATTTTATTGCGTTCTCAGGCCTATTATTGTGTAATTCAGCGTACCTTAGAAGGGATTGGTATCCCTCTATAAGTAGATATTTCATCTGGCGAACCCTTAGTGGGGGTAGGTAGAGATACTGTCCGGTCGAATGAAGAGATGACCTCTAGTATCAATGTGGATGTGATTGATTAAGACAACACCTGATCACTATCCGGTACATGTTTTGTTTGTCAGCACGTTCTACAACGTAGTCGTTACTTTGTGGAAGTATAATGATGGCCTAGTACTCATCTCTGTAGACGGACCGAGCTGAAGATGATCCTGAGACCAGATTCAGATGCATCCTGACATTATTGCTAAGGTGCCTTATACCGAGATCGAGATGAGCCCAGTCGGTACTCTTACAGAGACTGGCTCAAGCTTGGTGCAAGCTGACACTGTTTGCCGAGTTGAGACGAGATGTCTAGCTAGTACTGTTATCGAGCTAGACGAATCTCGGCACTTTGACCGAACTTGGATACCGAGATCGGGATGAGCTGAGCTGGTACTGCAACCGAGACTAGCGTAATCCTACTCTTAGGAAAACACCCCACACAATTGCCCCCAAGCTCGCGACCTTTTGGATATCAATTCGAAACTTATCTCGGTGTTGGCTGATGACATCTGATCATTATCATGAAGTCTGTTTGTCTTCCCGAGACAATAAATAGCACGTTGGTGACGATTCATCTGCTCGAAGTGATAAATGTTAGGTAGGTGACGCTTCATCAGCCAGAGGCAATAAATAGCACGTCGGTGACGATTTGTCTGCTCAAAGTGATAAATGTTAGGTAGGTGACGCTTCATCAGCCCGAGGCAATAAATAGCATGCTGATGTTTTGCCTTCCAAGGCAATAAATATAGCGTCTGAATTTCAGTGCGAGATAACTGGCAGTGCCATGTGTCTCCATCTGGTTGGTTGTCCAGCGAAATCAAAGTGGCGTGCTTTCAGGAATTTGAATGGGCGTCATTCCGTCTATAAATAGGCCTTTTTGTCCTTCGTCTCTTCACTTTGTCATTTCATCAGAGAAAGGTTTGCTGCAAGAGAGGAGAATACCCTGTCGGAACTCTGCTGGAACTTTGATTTAGCGAACCGGAGTCCGGAGTTTGTCCCCTTTCTGTGAGTCTTCTTCCATGTCCCTGTCTTTTTGCGTACCGCCTTATCTATTTAGTTTGAAGTTCATTCAGATCACTGAAGTTTGCAATATTTGTTTTCGCTGAAGGACTTAAATATGAGGCAGAGACGGTGGATGGAGTATATCAAAGATTATGACTTTTCAATCAAGTATCATCCAGGCAAAGTGAATGTTGTAGCTGATGCATTGAGCAGGAAATCAGTGGTTATGGCCAGTTTGAAAGGAATGGGTGTCTTACAGCAGTTTGAAGAGTTGGGTGTAGAGGTGCAAACCCTGAGATTGGGTGCGATGTTAGCGAATATAACAGTGTCAGAACATACCTTCATCCAGAAGATCAAGGAAAATCAGTTGCAAGACCCAGACTTGGCTAAGATAGTGGAACATATTACAGAACGTCTAGATTTCAAGATGGTGAATGGGTTATTGTATTTTCGGGACCGGTTGTGTGTGCCAAATGTGGATGATTTGAAGAATGAGATAATGAATGAAGCTCACAGCACGAGATATTCTATGCATCCGGGTAGTACGAAGAAGTACCATAATTTGAAGAATAGATTTTGGTGGAACAACATGAAGAGAGAGATAACAGTTTTTGTGTCTCGTTGTATGACATGTCAGTTGATTAAGGCAGAGCATCAGAAGCCCCTAGGTTTGTTACAACCGTTGGAGATTCCGGAGTGGAAATGGGAACACATCACCATGGATTTCGTTTCCGGTTTGCCTAATACCAAGAAGGGAAATAATGCAATTTGGATTATTGTAGATCGTCTGACAAAGTCTGCTCACTTCATTCCGATGAAGACAGGGAACATGATGCATATGGCACCACTTGCGAAGTTATTTGTTGATGAGATTGTTAGTAAACATGGCCAGCCCGTCTCCATTACTTCCGACAGAGACAGTAGGTTTGTTTCAAAGTTTTGGAAAACACTTCATGAGTCTATGGGTACCACACTCCAGTTCAGTACAACTTATCATCCTCAGACCGATGGTCAGTCAGAAAGGACGATACAGACTCTCGAAGACATGTTACGTGCTTGTGTATTGGATTTCAAGGTTCAGTGGGATGAGTGCTTACCGCTTTGTGAATTTTCTTATAACAATAGTTACCACTCGAGCATCGGTATGACACCTTTTGAGGCACTTTATGGTAGAAGATGCAGAACTCCGGTTTGCTGGGAAGAAGTCGGTGAGCGTAGTTTCCATGGACCGATGATAGTTGGAGAGACAAGTGTCAAGGTCAAGTTGATTCATGAACGATTGAAGATCGCCCGAAGTAGGTAGAAGAGTTATGCAGATACTCGCAGAAGAGAATTGCAGTTTCAAGTGGGTGACAAGGTGTTCTTGAAGATCTCACCAGTTAGAGGTGTTAGGGATTTTGTATTTGCAATTTGATGGATGCATTAACATTTGAGCATCATTTGATTCACACACCTGCAATTGATTTAGAAAATCTTGAAATCTTGATTTTCACATGCATTGATTTTTAGACTTGTAGAAATCTTGATTTATGCATGTTTTGGTTTTAGATATTGGATGCATTTTAATTTGAAAAGAGTTTTTAGAAATCAAGCAAGCCATTGGTTTTATAATTTCGAATCTTTTTTGGCTTTTTATGTTTCATGTTTTAAAACCCTTAGAATGATTTAAAACATGTTTTTAAGCTTGATTTAATGGCCTAAAAAATTCCCAACCAAAAATACTTTGAAAAATGGATTTTAGGGAAATTTGGTCCCAGGCCAGAAACGCAGTGTACCAGGTCGACTGAGCCAGGCCCAGGTCGACCGGGTAAAGAGCCGTTGGCTCCTTTTTTCAAACGGTCATTTTTATGACCATTGAAGGCCAGGTCGACCGGGGAGACACAAAAACTCAACTTTTGAGTATAAAATGAAGTTCATTCCTTTACCAAAGTTGGAGATTTTGAAGACTCTTTTGAGGTGCTTTGAGACAAAGAAAAGGGGATGAACTAAGAGAGACCAAAGAGTCATTTGGAGAGCTAAAGCTTGGATTAATGAAGTTAAATCTCTAAGTAAGCTCTACCTCTCTTAATCATAGTTTATATGCTTTGTTTAAATTATTGGTAAATGATTTTTAGCATGATAACTATGATGTGTTGAATCCATTCTTCTCTTAATCTTTGATCTAATTAAGATTGGATTCTTCACTTTGTTTTCAAACCAAGTTTTGTTTTAAAATCTTCATTAATCATGCTTAGCCTAAATCTTTGATTTCTTTTAGCATGATTCATTTTCTTGGTTGAAACTCTATTTGTTGTTTTCATTCATTTAAACTTTAGTTAAATTAATTTGGTTTTGAAAACAACATTGCACATGCATCACATGTTCTAAGTTAGTCATTTTCATACAACTTGTGAGTCTTTGATTTTCATGTCATTAACAAGTTGTTTCTCATACATGTGATTTGCATTAAACTTCAATCAAATCTTTTATGTGCCTTAAACTTTGAAATGCTTTGAGCATATATTTGAATGAGCCTTCTTTTTAAACTTGATTGAAGTTATCACACACACACATCATGAGCACACACATTTGCATTCATATAGTGTTTGTGTGAGTTGATTTACACTTTCATATTAGCCTATTTAAGAGGCAACATCATTGAGCTTAAATTGTATCTCTTAGAGTGATCTTTTGTGAAGACACCTTCTTAGAGAAATCTTTCTTTTGTAAAGGTTATTGCTTAGCCTAATAAAAGCATTGTGTAAAGGTTATTGCTTAGCCTTGAAAAGCATCTTGTAAAGGTTGTTGTTGAGCCTAGAAAAACAACATTGTAAAGGTTATTGCTTAGCCTAGTAAAAAGCATACTTAGTGGAAATCCGGTGGGGTGATTGGATCACAAGCCGGTAGTGGACGTAGGCATTGAGGCCGAACCACTATAAACCTTTGTGTTGTGGTGCTTGCTTTTGCGGTGATTGTTTATATTAGCTTCCGCATTTTGTTTGATTAATCATCACTTGTGACTAGTTTATGTTAAGAATTTAAAATTTGTCATAATTGGTCACATATTGTAGCTCACCCTATTCACCCCCCCCTTCTAGGGTTAGATCCCAGGACTTTCAATTGGTATCAGAGCTATAGAGCCTCGGAAAAACTCCTTGTGAGTCGTGATCACTCGCATCCACGGAAACTCTCGCTTGAAATAGCGGATAAATAGAGACTCTCCGTTCATGGCAGGCATGTGGGGGGAGACTATAGTGCTCCATGTGTCTAGACTCTGATAGGTACCATTTGGTGATCAGTGTTAAGAGGATATGGGTCCTCGAGGGTCTTGAAGAAATTCAGACCCCTCATCAATTGGTATCAGAGCCAAGTGCTCTATATTAGGATCAAGTGTTTTTGGAACTCTTGATTAGGTGTAAAAAACCTAGAGTCAAAACCCTAGTGTTGTGCTTTCATGAAAATCATTAAAATGGATTCCACTATGATAGATAGTTTAGATTATTTTGTAGATTCTTCTACATCCCTCCTTCTTCCTTCTATTGGAGATTCAAACTCTCAAACTAATGAATCTCAATGTGACATAAAAGAAGAAGAAAATATTTATAATGAAGAAGATCTTCAACAAGCCTTTGAGGAATTATATGAATTATCTTTAAAGTTTGAGAAGAAAAATAAAAAGTTAAGAGAAGAGTCTAAAAATCTAAACAAACATCTAGTCTCTTCAAAAGATGAACTTAGAGAGAAAGAAGAAGTAATAAAATGTTTGGACTCTAAGTTCATGATCTCTTTAAATAACTTATCCAATATCAAAGATGAACTAAATGAGATTAAGATAAGTTATGATGATCTTAAAAAGGAAAACTTAAACCTAAGAGATCAATTAAAAAGGCAAGACAAAGACTTTATCAATTTAGATTCCAAGTTGACAATGTCCATGGAAAACATGACTAATGTTCAAAGTAAGTTAAAAACCTTAGAACTTGGATCTAAAGTTGTTAATGAACTAAAACTTGAATTAAAACTTGCCAATGAAGAGCTAAGCAACTATAAGGAAATTGAAAATGAACTTTTAAAAGTCAAAAATGAAAATTCAATCCTTATAACCAAAGTCACTCAACTTGAAGGATATAAACAAAAGTATGAGGGCAAGTTTACCCAAAGTGAAGAGAGACTTGAAAAGTTATTTAAATTGGGTAAACCTCATGGAGATAGGACGGATCTTGGTTTTGATAAGTATACTTCACATGACCCTAAATTCACCAACACTTTTGTAAAAGGTGAGTCCTCTTTCTCTAGCACTCTTTCTCCTTTGCCCAAATCTAAATGTAATTATTGTGGTAAGGAAGGGCATTTCAAGTTTGAGTGTAAATTAAGGAAAAGTCATATGTCTAAACCCATCTTTGAACCTAAGAAAGTTAAATCTAATTCTATGAAGGGTAAGACTTTGAATTCCAAGGAAGACTCTAAGAAGTTCAAACAAGTTAAAACATTTCAAAAAGAGTCATCCAAGATAGATTTTAAAAAGACTAATAATCAAAATAAATCTATCAAAAAGAAACTTCTCACTTTACCTCCTTTAACCTTAGAAATGAAAGAATTCTTGAAAAAGGTTGAAAAGTTAAAATTAAAATTCAAAAGACAAAAAGAGGGAGGAAAAGTTAAAAGAAATGAGAAGAATAAAAAGAAAATGAAACAAACACACCAACTTTCAAAGACTAATCATCAATCTAAAATAGTCAAACCTCAAAGATTTGATGTCAAGTCTAAAAGAATTCAATCCTCATCTCCTTTAGTTGGTGGAAATTCAAAAATAGTCTCCAAAGCTCAAGACCTTAGGTGGATTCCTAAAGTTAGATACTTAGACAAACCTTAAGGCCTTGAACCTTCTTGACCAACCTATTCTTTATAGTTAAATCACTTTGTTGGTCATGTTGCATTTGCATTTTGTTTCTATATAGTTACATTTATTAAAATGCAATGTTTATTTGTGATCAATTGATTTTGTCTTCATGCACCATTCAAGTTACATATCATGGTTTTCAAAATCTTTTGATTATAATTTCATCATGTTTGATTTGCTTCTTGCACACATTTAGTTATATAACTTGCATTGCATTTCTATACATGATTAATTGATTGTGATTTTAAAAGCTTTCATAGCTAATTTATTCATGATCAATTGTTGTTTCAAGCCATTTGCATCTTTGCTTATTTAGTTATTCTTTTTATATGCAAATGACAATTGGTTCCATGTATGGTTGTGATCTTAGTTATATTTGAAGATACCATACTAGAACTCCTAAATCCATCCTCTATGCCTTCTAGTCATTTCTTTTTGGATGGTTATGATGTTGATTCATGTATATTTTCTTAGTGATATCATTCTTATACATGTTTCAACTTCATAGTAGTGATCTTAATCATATGAAACTCTTTGAAATCCATTCCTCGTATTTCATTATGTTTGATGGATATCTTAGATGTTGAATTCATATGATTTTGACACTTTGGAAATTGCATGCATTACCAAGTAATATTCTTTTGCATTGCAATTTACCTTGTTCATCACTATGCTCATTAGTTATATCATTCAAAGTGATGAATACCCTTTTATGATGCTTGATGGAATTTTGTGTTTGTTGCATCCTTGCTATTAATCATGTTGTCATATTCAATTGGTTTCATTTGGTATAATCTTCCATTGATTTCATATCCAATTGATGTCTTATCTTGTGTATGTGACAGACCGTGTGTACATTGGATTAAACTTCATAGTCATATATTATTGTTCCATGTCACATTTCATTAGCATCATAATTTTCATGTTTGCCACCTCTCGTGCTCATATAGGTATATCTCATGACCACCATGTTTATGTGTTCATAATATTTGTTGGTTATTAGTTGAGGTTGGCTTCATGCTTGAAATTCATTTCACTCTTCTTGCACATAATAGTCATATTTATTGTTTGAATGAAATGATTTCACAACTTTCATAGCATATGATTTTCATAGTTAAATTGATTGATGCTATGTTTAGTAAACCCCAAAATATCATGGATAGCTCTAATTTGGATTTATCTTATTAGTTATATTCTTTATAACTCCATTTTAGAGTGATTGATTTAATAGTCTTATCCTTTAATCTCAATTGGTATTCTTTGTTTTTCCAATTGGTATCCATGATCGCTTTTCGCCTTGACCTTGCTTTCTTTTGGTAATTTGATCATATTGTGCTCTATAGTTATATGTGTCTAATTCTTTCCTTGAAGTTGAGCCTCAATTGGTTAAACCATCTTCTTCTTGAACCTAATAGTTAAATCTTTGTTAAAAGTTTGACAAAAGGAGAGAATGGATTGAGGGGGAGTGTAAACCTTCATAGGAAGTATTAGTTTTGATCAAATTGACCCTTGGATTGCCTTTGAACCCTTAGATTCTCCTTCCAAACATGATAACCTGTTATGAATTTCAATTTCAATTTCTTTTGTTAACAGGTGCTACTAAAGGTATTTTCCTTGTCTCATGTGTGTAGGTACCTTTGCAATTTAATGTCAAAGGGGGAGAGAGCATTCATGTTCTCTAAAGGAGAAGAGAATGTCCAAGCTTCCTAAGAGGAGATATTGTATGATCTTCTACAGGGGGAGAGAATACATATCTTGCCAAAGGGAGAGAGAGGCATGGTCAAAGGGGGAGAGCTATTAGAAGAAAGAAAGCTTGGAGCTAATGAAGATGCTTGGCCATAGAGAGGAAGATGAAGAAAAAGCTTGAAGATTGATCAAGCACCAAGCATCAAGAAGATTGAAGAAAAAGCCCAAGAGCCCAAGTTAAGAGAAGAAGCATCCAAGAAGATTTCAAGACTAGTCCAGCTTAGGGGGAGCTGAAGACTTGGTGTGTAATTGTAAGACCCCGACTCGAGTGAGCCCGATTAGTACTAATTAAGTTGCGTGTTAGTGCTAAGCTTGATTAGTGATTTTTGGTTAAGATGGGTTTGGAATAGCTTTTGACATAGTTTTGGGGGAGTCTTGCTTGCTTTGAGTTAGTAGGGCCCTTTGGGGGTTCCCTTTTCGCCATTGCATATGATTGAGGATTTATCGGAGATTTTTACATTTATGGTTTTAATCTCGTTTTATTGGCATTGTTAATCCCGACAACTTTCATGTTGATCCCGTTTTCATTTGAGATCCCGAAAACCGATTTCTTGGCCTTGAGGGCAAAACAGTCATTGCACACAAAATCTGTACCCAAAACTTGACATTCCCGAAACCCACAAAACATATACTTTTTAGAAACTAGATATTTCGACGATCACTTCTTCCTTCTTCGTTGAATTCATCCGAGGTTCCGATAGAGATGATTTCAGCCCATTTAGTTTCTTTAGTAGTGGGACCCAATTCATTGTTAGCAAAGGGGAAGCCATTGTCCCTTTCCTTCCATTTTCATTTTTCCAGCACAAGAGAGAGAGAACCTAGGGTTCATTGCCTTTTTCTTCTTGTTCTTGCTTCTTCACCCTCCATCCAACCCCAAGCTTGCACCAAGAGAAGATTAGAGATCATCATCTTCTTCCTCATCACCTTAGCTCTCCATTGACACCATTGCTAGAGAAAAGCATTCATCACAAGACCTTCTTTGAGCTCACCATTGCCATTAGAGGACCTTGCAAGTAAGTAACCCCCTTCATCTCCTAGATTGGTGTTCCTCTAACCCTATAGGAGCTTCACCTTCATTATTGGAAGGTTTCTTTGTGATTTCATTGTTTGACCATGTTAGGGTTTTATTTGGGGATTTTGCCTTGTAGCTTGGACTATTTTCTTGGAGGACTTGATAGAGCTTGATTTCATTATTTAAAGACCTAAGGCAAGTGAATGAATGATTTACCTAAGCTTTCTTGGATTTTTTGGCTACTTCCCATTAATGCATATTTATGGTTTGTTTTGAAATGAATACTCATGATAGAGTATTGATGGCATATTTATGAGCATAGAGGAATGGTAGTTCATAGCATTGAATGTCTCATTGTTTTGTTCAAATGTATATATATTGTGAAGTGATTTCCTCCCCCCTTTTTCCTTGTGTTGGATGTATGGTTGGTGGAGGAGAATTTGATTGATGAAATGGAGGATTTGTTGTGGTTTGGAGGGAGGAATAGGCTCCTCATTTGATGTGTAAGAAGGGCTAAAAGAAGGTTGTAAAAAGGAAGAGAAAGAGGACAACTGAACTGGTCCGGAACCCATTTCTGGACAGTTCGCTCGAGCGACCATGACAGTTCGCTCGAGCGACCTATCCAGAAAAGGATACGGGTTTTCCAGTAGCTTGGTCGCTTGAACGCATTTTAATAACCGCTCGACCGATGAGTTCGCTCGAGCGAACCCTTCGATTCGCTCGAGCGATGCGGTCTGCCTGAACTGTTTTAATGCACTGGTACAGAAATTTCGGCCGATCGATCGGACCGAAGTGGGTTTTGAGATTTTTTTTTTGTGGACCTTGGCTACCCTCCTTGGACTCACTTGGCCTTATGTGAGGACGTCTTGAGCCGATGCTCCTCACGGTTGGTTTGGTAACATCGATGTTCACTTCATTTAATCTTGAACGGGACGGAATGACGCGATATCTTCTTTATATCTAAATACAAGACTTTTTCCTTAGTTATCGCGAATTCTATTCCTTTCGATGACTGAGTAGGTTGCTCGATGTCTCCGAATTAACATCATACTTAGGACGGACCGTTTATAGTATTGATTTTCTATCATAACATCTAGTTATAACCATGAGCTCATTTAAGGTTTTAAAAATAGTAAAAGTGCATAAGGAGCCCGGAATGTCTTCAAACTCAAAGAGTACCAAATCATTTCAATAATCGACATACGGGACCCCTATTCACTTAAATAGATCTTGACATCAATATTTTTCACGGAAATTGTAATAATTCATTTTATTCTTCATTTTCAAGACTTACATTACATGACTTGTTTTTCCTGAAAGCATTGTGTACACTTGAAATGGTTACTTGACCCGAAGTGCATTGCACCACATGATATGTCAGTGTGCCCTTGAGCACCCCCGTCTTGCCCGTTTGATTATATACTTGTACTTGATTTACTTGCATTGTCTCGATTGTATTTGACCTATGAGTCGGCACCACTAAGCTTGGATAACCTCGTTGGTTTGATCCACCGACTTGGAGATCCCCCTCTTGTCCCGCCAGCTGCAGTTTGGATCCCGATACCCGGTCATTACCGTGGTCTTGTCCCGATACCGCAGATTGCTACTGTGGTCCCCGAAGCCCGGCTCGCTACCGTGGTCATGTATAGTATATGTATTTATATGAGATCCCCTGTTTCTCCTCACCTTGAGTGACTGAGATCAGGGCCTAGTTATTGCTCTATCACCTTAGTGATAGAGGACTTAGCTTTGTGTGGTCGCCATCTTGCTTGTTCCCGATCCCTTGCATACCCTATGAGTTTTATCTTGTTTACATGTTTTTCTAACAAATGATTTATCTATTTTATGAGAGTTCTTGCTTAAACAGATTTCCTTGCTTTTCGAGATATTTCATCTATTTTATGTTGTTGTATCTTCTCACTCTCTTGCCAGACCGTCGTGTCTGATCCTTTGCTTTGGTACTCAGGTCTCGTTGCCGGTTTCCTTGAGGAGGAGCCGGAGGAGGCGGTAGGTGAGCCGCAACCTCTAGTTGAGTGGCGAGCTGACGATGTCATGTAGACATCGGGTTGCTACAAGAGGCGTAACATTTTGGGGAGAACTTATTAACCATTCTTTTGGGTTATTATTTTGTAATATTGGCCTTTGTTGGCCTCTAATTTTGGGGAATGTAACTAAATGATGTTTTGTCTACTTTAACAACTTTTGGGAAACATGCTATAGATCATTGCTCATTCTGATACAGTTTTGATATTTGATGTTAATGCTTGCATGACTAGAGATAGTCTACTATTTGATTTGCTACACGCTTCCGCACATAAAAGAAATATTCATGCAAGGTTGTGATATCCTCACCGCGGACACCTGTGGAAAATTAAATAAGTTACATAATTGGTGGATGTAGATAATCATCATCAATCATAATCTACTACTAACGAGTCCCGATCCCGGATTGGGATTTCCCGGTCCGGGGTCGCGACAGTAATTTCAGTGATGAGTAAGTTGCCATCAAATTGCAAAGGGGGAGATTGTTAGGGATTTTGTATTTGCAATTTGATGGATGCATTAACATTTGAGCATCATTTGATTCACACACCTGCAATTGATTTAGAAAATCTTGATTTTCACATGCATTGATTTTTAGACTTGTAGAAATCTAGATTTATGCATGTTTTGGTTTTAGATATTGGATGCATTTTAATTTGAAAAGAGTTTTTAGAAATCAAGCAAGCTATTGGTTTTATAATTTCGAATCTTTTTTGGCTTTTTATGTTTCATGTTTTAAAACCCTTAGAATGATTTAAAACATTTTTTTAAGCTTGATTTAATGGCCCAAAAAATTCCCAACCAAAAATACTTTGAAAAATGGATTTTAGGGAATTTTGGTCCCAGGCCAGAAACGCAGTGTACCAGGTCGACCGGGTAAAGAGCCGTTGGCTCCTTTTTTCAAACGGTCATTTTTATGACCGTTGAAGGCCAGGTCGACCGGGGTATGGCAGGTCGACCGGGGAGACGCAGAAACTCAACTTTTGAGTATAAAATGAAGTTCATTCCTTTACCAAAGTTGGAGATTTTGAAGACTCTTTTGAGGTGCTTTGAGACAAAGAAAAGGGGATGAACTAAGAGAGACCAAAGAGTCATTTGGAGAGCTAAAGCTTGGATTAATGAAGTTAAATCTCTAAGTAAGCTCTACCTCTCTTATTCATAGTTTATATGCTTTGTTTAAATTATTGCTAAATGATTTTTAGCATGATAACTATGATGCGTTGAATCCATTCTTCTCTTAATCTTTGATCTAATTAAGATTGGATTCTTCACTTTGTTTTCAAACCAAGTTTTGTTTTAAAATCTTCATTAATCATGCTTAGCCTAAATCTTTGATTTCTTTTAGCATGATTCATTTTCTTGGTTGAAACTCTATTTATTGTTTTCATTCATTTAAACTTTAGTTAAATTAATTTGGTTTTGAAAACAACATTGCACATGCATCACATGTTCTAAGTTAGTCATTTTCATACAACTTGTGAGTCTTTGATTTTCATGTCATTAACAAGTTGTTTCTCATACATGTGATTTGCATTAAACTTCAATCAAATCTTTTATGTGCCTTAAACTTTGAAATGCTTTGAGCATATATTTGAATGAGCCTTCTTTTTAAACTTGATTGAAGTTATCACACACACACACATCATGAGCACACACATTTGCATTCATATAGTGTTTGTGTGAGTTGATTTACACTTTCATATTAGCCTATTTAAGAGGCAACATCATTGAGCTTAAATTGTATCTCTTAGAGTGATCTTTTGTGAAGACACCTTCTTAGAGAAATCTTTCTTTTGTAAAGGTTATTGCTTAGCCTAATAAAAGCATTGTGTAAAGGTTATTGCTTAGCCTTGAAAAGCATCTTGTAAAGGTTGTTGTTGAGCCTAGAAAAACAACATTGTAAAGGTTATTGCTTAGCCTAGTAAAAAGCATACTTAGTGGAAATCCGGTGGGGTGATTGGATCACAAGCCGGTAGTGGACGTAGGCATTGAGGCCGAACCACTATAAACCTTTGTGTTGTGGTGCTTGCTTTTGCGGTGATTGTTTATATTAGCTTCCGCATTTTGTTTGATTAATCATCACTTGTGACTAGTTTATGTTAAGAATTTAAAATTTGTCATAATTGGTCACATATTGTAGCTCACCCTATTCACTCCCCCTCTAGGGTTAGATTCCAGGACTTTCAAGAGGGACTTTGAGATTCGGACAGAAGGGAAAATTGTCTAGAAGGTTTATTGTTCCGTATGAGATTTTGAGCAAGATTGGAGATGTTGCTTATAGGCTTGCGTTACTGCCGGAACTCTCCGGGGTACACAATGTTTTTCATGTTTCTATGCTCAAGAAATATGTTTCTAGTCCTTCCCATATACTACAGCATGAGTCTTTGGAGATTCGGGAAGATGCCTCGTATGTGGAAAGACCGATCAAGATAATTGATAGCAAAGAGCAAGAGTTGAGAAATCGGATTATTCATTGGGTCAGGTACTTTGGGAAAATCACGAGTCAGAGGAAGCCACCTGGGAATTGAGAGAGCAAGTGCAGAGGAAGTATCCACAGCTTTTACCAGAGGTAATTGTTTGATTTATTTGGTGGACCAAATATCCTAAGGGGTGGAGGATGTTAGACCCCGACCCAGACCAATCCGATTAGTGTGCGATTAGTATGTGTTTAGTCCTAAGTGGGTTTAGTTGTCGTTGTGTTAGAAGTAATTAGTTTTAGTCTTGGACATCGCTTTGGGAATTTTGAGTCTTGGACATCGCTTAGAAGTAATTAGTTTTAGTCTTGGACATCGCTTAGAAGTAATTAGTTTCGTCTGACACACTCAGGAAGGCCTGAGTGCACGTGTAAGCTTGGGAGGATCGTATCGGTTTCCGTGTGATTGTGATTTTAATTTCATTTGAATGATTTTTCTATGTGTTACAACTTTTGTCTTAAGCCCATTCATGTTTGAAGCCCAAAAACCTAAGTTTTGGCCCAAAGAGGGTAAAATTGTCTTTTATGCACAAATCTGGACACAATTTTCGAGATCTGAAAACCATGTCAAAAATATACTTTTTGAAAACCTGATATTTCGAGGATCGTTTTATCCTTCTTCGTCGAAGTCATTCGAAGCCCACAAGATCATGTTTTCGTCGTTTCAAAGTTCAAGTTAATTGGGCCCCATTTGCTAAGGTCTTAAGCCTAATCCCCATCTCCCTCTCTTTTCATTCATTTCCCCCAAATCTCTGCAACTTCTTGACCTAGGGCTGAAAACCCCTCTTCCTTTTTCATCTTCCTCATCTTGCATGATCTAGCTAGAGTTCTCCAAATAAAATTCTAAGGATATCATCTTCTTCCTCTCCTTGCAAGCTTTCTATTGGTATAAACTTCTTGGAACTTCTTGTGGGATAAGCTCTTCATTTCCTTCATTCCTTCTTGTTTGAGCATTTCTAGGTGAGAGCTTCAACCCATATCCTTCATGAAGTCTTTTTGGTTCTTAAAAATCTTGTTTTCATGTTTACAAACCCTTTTGTAAAAATGGGTTCCTTATTTTCATATTTTGTTGAGTTTTGAATGGATTTCATTGGGATTCTTGTAGTGTTGGAATAGCTTGAGTGAAGTGCTTGAAGAGGATAGTTAGCATTTAGACAAGGCAAGTAATCTCTATAGGAAATGATGCATGTGTATTTTGATTACATTGTGATTTTAGAAATTGTGCATATGAATTTGTTATAAATTTCATTATCTTGTTTTCATTTGGATTGAATGTTTGAAAGTGTGAAAATGAATCCTTGGTGAGCATGAAGGCTCAAGGGATTTTATGTGGCTTAAGGAGGAGGAGAAGGAGTGAAATGTGTTGGAAGTTGTACAAGAGAAAGGCATTTTCTGCACTTAGCGAGTGTCGCGACCCCGGAGCGGGGATCCGGGATCGGGACACTAAATGTTAAGATAGGGTTAATAATAACATACGTTTATTCAATTTCCCACAGGTGTCCGCGGTGAGGATATCACAACCATCAATGAATATTTCTTTAAGTGCGGAAGCGTGTAGCAAATCAAATAGTCAAACTATCTCTAGTCATGAAAGCATTAACATCAAGTATAAATCACTGTATCAGAATGAGCAATGTTCTATAGCATGTTTCCCAAAAGTAAGTTAAAGTTTAACAAAAGATCACTTAATTACATTTCCCAAAAATAGAGGCCAACAAAGGCCAATATAAACAAAAGATAACCCAATGAATGGTTAAATAGTTTTCCTCAAAATGAAACGCCTCTCGTAGCAACCCGATGTCTACATGACATCATCAGCACGCCACTCGACTAGAGGTTGCGGCTCACCTACCGCCTCCTCCGGCTCCTCCTCAAGGTAGCCGGCAACGGGACCTGAGTACCACAGCAAATGGGTCACCACAACGGTCTGGCAAGAGAATGTAAAGATATAACAACAAGTAATAATAAAGGGAATACCTTGAAAAGCATAGAAATCTATTTAAACAAGAACTCTCATAAAGTAGATAAATCATTTGCTAGAAAACAAGTAAACAAGATAAAACGTATAAGGTATCCAAGGAATCGGGAACTAACAAGATGGCAATCACATAAAGCTAAGTCCTCTGCCACTAAAGTGACAACAGTAAAACGGGACATTGATCTCAGTCATACGAGATGAGGAGATTCAACGCAAATCATATATACAATATAAATATACGGGACGGGACTGTTAGACCCCGACCCAGACCAAGTCGATTAATGTGCGATTAGTATGTGTTTAGTCCTAAGGGGGTTTAGTGGTCGTTGGGTTAGAAGTAATTAGTTTAGTATTGGACATAGCTTTGGGGATTTTTGAGAACGTGTAGTACTAGTCAGACGCTGAAGCTGCAGGAGACGTGGTAGAAGGTAAACTTCTTGTTTGTGGGGTAGAAGCCCAGATTTTATTTGATCCTGGATCCACACATTCCTTTGCATCTCCTAGTTTTGCTAAGTTGATTGATGCACCATGTAGTGAGTTGGATTATATTCTAGTAGTGACCACTCCAGTAGGGAAACAAGTTTTGTGTAGAACCCATTACCCTAGTTGTACAGTTTTGTTAGGAGATGTTAATTTACCGGCCAACCTCATAGTTTTGGACATGCATGATTTCGATGTCATTTTAGGCATGGATTGGTTAGAAGCATATCATGCCACCATGGATTGTTTTAGTAAGACCATCACATTCAGATTCCAAGGACCACAGGCAGAATTGATATTTCAGGGGAACAGGAGAAAATCTCAGGCAAGGTTTATTTCAGTCTTGAAGGCAAGCAGATTAGTTCAGAGTGGGTGTCAGGCATTTATCGCGTTTATCACGGAGGATAAACAGTCCCAAGGGGTGGAGGATATCCCCATTGTGTGTGAATTTCTGGATGTTTTTCCAGAAGAAATCCTGGGTTTACCACCAATTAGAGAAGTTGAGTTCACAATTGAGCTCCTTCCAGGGATAGCTCCGATCTCGATTGCACCATACAGGATGGCTCCAGCAGAAATGGGTGAGCTAAAGCTCCAATTGCAGGATTTGTTGAGCAAAGGCTTTATTAGGCCAAGTGTTTCACCGTGGGGGTGCACCGGTGTTATTTGTGAAGAAGAAGGATGGGAGTTTGAGAATGTGCATCGACTACAGGAAGTTGAACCATGTGACTATGAAGAACAAATATCCATTGCCAAGGATAGACGAATTGTTTGACCTATTGCAAGGAGCAGCCTACTTTTCCAAGATAGACTTGAGGTCAGGGTACGATTAGTTGAGAGTTAGAGACTCAGATGTTCAGAAGACAGCTTTTAGAACGAGATATGGGCACTATGAGTTCTTGGTGATGCCCTTTGGTTTGACCAATGCACCCGCAGTCTTTATGGCTCTGATGAACAAGGTCTTTGCACCTTATTTGGATCACTCCACAGTAGTGTTTATTGATGATGTCCTTGTGTATTCCAAGAGTAAGAGGGAGCATGAAGAACATTTGAGGACAGCGTTACAGCTCTTGAAGGACAACCAGCTATATGCAAAACTCAGTAAGTGTGAATTCTGGTTAGAGCAAGTCGCTTTTCTAGGCCACATCATCTCTAGAGAAGGTTTAGCAGTTGATCCAGCCAAGATAGAGGCAGTTGTTAGTTGGGCAAGGCCAAGCAGTGTGACGAAAATTAGAAGCTTTTTGGGTTAGCAGGCTACTACAGAAGATTTGTCCAGGGTTTTTCGTCCATTGCAGCCCCGTTGACAAAATTGACTAGGAAGAATGTTCCATTTGTGTGGACCGATCAGTGTGAAACTAGTTTTCAGGAGTTGAAATGAAGGTTAACCACAGCCCCAATCCTTACGTTACCCTCGAGCAACGGCGGATTTATTGTTTATACAGATGCTTCGAATGTGGGACTGGGTTGTGTATTGATGCAGGATGGCAAGGTGATTGCTTATGGCTCGAGACAGTTGAAGGACCATGAGAAGAATTATGCGACTCACGACTTGGAGTTGGCAACAATTGTTTTCGGATTGAAGATGTGGAGACACTACCTCTACGGAGAGAAATTTGAGGTCCATTCAGATCACAGAAGTTTACAGTATTTGTTCTCGCAGAAGGATTTGAATATGAGGCAGAGAAGGTGGATGGAGTATATCAAAGATTATGACTTTCCAATCAAGTATCATCCAGGCAAAGTAAATGTGGTAGCAGATGCTTTGAGTAGGAAATCAGTGGCTATGGCCAATTTGAGAGGAATGGGTGTCTTACAGCAGTTTGAAGAGTTGGGTGTAGAAGTGCAGACCCTGAGATTGGGTGCGATGTTATCAAACATGACAGTATCAGAACCTACCTTCATCCAGAAGATCAAGGAAAGTCAGTTGCAAGACCCAAACTTGGCTAAGATAGTAGAGGTTATTGCAGAACGTCCAGACTTCAAGATGGTGAACGGGATATTGTATTTTCGTGACCGGTTGTGTGTGCCAAATGTGGATGATTTGAAGAATGAAATAATGAATGAAGCTCACAACACAAGATATTCTATGCATCCGGGTAGTACCAAGATGTACCATAATTTGAAGAACAGATTTTGGTGGAACAACATGAAGAGAGAGATAGCAGCTTTTGTGTCTCGTTGTTTAACTTGTCAGTTGATCAAGGCAGAGCATCAGAAGCCTCCAGGGTTGTTACAGCCTTTGGAAATTCCGGAGTGGAAATGGGAGCACATCACCATGGATTTCGTCTCCGGTTTGCCTAATACCAAGAAGGGAAATAATGCAATTTGGATAATTGTGGATCGTCTGACAAAGTCTGCTCACTTCATTCCGATGAAGACAGGGAATATGATGCATATGGCACCGCTTGCGAAGTTATTCGTGGATGAGATTGTTAGTAAACATGGCCAGCCCGTCTCCATTACTTCAGACAGAGACAGTAGGTTTGTTTCAAAGTTTTGGAAAACTCTTCATGAGTCGATGGGTACCAAACTTCAGCTCAGCACAACTTATCATCCTCAGACCGATGGTCAGTTAGAAAGGACGATACAGACTCTTGAAGACATGTTGCGTGCTTGTGTATTGGATTTCAAGGTTCAGTGGGATGAGTGCTTACCTCTTTGTGAATTTACTTATAACAATAGTTACCACTCTAGCATCGGTATGGCACCTTTCGAGGCAGTTTATGGTAGAAGATGCAGAACTCCAGTTTGCTGGGAAGAAGTCGGTGAGCGTAGTTTTCATGGACCGACAATAGTTGGAGAGACAAGCGACAAATTCAAGTTGATTTAGGAAAGGTTAAAGATAGCCCGAAGTAGGCAGAAGAGTTATGCAGATACTCGCCGAAGAGAATTGCAGTTTCAAGTGGGTGACAAAGTGTTTTTGAAGATCTCACCAGTTAGAGGGACTTTGAGGTTCGGACAGAAGGGCAAATTGTCTAGAAGGTTTATTGGTCCGTATGAGATTTTGAGCAAGATTGGAGATGTCGCTTATAGGCTTGCGCTACCGCCGGAACTCTCCGGGGTACACAACGTTTTTCATGTTTCTATGCTCAAGAAATATGTCTCTAGTCCTGCACACATTCTACAGCATGAGCCTTTAGAGATTCGGGAAGATGCCTCTTATGTGGAAAGACCAATCAAGATCACTGACACCAAGGAGCAAGAATTGAGAAACTGGACTATTCATAGGGTCTAGGTACTTTGGGAAAATCACGAGCCTGAGGAAGCCACCTGGGAATTGAGAGAACAAGTGCAGAGGAAGTATCCACAGCTTTTACCAGAGGTAATTGTTTGATTTATTTGGTGGACCAAATATCCTAAGGGGTGGAGGAAGTTAGACCCCGACCCAGACCAAGTTGATTAGTGTGTGATTAGTATGTGTTTAGTCCTAAGGGGGTTTAGTGGTCGTTGGGTTAGAAGTAATTAGTTTAGTCTTGGACATAGCTTTGGGGATTTTTGAGAACGTGTAGTACTAGTCAGACGCACTCAGGAAGGCCTGAGCGCACGTGTAAGTTTGGAAAGATTGTATCGGTTTCCGTGTGATTGTGATTTTTATTTCATTTGAATGAGTTTTCGATGTGTTCCAACTTTCGTCTTAAGCACATTCATGTTTGAAGCCCAAAAACCCAAGTTTTGGCCCAAAGAGGGTAAAATTGTCTTTTATGCACAAATCTGGACATAATTTTCGAGATCTGAAAACCATGTCAAAAATATACTTTTTGGAAACTAGATTTTTCGACGATCATTTTATCCTTCTTCGTCGAAGTCATCCGAGGTCCACAAGATCATGTTTTTCGTCGTTTCAAAGTTCATGTTGATTGGGGCCCATTGTATTCACTTAAGCCCCATCTCCCTCTCTTTTCATTCACTTTACCAAATCTCTGCAACTTTCTTAAGCTAGGGCTAAAACCCCTCTTTCCTTCCATCTTCCTCACCTTGCATGATCTAGCTAGAGATCTCCAAATAGAATTCCAAGACCGTCATCTTCTTCATCTCCTTGCAAGCTTTCTATTGGTACAAATTTCTTGGAGTTTCTTGTGGAACAAGCTCTACATTTTCTCCCTCCTCTCTTGTTTGACCTTCTCTAGGTAAGAGCTTCAACCCATGCTTTTCATAAAGTCTTTTTAGTTCCTTAAAGATCTTGTTTTTCATGCTACAAACCCTTTTGGTAAAATGGGTTTCTTGTTTTCAAGTTTGAGTGAGTTTTGTGTGGTCTTCTTGGGTTTTTGTAGTCTTTGGATTGGCTTGAGTGAAGTGCTTGGAGAAGAGTGTTTAGCTTGGGCAAGGCAAGTAATCTTTATAGGTTCAATGTGCATGTGTATTTTGATTCCATTGTTATTTTAGAAATTATGCATTTGATATGTTTATAAGCTTCATGATCATGTTTTCCTTGGATTGAATGTTTGAAATTGGGAAAAATGTGTGTTTTGTGCCTTGGAGAGCATGTAGGCTCAGGGAGTGCAAGTGGAATGAGGAACAAGAAGAAAGGAAGAAAGAAATGTGAAAATCTGCATTGAAATGCATTTCCGGTGCAGTTTCGGTCAGCCGTCGGTCGGCTGGCGGCTAGCCGAAGTCCTCATTTCGGTTAACCGCGAGCTGACCGAGCTCGGCGGTTCCCTTTCCAGAAGCTCACATTTCGCTAGGGAGTTATGGTCAGCTTGACGGTCAGTGAGCGGCTAGCCGCCATACCCCATGTCGGCCAACCGCGCATTGTCGGTTCCTTTTCCCGAAAGCTATATTCAAGCTGGATTTCCCGCGGTCAACCCTACGGTCAGCTTACGGCTAACCGCCAAGTCTCAGTTCGGCTAACCGCAGTCAGTTCGATTCCTTTTCCAGAGGGCTGTGTTGGACCTGGATTTCCAGCGTTTCCGGTTCTACGGCCGGAATTCCCGTCTTTGTGGGAAATCGTGTCGTGCTTATATTATGTATACCGTGCTTGTCGTGCGTGCTTGCTCTTTTCATTATATAAATGATAGAGAAAGGATGGGCTCTTTGTGGATGATGTCTATTCATGATATATTATGTACGCATGCTAGTTTGTTTTAGTATCTCAGCTTGATTAAATATTTCTACAAATGTATCTCAGTCATTATAGTATTTCGAATCAAGGATTTACTTATATGTTTTCTTTAACTTTTTTGGTTCAGTCGTGCACCTAAATTGATTACCTGCCAAACCGTTGTGTTTGACCCTTGTTTGTTGGTGCCCAGGTGCAGGAGACGTTACCTCTGAGGAGGAGCGTTAGGAGGAGGCTTGTGAGCTAACCCCTGTGAGAGAGTGGCAGCCCGACGATGTCATTTAGACGTCGGGCGGGTTTCTTGAGTCTCGCTAGCATTTTGTCTTGGGGTTTATTTTGATTATTTATTTAGAAGTGTATTGGCCTCTGTTGGCCTCTTATGGGATGTAACTTAGCTTAAATTACTTTCTTGTTAGTCTCATAACTTGAATTATAATGGGAATGCCATGTTAGCTTCTTCCTTTGATACTATGTCTTGTTATTATTCTTCATGGCACTTAAATATTTTATTGGTGCTCAGCTCGATGTGTTTTGCTACACGCTTCCGCATACTTGATCGTGTGAGTCAGATTCCGCGATTCTTTGGGAATCCTCACCACGGGAACCTGTGGGAAAAATAATAAATTTAACTATCTTTAATTTCCAACTCGCGTCGCGGGCCCGGGGATCCGTTCTGGGGTCGCGACAGGACTCTTATCAGAGCGGGACATGTTTTAGGCACTTAAAAGAAACTAGAAAGGTCTTAGGAACGTGGCGAGGATTCGTGAGTTCGATTGATTCGTTCGTATAGGATCTTAGAAACCCTTGTACTATGTTATTGTGTTCTAACTCTTTGTTTTACAGCAATATGCCTCTAAGAAAAGCTCATAATCATCATGCTTCAGGCAGTAATCAGAATGAGTCAGATGTATCTGAGACACCAACAACCACACAGTTTCAAGAACTGATGCAAGCTATGATAGCACAACAAAGGCAAGCTAATGAGAACTAAGCCAGATTTCAAGAACAGTTAGCAAAGAAGGATGATGAAAAGGCACAAGTTCAGAGGTAGTTGTTGGAAGTACTTCAGAACAGGAATGTAGCACCACCCGTGGGTCCACAGATTGTTATTCAAAATAGGGATCCTGACCCTAATGCACTGTTTGAGAAGTTTAAGAAGAGAGCACCGAAGGAATTTTCGGGCAATGAGGACCCGCTAGTGGCAGATGATTGGCTAGTCAATACCGAGAAGATCTTTGATGTCTTCATGTGCACGAGTATACAGAAGGTCAACCTCACAGCTTCACTATTTTATGGGCTCGCAGATCGGTGGTGGCAAACGTCAAGGATCCTTATGCAGTGATGGCTGACGAAGAGGCATGGGCAGCATTCAAGATACAATTTCAAGATAAATATATTCCCTCTCATGTCAAGCGGCAGAAGGCTATTGAGTTTCAGCAGCTTAAGCAAGGTAGCATGACGGTGCTAGATTACTTCACCAAGTTTGAAAGATTGGCTAGATACGCTACCGAGTTGATTGACACTGAGAGAAAGAAGATAACCAAGTTTTTGGAATGATTGAATCCGATCATCATGAGAGATGTCATAGGAGTAGTTCCCCCAGCTACTTATGATGAGGCAGTCAAGCGGGCTTATACTTTTGAAGATATTAACAATATGATTGTTCGGGACAGGAAGCAGCACTATCAGTAGCAGAATCAGAGGCAACAGCAGAACAAGAAGTCGAGGCAAGAACAAGGCCAAGTGAGGCAAGGGTGTGGACATTGTGGCAAGAACCATGAAACACACGAATGTCGTAAGGCCATGGGCGCCTGTTTCAAGCGTGGGGCTATGAACCATGCAATCAAGGATTGCCCACTACTTCAGAACCAAGGGAACATAAACCAGCAGCAGAGACAAGTAACTCCTCAGAACCAAGCACCAATTCAGAATTAGATTAGACCACCTCAGCAACAGCAGCAGGCTAGGCAACCAGCACAGAACCAGAATGCCCGTGCTCCACAGCAGAATAGGCATGGCCAAGGGAGGCAGAACCAAGTACCAAACAGACTATAGATGCATGGACGTTTGTATTATCTCAACCGTGCAGACGCTGAAGCTGCAGGAGACGTGGTAGAAGGTAAACTTCTTGTTTGTGGGGTAGAAGCCCAGATTTTATTTGATCCTGGATCCACACATTCCTTTGCATCTCCTAGTTTTGCTAAGTTGATTGATGCACCATGTAGTGAGTTGGATTATATTCTAGTAGTGACCACTCCAGTAGGGAAACAAGTTTTGTGTAGAACCCATTACCCTAGTTGTACAGTTTTGTTAGGAGATGTTAATTTACCGGCCAACCTCATAGTTTTGGACATGCATGATTTCGATGTCATTTTAGGCATGGATTGGTTAGAAGCATATCATGCCACCATGGATTGTTTTAGTAAGACCATCACATTCAGATTCCAAGGACCACAGGCAGAATTGATATTTCAGGGGAACAGGAGAAAATCTCAGGCAAGGTTTATTTCAGTCTTGAAGGCAAGCAGATTAGTTCAGAGTGGGTGTCAGGCATTTATCGCGTTTATCACGGAGGATAAACAGTCCCAAGGGGTGGAGGATATCCCCATTGTGTGTGAATTTCTGGATGTTTTTCCAGAAGAAATCCTGGGTTTTCCACCAATTAGAGAAGTTGAGTTCACAATTGAGCTCCTTCCAGGGATAGCTCCGATCTCGATTGCACCATACAGGATGGCTCCAGCAGAAATGGGTGAGCTAAAGCTCCAATTGCAGGATTTGTTGAGCAAAGGCTTTATTAGGCCAAGTGTTTCACCGTGGGGGTGCACCGGTGTTATTTGTGAAGAAGAAGGATGGGAGTTTGAGAATGTGCATCGACTACAGGAAGTTGAACCATGTGACTATGAAGAACAAATATCCATTGCCAAGGATAGACGAATTGTTTGACCTATTGCAAGGAGCAGCCTACTTTTCCAAGATAGACTTGAGGTCAGGGTACCATTAGTTGAGAGTTAGAGACTCAGATGTTCAGAAGACAGCTTTTAGAACGAGATATGGGCACTATGAGTTCTTGGTGATGCCCTTTGGTTTGACCAATGCACCCGCAGTCTTTATGGCTCTGATGAACAAGGTCTTTGCACCTTATTTGGATCACTCCACAGTAGTGTTTATTGATGATGTCCTTGTGTATTCCAAGAGTAAGAGGGAGCATGAAGAACATTTGAGGACAGCGTTACAGCTCTTGAAGGACAACCAGCTATATGCAAAACTCAGTAAGTGTGAATTCTGGTTAGAGCAAGTCGCTTTTCTAGGCCACATCATCTCTAGAGAAGGTTTAGCAGTTGATCCAGCCAAGATAGAGGCAGTTGTTAGTTGGGCAAGGCCAAGCAGTGTGACGAAAATTAGAAGCTTTTTGGGTTAGCAGGCTACTACAGAAGATTTGTCCAGGGTTTTTCGTCCATTGCAGCCCCGTTGACAAAATTGACTAGGAAGAATGTTCCATTTGTGTGGACCGATCAGTGTGAAACTAGTTTTCAGGAGTTGAAATGAAGGTTAACCACAGCCCCAATCCTTACGTTACCCTCGAGCAACGGCGGATTTATTGTTTATACAGATGCTTCGAATGTGGGACTGGGTTGTGTATTGATGCAGGATGGCAAGGTGATTGCTTATTGCTCGAGACAGTTGAAGGACCATGAGAAGAATTATGCGACTCACGACTTGGAGTTGGCAACAATTGTTTTCGGATTGAAGATGTGGAGACACTACCTCTACGGAGAGAAATTTGAGGTCCATTCAGATCACAGAAGTTTACAGTATTTGTTCTCGCAGAAGGATTTGAATATGAGGCAGAGAAGGTGGATGGAGTATATCAAAGATTATGACTTTCCAATCAAGTATCATCCAGGCAAAGTAAATGTGGTAGCAGATGCTTTGAGTAGGAAATCAGTGGCTATGGCCAATTTGAGAGGAATGGGTGTCTTACAGCAGTTTGAAGAGTTGGGTGTAGAAGTGCAGACCCTGAGATTGGGTGCGATGTTATCAAACATGACAGTATCAGAACCTACCTTCATCCAGAAGATCAAGGAAAGTCAGTTGCAAGACCCAAACTTGGCTAAGATAGTAGAGGTTATTGCAGAACGTCCAGACTTCAAGATGGTGAACGGGATATTGTATTTTCGTGACCGGTTGTGTGTGCCAAATGTGGATGATTTGAAGAATGAAATAATGAATGAAGCTCACAACACAAGATATTCTATACATCCGGGTAGTACCAAGATGTACCATAATTTGAAGAATAGATTTTGGTGGAACAACATGAAGAGAGAGATAGCAGCTTTTGTGTCTCGTTGTTTAACTTGTCAGTTGATCAAGGTAGAGCATCAGAAGCCTCCAGGGTTGTTACAGCCTTTGGAAATTCCGGAGTGGAAATGGGAGCACATCACCATGGATTTCGTCTCCGGTTTGCCTAATACCAAGAAGGGAAATAATGCAATTTGGATAATTGTGGATCGTCTGACAAAGTCTGCTCACTTCATTCCGATGAAGACAGGGAATATGATGCATATGGCACCGCTTGCGAAGTTATTCGTGGATGAGATTGTTAGTAAACATGGCCAGCCCGTCTCCATTACTTCAGACAGAGACAGTAGGTTTGTTTCAAAGTTTTGGAAAACTCTTCATGAGTCGATGGGTACCAAACTTCAGCTCAGCACAACTTATCATCCTCAGACCGATGGTCAGTTAGAAAGGACGATACAGACTCTTGAAGACATGTTGCGTGCTTGTGTATTGGATTTCAAGGTTCAGTGGGATGAGTGCTTACCTCTTTGTGAATTTACTTATAACAATAGTTACCACTCTAGCATCGGTATGGCACCTTTCGAGGCAGTTTATGGTAGAAGATGCAGAACTCCAGTTTGCTGGGAAGAAGTCGGTGAGCGTAGTTTTCATGGACCGACAATAGTTGGAGAGACAAGCGACAAATTCAAGTTGATTTAGGAAAGGTTAAAGATAGCCCGAAGTAGGCAGAAGAGTTATGCAGATACTCGCCGAAGAGAATTGCAGTTTCAAGTGGGTGACAAAGTGTTTTTGAAGATCTCACCAGTTAGAGGGACTTTGAGGTTCGGACAGAAGGGCAAATTGTCTAGAAGGTTTATTGGTCCGTATGAGATTTTGAGCAAGATTGGAGATGTCGCTTATAGGCTTGCGCTACCGCCGGAACTCTCCGGGGTACACAACGTTTTTCATGTTTCTATGCTCAAGAAATATGTCTCTAGTCCTGCACACATTCTACAGCATGAGCCTTTAGAGATTCGGGAAGATGCCTCTTATGTGGAAAGACCAATCAAGATCACTGACACCAAGGAGCAAGAATTGAGAAACTGGACTATTCATAGGGTCCAGGTACTTTGGGAAAATCACGAGCCTGAGGAAGCCACCTGGGAATTGAGAGAACAAGTGCAGAGGAAGTATCCACAGCTTTTACCAGAGGTAATTGTTTGATTTATTTGGTGGACCAAATATCCTAAGGGGTGGAGGAAGTTAGACCCCGACCCAGACCAAGTTGATTAGTGTGTGATTAGTATGTGTTTAGTCCTAAGGGGGTTTAGTGGTCGTTGGGTTAGAAGTAATTAGTTTAGTCTTGGACATAGCTTTGGGGATTTTTGAGAACGTGTAGTACTAGTCAGACGCACTCAGGAAGGCCTGAGCGCACGTGTAAGTTTGGAAAGATTGTATCGGTTTCCGTGTGATTGTGATTTTTATTTCATTTGAATGAGTTTTCGATGTGTTCCAACTTTCGTCTTAAGCACATTCATGTTTGAAGCCCAAAAACCCAAGTTTTGGCCCAAAGAGGGTAAAATTGTCTTTTATGCACAAATCTGGACATAATTTTCGAGATCTGAAAACCATGTCAAAAATATACTTTTTGGAAACTAGATTTTTCGACGATCATTTTATCCTTCTTCGTCGAAGTCATCCGAGGTCCACAAGATCATGTTTTTCGTCGTTTCAAAGTTCATGTTGATTGGGGCCCATTGTATTCACTTAAGCCCCATCTCCCTCTCTTTTCATTCACTTTACCAAATCTCTGCAACTTTCTTAAGCTAGGGCTAAAACCCCTCTTTCCTTCCATCTTCCTCACCTTGCATGATCTAGCTAGAGATCTCCAAATAGAATTCCAAGACCGTCATCTTCTTCATCTCCTTGCAAGCTTTCTATTGGTACAAATTTCTTGGAGTTTCTTGTGGAACAAGCTCTACATTTTCTCCCTCCTCTCTTGTTTGACCTTCTCTAGGTAAGAGCTTCAACCCATGCTTTTCATAAAGTCTTTTTAGTTCCTTAAAGATCTTGTTTTTCATGCTACAAACCCTTTTGGTAAAATGGGTTTCTTGTTTTCAAGTTTGAGTGAGTTTTGTGTGGTCTTCTTGGGTTTTTGTAGTCTTTGGATTGGCTTGAGTGAAGTGCTTGGAGAAGAGTGTTTAGCTTGGGCAAGGCAAGTAATCTTTATAGGTTCAATGTGCATGTGTATTTTGATTCCATTGTTATTTTAGAAATTGTGCATTTGATATGTTTATAAGCTTCCTGATCATGTTTTCCTTGGATTGAATGTTTGAAATTGGGAAAAATGTGTGTTTTGTGCCTTGGAGAGCATGTAGGCTCAGGGAGTGCAAGTGGAATGAGGAACAAGAAGAAAGGAAGAAAGAAATGTGAAAATCTGCACTGAACTGCATTTCCGGTGCAGTTTCGGTCAGCCGTCGGTCGGCTGGCGGCTAGCCGAAGTCCTCATTTCGGTTAACCGCGAGCTGACCGAGCTCGGCGGTTCCCTTTCCAGAAGCTCACATTTCGCTAGGGAGTTACGGTCAGCTTGACGGTCAGTGAGCGGCTAGCCGCCATACCCCATGTCGGCCAACCGCTGGCCAACCCGAATTGTCGGTTCCTTTTCCCGAGAGCTATATTCAAACTGGATTTCCCGCGGTCAACCCTACGGTCAGCTTACGGCTAACCGCCAAGTCTCAGTTCGGCTAACCGCAGTCAGTTCGATTCCTTTTCCAGAGGGCTGTGTTGGACCTGGATTTCCAGCGTTTCCGGTTCTACGGCCGGAATTCCCGTCTTTGTGGGAAATCGTGTCGTGCTTATATTATGTATACCGTGCTTGTCGTGCGTGCTTGCTCTTTTCATTATATAAATGATAGAGAAAGGATGGGCTCTTTGTGGATGATGACTATTCATGATATATTATGTACGCATGCTAGTTTGTTTTAGTATCTCAGCTTGATTAAATATTTCTACAAATGTATCTCAGTCATTATAGTATTTCGAATCAAGGATTTACTTATATGTTTTCTTTAACTTTTTTGGTTCAGTCGTGCACCCAAATTGATTACCTACCAAACCGTTGTGTTTGACCCTTGTTTGTTGGTGCCCAGGTGCAGGAGACGTTACCTCTGAGGAGCGTCAGGAGGAGGCTTGTGAGCTAACCCCTGTGAGAGAGTGGCAGCCCGACGATGTCATTTAGACGTCGGGCGGGTTTCTTGAGTCTCGCTAGCATTTTGTCTTGGGGTTTATTTTGATTATTTTTTTTAGAAGTGTATTGGCCTCTGTTGGCCTCTTATGGGATGTAACTAAACTTAAATTACTTTCTTGTTAGTCTCATAACTTGAATTATAATGGGAATGCCATGTTAGCTTCTTCCTTTGATACTATGTCTTGTTATTATTCTTCATGGCACTTAAATATTTTATTGGTACTCAGCTCGATGTGTTTTGCTACACGCTTCCGCATACTTGATCGTGTGAGTCAGATTCCGCGATTCTTTGGGAATCCTCACCACGGGAACCTGTGGGAAAAATAATAAATTTAACTATCTTTAATTTCCAACTCGCGTCGCGGGCCCGGGGATCCGTTCTGGGGTCGCGACAGGACTCTTATCAGAGCGGGACATGTTTTAGGCACTTAAAAGAAACTAGAAAGGTCTTAGGAACGTGGCGAGGATTCGTGAGTTCGATTGATTCGTTCGTATAGGATCTTAGAAACCCTTGTACTATGTTATTGTGTTCTAACTCTTTGTTTTACAGCAATATGCCTCTAAGAAAAGCTCATAATCATCATGCTTCAGGCAGTAATCAGAATGAGTCAGATGTATCTGAGACACCAACAACCACACAATTTCAAGAACTGATGCAAGCTATGATAGCACAACAAAGGCAAGCTAATGAGAACTAAGCCAGATTTCAAGAACAGTTAGCAAAGAAGGATGATGAAAAGGCACAAGTTCAGAGGCAGTTGTTGGAAGTACTTCAGAACAGGAATGTAGCACCACCCGTGGGTCCACAGATTGTTATTCAAAATAGGGATCCTGACCCTAATGCACTGTTTGAGAAGTTTAAGAAGAGAGCACCGAAGGAATTTTCGGGCAATGAGGACCCGCTAGTGGCAGATGATTGGCTAGTCAATACCGAGAAGATCTTTGATGTCTTCATGTGCACGAGTATACAGAAGGTCAACCTCACAGCTTCACTATTTTATGGGCTCGCAGATCGGTGGTGGCAAACAGTCAAGGATCCTTATGCAGTGATGGCTGACGAAGAGGCATGGGCAGCATTCAAGATACAATTTCAAGATAAATATATTCCCTCTCATGTCAAGAGGCAGAAGGCTATTGAGTTTCAGCAGCTTAAGCAAGGTAGCATGACGGTGCTAGATTACTTCACCAAGTTTGAAAGATTGGCTAGATACGCTACCGAGTTGATTGACACTGAGAGAAAGAAGATAACCAAGTTTTTGGAATGATTGAATCCGATCATCATGAGAGATGTCATAGGAGTAGTTCCTCCAGCTACTTATGATGAGGCAGTCAAGCGGGCTTATACTTTTGAAGATATTAACAATATGATTGTTCAGGACAGGAAGCAGCACTATCAGTAGCAGAATCAGAGGCAACAACAGAACAAGAAGTCGAGGCAAGAACAAGGCCAAGTGAGGCAAGGGTGTGGACATTGTGGCAAGAACCATGAAACACACGAATGTCGTAAGGCCATGGGCGCCTGTTTCAAGCGTGGGGCTATGAACCATGCAATCAAGGATTGCCCACTACTTCAGAACCAAGGGAACATAAACCAGCAGCAGAGACAAGTAACTCCTCAGAACCAAGCACCAACTCAGAATTAGATTAGACCACCTCAGCAACAGCAGCAGGCTAGGCAACCAACACAGAACCAGAATGCCCGTGCTCCACAGCAGAATAGGCATGGCCAAGGGAGGCAGAACCAAGTACCAAACAGACTATAGATGCATGGACGTTTGTATTATCTCAACCGTGCAGACGCTGAAGCTGCAGGAGACGTGGTAGAAGGTAAACTTCTTGTTTGTGGGGTAGAAGCCCAGATTTTATTTGATCCTGGATCCACACATTCCTTTGCATCTCCTAGTTTTGCTAAGTTGATTGATGCACCATGTAGTGAGTTGGATTATATTTTAGTAGTGACCACTCCAGTAGGGAAACAAGTTTTGTGTAGAACCCATTACCCTAGTTGTACAGTTTTGTTAGGAGATGTTAATTTACCGGCCAACCTCATAGTTTTGGACATGCATGATTTCGATGTCATTTTAGGCATGGATTGGTTAGAAGCATATCATGCCACCATGGATTGTTTTAGTAAGACCATCACATTCAGATTCCAAGGACCACAGGCAGAATTGATATTTCAGGGGAACAGGAGAGAATCTCAGGCAAGGTTTATTTCAGTCTTGAAGGCAAGCAGATTAGTTCAGAGTGGGTGTCAGGCATTTATCGCGTTTATCACGGAGGATAAACAGTCCCAAGGGGTGGAGGATATCCCCATTGTGTGTGAATTTCTGGATGTTTTTCCAGAAGAAATCCTGGGTTTACCACCAATTAGAGAAGTTGAGTTCACAATTGAGCTCCTTCCAGGGATAGCTCCGATCTCGATTGCACCATACAGGATGGCTCCAGCAGAAATGGGTGAGCTAAAGCTCCAATTGCAGGATTTGTTGAGCAAAGGCTTTATTAGGCCAAGTGTTTCACCGTGGGGGTGCACCGGTGTTATTTGTGAAGAAGAAGGATGGGAGTTTGAGAATGTGCATCGACTACAGGAAGTTGAACCATGTGACTATGAAGAACAAATATCCATTGCCAAGGATAGACGAATTGTTTGACCTATTGCAAGGAGCAGCCTACTTTTCCAAGATAGACTTGAGGTCAGGGTACGATTAGTTGAGAGTTAGAGACTCAGATGTTCAGAAGACAGCTTTTAGAACGAGATATGGGCACTATGAGTTCTTGGTGATGCCCTTTGGTTTGACCAATGCACCCGCAGTCTTTATGGCTCTGATGAACAAGGTCTTTGCACCTTATTTGGATCACTCCACAGTAGTGTTTATTGATGATGTCCTTGTGTATTCCAAGAGTAAGAGGGAGCATGAAGAACATTTGAGGACAGCGTTACAGCTCTTGAAGGACAACCAGCTATATGCAAAACTCAGTAAGTGTGAATTCTGGTTAGAGCAAGTCGCTTTTCTAGGCCACATCATCTCTAGAGAAGGTTTAGCAGTTGATCCAGCCAAGATAGAGGCAGTTGTTAGTTGGGCAAGGCCAAGCAGTGTGACGAAAATTAGAAGCTTTTTGGGTTAGCAGGCTACTACAGAAGATTTGTCCAGGGTTTTTCGTCCATTGCAGCCCCGTTGACAAAATTGACTAGGAAGAATGTTCCATTTGTGTGGACCGATCAGTGTGAAACTAGTTTTCAGGAGTTGAAATGAAGGTTAACCACAGCCCCAATCCTTACGTTACCCTCGAGCAACGGCGGATTTATTGTTTATACAGATGCTTCGAATGTGGGACTGGGTTGTGTATTGATGCAGGATGGCAAGGTGATTGCTTATGGCTCGAGACAGTTGAAGGACCATGAGAAGAATTATGCGACTCACGACTTGGAGTTGGCAACAATTGTTTTCGGATTGAAGATGTGGAGACACTACCTCTACGGAGAGAAATTTGAGGTCCATTCAGATCACAGAAGTTTACAGTATTTGTTCTCGCAGAAGGATTTGAATATGAGGCAGAGAAGGTGGATGGAGTATATCAAAGATTATGACTTTCCAATCAAGTATCATCCAGGCAAAGTAAATGTGGTAGCAGATGCTTTGAGTAGGAAATCAGTGGCTATGGCCAATTTGAGAGGAATGGGTGTCTTACAGCAGTTTGAAGAGTTGGGTGTAGAAGTGCAGACCCTGAGATTGGGTGCGATGTTATCAAACATGACAGTATCAGAACCTACCTTCATCCAGAAGATCAAGGAAAGTCAGTTGCAAGACCCAAACTTGGCTAAGATAGTAGAGGTTATTGCAGAACGTCCAGACTTCAAGATGGTGAACGGGATATTGTATTTTCGTGACCGGTTGTGTGTGCCAAATGTGGATGATTTGAAGAATGAAATAATGAATGAAGCTCACAACACAAGATATTCTATGCATCCGGGTAGTACCAAGATGTACCATAATTTGAAGAACAGATTTTGGTGGAACAACATGAAGAGAGAGATAGCAGCTTTTGTGTCTCGTTGTTTAACTTGTCAGTTGATCAAGGCAGAGCATCAGAAGCCTCCAGGGTTGTTACAGCCTTTGGAAATTCCGGAGTGGAAATGGGAGCACATCACCATGGATTTCGTCTCCGGTTTGCCTAATACCAAGAAGGGAAATAATGCAATTTGGATAATTGTGGATCGTCTGACAAAGTCTGCTCACTTCATTCCGATGAAGACAGGGAATATGATGCATATGGCACCGCTTGCGAAGTTATTCGTGGATGAGATTGTTAGTAAACATGGCCAGCCCGTCTCCATTACTTCAGACAGAGACAGTAGGTTTGTTTCAAAGTTTTGGAAAACTCTTCATGAGTCGATGGGTACCAAACTTCAGCTCAGCACAACTTATCATCCTCAGACCGATGGTCAGTTAGAAAGGACGATACAGACTCTTGAAGACATGTTGCGTGCTTGTGTATTGGATTTCAAGGTTCAGTGGGATGAGTGCTTACCTCTTTGTGAATTTACTTATAACAATAGTTACCACTCTAGCATCGGTATGACACCTTTCGAGGCAGTTTATGGTAGAAGATGCAGAACTCCAGTTTGCTGGGAAGAAGTCGGTGAGCGTAGTTTTCATGGACCGACAATAGTTGGAGAGACAAGCGACAAATTCAAGTTGATTTAGGAAAGGTTAAAGATAGCCCGAAGTAGGCAGAAGAGTTATGCAGATACTCGCCGAAGAGAATTGCAGTTTCAAGTGGGTGACAAAGTGTTTTTGAAGATCTCACCAGTTAGAGGGACTTTGAGGTTCGGACAGAAGGGCAAATTGTCTAGAAGGTTTATTGGTCCGTATGAGATTTTGAGCAAGATTGGAGATGTCGCTTATAGGCTTGCGCTACCGCCGGAACTCTCCGGGGTACACAACGTTTTTCATGTTTCTATGCTCAAGAAATATGTCTCTAGTCCTGCACACATTCTACAGCATGAGCCTTTAGAGATTCGGGAAGATGCCTCTTATGTGGAAAGACCAATCAAGATCACTGACACCAAGGAGCAAGAATTGAGAAACTGGACTATTCATAGGGTCCAGGTACTTTGGAAAAATCACGAGCCTGAGGAAGCCACCTGGGAATTGAGAGAACAAGTGCAGAGGAAGTATCCACAGCTTTTACCAGAGGTAATTGTTTGATTTATTTGGTGGACCAAATATCCTAAGGGGTGGAGGAAGTTAGACCCCGACCCAGACCAAGTTGATTAGTGTGCGATTAGTATGTGTTTAGTCCTAAGGGGGTTTAGTGGTCGTTGGGTTAGAAGTAATTAGTTTAGTCTTGGACATAGCTTTGGGGATTTTTGAGAACGTGTAGTACTAGTCAGACGCACTCAGGAAGGCCTGAGCGCACATGTAAGTTTGGAAAGATTGTATCGGTTTCCGTGTGATTGTGATTTTTATTTCATTTGAATGATTTTTCGATGTGTTCCAACTTTCGTCTTAAGCACATTCATGTTTGAAGCCCAAAAACCCAAGTTTTGGCCCAAAGAGGGTAAAATTGTCTTTTATGCACAAATCTGGACATAATTTTCGAGATCTGAAAACCATGTCAAAAATATACTTTTTGGAAACTAGATTTTTCGACGATCATTTTATCCTTCTTCGTCGAAGTCATCCGAGGTCCACAAGATCATGTTTTTCGTCGTTTCAAAGTTCATGTTGATTGGGGCCCATTGTATTCACTTAAGCCCCATCTCCCTCTCTTTTCATTCACTTTACCAAATCTCTGCAACTTTCTTAAGCTAGGGCTAAGACCCCTCTTTCCTTCCATCTTCCTCACCTTGCATCATCTAGCTAGAGATCTCCAAATAGAATTCCAAGACCGTCATCTTCTTCATCTCCTTGCAAGCTTTCTATTGGTACAAATTTCTTGGAGTTTCTTGTGGAACAAGCTCTACATTTTCTCCCTCCTCTCTTGTTTGACCTTCTCTAGGTAAGAGCGTCAACCCATGCTTTTCATAAAGTCTTTTTAGTTCCTTAAAGATCTTGTTTTTCATGCTACAAACCCTTTTGGTAAAATGGGTTTCTTGTTTTCAAGTTTGAGTGAGTTTTGTGTGGTCTTCTTGGGTTTTTGTAGTCTTTGGATTGGCTTGAGTGAAGTGCTTGGAGAAGAGTGTTTAGCTTGGGCAAGGCAAGTAATCTTTATAGGTTCAATGTGCATGTGTATTTTGATTCCATTGTTATTTTAGAAATTATGCATTTGATATGTTTATAAGCTTCATGATCATGTTTTCCTTGGATTGAATGTTTGAAATTGGAAAAAATGTGTGTTTTGTCCCTTGGAGAGCATGTAGGCTCAGTGAGTACAAGTGGAATGAGGAACAAGAAGAAGGGAAGAAAGAAATGTGAAAATCTGTACTGAACTGCATTTCCCGTGCAGTTTCGGTCAGCCGTCGGTCGGTTGGCGGCTAGCCGAAGTCCTCATTTTGGTTAACCACGAGCTGACCGAGCTCGGCTTTTCCCTTTCCAGAAGCTGACATTTTGCCAGGGAGTTACGGTCAGCTTGATGGTCAGCGAGCGGCTAGCCGCCATACCCCATGTCGGCCAACCGCTGGCCAACCGCGCGTTGTCGGTTCCTTTTCCCGAGAGCTATATTCAAACTGGATTTCCCGCGGTCAGCCCTACGGTCAGCTTACGGCTAACCGCCAAGTCTCAGTTCGGCTAACCGCAAGCTAACTACAGTCAGTTCGATTCCTTTTCCAGAGGGCTGTGTTGGACCTGGATTTCCAGCGGTCAGCTCGTCGGTCAGCTGGCGGCTATCCGCCAGGCCTTAGTTCGGCTAGCCGACACCTGACCGCGAGGTGACCGAATTTGACAAATTCCTGTTTTGAAGAGCCCTTGCAAGAATGAAAAACTAGAACATGTTTAGGGGCCTTTAGGCTGATATTATGCACTCAAAACCCGAGATGTCCTTGAACTTCTGGGGCACCAACTCTGTTTTAATTCCAACATCTGGGCTTCGGCTGCACAACGATCAACCAAAGGTCTTTGCATGAGCTTGATAGGCTTTGTATTCGTAATTTGGTTTCGATATAATGTATATCATCATGTGCTTGTTTTGAAGTTAAGTACAAGCTCGTTTTGAAGATGTGTTTCAAGAAAAAGGGGATCACTTCCTAAGCGTGTTATGCATATTAATTATGCCCTTGCTTGTCGTGTCCATCGTGTTTTGATAAGTGATTTCCCCCTTTTTATCTCGACATGTTTTGATAGTGTTTCGCGTGTTTTGTGCATTCATGAATTAAGTAACACCACTGAGCTTGGACTGCCCTTTCAGTTTGATCCACTGTCTGGGTGTTCTTAAACATGTGGACTGTCTGCAGACTGGTCGTGTATTTATTACACATCGTGCGTTTCCGGTTCTACGGCCGGAATTCCCGTCTTTGTGGGAAATCGTGTCGTGCTTATATTATGTATACCGTGCTTGTCGTGCGTGCTTGCTCTTTTCATTATATAAATGATAGAGAAAGGATGGGCTCTTTGTGGATGATGACTATTCATGATATATTATGTACGCATGCTAGTTTGTTTTAGTATCTCAGCTTGATTAAATATTTCTACAAATGTATCTCAGTCATTATAGTATTTCGAATCAAGGATTTACTTATATGTTTTCTTTAACTTTTTTGGTTCAGTCGTGCACCTAAATTGATTACCTGCCAAACCGTTGTGTTTGACCCTTGTTTGTTGGTGCCCAGGTGCAGGAGACGTTACCTCTGAGGAGGAGCGTCAGGAGGAGGCTTGTGAGCTAACCCCTGTGAGAGAGTGGCAGCCCGACGATGTCATTTAGACGTCGGGCGGGTTTCTTGAGTCTCGTTAGCATTTTGTCTTGGGGTTTATTTTGATTATTTTTTTTAGAAGTGTATTGGCCTCTGTTGGCCTCTTATGGGATGTAACTAAACTTAAATTACTTTCTTGTTAGTCTCATAACTTGAATTATAATGGGAATGCCATGTTAGCTTCTTCCTTTGATACTATGTCTTGTTATTATTCTTCATGGCACTTAAATATTTTATTGGTGCTCAGCTCGATGTGTTTTGCTACACGCTTCCGCATACTTGATCGTGTGAGTCAGATTCCGCGATTCTTTGGGAATCCTCACCGCGGGAACCTGTAGGAAAAACAATAAATATAAACTATCTTAAATTTCCAACTCGTGTCGTGGGCCCGGGGATCCGTTCCGGGGTCGCGACAGGGACCACGGTAGCGAACCGGGTATCGAGATGGGACCACGGTAATAGAACAGGCATCGGGATCCAAACTGCAGCTGGCGGGACGGGAGAGGGATCTCCAAGTCGGTGGATCAAACCGACAAGGTATCCAAGCTTAGTGATGCCGACTCATAGGTTAAACAACAAATCGAGACATATGCAAAATACACCAAGTTCAAATAAATAAATGAACGGGGCAAGAATACTCAAATGCATAACTTTCATTTCATGTCGGGCAATACTCTTCGGGACGAGTCCATGTTACTAGTGTAACTATCATGCTTTCGAGAAAACCAATCATATAATATAAATCTTGGAATTAAGTGAAACAATGAACTATAACAGTTTCGGGTAAAAATAATGGTTTCAAGATCTATTTAAGTGAATAGGGGTCCCGTATGTCAATTATGATAAAGACTTGGTACTCCTCGAGTTAGAAGACATTCCGGGCTCCTTATACACCTTGAAGTTTCAAAACTTCGAATGAAATCTTTGTGATATGGTTTCTTTCCACGAATGGCCTCATACATTGTTTAGCAAATCGCCTTGCCATCGAGGGGTTCCTAGAGAATAGACCCAAGCATTGAAATAGTTAAACATCGTCCCAAACATGGCCTTGCCCAACGGGGCACCTCGCTTGAGCGGACTGGAGAGTTCGCTCGAGCGAGTCGCTCTCTGGAATGGCTGTTTGGGTGGGTTCGCTCGAGCAAAGTTGAGATCGCTCGAACGAACTCATTGGGTTGAGCGAATATTTAAATGCGATCGAACGAACAACTCTCTGGAATGAGTTTTGGGATGTCCGCTCGAGCGACCAAGGGTGCGCTCGAGCGACCAAGCTACTGGAATGCTCCGAACCCTTTTCTGGACAGGTCGCTCGAGCGAAGTGTCATGGTCGCTCGAGCGAACTGTCCAGGAACTGATTCCAGACCAGTTCAACTCCCCTCTAATCCTTCCTTCTACAACCCCCTTTTTAGCCCCTTTTCTACATCAAATGAGGAGCCTAATATCTCAATCAAACTACATCAAATCCTTTCATCACACTCATCCCATTCTCTCCTCCATCAATAACACATTCGATATAAGAAGGGAAGAAGAAGGAAACCATTTCACATAAGAGTACATATGTAACAAAACAAGAGGAAATTAAATGCTATGAGCTAACATATCTTTATGACCATAAATGCATCCTTTAATATTCCAACAAGAACATTTATTTCAACAATGAAAACCAATAAAAGCATGAGAAGATCATTAATGTTTCACCAAACCATGTAAAACCCAAAACACTCCAATCATTCACTTGCCTTAGGTCCAAGCTAGCCAAACAATCAAGCCTCTAATCACTTCTTAAGCTCACTTCCAAGCTACAATAAAAAATCCCCAAAACAACCCTAAAATGGGTGAAACAAAGAATGAAAAGGATAGAACTTTCAATAATGCAAATGGAACTTATCAAGAGCTAGAGGAACACTAATCTTGGAGATGGGGAGGGTTACTTACTTGGATGACCTTCAAATGAAGAGAGCTAGCTCAAAGAAGATCTCAAGGTTGATGGATTTCTCCAAAAATTGTATCAAGATGAAGCTTGCAAGATGAGGGAGAAGTTGGTGATCTTCATTTCTTGATTGATGAACTCTTGGTATGGATTGGAGATGGAGAAGCAAGAAGAAGAAGAGAAAAGCAAGAGAAAACCCTAGGTTCAGTTGGTTTGTGCTGGAACATGGAGAATGAATGGGAATGAAGAATGGGTTTACCTTTGTTAACAAATGGGGGTTGGGTCCCACAACTTAAGAAACTAGTTTGGCTAAAATCATCTCTTTCGGGACCTCGGATAAATTCGACGAAGGAGGAAGAAATGATCGTCGAAATTTCTAGTTTTAAAAAAGTATATGTTTTAAGAGTTTCGGGAATATCAAGTTTTGGGTACAGATTTTGTGTGCAATGACTGTTTTGCCCTCAAGGCCAAGAAATCGGGTTTCGGGATCTCAAACGGGAACGGGATCAACGTGAAAGTTGTAGGAATTATCAATACGAATAAAGCGGGATTAAAATGATGAATGCAAAAACCTCTGATAAATCCTCAAACATCTGCAATGTCATAAAAAGGAACCCCCAAAGGGCCCCACTAGTTACCAAAGCAATCAAAGTCCACAAAACTACTCCAAAAGCTATTTCAAGCTCAACTTAGCCAAAAAAATCACTAATCAAGCTTAGCACTAACATGCAACTTAATTAGTACTAATCAGGTTCACTCGGGTCGGGGTCTTACATCCTCCACCCCTTAGGGCATTTGGTCCTCCAAATGAAACATAAGACTCACCTCTGGTAGGAGATGTGGATACTTCTTCTGCACTTGATCTCGTAATTCCCACGTCGCCTCTTCCGGTCCATGGTTCTCCCATAGCACCTTTACCCACTGAATAGTCCGTGTCCTCAACTCTTGTTCCTTGTTGTCGATGATCTCAACGGGCTTCTCAACATAGGTAGCATCCTCTCTGATCTCTAATGGCTCATGCCGAAGTACATGCGACGGGTCGGGAACATATTTCTTCAACATAGACACATGGAAAACGTTGTGTACGCTCGATAGCTCAGGTGGTAAGGCTAACCTATAAGCCACGTCACCGATCTTGCTCACAATGTCATATGGTCCAATGTATCTCCGTGATAGCTTGCCCTTCTGTCCGAACCTCAATGTTCCCCTTGTAGGTGACACTTTCAAGAAGACCTTGTCTCCTTCCTTGAACTGTAAGTCTCTGCGGTGGGAGTCTGCATAGCTCTTCTGTCTACTCCAGGACACTTTCAGACGCTCTTGAATCAACTTGATCTTGTCGCTGGTCTCACTAACCATAGTCGGTCCATGGAAACTGCGAGTGCCGACTTCTTCCCAACATACAGGTGTCCTACACCTTCTGCCATACAAAGCCTCAAAAGGAGCCATCCCAATGCTCGAGTGGTAGCTGTTGTTGTAAGCGAACTCACACAACGGTAGAGTCTCATCCCACTGAGTCTTGAAATCTAACACACAAGCACGGAGCATATCCTCAAGAGTCTGTATTGTTCTCTCTGACTGGCCATCTGTCTGAGGGTGATACACTGTGCTGAACTGTAATCTCGTACCCATAGACTCATGCAATGTCTTCCAGAACCTCGAGACGAATCTGCTATCTCTGTCGGAAGTGATAGAAACTGGCTGCCCATGATGACTGACAATCTCGTTGACAAACAACTCTGCCAAAGGTAGCATGTGCATCTTCTTCCCAGTCTTCATAGCAAGGAAATGCGCTGACTTGGTGAGACGGTCCACAATGACCCATATCGCATCGTTGCCTCTGCTAGTCCTTGGTAATCCCAAAATAAAGTCCATGGTAATGTGCTCCCACTTCCATTCCGGGATCTCTAACGGTTGTAACAACCCTAGAGGCCTCTGATGCTCTGCTTTAATCAACTGACAGGTCATGCAACGGGAGACAAACGCTGCAATCTCCCTCTTCATATTGTTCCACCAAAATCTGCCCTTTAAATTCTGATACATCTTTGTGCTGCCTGGATGCATAGAGTACTTTGTGCTATGAGCCTCAGCCATGATGTCATTCCTCAAATCTTCAATGTTAGGTACACACAGACGGTCATGGTAATACAAAACTCCATCAACAATACGGAAGTCAGGAGGTTCTGTTATATGCTCTGAAATCTTGGCCAACTCTTGATCTTGCAACTGGCCGTCCTTGATCTTCTGAATGAAAGAAGGTTCTGACACTGTCATGTTATCTAACAAAACACCCTTCCTTAGTGGCTGAATGTCTATACTCAACTCTTCAAATTGCTCAAAGATACAAATGCCACTAAGGTTAGCCAAGCCCATCGATTTCCTACTCAAGGCATCTGCAACAACATTTGCTTTCCCCGGGTGGTACTTGATTGGAAAATCATAGTCCTTGATATATTCCATCCATCTTCTCTGCCTCATGTTCAAATCCTTTTGTGAAAACAGATATTGTAAGCTGCGGTGGTCGGAGTGGACTTCGAACTGCTCTCCATAAAGGTAATGTCTCCACATTTTCAACGCGAAAACAACCGCTGCTAACTCAAGATCATGGGTGGCATAGTTCTTCTCGTGATCTTTCAACTGTCGAGATCCATAAGCAATCACTTTTCCTTCTTGCATCAAAACACAACCAAGTCCAACATTCGAAGCATCGGTAAAAATGGTGAAACCGCCGCTTCCAGATGGCAAAGTAAGGACTGGTGCTGTAGTCAATCTCTTCTTTAGCTCTTGGAAACTCTCTTCACACTGCTCTGTCCACACATATGGTGCATTTTTCCTTGTCAACTTTGTCAATGGTGACACAAACGACGAAAAACCTTGCACAAACCTCCGATAGTAACCTGCCAAACCCAGAAAACTTCTAATTTCTGTCACATTCTTCGGTCTTTCCTAATTCACTACTGCTTCAATCTTGGACGGATCCACAGACAAGCGTTCTTTTGAGATAATGTGCCCTAAGAATGCTACTTGGTCTAGCCAAAATTCACACTTGTTAAGCTTTGCATACAGCTGATTCCCTCTCAAGAGTTGCAATGCTATCCTCAAATGCTCTTCATGTTCTTCCTTGGTCTTGGAGTACACCAAAATGTCATCTATGAATACTACAACAAACTGATCTAGATACTCTGTAAAAATCTTGTTCATCAAAGCCATGAACACTGCCGGTGCATTAGTCAACCCAAATGGCATCACTAGGAACTCATAGTGGCCATATCTTGTCCGGAAATCTGTTTTCAACACATCTGCTTCTCTAACTCTCAGCTGATGGTAACTGGATCTCAAGTCAATCTTCGAAAAGTATGATGCACCTTGCAATTGATCAAACAATTCATCTATTCTTGGCAATGGGTACTTGTTCTTGATGGTCACTTGATTCAATCTTTTGTAATCAATACACATTCTCATCGAACCATCCTTCTTCTTGACAAACAAGACTGGAGCTCCCCATGGTGAAACACTCGGTCTCACAAAACCTTTGTCCAATAACTCTTGCAACTGAGTCTTCAACTCTCCCAATTCTGCTGGAGCCATTCTATAAGGTGCAATAGATATAGGAGCGGTCCCTGGTAGCAACTCAATAGTGAAATCAATCTCTCTCATGGTTGGTAAACCTGGAATCTCCTCCGGAAAAACATCCGGGAATTCCCAAACAATTGGGATCTCCTCCACCCCTTGGGACCGTTTATCCTCCGTGATAAACGCTAAATAAGCTTCACAACCACTTCTCAAAAGTCTGTCAGCCTTCAACCCTGAGACAAACCCTGCACGAGGATTCCTCCTCTCTCCCTGAAACGACACTCCTGCTGGTGTCTCAACCAACTTGAAAGTGAGGGTCTTATGGAAACAATCCATTGTGGCATGGTACCCTGCCAGCCAATCCATCCCTAGGATGACATCATAATCAAACATCTCCAAAGAAATGAGATCCGCGGTTAAAACCACTTCTCCTATCTGAACTGTGCAACTAGGGTAAAAGGTTCTACAAATAATTTGTTTACCTACTGGGGTTGCCACAGTCAAAATAAACTCAAGTTCTCTAGCATGCATATCAATCAACTTAGAAAATTTATGGGACACGAAAGAATGTGTAGAGCCAGGGTCAAACAAAATCATAGCTTTAATCCCACAAACAAGAAGTGTACCTTCCACTACATTTCCCGCTGCCTCTGCATCAACTCTATTGACCTCGTAGATTTGCCCTCGAAGCTGTGGCCTGTTCTGAGCTTATTGTGGCCTGCCATGCGGTGCATTCCTGTTCTGCTGCGGTGCTCGCTGTTGTCCCTGTTGATGACGGGCCTGCTGCTGTGGCTACTGCTGCTGTCTGAACTGCTGCTGCTGTGGTGCTTGCTGCTGAAGTGGCCTTGGCTGGTTTTGGACAACCAATGCATGCTGTGGTGGTGGTGGACGTTGTGGCCCTTGCTGCTGCTACTGATTCTGTCTGTTTGGCCTAGGACAATCCCTCATCCGATGGTCCATCGAACCACACCTAAAGCATGCTCCCGTAATAGTACGACATTCAGCACTAGCATGGTTCTTCCCACAGTGGATGCAAACCACTGGATTCTGCACATTTGGCCCTGTCCTCTGCCTCTTATTCTGATGGTTCCTTTGATGTTGATATTTCTGCTGCTGAGCTGGACTCTTGCCTTATACTCTGAGGATCTTGTTGTGGAATTTTTCAAACTTATAAGCCCTCTTGACCGCCTCATCGAAAGTAGCAGGTGGTACTACTCCGGTGGCATCACTCTCAATGAAAGGGTTGAGTCCCTTAAAGAACTTAACAATTTTCTTCTCCACCGTATCTACCAATTCCGGGGCATATCTGGACAGTCTCTCAAACTTGGTGAGATATTCTAAGACTGTCATACTCCCCTGCACCAGCTGCTGAAACTCTATGGCCTTTTGTCTCTTGATATGGGTGGGTACATATTTATCATGGATTTGTCTCTTGAAGTTTGCCCACACCTTTGCATCAGCCATGTTCCTGTATTCTTCTCTGACCGTTTTCCACCATCTGTCTGCTGTACCGCTGAAAAGGGATGATGCTAGCTTTACCCTTTCTCCTCCTGTACACTGGAAAATCTCGAAGATGTTCTCGGTGTGTTCCAACCAGTCATCTACAGCCAAAGGATCTTCCTCCCCAAGAAATTCCTTCGGAGCTCTCTTCCGAAACCGTTCAAACAAGGCATTAGGGTCATGTTGCCTTTGATTGATAACGATTGCGGGTTGGGGTTGAACCGGTTCTGGTCTTCTCTATAAGACCTCAAGCAATTGCCTTTGCATCTCTGCCATTTCCCTAGCATGATCTTCTTCCCTCTTGAGCATCTGTTTTTGCAATCTGGCCTGGTTCTCATTAGCTTGACGTTGCTGGTCAAGCATTGCTCGCATCATTTCTTGGAACTGATTTGGTGGGTCGTTCTCAACTATATCCCCTTCTACTGGCCCGGTGTGATCACTGTTACTGCCAGAAGGATTGCCATTCACTGTTCTTTTACGAGGAGGCATGATGCTGCAAAACAAATTTTTAGCACATAATAATATAAAGGGTCACACCTTGCTCACCTGATACTAACTAACGAAAGATCTAACGAATCCTCGCCACGTCCTTAGGATTTCTAGTTTCTTTTATTTGCTTGAAACACGTCTATATCTGATACTAGTCTGTCGCGACCCCGGAGCGGGGATCCGAGATCGGGACACTAAATGTTAAGATAGGGTTAATAATAACATACGTTTATTCAATTTCCCACAGGTGTCCGCGGTGAGGATATCACAACCATCAATGAATATTTCTTTAAGTGCGGAAGCGTGTAGCAAATCAAATAGTCAGACTATCTCTAGTCATGAAAGCATTAACATCAAGTATAAATCACTGTATCAGAATGAGCAATGTTCTATAGCATGTTTCCCAAAAGTAAGTTAAAGTTTAACAAAAGATCACTTAATTACATTTCCCAAAAATAGAGGCCAACAAAGGCCAATATAAACAAAACGATAACCCAATGAATGGTTAAATAGTTTTCCTCAAAATGAAACGCCTCTCGTAGCAACCCGATGTCTACATGACATCATCAGCACGCCACTCGACTAGAGGTTGCGGCTCACCTACCGCCTCCTCCAGCTCCTCCTCAAGGTAGCCGGCAACGGGACCTGAGTACCACAGCAAATGGGTCAGACACGACGGTCTGGCAAGAGAATGAAAAGATATAACAACAAGTAATAATAAAGGGAATACCTTGAAAAGCATAGAAATCTATTTAAACAAGAACTCTCATAAAGTAGATAAATCATTTGCTAGAAAACAGGTAAACAAGATAAAACATATAAGGTATCCAAGGAATCGGGAACTAACAAGATGACAATCACATAAAGCTAAGTCCTCTGTCACTAAAGTGACAACAGTACAACGGGACGTTGATCTCAGTCATACGAGATGAGGAGATTCAACGCAAATCATATATACAATATAAATATACGGGACGGGACCACGGTAGCGAACCGGATATCGGGACGGACCACGGTAATAGACCGGGCATCGGGATCCAAACTGCAGCTGGCGGGACGGGAGAGGGATCTCCAAGTCGGTGGATCAAACCGACAAGGTATCCAAGCTTAGTGATGCCGACCCATAGGTTAAACAACAAATCGAGACATATGCAAAATACATCAAGTTCAAGTAAATAAATGAACGGGGCAAGAATACTCAAATGCATAACTTTCATTTCATGTCGGGTAATACTCTTCGGGACGAGTCCATGTTAATAGTGTAACTATCATGCTTTCGGGAAAACCAATCATTTAATATAAATCTTGGAATGAAGTGAAACAATGAACTATAACAGTTTCGGGTAAAAATAATGGTTTCAAGATCTATTTAAGTGAATAGGGGTCCCGTATGTCAATTATGATAAAGACTTGGTACTCCTCGAGTTAGAAGACATTCCGGGCTCCTTATACACCTTGAAGTTTCAAAACTTCGAATGAAATCTTTGTGATATGGTTTCTTTCCAAGAATGGCCTCATACATTGTTTAGCAAATCACATTGCCATCGAGGGGTTCCCAGAGAATAGACCCAAGCATTGAAATAGTTAAACATCGTCCCAAACATGGCCTTGCCCAACGGGGCACCTCGCTCGAGCGGACTGGAGAGTTCGCTTGAGCGAGTCGCTCTCTGGAATGGTTGTCTGGGTGGGTTCGCTCGAGCGAAGTTGAGATCGCTCGAACGAACTCATTGGGTCGAGCGAATATTTAAATGCGATCGAACGAACAACTCTCTGGAATGAGTTCTGGGATGTCCGCTCGAGCGACCAAGGGTGCGCTCGAGCGACCAAGCTACTGGAATGCTCCGAACCCTTTTCTGGACAGGTCGCTCGAGCGAAGTGTCATGGTCGCTCGAGCGAACTGTCCAGGAACTGATTCCGGACCAGTTCAGCTCCCCTCTATTCCTTCCTTCTACAACCCCCTTTTTAGCCCCTTTTCTACATCAAATGAGGAGCCTAATATCTCAATCAAACTACATCAAATCCTTTCATCACACTCATCCCATTCTCTCCTCCATCAATAACACATTCGATATAAGAAGGGAAGAAGAAGGAAACCATTTCACATAAGAGTACATATGTAACAAAACAAGAGGAAATTAAATGCTATGAGCTAACATATCTTTATGACCATAAATGCATCCTTTAATATTCCAACAAGAACATTTATTTCAACAATGAAAACCAATAAAAGCATGAGAAGATCATTAATGTTTCACCAAACCATGTAAAACCCAAAACACTCCAATCATTCACTTGCCTTAGGTCCAAGCTAGCCAAACAATCAAGCCTCTAATCACTTCTTAAGCTCACTTCCAAGCTACAATAAAAAATCCCCAAAACAACCCTAAAATGGGTGAAACAAAGAATGCAAAGGATAGAACTTTCAATAATGCAAATGGAGCTTATCAAGAGTTAGAGGAACACTAATCTAGGAGATGGGGAGGGTTACTTACTTGGATGACCTTCAAATGAAGAGAGCTAGCTCAAAGAAGATCTCAAGGTTGATGGATTTCTCCAAAAATGGTATCAAGATGAAGCTTGCAAGATGAGGGAGAGGTTGGTGATCTTCATTTCTTGATTGATGAACTCTTGGTGTGGATTGGAGATGGAGAAGCAAGAAGAAGAAGAGAAAAGCAAGAGAAAACCCTAGGTTCAGTTGGTTTGTGCTGGAACATGGAGAATGAATGGGAATGAAGAATGGGTTTCCCTTTGTTAACAAATGAGGGTTGGGTCCCACAACTTAAGGAACTAGTTTGGCTGAAATCTTCTCTTTCGGGACCTCGGATGAATTCGACGAAGGAGGAAGAAATGATCGTCGAAATTTCTAGTTTCCAAAAGGTATATGTTTCGCGGGTTTCGAGAATATCAAGTTTTGGGTACAGATTTTGTGTGCAATGACCGTTTTGCCCTCAAGGCCAAGAAATCGGATTTCGGGATCTCAAACGGAAACGAGATCAACGTGAAAGTTGTAGGAATTATCAATACGAATAAAATGGGATTAAAATCATGAATGCAAAAACCTCTGATAAATCCTCAAACATATGCAATGTCATAAAAAGGAACCCCACTAGTTACCAAAGCAATCAAAGTCCACAAAACTACTCCAAAAGCTATTCCAAGCTCAACTTAGCCAAAAAAATCACTAATCAAGCTTAGCACTGACACGCAACTTAATTAGTACTAATCAGGTTCACTCGGGTCGGGGTCTTATAGCGAGCACAGGCAGAAGCTTGTCCGCTCGAGCGACCAAGCCTCTGTTTGGTCCGAGCGCAGATAGAGAGTTGTCCGTTCGAGCGAAGTGTCAATTCCTTACAAAGTCCGCTCGAGCGAACCTGTCAGATTCAGGAAGAAGAATTATTTCGTTGTGTATTTTTTTGAAGGTTGAAAAACTAGACTTTGTTAAGGGTTTTGACATGACATTGTGTAAATGGAACTTCGAAATGCAACCCAACTTCGGGGACACCAACTTCTGTATATTCCGACATTTGGGGTCCCAATTACACAAAGGTCAATTAGTAGCCTTAACACATGCTTGTCAGACTTCGTATTTTGAATTCTGTTTTGGTACGATAAGTACCATCGTGTACTTGTTTTGGATTTCAAGTATAAGCTTGTTTTGAAGATTGTTTCAAGAAAAAGGGGATCACTTCCTAAGCGTGTTATGCATATTAATTATGCCTTTTGCTAGTCGTGTTCGTCGTGTTTTGATAAGTGACTTCCCCCTTTTTATCTCGGTATGTTTTGATAGTGTTTCGTGTGTTTTGTGCTTTCATGAATTAAGTGAACACCACTGAGCTTGGACTGCCCTTTCAGTTTGATCCACTGTCTGGGGGTCCTTAAACATGTGGACTGTCTGCAGACTAGTCGTGTATTTTATTACACATCGTGCGTGTCCGGTTCGGCGGCCGGAAATCCCTGTATATGTGGGAATCATGTCGTGATTATATTATGTATATCGTGCTTGTCGTACGTGCTTGCTCTTTTCATTATATATATGATAGAGAAAGGATGAGCTCTTTGTGGATTGTAACTATTCATGATATTATATGTACTCATGCTAGTTTGTTTTAGTATCTCAGCTTTGTATGTATTCTAAAAAATGTATCTCAGTCATTGTAGTATTTCAAATCAGGGATTTGTTTATATGTTTTCTAAAACGTGTATTGTTTCATGCTTGCACCTAAATTGATTACCTGCCAAACCATTGTGTTTGACCCTTGTTTGTTGGTGCCCAGGTGCAGGAGACGTTGCCTTTGAAGAGGAGCGTCAGGAGGAGGCTCTTGAGCCACCCCCAGTGAGAGAGTGACAGCCCGACGATGTCAATTAGACGTCGGGCGAGTTTATTGAGTTTCGTCATTTTGTCTTGGGGTTTCCTTTATTATTTTGAGTAATGTATTGGCCTCTGTTGGCCTCTTATGAGTTGTAACAAAAACTTAACTTACTTTGTGTAACCTCATAACTTGAATTATGTTGGGAATGCCATGTTAGCTTCTTCCTTTGATACTATGTCTTGTTATTATTTTGTTATAGCACTTAAAGGTTTTATTGGTGCTTATCTCGATGTGATTTGTTACACGCTTCCGCAAACTTGATCGTGTGAGTTAGATTCTGCGTGTCCTTGGGAATCCTCACCGCGGAAACCTGTGGGAAAGTATATCTCTAAAGTACACAACAACGTCGCGGGCCCGGGATCCGTTCCGGGGTCGCGACAGCTTCTAAATGTTATAATTGTCATCTTTGTGAAGAATCAGATCTCCACCTATTCTTGTCCTATCATTTGGCTCATGTTTTTTGGTCCTGGCTACTTGGTCGTTGTGGCCTTTCCCATCTCGCTCCTACCTCATTAGCTGCTATAATAATCGGAAGGCTACCTTAATCCGTGCAAAGGTAATGCTTGATGATCGCATCAAAGGTATGATCATATCTCAATCCGCAACAAAGGTTTCAATATACAATCATCCTTCTTTTTTTTTTCCTTCTTTTTGGGCATGGCCTAATCTCATGCATTTTCTTTGTAGAGCTCTTTTGTTTTAGTTGTTGTAGCCTCTTTGGCCTTCGGGTTTTTTGCCCCATCTCCCCTCCCTCTTTCTTAATACAATTTGTCAGTTAGCAACAAAAGGTGGGATCCGTTGAACGCCCATTTTCATGGGGCCTACATTTATCTTTTACAAACAACACACACCCCCCCCCCCCCCCCCCCCCCCCCCCCGCGCGGCCCCACTGGGCAAAGATCATAAGAAGAATATGCTAATGAGACCATTAACTTTAGGGCGGTGGATTAAAGGGGCTTAAGATGATCATATGGAGTCAAGATTGAGATGCTAATGAGACCATTAACTTTAGGGTGGTGGATTAAAGGGGCTTAAGATGATCATATGGAGTCAAGATTGAGAGAAAGAGAGAGAGAGAGAGCTTCAAATGAATGAAGAAGGAATGGAATCAGATTGAATTTTTATTCTCTATTTGGCAACTCCGGGCAACTCCGGACCGTGTAGAAGCCCAAGCTAAAAGTTTGATAAACATAGCCATATCAGTGATATAGATCAATGGTCAATTACTGTAATTTTATTTTTGTACAGACATTAAATGGCAAGGATTGCATTAAGAGAAATGAATGCGGGAAATTTGCCCCTTGACTAAAATAGTTAAAACTACAAGTCGGGCGTGTCAACAATGGACATTCTATGAATTTTCTCTTCTTTCGATAGAGAGAAAAAACTAATCTAAACAAGATTAGTTTGGGAGGATTCTTGGTGGCTGAAGAAGAGGTTACAGCGAGGGACTTAAATGAAATACAGCCAACTGTTCCCACTCCTTAGTGGAATTCTATTATGCAAGAACCTCGAGCCATGACTAGATACTCTTGGCTGGAGGACAGGGAACCAGATTACCGGGCTTTCGCTGGAGTCTATTTATGTAATAATGAAGAAAATATGGTATCATTCTATATATTGGAATCTAACCAAAGGTATATTGTGCAAAAATTGCGCCGTGTAGTGGTGATAATATTGAAAGGGGGTCAATGGACTGTTGCGAATATTTTAAGCACCGCCAGCCATTCACTTTCTAGTGAAAATGTCTTTTAGTGGTCCTTTAACAATACCACCAAACGTTGAATGAGAGCGACTTCAAAAACTTAAAAGAAAGGGGGCATCAGCAAGCTTACGTAGGTACGTCCTCGGTCTCTTTTTCCATGGAAATACATAGCTTAATTTAAGTTCCTTTAATTTTATATCCAAGGAAATAGAAAAAAAAAAGACCCTAAAGAAGCTGGTTTACCAGTTTAATTTGGAGCTTGTGATCATTGAGTTGCAATGGGCCACTCAAATTAAGTGAGTTCTATTACAATGCTTGAACTTGATCATTGTCATTTAATAAGTGTTAACACCTTTGTTTTCATGTAATTTTCCTTAGGATGTTGTGAGTGCCTAAAAATTACGGACTCCGAATAGGTGAGTGTGAGACTCGTGATTTGTTGTTTAAGATTATTTGGGGAATATAGATCGCCTTAGAACCTGAAAGGGAAGGAGAAATAGACATTAGAGACATTGGCTGCCGTCAGCCGAAGGCTCTCCGATGCCTGAGTTAGTGTTATCACTGAACAAAGAATGGAGATGAGAGGAAAGTATGCTAGTATTGCATTTTATGGCGTTCTCAGGCCTATTATTGCGTAATTCAGCGTACCTTAAAAGGGAATGGTATCCCTCTATAAGTAGAGATTTCATCTGGCGAACCCTTAGTAGGGGTAGGGAGAGATACTGTCCGGTCGAATCAAGAGATGACCTCTAATATCAATGTGGATGTAATTGATTAAGACGACACCTGATCACTATCCAGTACATGTTTTGTTTGTCAGCATGTTCTGCAACGTAGTCATAACTTTGTTGAAGTATAATGATGGCCTAGTACTCATCTCTGTGGACGGACCGAGCTGAAGATGATCCTGAGACCAGATTCGGATGCATCCTGACATTATTGCTGAGGTGCCTTATACCGAGACCGAGATGAGCCCAGTCGGTACTTTTACCGAGACTGACTCAAGCTTGGTGCAAGCTGACACTGTTTGCCGAGTTGAGACGAGATGTCTAGCTAGTACCGTTATCGAGCTAGACGAATCGCGGCACTTTGGCCGAACTTGGACACCGAGATCGGGATGAGCTGAGCTGGTACTGCTACCGAGACTAGCGTAATCCTACTCTTAGGAAAAAGCAAACACAATTGCCCCCAAGCTCGTGACCTTTTGGATATCAATTCGAAACTTATCTCGGTGTTGGCTGATGACATCTGATCTTTATCATGAAGTTTGTTTGTCTTCCCGAGACAATAAATAACACGTCGGTGACGATTCGTCTGCTCGAAGTGATAAATGTTAGGTAGGTGACGCTTCATCAGCCCGAGACAATAAATATCACGTCGGTGACGATTCGTCTGCTCAAAGTGATAAATGTTAGGTAGGTGACGCTTCATCAGCCCGAGGCAATAAATAGAATGCTGATGTTTTGCCTTCCAAGGCAATAAATATAGCGTCTGAATTTCAGTACGAGATAACTGGCAGTGCCATGTGTCTCCATCTGGTTGGTCGTCCAGCGAAATCAACGTGACATGCTTTTAGGAATTTGAATGGGCGTCATTCCGTCTATAAATAGGCCTTTTTGTCCTTCGTCTCTTCACTTTGTCATTTCATCAGAGAAAGGTTTGCTGCAAGAGAGGAGAATACCCTATCGGAGCTCTGCTGGAACTTTGATTTAGCGAACCGGAGTCCGGAGTTTGTCCCCTTTCTGTGAGTCTTCTTCCATGTCCCTGTCTTTTTGCGTACCGCCTTATCTTTTTAGGGGTTCTGCTCTAGGGTTTAGGGTTTCCATTTTTGCCCTTTTTCCGGTTTCACCATCTGTAGAAGAATGGAATCTTATAGGAGTTGGGCGGAGACCCCTGCGGCCATGGCCGATTTCTAGGAGATGTATGGGATCCCAGAGGACATCCTAACAAAACTAGATAACCCAAAGGACCTTTTCGAGGGTCAATCCCTCTGGGATGACTGGATGTCATTCCCGTTAGTCTCGATAATAGAGGGAGGGGTTAGGTTCCCCGTTCACCCTCTACTTAGGGTTTGCTTGGCGACATGGCACCTTGGCCCATGCCAGCTGATGCCCAATGACTTCAAAGTCATAATGGGCGTTGCCAAGCTCAACAAAATATTGGGCATAAACCTTAGTGTCCATGACATCGAGGACATATATGACCTGTGCAAGACCGCCGGGGACGGTCATAGTTATTATCTTCGAGGGAAGCCGAAGATGGAGCCCTTCGTCCACGATCTGGAGGACTCAAACAGACATGTCGGGGACGATCGTCTGCTCATCTCTGGCAACTAGGAGTTCAGTAAGGACGAGATCGAGGCAGAGAAATTGTATAGGATTCCTCGACACTTCGGGGTTCCTCCAAGTAATTACCGAGCTCAGGGTGTGCTTCTTCCTTCTGTTGTCTTGCTGAGCTGATGTTATCTTCTATCGTGCAGAGATCAGCTAGAGGAAGCTGGGAGCTGAGCGCACCGGCTAGAAGCGGAACGACAGCTGGCTAAAACTCGTGTGCGAGTACAAAGGCCACAACGGGTGAGCTGCCTGGTCCTTGCTTGGATACGAGCCGAGGTACCACACTTATATCAAGAGGAAGGAGCTCGCGCCTGCCAGCTCAGAGGTTGTTGATTTGGCACAGCTCGTCGAGAGCTACTCGTCTCCCTCCAACCGTGAAGAAGAAAGGGGAGAGGAGATGGAGAAAAGGCACCCTATTGTGAAGGTGAAAGACCTGGAGGTGAAACTTTTTGGAGGTCGAACTCCCTCTTCCTCAGTAGTCTTAGGGAGCGCAGGGGTCCCCGTTGCGGGTGCTGCTGCTGCTGCCGCCGCTGGTGGCACTGCTGCTGGAACTGCTGTTGCTATTGCTGGTGCAACTTGGCAGCATTCCACCTAGATCCTAAGAGAGGGAGGCTGGGTTGAGAAGAGGTTGCGGTTTGAGGGCCGCGGCTCTGGAGCTCTGCAGCATCCTGCTGAAAGGGCTAGAGAGACCCGAAGGAGAAGAGGAACTGGGGCGAAGGCTCCTCAGAGAAAGGCCCTGGACAAGCCTCAACTCCTCAGCCCAAAGGGGCGTCTCTGTGCCTAAAAATTACGGACTCAGATTAGGTGAGTGTGAGAATCGTGATTTGCTATTTAAGCTTCTTTGGAGAAGATAGATCACCTTAGAACCTGAAAGGGAAGGAGAAATAGACATCAGAGACCCTAATTGCCGTCAGCTGAAGGCTCTCCGATGCTTGAGTTAGTGCTATCACTGAACAAAGGATGAAGATGAGAGGCAAGTATGCTAGTATTGCATTTTAAGGTGTTCTCAGCCCTGTTATTGCGTAATTCAGCATACCTTAGAAGGGATTGGTATCTCTTTATAAGTAGAGATTTCACATGGCGCACCCTTAGTGGGGATAGGTGGAGATACTGTCCGGTCGAATTAAGAGATGACCTGGTATCAATGTGGATGTGATTGATTAAGACGGCACCTAATCACTATTCGACACCTGTCTTATTTGTCAGCATGTTCTGCAATGTAGCCGTAACTTTGTGGAAGTACAATCAAGACCTAGTACTCATTTCTGTGGACGGACCGAGCTGAAGATGATACAGAGACCATATTCGGATGCATTCTGACACTATTGCCGAGGTGCCTTATATATCGAGACCGAGATGAACCCAGTTGGTACTCTTACCGAGACTGACTCAAGCTTGGTGCCAGGTCGCACTGTTTACCGAGCTGAGACGAAATGTCTAGCTGGTACCATTACCGAATTAGACGAAATGTCTAGCTGGTGGCCAAACTTGGATCCTGAGATCGGGATTAGCTGAGCTGGTACTGCTACCAAGACTAGCATAATCCTACTCTTAGGAAAACACCCAACACCGATGCCATTGTTAGGAATCTGATTCGACGTAAGAATCAGTATTCCATTAAATCTCTCTCAAGCCACACTTTGGGCTTCCTGGATGAGGCGAAGACAGTTTTTTTTTTCCTGCTAATTGGTAAAATTGTATTGAAAAGAAAGAAAGGGCCAAAGCCCCTAAGACAAGGAGAAAAAAGAATACACCAAGGAAAAATAAGCAAAGAAAGAACAGGACTCTCCTTTACAGGAGGGGCACTAGCCATCAACAACCTGCAAAATGGAAACAATCCCAACTGGGATCAAAACATGAGGGCCGGGCTCCAGCCAGCTCCTCCCAACACAGATTGCAAAAAGGGACAAACCCAACAGGGAGACTAAGAGCAAACCCAACTGCCAAAAACAGAGCCCAACAGCCAAAAACTGAACGCAGACCTTCAACTGGATGAGGCGAAGACAGTTGAGAAAATTGTTCTCCCTCTTTCTCTGGATTTAAATGACTAAACATTTCCAAAAAGCTCTCTTCTACCCAAAAAAAAAAAAAAAAAAACATGTTTCAAGGAGCCAGTTTTATACATATAAATGAAATCTGATGTATTTAAAAAAGAAAAAGAAAAAGACGACAATTTTCTATAGATCGATATACACTGCTTTTGGGTAAGAAAGTGAATTTCTTTATTCAGCCGGTGAAACAGAAAATAGGAAAAACTGATAGTCAGTAAATCCGTGTGCTCATGGAACCATGTGATATGAACACGGTTTAGTTTCTAGTGGGTGGGCCCCACATAAGTCAAATCACCTCAGCCGTCAGATGAGACTAAGCGTGTGGAAAAGTTCTGGAAGAAATCAGCAGTAGTGTCTCCTTGGCATATAAAATGCTGGGGCCTTCCCATTCCGAAACCCAAACCCTTCCCATCTAGTTCTACTAAAAGACCTCTCTGTAACAATTGCATCTATTTTCTCCTCCTCCCACCAAAACTAATGAATACTTCCATGAAACCAGTCTTCCTCTTTTACATTTCCTTTTTCCTTCTTATCTCATTATCTATCAACACTGGTCAAGCAAGAAAACTTCCAGGTACTTGGCTCTTTTCAATACATTGACTCTTTACTTGCACTTAACTTCCATAAATAGTGTTGAAAAACTGTGTGATCCGACTGCAATGTGCCCACACCAGATCGAGCCAGGCGGCGTGCCAGGGATGAACTCTCAACGGGTCTTGATCTGGTAGAGTAAGATAAGAACCAAACTATGGGTTTTAGAGTTTGGATCAGGTTTAGACTCCGAATTTAGAAAAATTCGCAGTTGATAAGGAGATATGGGATTTCGGGAGGGGTAGAGCTCATGGTAGTAATGACTCTTAGGGATTTTGCTCTATATAAAAGAGACGACAAGCCTTGGGTGATAATCCAGTAAATGTGAGAGCATTCATAGCGAGTTTGGATCTCACACCAGAATCTAAAAAGGTTTTCAGCGAATTCAGTTCCAACAACCCATTTGGGACCGAGTTTCTTTCAAATAGAACTCTTTTCAAACCAAATCAACAAAAAATAAAGAACGACAAAAATAGCTAGAATATGAAACAAAGGAGAACTTCCTTTATCTCTTCATTTCTCTTTCTTATGTCTTCTTCTTACATTTGTTTCCCTTTTTGTTGGTTGTGAAGATTGCATTGCAGTGGTTGTGAGTGAGGAGCCTGTTATGATAAATTGCTACTTAAAGCCTTCGCAACCGTCTCCATCACCTCCCAGACCACCGATTCCTGTCACACTTTCGATGGCAATCATCTCTGAACTGCGTGGAGCTTCTTCTTAGTATATTTTCCCTTAGATTTTATTTGGTGAAAGCAAGAGTTGAATCTTCGGAGCAGTTGATGAATGTTGATCTGATAGTTAGTCTCATCTCTCATCCATGTTTTCATGCGTACGCTGTGTTGTGGTCAAGATGTTTGCGAGCAAAAACTAATTCATGGATTTTGTATTCAATATATGCTGTACTAGACGCATATTAGTGATGATATTTAGACAATTCTATTTTATTTCAGTTGGACTATACGGTTGCCTTGATGTAGAGTGGTATTTTCTTGATATGCCGAAATAATTTCTTTCTTTCTTTGGTGTAAATGATTTAAACTAAAATTGTTCCTGAGATTTGCAGGTGGGGTGAAGACAGGTCAGAAATCGGTATTCAATGGAGCATCTGTATCTTAAATTCAACTGCTAACCACGTCTATCCTTTCAACTTGAGATTCCATCAGCTGTGTAGTGGGTTCTTAGATTGATGCCCAACCCATATTTGACCCACTTCTTAAATTGGTGTGGTATATCCAAACGCACTTCATCACTAGTAACTTCTTGCCTTCGAGAGTCCAAAGGAACAGATTACTATTCCTCGTGTCCCTACGTCTGCAAGAAACTCAAACAAACGTCAAATGATTTACTGGCCACCGGCAGGTATAATCTAGAAAGTTTGTTAAAGTGGACAGGAATATAAGAAAATTTGATATTATTACTAACTACGAAATTTATGTCCAATTTGGTGGATGGGTTAATCTTCTTGAGACCTATAAAAGGCCCGTTTGGCATCACTCTCGTGTTGTTTCCAATTTTATACTAAGATCAGATTGTGTCGAGAGTATAATCTACAAAATTTGTTCGGTAACAATATATTAAATTACTTGGTTGAGAAAACATTATACCGAACTTGTTAGTTAAAAATATAAAAGTTTTGTCCTAAAGAAAGAAAGCAAGAGAATCATAGGATTTACAATCTAAGGCCCACATTTTATTGTTTGAGTACTCTATTATTATCCTACATGAGACCCACATATAAAAATTCCAACGTGATACCCACATTTAAAAATTAGAACATGGGGCCCATATTCATTGGATTTACAATGTGGGCCCACCTTTAAAGGAATTATAATGTGGGGTCACTTTTCTTTGAATGTAAATATGGGACCGGTCTTTAGAAATACAATGCGGTACACACCTTTAAAAATTAAAATATGGGGTCTACATTTATAAGATTTATAATGTGCATCCAACTTTTGTGATCATGACCATGTGACCCATATTTAGGAATTACAAAGTGCAGTCATATTTTTTGTGATTGTGGAGACGTGACCCACCTTTAAAAATTATACTTTGATGCCCACCATTAGAAATTAAAACATGGCGGCACATTCATAGTATATATAATGTAGCTAGGCCTACATTTGTAGGAATTATAACATGGTCCCATTTGTTTGTAAACACATGACCCACTTTTAAAAATAACAATGTATATCCGCCATTATAAATTAAAACACGGGGCCACATTCGTAGGATTCACAATGTGGCTCCATGTTTTGTGATTTTGACCATCTGACCCACCTTTAAGAATTATAGAGTGGGGATACCTTTTCTGTGACCACTACAAGAAATTGCACTTTTGCCGGCATTTTTTGCCGGCGCAATCATTTAACGCCGGGGAAGGTATAATTTTTACAGGCGATAAAGCTTGTTTCGCCGGGAAAAGATATGGTTTTCCCGGCGACAGATTTTCTCCGGTAAAGGTCAATGTTTTCCCGGCGTTTTTTTTGTTTCGCCGGCAAAGGTCAATTTTTTACCGGCGCTCTAAGTGATTCGCCGGCAAATGTCACCCCGCCAACTCCACCAAATGCTGGCGCCTTTTTTTTCCTTTCGCCGGCGCATTATTTACACCGGGCATTATTTTTGCTCAGTAAATTTTTAAAATTATTTTTGGCGGCGCACTATTTGCGCCGGTATTCTTATTACTAATGCCTAAATCCCTTACGCGCCCGTTATTTACCCTTTCCCCAAATCCCTTCCCCTTCGGCGCCCATTTATTTACCCTTTGCAATTCTCATCACCACGCCTAGTAGCCTCATCGTCTCGTCATCTCATCCTCATTGCATCCCTCATCCATTTCTCCGTCAACCCTCCATCATGCCTCGTCTCAGCGCAACACTTCTCAAGCAGAAAACCAGCCCTCCACCTCGTGCTGCAAGTCATTGTCTCCAAGATCCATTTCGGCGCAAGAAGCCCATCACCTCGCCATCTTCACCACTGTCTCTGTCCACACCCAGCAGGTTCATCTCATCCCTCTTGTCTCAGGCGCATATTCAATCTCTTATTCTTCTTATTCTTCATCCTTTTCTATTGTGAGTATGAAGATCTGTTTTGTTCCTTCTTCTTAATTCTCTGAAACCAGATTTATTGTGATCTCTGTTTTTAAAGATCTGTTTTTGGGGTTCTCTTGGACTTTTATGATAAAGCTACTGTCTTTAAAAAATTAAAGTGACAATTTGGGTTTTTTTGGATGTTGCCCTTTTTTCTGTTTGGATAAGACTCATTTTTCTACATTTTGTCTACAGATGGTTGATGCTGTAGTTGAGTATATTTTAAAAGAGGAAAAAAAAAAGAACAAAGAAAAAAAGTGCTGTAGTTTAACAAAATATGGCATTTTTTGTGCATTACTTTCACTAATGATTTTGTGATGTTCGAGGTGTTTGAGAGAAGGGAGGGTATTTAGATCTTAGAACGAAGGTTATGATTTTGATTACCAAATTCCCATCCTTCTATCTGAAACCCCATGGCTGCAGTGTATCCAATAAAGTCACGAGCATTTGACTCATCCCAAATTCCGGTCCAGAGAGTGTCTCCTGATTCTGTAGGCTTTGTTTTCCCATAAAGTGCATTCAGTCCAAATGTTACCATAGCTCTGAAAACATTAGGAAAAAAAAAACCTTAAAACTGCTTCTCAAACAACCTATCTGAAGTACTAACAAGAAGAGCAATACCCGAATTTTGTCATCTTAGTTTAGTTCATAGCTTTGAAGGAAAAGATGGAAAATGTTGAAAACTATAGACAAATCCTTACCCCGTGATATTAAGAAACTCATTGACTTGCATTTTTCTTTCCATAGAAAGACAACTAGTGGTGTATCCAAGCAACTCATCTGGACTATATGTAAAATCATAAGTACAATTGTTTACTGACTCTCCAACATTATAAAGCACATTATCTTGTAATGACCTTCCAACCCTAATCCTCAAATTCTGGAACTCTGAAATTTCAATAAAAACAAACTTCTAAGTAATTCAATCAAACAAAACATTAAAGCAGGAGAGTGTAAAACATTGAGCAATCCACTGTTTATTTAAATTTCTGTTTATTTAGTAATATTTCAAAAATTCAACCGTCTGAAGTTTGTTTTGCGATATAAATAGTGAATAGTAAATGAACAAGTGTGAGATAGGTTGAGATGAAGATGGCAAATCTAATATGTGTACACTGTGGTTTAATGAAAAATAAAATAAGATCAATTTAACAAGTAAATATTAGTATATTATGAGGGCATTTTCAAAATATACTGATATTTGCCACCATGTTCATCTGAATTACAAAGACAAACCTATACATTCCATTTGCTTTAAGCACAATAATATCATAACATTGTTGTATGGAATTTTAAAACTAAAATAAGGGTATTCATACATTTTAAAAGAGTACATTATGTACATCAGGATTGCAAATGGTAAAATGATCTGCATAAAACATGTTGCAGCATTCCTTTAATGGAGATCTTATCATTCTTGATCTGTCTAAATTCTAAATTTATTTTTTATTTTTTTTTCTTACTTTTTTGTTTTGCATTTTAGGCGTAGAGTGTTGATTTGTTTTTCTTATATTTGAGTTCTTTTTTTTTTTTCTCTCTCTGTTTTTTTTTTGAAAGTTTTTGCATTTATTTTATACCATCTATTGGTTGAATTTGAGTTAACCACCACCTTACATATGTAAATAGATACGGACAAGAGTTGGATGTTACAGTATCATAAGAGATTCAGTCAGCCGTATATAGACGGGGTGAATTCTTTTATTGAATTCGCAAAGGCGACTTCGGGTGGGAGTATAGAGATTAAATGCCCATGTAACTATTGTTGTAATGGTTTTAAGCATGATTATGAGACTGTGAGAGACCATTTGCTCCGGCGTGGGATGATGGTATCTTACAACACTTGGCTACAGCATGGGGAACTTGCACAATCCGATGAATCGGATTATAGTGAGGATGAATCAGATGAGGACCGGGATGGATACGATGAGTTATTAGAGGACCATGGTAGGGGGACTTACATGATGGATGATACCCTAGGGATGGATGATGTGCGAAACTTTGAAATTATGCTAGAGGCTTCCCAGCGTGGTTTGTACCCGGGCTGTAAAGATTTAGAAACCCTGTTAGCGTTTGTCATTAGGATGCTACATGTGAAGGTACAATATAGGTGGAGCAACAAGTCGTTCGACAAAGTCTTGGAGATATTTAGGGACACCCTACCAGAAGGTTATGTCGTTCCCGCTTCCGTTTATGAGGCTAAGAAGCTACTACGTGACTTGGGCTTGGGGTACGAGCACATTGACTCCTGCAAGAATGATTGCATACTTTTTTGGAAGGAGAATGCTCACTTGGAGAAGTGTCCAGAATGTGGGGAGCCTAGGTACAAGGTCAATAATGGCAGGGGTAAGCAGATCGCTCATAAGATACTGCGTTACTTCCCATTGATACCTAGGTTGTGGAGATTATACATGTCTAGGATGACAGCCAAAGAGATGAGATGGCATCATGAGGATGGCATGGATGGCGATCTAGGTAGGCATCCGGCCGACTATAAGGAATGGAAGGAATTTGATTTGAAATTTCCAGAGTTTGCCCGGGAGATCCGTAATGTGAGGTTAGGATTGGCCACCGATGGGTTCAACCCCTTCGGCAACATGAGCACTTCTTACAGCATGTGGGCTGTCATACTTATGCCTTACAACCTTCCACCATGGATGTGCATGAAGGATCCATTTTTCATGATGTCCTTACTTATTCCCGGGTTGCAGGCACCTGGGAAGGAGATCGATGTGTACTTGAGGCCCTTGGTTGACGAGTTGAAGGAGTTGTGGGAGATTGGTGTCATGACTTATGATGCCCATAGTGAACAGCCCTTCTGAATGCATGCGGCTGTGATGTGGACCATAAATGACTTTCCCGCGTATGGTAACTTGTCTGGTTGGAGCACAAAAGGTTATTTGGCTTGTCCCCCTTGCAACAAAGATTCATTATCGTGTAAGTTGAGAAGTAAGATTGGGTGGGTGGGACATCGAGCTTACTTGCCTGAGAACCACTCTTGGAGAAGGAGCAAGAAGTTCAACGGTCAGCCAGAACATAAAATGAAATCCTTGCATTTACCGGTGCAAAATGTACTTGATCAGTTGGATCAACTACCAGAAGTTAGGTTTGGGAAGGGCCCCAACAGCAGGAAAAGACTTCGTGAGCCTGCACTGTTGAATTGGACAAAGAAAAGCATCTTGTACGAGCTACCGTACTGGAAGAACCTAAACCTTAGGCATAACCTTGATGTCATGCACATAGAGAAGAACATCTATGAAAATATTGTTGGGACTGTAGTGGGCAAAGATAAGAAGAATAAGGACACGGACAAAGCACGTGACAATTTAAAAGATATGGGCATCAGGCCACAATTGCATCTGCAGAGGAATGAAGAAGGATCCATTGTGAAACCCCGTGCATCCTACACATTGGACCCAAAACAGAGAGAGGGTTGTTTTGAATTATTGAAATCAATCAAGTACCCGGATGGCTATGCTGCAAACCTGTCAAGGTGTGTGACCTCAAAAAATGGCAAATTATCGGGTATGAAAAGTCACGACTATCATGTCCTCCTACAACGTCTTTTTCCGGTTGGCCTACGTGGTTATGTTGATAAGGAGTTAAGTACAACTCTATTTGAGTTGGGCAGTTTCTTCCAGGACCTCTGCTAAAAAACATTGAAACAAAGCGATTTAAAAAAATTAGAGGAACGGGAAGTGCTCATAGTTTGCAAGCTCGAGAAGATTTTTCCTCCAGCATTCTTTGATGTAATGGTCCATTTGGTTGTTCACTTGCCACGTGAGGCCATGCTTGCTGGACCGGTGCAATATCGGTGGATGTACCCCATCGAAAGGTAACTGTTACCATCCGATGAAGTGTTATTCGTGTAGTAGTGTGATTGTCTTGTATAAGTAACCTTAATTCTAATGTCTCTTTGTTTGAAGGCTTCTCGAGACTTTAAAAGGTTATGTTACTAACCGAGCCCGACCCGAAGGTTCGATCGCCGAGGCTTACATTGTGAAAGAGTGTTTGACTTTCTGCTCAATGTACCTAAAATGGACTGATTGAGACGAACGAAATGATAATGGTGGCGTGCGTGGTCCCGGGATGGATATTTTCACTCAAAATGTTCGTCCCTTTGCACCGATCACAAGGGCACTAGATCCTTCTAAGAATGAACTCAACATGGCTCACTGGTTTGTATTGCATAATAGTCCCGAGTTAGAGCCATATCTCGAGTAAGTGCTTTGGTTTAAATACATGTGTGCATAGATTGTTCCCTTGTTGATTCTTCCTCTACTTTTACTTGCTTATGAATTGTTTTGGCTTAAGTAGGGAACACAGGAATACAATACAAAATCCAGAAGTGCATGACATCAGTCAAATACAGCGAGACACATTTCCAAAATGGTTCAAGCAACGTGTAAGATATATGATTCCCTATTGACACAGTAAACATTAACTAACTGGTCCTCAATTGTCATCAACTTAATAAACTTACCGCATGTTGCTCATGTAGATGAATGATTTGCGAAACCAAGGGTCGCCAGAAGCAACCGATGAAATGTGGTCATTAGCAAATGGTCCCGGTTCTATAGTTTATATGTATTCAGGGTGCATATTCAATGGTGTTCGATTCCACACCAGAGATCGCGAGAACAGGCGTAAGTGCCAGAATAGTGGTTTGGTCGTGCAAGGGGAGCATATTGGGAAGACAATTGATTTCTACGGGTACTTGTGCAAAGTCTGGGAATTGACATATATGCATGGGGGTAGGGTGGTGGTATAACAAGCATTGATGTTACGGGTCGGTGGTATAAAGATGATCCATTTGTCCTACCAAGTCAAGCGAAGCAAGTTTTCTATGTCAGTGATACCTGCAAAGGCAACAACTGGAGAATCGTAGAACGAGTCAAGCATCGGGGAGTGTGGGATGTACTAGAACTGGATGATGTGCCTAACGAGGCCTTCTAGCAGCATGAAACCACCGATCTTGTCCCAATCTATGTCGAAGATAGGGATGTTCACTACTGTAGGGATGATATTCCGCCAGAGATAGTTAATGGTGATGAGCCAATGGCGGAGCATAGCGATGACGAGGATGAAACTATGGCGGAATATATAGATGATGATGATGAAGACGATCTGTGTCGCCAATTCGATCAAGCTATAGATCCTGATATAGATTATGATGTGTAGTGTTTGTTTTTTTATTTGTGCATGGACAAGTGTTCTAAATTAATAAAGTTTTTGGTTTACATTTCATGGCTCATTAAATATGTCTCATTTTATATGCCTATGCCTTCATTCTCTTCTATGTCATATATAGTTGTCAAAAATGCCCAAGGGAAGTAAAACATATGTCAAGCCTGGGTGGGTGGCCAAACAGGCAAAGTTGACAGAATACGAGAAGGTGAGAAGTAAGAACATCATGCAAATAGACGAGAGATGTCGTGCTTTGGGGGTAAAGCACATATCCAATACCCTTTCTGGATTGGGTCAAACGAGCAAAAGGAAAAATGGAGATGGAAAAAGAAAGCCGGGTGAAGATGATGACAACGAAGAATATCGACCACCCTAGGGTGATTTTGGGTTGGTTTATTCGGATGAAAATACTGGTGATGATGGGGATGATGAGACTTCTGGGTCTCCGACAAATATGGTAATTTGTGTCTATTGATTTATGATAAGCCATTATAGTTGTTAATTTTTACTTCATTCACTTTATTTATGTGTTTATGTACTAATAATTCATTGTTGTGTTGCGACAGGTTACTCATATGAATCGAGGGAAGCGAAGTAGACATGCTTGCGCTGTAGCAGCTGCACTGGCCCTGAGGACACCGGCACAACCTCCAGTCACACGGTCTTCTCGTGCAGAGAGCACGCCCGAGGGGGCGGGCCAAGCTACACCGGCACAGCCTCGAGTCACACAGTCTTCTCATGCGGATGGCATGCCAGAGGTGGCGACCATTGCTAGAGCGTGTAGTCCTACACGGCTTATTAGTTCTTCTAGCCAGCCTGACCAGGTTTTGACTCCGCGTACGGGTGGCAGCAGTGTTGGTGAGAAATTTAGAATTATTGTCTTTTTTAAAATGTACATTCTTTTAATGTTATATGCTAACTCAATTAATACTGTGGTTGTGACAGCATCAACCTCAGTCGAGGGCTCCCACCGTGTACGGGGCAAGACAAGGGGGTTGAAGGTGGAAAAGCTGAGGAGGCAACTTGGCCATGCCATCCTAATTTCGATCCTAGCTTCGAGCCTTGCGCCAGAGGGAGAATTTGCCACTAGTTTTGCAAACCTTCTCGGGGAAGTGATTCGAGATGAGGCACCTGTTCGGAAAGAAGGTTGGAAGTCTGTTCCTGAGTGGATTAAGAAGTTGGTGGTAAAGAGAGTTCAGGTAATTTCATTTGAGATAATTTAATGCGTATTCAATTAGAATCATTAAAGTTTAATTGTAGTCTCACATTACATGTTGTTTTTGCAATTGCAACAATTTTTTGGGTTCAGGGACTATGTGAACAATCCAATCACCAAGGTTGTCGTTGATGCGAAGTGCCAGAAACTGTACAGGGACTGGAAGTGTGAATTGCATACCCACTATTTGTCTCTTTTGGAGGAGGGAGTGCCCGATCCAAAGAGCCACCCACTAAAGCCTTGTAAGGCAGATGACTGGGCTTGGATGATCGACAATTTGTGGGAGACTATGGAGTGGAAGGTAACTTTTAATGGTTTTGTATATATCTCTGCTACAATTATTGATCAAGATCATTGTATTAGTTAAAAATTATTTTGACTAGTATATTGTTTTTTATTTTTCTGTGTAGGAGAAGTCAAAGAAAACAAGTGTTAGCCAATCGAAGATGCCGTGGAATCATACGAGCGGCTCTAGATCGTTCCTAGGACGTAGTTCAATAATCGTAAGTGTGGATTTAAGAATTTTTGCCATTTGACAGAGTTATGAAAATTAAATTCTTCTATTAACGAAATATCTAATGTCATAACAGAGAGCACAAAATGCTGGACATGCGCATCCGTTTTCCAATTTCTACCACGACACCCACTATATGCACGGGAAGAAACAGTGGATAAATGAGGAGGCTCAGAAGACACATGTACATATGCCTAAGTCATGTTTTATATATCAATACAAATATACTTTTATACATATGTTAAACTCACTTTATTTGATTTTTACATGTTTAAAAATGGCAGGAGGAATTAGTGCGGGTGGCTACTGAACAATCCCAACTCTCCATCACATCTCCGTTGACCGATGAACAGATATTCGTGAAGGTGCTTGGACAGAGATCGGGATACCTTAAGGGTTTTGGCATTCGCACAAAGTCCACTTTAGGTTCAACCCAGAATCGAACGGGCCTTGATTCTGAGGTACTTCAGTTGCGGCAGCAGGTAGCGGAGTTTGGCAAGAGAACTAGTTTCCTCGAGGGCTTAGTCCTCCAATTACCTGAGCGCGCAGGCATAGATCCAGTTTCCTTTGTTGGTGGGGATGGCACCTCTGGTGGAACTCATGATTCGACTTCTCCAGGTTTGTATATGATTACTGTTTTCAAAATGATATTTTATTTGCATGTTGATTACTATCTCTAATTACTATCTCTAATTAAGGATAAATGTAGATAAGAATACAGAAAGCTATACATATATGGTTTATAGATTATGAACCAATTTGGTGGATGCTCTTTAATTTTTTCACTTTAGTTATTTGACATTTAAAACAGGTTGGGAAGAAGTTTATATTTAACTACTATGAAGAAGCTGTGTATTTATGGAAGAAAATTCATACAACAATCGTTTCTTGTGATTTTTTTCCCATCTTTTAAAGATCATGTTTTGACAATTTTTTTTTTTTTTATGCAGGATTGAATGAAAATTGAAGAAGATTTTATGTTGAAAGATTCCATGCAGAAAATACACCATTATTGATGTAGGAAGAGGAGGAATTTTTTAGAACCCTTATGGTGTCTGTTTAATGGCTCAGTTGCTATAAACTCTTTTAGTTTTTATCTTTTCACTATGCTTTGCAAAAGTACTTTATGGTAAGTTGAGCATTATTGAGATTGAGGATTTAATGATACACCATTATTGATTACAAGACTCATTACTGCTTTAAAATTATCTTTTGGCTGCTTTAGAATTATCTTTTATGGAGGTGGCACTGGGCCATCTCCTGCCTGGGCTGGATATGATGCGCCAAGAGGCCCTGGCTATGATGCTCAAAGAGCACCCAGCTATGATGCAGCTAGAGGTCATGTCTATGATGCTGCTAGAGGTGTTGGTTATGATGCAACTAGAGGCATTGGTTACGAAGCTCTGCCTAGAGGAGCTACTGGGCCTCAAGCGCAAGTCCCATCCGGAAATGTTGTTCCCTATGGATCGTCGCAGACCTCCCCTCATGCTGGAGGAAATGCTGTTTCCCATGGAATGTCACAGACCCCCACTCGTGCTGGAGGAGGAAATGCAGTTCCCTATGGATCGTCACAGACCCCCACTCATGCTGGAGGAAATGCAGTTCCCTATGGATCATCGCAGACCACTGCTTCTCATCCTGGAGGAGGATATGAATTCGCACAGGCAGGTGCAAGTGCTGCTCGTAAAGGTGTTTAAATTGTTTGCATTTGCTAATTTGAACCACATTGAATAAATATTTCTTTGAGGGCCCTCACATAGGTTCTCTTCCTATGCATCCTAATTCTCCTGTCTTGTGTAATATGATGAGATCTCCCATTTGGTTGGTATTATATCATTAAGATCCTGCAAAATCTTATTTTCTCTTTAATTGAAACTGAAGTGTTGACTTGGTTAATCGAGACAGTAAAACTAATCAATGGGAGTTCCATTTTATGTTTGTATCCTCCATTTATGACTGGATTCCATTACAAAAAAGAAAAAAAAGAAACAAAAAAGGTGTTTAGTTGACATGGATCATGGCCTCACTGAGTGTAAATACCGAGTTGTTGGGCCATGTCCTTTCCCTGTTCTATATTATTTCATCATTTGTTCTTAATGCAAATGCAGTGAGGCACTAGTTTTTTTAATTGTCAGCCACTGCTGGTAGCTAAGCTTTCCATGTAGTAATGTTGCATCAACAGTTACTCAGGGCCTGTCCCCAGTTTGCATCAACAGTTACTCAGGTATTTTGTGAAGTTTCAGCTTGCAACCCTGTTTTATATCTTTTATAGGTAGAGTTCTTTGTTTCTTACATTAACTTTGTGAAAGTCCTGGGATCCGAACCCTAGAGGGGGGGGGGGGGGGGTGAATAGGGTGAGCTTCATATATGACCAATTATAAACAATTTTAACTTCTTTAAAACAAACTAGTCACATTTGATGATTTATCATACAAGATGCGGAAGCTAACAAAAGAATCACCACAAAGCAATCACCATCACACAAGGATTTATAGTGGTTCGGCTTCAATGCCTACATCCACTACCGGCTTGTGAACCAACACCCCACCGGATTTCCACTATTTATGCTTTTCAATAGGCTAAGCAATAACCTTTACAATATGCTTTTCAAGGCTTAGCAATAACCTTTACAATGATGTTTTTCAAGGCTCAACATCAACCTATACACTATGCTTTTATAGGCTAAGCAATAACCTCTTCAACCGCAAGGTTGGTTATCTCACTAAGTTAGTGTCTATAATACACTTGATGGAGATTCAATTAAGCTCATTACATTTGCCTCTAAAGTAGGCGGATATGAAAATGAAAATCTAATACACACACACACACTATGAATGCAAAGATGAAAGTACATGATGTGTATGTGTGATGTCCTCAATCATTTTGAAAATGAAAGCTCATAAATGTAAGCCTAAGGCTTTTGAAAGTTTTAGCTTATTAAACATTTATGATTGAGGAAAGAATGCAAGTCACATGTTAAAAGTAACAACTTGTTAATGATGTCAAAGAATCCCAAGTTGTATTAAATTAATTAGCTCTAAACATGTGATGCATAGGGATGTCAATCAAATCAACAATGTAGCTCATAAAACATAAAAATAGATTTGATTGAAATAAGGGGACAAATCATATGTAATTACAAATACAACTTGAATATGATATACCAATCAAAGCAAAGCAAGTTGTGAACTTTAAAACAAAGTTACATATGATTTGTAAACATGTTGAATCCAAAACATAAGATATATTTGAAAAAGATTTTCTTATGATGAAAAACAACACCCAAAGATTCAACCAAGTATATGAATCATGTTACATATAATTTCAAAGATTCTTCCATTAATATGATCTACTTAGATTTACCAAGGAAGTACTACTTGGGTTGAATCAATGGTGATGCATCCAAAACAATAGATCAATTCAAAATATAAAACATGCTAAGGATACAACACATCATAGGTTAACATGCTACTAAAGATTTATCAAAGATAAAATAAAACATGAAAACATATGATTTGTAAAGAAGTTGAATCCAAAACATAAGATAGTTTTGAAAGTGATTTTCTTATGTTGGAAAACAACAACCAAAGATTTAACCAAGTATATGGATCATGTTACATCTAATTTCAAAGATGTTTCCATTAACATGATCTACTTAGATTTACCAAAGATAAAGTACTACTTGGATTGAATCAATGGTGATGTATCCAAAACAATAAATCAATTCAAAACATAAAACATGTTAAGGATACAACACAACATAGTTTATCATGCTACAAATGATTTACCAAAAATAAAACAAAGCATGAAAACATATGATTAAGGAAAGTAGAGCCTACTTGTTGATTTAACTTCATTAATCCAAGATTTAGCTTTCCTAATGACCCCCTTCATCCCTTAGTTCATTTCCCTTGTATTTGCCTCAAAACCCCTCAAGGAGGGCCTTAAAATTCCCAACTTTTGGCAAAGGAAAGAACTCATATTTATAGCAAAAAGTGCCCAACGGCTAGTCCCCGGTCGACCTGGAAACAGGTCTCGGTCGACCGGGAACACGCAACGGTCAGAAATATGACCGTTGGTGCCCCAGGGCATTTTCTGCCTACAGTGTTCCCGGTCGACCTGGCCTGGCTCGGTCGACCTGGTACACTGCAGTTTTTGGCCCGGGACCAAAATTCCCAAAATTGCATATTTTTTGCATATTTCAAAGTCTTTTCAAGTGGGAATTTTTGGGTCATCAAATCAAGCTTGGAAACATGTTTTAAATCAAACTAAGTGGTTTAAAAACATGAAACACAAAAAAACCTAAAATGATTCAAAACTTTAAAACCAAAGGCTTGATTTATAAAACTCTTTCAAAAACAAATGCATCCAAGTTTTAAAAGCAAATCATGCATAAATTGATACTTTTACAAATCTTAAAAGCAATGCATGAATAAAACAAGATTTCAAGTTTATCTAAAACAATGCAAGTGTGTGAATCAAATGATGCTTGAATGATTATGCATCCATCAAATTGCAATCTACAAAAAACCTAACACTTTGTTGCACTCATCATCCTCAATGAATTAATTTTAGTACCTCCAACTCTAATCTTCTTTTTCTTCCCAGCATGCCAAAAGATGAGGCTCAACTTTATGCTGCTATTGAACTGTAAGTGTTTTTTTCACTCTCTCATATCCCCCATGTCTGTTGACCATGAATTTTGTTTAAAAGTCTGTTAGCACTAATGAAAAATGCTAAGCAGGTTTCTAAATGCCTGTTAGCTTATTCCCATTTTTGTTTTGTAACCATGTTAAATATGAAGTTGCGGTTATATCATATCATGAGGCCTTTAGTTTGTTTCGAGTATCAAAATTATCATAAATGGAGACTGAATCATCCGCAGAAGTTAATCTCTGTTATCATAGCAGTAATTTAAAACATACATGTAACAGAGGTAAGAGAATCAAAATCTCTTTATAAATACATATAAGTTACAATATACCTTTCAATACGCACATCTCTCTAGTCCCAAACTTGCTCACAGAGTTAAAGGATAGTTAGATATTGTAGTTCCCAAACCACACTCAGACAGTTGCAGGGTGGGCATCCCTTGGCTCTTTTGGAAAGGTTACACCCTTTGTTTTCAAAAGAAGGTATGAATCACTTAAAACTCCAATCAATCATCTCAAGAAACTCTCCTTTATTTTTTCAGACTAGCACTTTTTATTTTGGAGGATTTAGGCTTAACTTCCTGCCCTTTCCCATTCACATACAACCACATATACTTTCCAGACAATGCCAGTTAACTACCTGATTGATTGGTAGGCATGTTTTTCCTCCATTGTTGACCAAATCTAATTTACATTTTTTTAAGGAAAACATCATCTTTACTTTACACTAGTTTTTAGTGAAATTAGTTTTTGACCCTTTTTCTATTCATTTAAATTAAAACATCAAACTACCATCTTCTCCTGATCTAACTCAACCTATTTTATTTTATTAAAAAAAAAACTAGGTCTAAATTTTGCTTTTGTTTAACAGTGTAAAACCTTCAAGATTGAAAACCACCTGTCAATTATCATGATGCTTGTTACAATAGTCTCAAGGACTACAATAATTAGGGCCCCACAAGACTTTCATAGCTTGAAAATGGAGACAGGTGGGGCCGATGGATTTAACAACAATTTCCCGGTCTATGTTTAGTGCTGAAAATGAAATTCAGTTGAATTTATGGCCTCCCATTTTCTCAAATCTCAACTCCTCTCCAGGCAATGTTAGTCTACAGTCTGTGGACTAGAGAGCTCCTTGATCACACCCGTCTCTTTATTGATCTTGCCACCAAATTTTGATCTTGATGTAACACCTTAAAAATCCTGTCGATAATTAAGCTGGCATGATCAATTACATGGGTTCTTGGAGTTGATTGAAATTGACACTCATTTCATGCCAATTCCTTGTCTTTCCAGTCAAATTGTGACTGAGTTGTTTTTGACTTACTACCACCTTCTGTTGCTTTTTCACACCTGCCACATATTTCAATTGCCAATGAATGAAGTTAGAATTTCATGAGATTTGGCACTGCCCAGCTGAACAGGGAATTCTATTCTGGGGATGGGTGTGTTGGAATATAGGTGGGCATTCCAGACAGGTTTCAAAACTTTTGACCCACTTGATGCAGGGATCAATTGTGTAGAATGCAACAAACCCATTCTAGGATGCAACTCCCTCAATCTCATAGCCATGTACAACAACAAATACTATCTAGAAGATAGAAAATAACGCATAAACATGCAACCATGAAATCCACAACATACAAGGATGTAGATATACCTTTGGAGTTTGTTGTGCTCTAGTGGAGGATTTGAGTTCTTTACTTTGATGATGAACAACTTCACAATCCAATTCAGAATCTTCAACTCCTTTTGATCTTCCACGCTATGACCCGTATTAGATCTCTTTTTTCTCAAGAAGATGGTGGGATCTCCAAGAGAAAAACTCTAAAGGGAACTAGAAGAGAACTAGAAGATGGAGAGGAAGAGAGGAGTGCAACTCTTGCACTATTACATGGGCTGGGCGTGAATCCCTATGTGGAGTAACATTAGGGACTTCCAAACCCTCTCCTCTTCTCCTTTTATAGCATTGAAGCCACCTCCTCTTACTAATTGAAATAGAAGTCTTACTTCCACTACAATTAGTTACTTACTAAATCACAATTAGAAGTCTTACTTCAAATATGATTAGTAACCTCCTCTTTTACTAATTAAAATAGAAGTCATACTTTCATTAATAATTAGTAACTTACCATTACCACTATTAGAAGTCTCACTTCAAATAGAAATAGTAACTTTCTATTTCCTTTTAGAGTTCTACTATAATTAGTATCTTTCTAATATATTGGGCTAGCGTGGGGACCACTAGGGATTCCTTAGAAAGCTGGCTCCAACTGGGATATGCGACCCCACATCTCATGTGCAATCCGGGCCCACAGTTAATTGCAAATAACTCCACTATATAAATGCAATTGCACTCCAGTCTTAGGAATATATTTCAATGAAGAGCCTAAACTTCCCAATTACCACAAGTAGGCCCCTCTATCATTATCCATAGATCAACTGGAATAAATCTGTCCCATCCAATCTTAGATCCACATCTTATTATCCTTGAGCCCCAATAAATTATAGTGATCATTTGGTACCATTCCAATTAACTCTTAATTGGAATGGGTGCGCACTTACCAATGATAAATCCATTAATTGGCACAAGGGGATAATGTAGATAGATTCCATCTTGATCATCGCATGTTCGCACAGTCCTACTACCACGTACCCAAGACACCGAGGTGTTAACCTACAGTTGGCCTCACTCATTGGTGACTCAAAGCAAATGAATAGATCGACATAAACTTGAGTTCATCAATGTCTCAGGATTGAGAGCCTATTGCGAGGGAATTATGAGAGCAGTCCTTAAATCGAGACAGTATTTCATAAGGTGCTTCTCATGGTCCTTCAATACATCCAATGTACCAGCACTATGATCCAAAATCTTACATTCTGATGATTGAGACAAATCACACTATCTCATAGTGATCAAAGTGCTGCAACCTTGTCAGATGAGATGCCCAATCTCATCACTGGTTGTGAAGATATTTTAAGTATAAGATTTGTGACACATATCTCCCGTATGTGGATCTCATCCATATACATGTATCAAATCTAATATACTAATGCGACCCGGTTCATCTCATGAACCATTATGTCATATATATTGGTCATGTGCATTAAGTAATAAATCACCATTCATCTCATGAAAGGAAAGCATGATTATATTGATAAATAAAGAAATTAATCAATCTATTCATCATATACTGGTATTGAGACCATAAAACTATAACAGGGTGTTGGAGGTTTGCTTTTTGGTGTGGAGGCTTGACAATCATTCTATGAATTGGTGGTGAGTTGAAGGGAGAATTCTCCATGATAGAGGCTCACAGTTAGGGAGAAAGAATAAGGTTAGAGATGAAGTTTATGAAGCTTGGAACAAGGCCTGATACTTTCTACACTTTGGAGTTTGTAAGGTAAGATGATTGGTTTTAGTTTTAGTTTCTTTCATTCCTTTTTTCTTTTTTTTTTGGGTGATTGGTTTTAGCTGTTTGGTCTATGGAATTAGTACCTGTTACTTGATCTTTTGTTTGAGATATGTGTTTTTTTTTTCTATTTATTCATCAGTCCTGAGTAGCTGGTTTTAATCTGATCTGATACCTCTCTACATCTCAGTTTATTATAGTACCTCTGTTTTAGTCTCAGTCCTACCAAATGAATTCTGCCTCTGCTTCTCTCTCTCTCTCTCTCTCTCTCTCTCTCTCTCTCTCTCTCTCTCTCTCTGCTCTGTTTAGGATGTGGCTTGACATCTGGACCTGTAATCTGTTATCATCTGAGAGGACAGGGAATTCTCTTAATTCCAAGCGTTGTAAAACCATCAAAGGAAGCAACTTTGGGATCCAAAATGGTAGAAATCTATGGCCCACTTTGTTTTATTTGGGCTGATTTTTATCCCCATAAGAGCAATTGTCACTATCGATTGATCATATCGAAGAAAGCATCAGCACACATGAAAGCAAGAGGAATCCAGGCCTTGTAATTTTATGCAAGCTTACTTGATAATTTGTGAACAGGTTGCCTGCGGTGTTTTAATGTCCAATAGCATTAAAATATACATGTATTGATAAGTTCATAGGTTCTCTGATTTACAATCAGAGGCCAATTGTGGTTTTTCTTCAAAATGTCAACAATTAAATTGTTAGCTTTCTCCATTGTCTTCTTCAATTCATCTTTTGACGTTTGATACTTGTTGCAAAAAGATGCAATATGGATCAACCTGCAAATACCACCATCCAAAAGAGAGGCATGTGACACTGGCTGCTGGCACTCTCAGCTCACAAGGACTTCCTCTTAGACTGGTAAATTTGATACTCATCCTTTTCTATTCTTTGTCCACTTGATGTGCTTATCTATAGTCCCATTGGGTGGCCCATCATAACTTCCTGCATGGGACAATGGAGATGAGGTAGTTAGTTCCATCGGGTCCATGGGCAGTTTTAATTAATACTCACCAGGGTGTGGTGTCTGCCCTTCTCTTCATAATGTAGAGATTAATGGTAAATAACAGCGCTGATAATGGTAAATACCAGGGTGTGGTGTCTGCCCTTCTCTCCGTGGACAGGTCTTTTATTTTTCTTGATTTTGATCATTCTACTTCTCATTCTCACAATATCCGTTGTTTTATTTGCACTTTTTTTTATACTAAGTTTTGTCATCAACTTGTGTTTTTTTTTCATTGGAGTCGACAGATTTGAGGATTTGTTTGGGAATGGCGCAGATCATTTCCATTTTCGATGTGTGGATTAGTTTTATTTTTATCCATTTTAGTTCTTGTGCACTGAAATTCTCAAAGATCGTCTTCACACTTCGTTTGGGCTATGCGTAATCTAATTATTGAAGACTTGTTCGTGTTGTCACCAGAACAAGTTTGCTACAGTTGAACGCACAGAATTCAGTACCTAATGCCATAACTGAAGGTAAAGGTGGTCTTCTTGTTCTACTGGATAACCTAGTTGGTGCTCATTTAACTGAACTGCCTCCTAGCTTCTCAGATTGACTGGCACTGTGCGTTGGTTCAGTAATGGCACTTACCATGATAAGCTTCATAATATGTTTTGGGAAATTGTGGTTGCATCAAGCAACCGATAGCGATTAATGCATTCCATGTGGTTTGTTTGATGGTTTTCCTAACCGTTGTACATTTTCTTTTAATGCATGTTTGGCCTAAATGATTGACAGACTAGCATAAGTTTTGACCAAGTGGGTTGGCCTGCCAAAACTTGATAAAGGTTTCCTCACCCTGGGACCAGTTCATAGGCAGCACTATTTATGGCCCTTATTGACAAGAGGGCACTAGGTGCATTCATAACTTTCAGGGATCTTTACACTGCCTATTTGAGTTTTTGAATGAATGTAGGGGGGGGGGGTGGTGGTGGTTTGAAATTATGTCAAAATCTTGACAATGGTGCATGTCCATGTCATCATTAAAAATTCTCAACTTGTTAATAGGTCACAGCATACCAAGTCATATCTTAATATAGATTAGTTTACTGCAAACTAAGGTTGCAGTTGCAGGGCCCATATCAGCTGATCATGTTTGGTATAACCCATCCATATGCGTGTCTGGGTTAAACATTCTGGCTCTGTTAGAAATAGAAAAAGATTGTTATTCCTTGAGTAGCATTGGGTTTTGTCCTTTTAGGATTCTAAGGACAATGGTTTTTTTTCCCTTTGCTTTTATGATTCTGTATTTATCATGAAGCTAATGGATATGGGTTTTGGTTTTCTTTTTGAAATTGTAATGATGGATGTGGTCATCAAGAAGACAGAACAATTTTTTAGTTTTTGAACTTGGAGAAGCCTTTGTTATTCTTTTGTATGAGAGTAATGCCTGACAGAATCATGCATCTGCTCTATGACTACTTGTAGTTTGTGTCTTTCTTCTGAACTGTTCATGTAATTGTCATCAGGAACATGTTATACAGACTAGACATGGTTCTGTTTCTGTTGCTGTGTTTGGAGACCAAGACAAACCGGCACTTGTGACTTATCCTGATCTAGCTCTAAATCGTAAGTGCTTTGCAGCTTGTTCAATCAGGCTATTGCATTGAATTGGGTATTGTTTACTTTTTTTAGTGAGACATTTTTTAGTCTGAATTGCTGATAGGAAGAAGTTATGGGTCTGAATGCTGCTGGCTGTAGTTAGAGATACAAAGTTTTGCTGATGAAACTTGTGCTACTGATATGACAATAGCTATGGAAGGACCTGATGTTTTTATAATTGCTTCAATTCCATTTGATGTTTTTTAGGTTGATCTAGTAGGAGGGTAATATGATGCAGGGGACAATGTGAAATTTGGGTTAGTTTTCTTATGAACTTGTCCAAGTGGACACAAGTCAGTGGAATGTTGTGTGATCATCTTTAGGCCTGTCTGTTGCATGTTTTGGTTATCTGAGATTCAGGGAATTTTTAGACCATTTGTTATTTAGCATAAAAGGTAATGGATGGCAGCTTTCCATCTGGAAAGTAGTTGCTAGTTGGCTTCATATTTTGTGACAACAGTTCATTTTGTTCTTTTTGTGGTAGATGAACTGCATAGATTCATTTATTCCATCCTTATTTATTTTGATTTTTCGTTGTCCTGTCCAAAGATAGAAATACCTAATTCGTCTCTGAAAAATATTACCTACAAGAGACCTTCCTAATTCCCATTCAGACCATTACCTATGGCGAACATTCTCGTAGTTTGTGCATTTCATTTTCAGGAAAATTTTGTGTCTTGAGTTAAACATGATGAGTGAACAGCTAGGTCATCAACATTAAAAAAATAAAAAAAGTTGCTGATCTGGTGGTACTGTGTTAAGTACCAAGAAAAAACAAAGCAGTTCCTGTTTGCCTTAATTACTCCCTAGATGCAGTGAATCTTCCTTATAAAGTTGTTCATTCTAATTTAGCAATCATCTGAAAAATCTAATTCTATTGGGTGGTATGATATTCTTTAATCTTTTATAATCATTTTCTTCTTTCCGAAATGTAGGTTCTATTTGGATTGGAATATGCACATGCTGTTCAGAGTATCAAAGAAAAACTGGTAGTTGAATCTTCAATGTTTGGCAGTTCCAAGTATCCAGTACTTCATTATGGAGATGTCATGTGTTCAGTTATGAATCCATCAGATTATGACAAAGCACTGAAGGGGGAACTGGAGTCCTCCAATGGCTACACTTCTAATGGCAATCTGCTCAAGTGTGTGAACAACAACAATATTCTGAGTCCAGACAATTGCAAGCAAAATACTCTAACTATCACAAGCTATAACCTTGGAGGTCTGACAAGGAGCTTACCTAAAGAGCATAACATAACAGATTGCCATATGTTAAAATAGGATGTATGAAGTTTTTTTGAACAATGTTGCAGGTGTTGGATTGGTGCAACAATGAGATGATTGTATATGAAGATGTAATTTTTCATTGGCATTTGAATGTTGGCAAATAGTAGAATGTTAGCATGGATCTTTATTTTGTAATGGTAATGGTAAAGTACTTTTAATATTGTAAGGATATTTGAATATTAATATGAAGTGGAATGAATATTTGGAATAGATAGATGTTGGATGTGTAGGAGATTTGGTCTTAGATACTAGAATAGTAGTTTCATACGATACAGGTTGGAAGTTATAATGATGCATATACAGGAAAAAAAATTAAAAAATCAAATAAATACAATAAATGAATATTGATTGCCGGCGCAACATTTTCGCCAGCAAAACACCTTCAAAATAATTACTTAAAAAAATAAATGTTTTCCCGGCGACAAAATACGCCGGCAAAAAATTTTGGAAAATTAATTTTCATAAAATATAAATGTTTTGAGCCGGCAATAAATTTTGAAAAAAAATTCCATAAAATATAAATGTTTTGCCGGCGCAAAAAAAACGCCGGCAATAAATTTTGAAAAAAAAATTCCATAAAATATAAATGTTTTGCCAGCGCGAAAAAAACGCCGACAATAAATTATGAAAAAAAATCCATAAAATATAAATGTTTTGCCGGCGCAAAAAAACGCCGGCAAAAGTTTTTAATCAATTTATTATTGAAAAATAAAGGCCTTTTCGCGGCGTTTTATACCTCTTTTCCCGGCGAATAAAAATGCCGTTAATGTATTATTTTGCCCGGCGCTAACCTTTTTCGCCGGCAAAAGCTATTGCTGGCAAGCTTTTGCCGGCGCAAGGGAAATCGCCGGCAAAGGTGTTCACCAGCGTTTTATAGACTTTAGCGCCGGCAAAAGTGCAATTTCTTGTAGTGGACGGTGGACACAAGAATAAAGTGAGTTGTTTCTTAACAAAATAAAGTTTTTCCGTGACAACTTTCTTATGCCAGCGAGTTAAGATTTTGAGATTCCTTTTAGTATGTCCAAAATTTGAAACAATTTTTTACAGATACTAAACATGTTTTCCACAACCTCATGATGCCAAACATACCCTTTGTATCAACCTCAAGATCCATTGGTTTATAACAATGGTTGCAATTAATGGAATTGGATGTAGAGACTCCGACATGTGGCCGGAGATTTATGTGCGTTCCGACGATTGGGAAGTTCCACGGCTTTCTTCACTTCTTATATTTCCTATTGGAACAGAATTATAAACCCTAGGGCTCCCTTATATACAAGTCCGAAAGAGTCGCGCTTATTAGAGACTTCTTTGCGAGTAAAATCCACATCCACTAATCGTATTTGGAGTCTTATTTGTGGGAACATATCAAGTCTTACATTAAGTGAACTTGTATTCTCAGTTGACATCTGCACTGCTTGATTTGGCATGGGACTTGTGGCATGTGGTGTTTTGAATCTTGTTGGAGTAATTCCCAATCATATGTGAAGTTTCTCTACTTATAGAGCTTTTGATTTTGCTTTTAGTAGGTAAGGTTTTCCCAGTCTCTAATTTGGGGGCCTCAGCCCATGTAATTTTGTTTCTTCATTACTTAAATTATTTACCGTTTAACAAGAAAAAAAAAATTCAAGTTGCTAAATTTTTTGAGATATGGTCTATATTGGAGGAAATGGGATGGGTCAACATGGACACTCACAGCAAGGTACACGCTATATGAAAACAAATTTCACTTTCAAGGGAACAAAGATTCTGATACAAAAATTGGTCTTAACCAAGACTTTGTACAAAACACTCAATGAACCCACTAAAGAAAAACTTTCACTCTAGTACACTCTGGCGTTTTCACCCTCACCTCACTACAACACAACACTCATACAAATGGCCCAAGGCCTCACATATATTTATACGATCAAGTCTCTTAGGCAGTAAGTGATCAGGGCAGTACATTGGGCCATGTTGATGCTGCCACATCATAAACCTTTTCCAGTTTGCATGCAAGTATACAGATCACGAAGACGAGGATCGTTGCAAAGCGCTTGATATACGTCGGTTACAAGATGGATGATAGATGTGGGACGTCGTGCTTCAGCATACCGCGTCATTTGAGTCGGCAGTAAAATCTGATGACGAGATGGATGTGGTGCTTCCGATGCCACTTGATTAAGGTCGGTGTTTCCAACATCTCCACCTCAACGTGAAAGTCTTGGATCCGAACCTTAGAGGGGGGTGAATAGGGTGAGCTATAAGTTAGTATCCAATAATGCCCAATTTTAATTTCTTTAATTCAATTAGCCACTAGTGATGATTATCAAACAAGATGCGGAAATTAACAAAATCAATCATCACAAAGCATTCACCATCACACAATGATTTATAGTGGTTCGGCCTCAATGCCTACATCCACTACCAGCTTGTGATCCAACACCCCACTGGATTTTCACTATTTATGATTTTCAATAGGCTAAGCAATAACCCTTACAATATGCTTTCCAAGGCTAAGCAATAACCTTTAACAATGATGTTTTTCAATGCTTAACATCATCCTATTACACTATACTTTTTTAGGCTAAGCAATAACCCATACACTATGCTTTTCTAAGACTTAGCAATAACCTTTACAAGTGAAGATTTCTCAAAGAAAAGGTCTTTACAAACACTCTAAGAGATACAATTTAAGCTCAATTACAATGCCTCTAAAATAGGCGGATATGAAATTGAAAAACAAACTCACACAACACTCTATGTAATGCAAAGATGAATGCTCATGGTGTGTGTGCAGAGACTTCAATCAAGTTAAAAAAGATAGCTCAATGAATGTAAGCTTAAAGCTTTTGAAAGTGTAAAACACAAAAATATATTTGATTGAAGTGAAATGCAAATCACATGTATGAATACTCACTACAAAAAAAAGGACTTTTAGTCTCGCTTTGAAAGTGAGCTTTTGTGTCGCTTTTACAATAAAATGACACGGTATGGTCTGATGTGTCACTTTTGTAGGCGGTATGGTCTTATGTGTCACTTTTGTAGCCCACAAAAAAATGTATGGTCTTATGTGTCACTTTTGTAGCCCACAAAAAAAATCTTATATTAGTTCCACGTTTTTTCCCCCTCCCGCCTCCAAAACCCTCTTTTCTGTCCCATGCCTCTCTCTCTCCAAAACCCCTCTTTCCACTATTCTCTCCTCTCACTCTCGTTCTCTCTGCTGTTCTTTGCTCTCTCTGCTCTCTCTCTCTCTCACGCTCACTCTCGTTCTCTCTCTCTCTCTACTATTTCTCTCTCTCGTTCTCACCTCTCCCTCAGGATCCCTCTCACCATCACCCTCCACGTGAGAAATACCATCTAGCCCTCCTCCTCCAACCACTGCGCACACCTCAAGGGCCTATCACTCTCGTCGCCTCCCTGCGTAGAGTCTCCGCAGATATCGCAGCCCATCATCCATTTCACGCCGCCCTCTCCATCGTCGCCATCTCCTCTTGCGCAGAACCTTGCCAGAGCCTCGGCAGAACCTATCTGGACTCCCCCTCTGGCGCCAATCCTCTCCACCATCACCGACTACACTTCTGCCCTGAGGCAACGCTCGTTCACGCCTAGACGCCCCTTTCCCCCTCCACGCCAAACCGTACCACTACCATCCACAGGTAAGGATCTGTCGCTTCTCTCCCTGTCATCTACACCAACGCCCACTGCCTCTGCTCCCCGGCTCTGCTCCCTGCAACACCCAGTGCCTTGCACCATTTCACAGCACCTGCGCACAGGCACACCCTTACCCTCCATCTTCCTTTTGCTTTTCTTTCATTTTCCTTTCCATCACCCTCTCTCTTTCGCCTCGCTGCATGAATTGGGGCTTTTGCAAGTAAGTGTTTCCAATTTCCCAATTTGCTGTTTCTTCTCTCATTCTGTTCTGAATTAGGTTTTCCATGTGTGTATGTGCGTCTGTGTGTTTTTTTCTTTTTGGGGTGCCGGGGGTCAAAGGAGGCAATTTGTGATTTCTATTGTTCAATTTCTTTTGGGTTTTTCCAAACTTAAGAGCCTTTGGTTTGTTCTGATCAATCTCTTGGAATTCTTTTGTTTTGAACTATTTTTACTGTGTATTGGGAATTTGGTTCTTCCAAGTTAGTTTTATTTCTTTTGTGTTTTTGGGCAGGTAATTTTAGGATTGCAATTGTTGGATTTCTGCGTATTCTTCCACTTCATGTTGAATTGGGACTTTATTTTGTTAAAATGTGTGATCTTTTATGCTTTTCGAATTGAGACTGGTTTGCTTTATCTTGCTTTGTTGGGATTTAGGCTTTTGGATGCCAGAAATTTGTTGCTTGCGATTGTTGGATTTCTTGATTTTCTTTCACTTCATGCCCTTCTTCCTCATCGTGCACCCCAACCCACCCCCTGTTGACTTGAAAGTAAACTGTTGGCAACTAGATTTTTCTTTGGCTCTACACGGGAGGAATGAGGAATGGTAAATTATCCTAGTCTTAAACTAGAATGGTCTAAGTCATATGGATTATTCTTATAGTGCTCTATTTCGCTGCTTTGCCACACAATCTCCATCTACCAGTGTACATCTGTTGTTGTACTCCACAACACTGGAGCCTCCACTATCCAACGGAATGTATGAAGGTGGGCTCTTTGTTCTGTGGTTTGGCCTTTGCAATGTAATGAGTTGTGAAGGTTTTTCTGTTGTTCATTCCCTCACAACCATATTCATATCCAAATCCACATTTGGGCATCATGTAATATTTCATTCATTTATAATTTTTGAATTTCTTCCAAATAAAGCAAAAGATATTAACCTTCTAGGGTTTCTAAATGGGTCTCTTGGTACCTTTCTCATTTGGCTTGAAGCTTGGTTTCAGGGCAGGTTGTAGAGTTCAAAAAGGAATGATAGAGAAGGAGAAGAGGTGGAGGAAAAGTTTTTTTCTTTTTGGCTTCAACCTTGAAGCTCCAAATGACAACTCTTCTCCTGCTCAAGGGGTTCTTCGTGTGGAGTAGGAGAGAGATTTGTTGCAAATTGTAGTTGTATTCAAAGTAAATGAAGATATTGGTGGAATTTCTATAGGTTATAAAGAAGTATTTTTGCACCTTGTACATCTTCTTAGTATTGGGGCATTCTTGATTCCAATTGAGAGTTTTTATCTAGTGTTTCTTGGAGAGGATTCAAGGGGTTAATACACTATGCAAGATAACCTAGAAGCTAACATTCGTAACCTTCTTGTTGGATTCAACCCATAGAGGCAAACCATGTATATGCTTGTGTTCTTGTTGCAGACACTAACAATTATCTTTGTTCTCTAATTTGTTGTACACGATCCTCATCATTTATGTGGACACCATTTGGTCAGATTATTTGGTGTTCAAAGTTCAACTACAATGGTGTGGTGTTGTTGCATTGGACCTTGGCCTCTACAAGCGTTTCACTGAATTGATCAGACCAAGAAATGAATGGCCAAGTGAGCTGGGAAAGAGACACTTTCCCAACAATGAAGTACTATCACACCCCAAAGTCCATTGCGATACATTGGATGATTCACATTGTCACAACCTTTTATCTTATAATCTTTGGGGGAAAAAAATAAATTCTGGAGCCTTTTCTTTTGAAAAGGTTGGTCAATGTTATATCTTTATAGCAACGAACAATCTAATCAAAAGAATATTTTCTCCTGCACATGTGCTCCTGCTGGAGCATGCAACTGGACCATCTCCAAAGACGGGATTCCCCTTGAATTTCACCAGGTCCCATGTGATGAACGACACTGATGCGGAGTGCATAGTTGAAAATTTTCTTCCAATCAAAATATCTAATTTGGCAACTAACAATGCTAAATAGAACCACATGTATTCTTAAAATCATTTTAAAGATTTTTAGTAGTTAGAATTTTAATTGTGTAACAACCCAAAATATGTCGGATACAAATGACATACATCTGAAGTGTTAAGAAACATAATTTGTTATGTAAGTCAGTCACATGGAAAAGCTCCCACCAGTGAGATGTTCTCATTGTTTGTCAAAGTAACCCAATGTATATATTTAAGCAATTAACAACCTATATTTCAGCCATGTACTGCAATGCTTTTACTCTGCAGCTAAGTAATAGATCCCAAGAAACATTTAGAGTAACTAAAGAGTCCACAAACTCCACATGATATAAAACGATGCTTGGCCACTGATATTCGAAAAGAGATTCATTGTTGAGAAGTAATGAATGAGTAATGAATGCAGAGCTTCTTAACATTTAGCTTTATTATGTGGGTGTTCATTTCTTGTTGGATCCACTTGAACCATCTTTTCTTTCTTGTAAAGGTTGCACCCCAGAAATGCTGTTATTTAAAATTGATCTAAAAAAAACTTACTTTTTTTTTTGGTACTTCATATCTCTGTGTTTGAGATGTATATGGCTTGAATGTGATTCTACACATGGGACCAATAATTTTGGTCCTCATTATTTCTACATATATCTTGGACTGCATTATCTAATTTCTCCATTAACTAAATACATATGTGGATTCACATATTGTCATCTCTCTCAATTTTTTCGTTTCTTGTTTGTATAGTTTCAAGTACCCAGAAGGCTAGAACTCTGCTTCCTTTGTGTACACTATTAGTATGTGTTACATTTTCCTCCTCTCTCTAGGTTCTTGCATATATTTCTCAAGTGCATAAGTTGTACTTCCAGAGGGAGTGGTTGACAACGAGATTGTAACACTTAATCAGGTATGGTGACTGCTGTTAGTTTTTACTCGATAATGGTTATTGAATACTGGCGTGTTCTGCGAGTTCCTAATTTTCTGTATTTGATTTTTTTTTCCTCCAGATTGAAAGCAATATGGTAAGGTGTCCAGATCCTGAATATGCTGAGAAGATGATTAAGGCCATTGATGAAGTTCGAGTGAGAGGGGATTCTATTGGTGGGGTTTTGACCTGCATTGCAAGAAATGTCCCCCCGTGTAAGAATTCAACTTTCCTCATGAATGGTTTGTTAAACTCCAAAGTGTACTCGGATGCTTTGCTTGGATTGTAAAAACTGGACTGATATTTATAAATTCCCTTTTGTGTCAGGGACTTGGTTCACCAGTCTTTGATAAGCTTGAAGCCAAGCTTGCTAAAGCTTGTTTTTCCTTACCTGCATCCAAGGGATTTGAATTTGGCAGTGGATTTGCAGGTATATGAGCTAATTTCTCACTAGTCATTGTTTAGTGCTCTTCCTAAAAGATGTATTGTCCATAATGCTTGGACTTGTGGACTTCGGTTGTAACTGTGTCTCTGAGGCAATCATGCAGGTACTTTTATGATGGGGAGTGAGCATAATGATGAGTTTTATGTTAATGATTAATTGCAGGATGGATTATGGGGAGTGGACGGAGAATAGCAGGGGCACATACAACAAGTGGGATGGAGTTGCTCACTGTACAACGCAGGTATGGTATTCTCCTTTCATTCCTACAAGGCTCCTATAGATGTGCTACAGGGCATAATATTGTTCATTAGCACTTCTTTCTCTTCTTGGTTACAACAAAGGTGTTAATTCCTCAGTTTGTTATGTTGGTCTGTCATTCCTCCATTATCTTACATGAAGGTGTCAGTTTCATGGTTTGTGGAACTTTTATTTGTCATTCCTAAATTTGTTATGTCTTCTCATATCATTGATTGATTAGATTCATGTAGAAATGGTTGTGATAGGGTTGATTTGAAAGTGTATCCATACTGCAGTATGTTATTAGTAATGTATATATTTCATTTTTTTTTTTAAAAATGGATGGTATCTCGCTTCTATGGAAAGTGTCACAACTGATGACTACTTGTGTCACTTTTGGTCCGAAAACAACATATTGATCACTGCTTTTGACAACAAAGTTATCTTTCTTGTGACGCTTTTAAGTTATTTCAGTGTCACTTTTGGGTTTAAAGTGACACAAGTAACCATTTTTTGTGTCACTTTGAAAACAGAAACTGACACAACAAATGTATTTCTTGAGACGCTTTTACGAACTTTTAGTGACGCCGGCAGATAAGACGCTTGCATAGTAATCAGAAAAGTGACACAAACCACTTTTTAAGACACTTTAAAAGTGACTCATTAAGACATTTTTTTTTTGTAGTGACTAACTTGTTGATGATATGAAAATCAATGGCTCACAAGTTGTATGAAACTATTTAAGACTAA